>JASVEL010002407.1:0-635000 GCA_032618575.1 Nicotiana noctiflora | reverse complement strand
GTAGTTGAACTAACTGATTGCTTAAAACTTCTCAATGCTCTCACAGATTTTCAGTGTATTCCCCTATTTGTTTTTAGTCTCTCTTATTTTTAAGGCTCTCAATCTGAAAATCCTCCCTGTAACTCTTAATTCCAAACCTCTTTCAGATTCCCTATGGCTTAAAATCCCTATCTGTATATCCCCTTCTGTATATCCCCTTCTGTATCTCTCTATGTCTCACTGTTTTTTCAGAATTGTTTTTAACTCTTCTCAAATCTCAAAGAAAACTCTCAAATGTCTATCTCTCTCCTGTATATAGTTCTCCCTTAGTTCTCTCTTTTAAAAACAAAACAGACCCTTTTTTTATTCAAAAGTGTTTCATCTTTCCACATGTTATTCCCTTAGCCCATGTGAATCCGTTAATCCTTTTAATCATTTCTCCCTCACTCTCTTGCTGTTTTTTTTCTTTATATAACCTCACTGGCCACCCCTCAGCCCCCTTTTCTGTTTTGAAAACTGAACAACCCCATATTATTCCCTCTGCTTTCTACTTTTAACTTGTTTATGTATGGGTTTGGCTATTATTAAACTAAGGGATTTGCAGAGAACTGATGGTACCCTGCTGTACAGCAGGTTCCACCAATCCATGTTATGGGCTGGATGATTCATAACTCTTAAAATAAACAGCCTGTGATTTCTAACAGCTATACCCAGTTCAGATTTAAATCTAAGCATATGGTTCAAAAGGAATCAATAAGTACCAATCAATAACTTTTTGTTCTAACAAACCTACGTAACTAATCGACGGTATTCATTCGAACAATCGAAGAACATATAAATGCTAATTAGTGATTCATGGGGTCGGGCAGAACAAATATAAGACACTAATCATTCGACGACGTTAATCGAAATGAATTTGCATTCTTAAACACATTCATCAATATCATGATGCAAATAGAAGCAATTAACGACCCAAAAAAAAGGTCTCGAGGAGAAGAAATAGAGGAGATTAAACGACAAATGATAAAGATGAAGCATGACAAACAACTAAACTTTAACAAATAATTATGCAAAAGAATAGACAAGAACAATAGCTCAAACGATGAACAAAATCAGAATTAATCGGCCTCGGACTTGAATTTGGATTCTTTGAGTCAAACGGACCTTAACTGGAATGTTTTCCAATGAAAACATCCCAATTAAGGTCTATTAGACATCAATTCATTTTAAATTTGAACAAAACCCAGAATTCGGATATTTTAGGGTTTATACGGCCAAATTGGGGCTTTTGGGTTGCTGGTTGGATTCGAACCAAACCAAAGATGGTTTGGGTGTGAGGGAGGCTAGGGGAATGTTTGGGGTGAGTTTGGGGCCGGTTGGGGTACATTCTAGTTTGGCTCGAATCTTCAATCAAAGATTCGAAAGGTTCCAGCTTGATTCGAACCAAACTATGCACGGATTCGAAGAGAGGGGGTTAGGGTGGTTCCCGTCTGTGAGAGGGAAAGGCTGAAGAACCTCAAGGGGGGGGGGTTTGGGAATGAAGGCAGGCACGGGAGTTTTTTGGGGGGGGGGGTATGACATTTTGGTATATCAAAATGGATGGTTTATTTTTAGCCGTTCGATCTGATGAGATCAACGGCTTGGATCCGTTCATTAATGGAAACGACGCCGTTTGGGTAATGGCAGAGATGGACCTGGTAATGGGGCGGGGCTGGACCGGGTAGAGACGATTTGGGCCAGGGATTAATTTCAAACAATGGCCCAGTTCGAGTCTTCTCCTATTCCTTTTATTTTTTAATTTTAGCTCCTAATTAAAACAAAAATGCTAACAAAAAATCAAATAAAAATCACAAAAGTACTAATTAAGCTACACTAAATATTATCCTACTCAATTTAAACATCAATTAAATAAATCACACAATTTTGATATTAAACACTAAAAATGCAAAAAATACATATTTTTGTAATTTTCTATTTTTTGTAAAATAAACTTGATTACTTTTAATGAATCATAAATGAAAATGTGACATATTTTTATATTTTTCATTAATTAAACAAATAAACATGGACACACAAATGCAAACAATAAGAGAAAAATAACATAAAGTCCACATATATTGCAAACAAAGCAAAACTCTTTTATTTTGAATTTTTGGGAGTAATTCGTGTGAGGCAAAAATCACGTGCTCACACTTAGGATGTATACTATTTGTGTATTAGGTGGATAATGCGACCTGACACTTAGTCGTGTCGAGGGAACGACTATGTGCCAATACATTACTAGCGGTTTCTCGGTGTGTCGCTTCCGAGGCCGAGGCCTATGCTAAGGGGCGATGTGTGCAAATTGTTGTTTCTCGAGGTGTCGCTTGAGAGGCCAATGCCCAATGCACCCCGGGCGTGGCCATGACATGGAATAAGGCATCACTCAAGAGGCCAAGTCCTATGCCAAAGGCAAGGCAGGACGTCGTAGGACATGGAATGACGTGGGTATGGCATGGGTCAGAACATGTCAGGACATAGCAGGACATGGCAGGGCATGGCCATGGCACAGGTCAGGACGTCGCAGGACATAATAGGACATGGGTATGGCGCGGGTCAGGACGTGTCAGGACATAGCAGGACATGGCAGGGCGTGGACATGGAACGGATCAAAATGTAGCAGGACGTGGTAAGACGTGGCCACAGGACGTGTCAGGACATGTCCATAGGACGTGATAGGACTTGGCCACAGAACGTGTCAGGATGTCGCAGGATATGGCAGGACATGGCTATGGCACGTTTCAGGACGTGTCAGGATGTAGCACGATATGGAAGGGCGTGGCCATGGCACGGGTCAGGACGTAGCAGGATGTGGCAGGAGGTGGCCACAGGACGTGTTAGGATGTGGCCACAGCACGTGTCATGATGTCGCAGGGCATGGCCATGGCACGTTTCAGGACGTGTCAGGACGTAGCTGGACATGAGAAGGCGTGACCATGACATGGGTAGGGATGTCGTAGGACGTAGCAGGACATGGCAGGGCGTGGCAGGACATGGTAGGACGTGGGCATGGAATGGGTCAGGACATGTTAGGACATGGCCATGGCATGTTTCAGGACGTGTAGAGATGTAGCAGGACATGGTAGGGCATGGCCATGGCACGTTTCAGGATGTGTCAAGACGTAGCATGACATAGCAGGGCATGGCCATGGCATGGGTCAGTACGTCGCAGGATATAGCAGGACATGGCAGGGCATGGCCATGGCACGGGTCAGGACGTCACAGGGCGTGGCCACAGGACGTGTCAGGACATCGTAGGATGTGGCAGGATATGGCCATGGAATATTTCAGGACATGTAAGGACGTAGCAGGACATGGCAGGGCTCGGCCATGACACAGCTCAGGACGTTGCAGGATGTGGCAGGACATGGCAGGGCGTGGCCATGGCACGGGTCAGGACATCGCAGGACATAGCAGGACATGGTAGGGCGTGTCCATGGCACGGGTCAAGATGTAGCAGGACATGCAGGGCGTGGCCATAGCACGGGTCATGAGTGTCAGAACATAGCTAGACATGGCAGGGCGTGGCCATGGTACGGGTCAGGACATCGCATGACGTGGCCACAGGACGTGTCAAGACGTCGCAGGACATGGCAGGACGTGGGCATGGTACGGGTCAGGACATGTCAGGACATGGCCATGGCATGTTTCAGGACGAGTCTCCACACCGCTCCATGATGTTCAATGTCTAGTCCTAGCCAAATTCTTTGCAACATGCCAAGCGCAATGATGGTAGTGGTCGTTCGTGGTGGTGATGGAAAGTAGCGGAGGTTTCCGGTAGCGACCGGCGACGGTTGGTGGATGCTTGGTGGTTGGTGCCAACGATTTTTAGTCAGAATCACTTATGGTGGTTGCGAAATTGGAATTTACTCATTATTAATGGTCGTTGGTCATCCATATGGTTTTATAAAAATATTATGTATTTTACCTATTTTTTATCTAGTTTTTATTAATTTTTATGCTTTTTGCTAATTTTAAATTTTCATTGTGTTAGTTTGATATAAAAATAATTAATATTTTATGTGTAATATTATTACTAGATGTATTGGAAATTTTTCCATTGTTTTTTCTTATTTTTTGTAATAATATTCCTATTTTTCACTATTTTCCATGTAATTTTCGTTTTATAATAAAAATAAAAATAAAAAACATTTTTTTTTTGTAAAAAATTTCATTTACAATGTTTAAAAGTCATTTGTGAATATATAAGCTATGTTGTATCTTGGTTTTGTGCTATTTGGTGTTCTACAACTCTATTATGATTCTCTGGACAAGACATGTCTACTCTTGTAATTTGGGTTTTTTTAAAGCATATATAAGAGGGGTAGAGGTGTTGAAAGGCACCTCAAGTGCTTGCTGCCAGGCAGTGTGGGTACGCATGGGGGACAGTGGCATAGGGCGTAGGCATAGGGGGCATGCATGGCTTGTCCGTGCTACGTCCCCGAAGTTCACAAACCACGCCGGCAAGTACTCGTGTGGGCTCGTACCATGCCTGGGGGTGACATCGCTCGTGACAAACATTGGCTTTTTGTAGCAAAAGGTAGAGCATCGTGCAAGTAGCACCTCAAGGTGTTGTGCGCATGGGGCGAAGCTTAGTAAGTGTCGATTACCAATGGATATTGCAGGCATAATCGGGAGGCAACAAAGCTCGTGGTGCAAACGACTTTTAGCAATGGAACGGCAAAAAAATGTGCAAGTAGCACCGGAAGGGGCCATGCGCATGGGACGAAGCTTACTAAGTTGCCGATTGGCATCGGTTGTTGCAGGTTGTGTCTGGTATCGCTTGTGGCAGATGATGGCTTTAGACAATAAACGACGGAGCATCGTGCAAGTAGCGTTGCAAGGCGCCGTGCGCATGGGGCGATACTCAATAGATGTCGATTACCATTGGGTGTTTCGGGCAACATCGGGATGTGACATCACTCATGACGGCTGATGGATTTTTGCAATGGAACAACAACGCATCGTGCAAATAGCGGCGAAAGGTGTCGTGCGCATGAGGCAATGCTCAGTAAATTGCCGATTGCCATCGGTTGTTATGGGTTATGTCTGGCATTGCTTGTGGAAGCTGATGGCTTTAGAAAATGAACGACCGAGCATCATCTAAGTAGCGCCGCAAGCCACCGTGCACATGGGGAAATGCTCGGTAGATGTCAGTTTCCATCGGGTGTTCCGCGCAACATCACTCATGGCGGTTGATGGCTTTTGGAAATGGAACGGCAACATCGTGCAGGTAGCGCCGCAAGGTGCCATGCGCATGGAGCGAAGCTCAGTAAGTTGCCCATTGCCATTGATTGTTGTTGGTTATGTCTGTAAACCCCCCTACTGCTTATGACGGCTGATGGCTTTTGACAACAAACGATGGTGCATGATAGAAGTAGCGCAACAAGTTGTTGTGCGCATGGGGCAAATCTCAGTAGATGTAGATTGTCGGGGTTGTTGCGGGCAATGACCGATGGAGACATCGCTTGTGATGGCTGATGGCTTTTTGCAATGGAACGACAATGCATTGTGCAAGTAGCGCCGAAAGGTGTCATGCGCATGGGGTAAAGCTTAGTAAATTGCCGATCGCCATCGGTTGTTGCGGGTCTTGTCTGGCATCGCTCGTGGCAGCTGATGGCTTTAGACAATGAACGGTGGAGCATCGTGCAAGTAGCGCCGCAAGGTGCCTTGTGCATGGGGCAAAGCTCAGTAGATGTCAATTTCCATCGTGTGATTCGGGCAACATCGGGAGGCAACATCGCTCGTGACGGCTGATGGCTTTTTGCAATGGAACAACAACGCATCGTGCAAGTAGCGCCGAAAGGTGATGTGCACATGGGGCAAAGCTTAGTAAATTGTCGATTGCCATGGGTTGTTGCGGGTTGTGTCTGGCATCGCTCGTGGAAGCTGATGGCTTTAGACAATGAATGGCGGATCATCGAGCATGTTTTGGCACAAGGCGTCGTGCGCATGCGGCGAAGCTCAACATATGTTGATTGCCATCGATTGTTGCAGGCAACATCGGTAGGCGATATCGCTCGTGACGACTGATGGATATTTGCAATGGAATGGCAACACATCGTGCAAGTAGCGCCGAAAGGTGCTATGTGGATGGGGTGAAGCTCAGTAAATTGCCAATTGCCATTGGTTGTTGTGGGTAGTGTGTGGAATTACTTCAACCCCCTATTCTTTCTTTGTGGGGCTTGCCTTGGCTTTGCAACGTTGGCATCGACAACAACACATGGCTACACGTCGCGTGTTGGGGCTGTTGTTGGCTTGTATCGACGAGGCAAGTACGTACGGCTCATGAGTGGTGTTCAGCTTGTGTGGCTAGGTTGGATCCCTACTTAAGCAGCGACGTCTTAGCCTGCATGCCATCTCAGTCATGGTACAAGCACAAATTAGGCTTGTTCGGCATCGGTTTTCTGTGTTGCATACCTAATGACAAGGCATTATGAAGCACAATCCGTTGCCTTTCGCCCTCACGTTCAACGTGCGGGGTGAACCAAAAGCTGCAGTAGTTTCCCAAGATGTCCTTACGATGGATTGGTCCATGACAAGTATGCTCAGACTCTCTGATTCGGTAAATGCAATGGGCACGGGGTCTTCTTTGGCTCCTATCTGTCCAAATAATGCTCCTTACGAATGACGGTCGTGCTCATCTTGGACTTAGTCGTGCCCTTTGGGTCAGCCATGCTCATGCGATGCCGACGTCAATGAGGAATGCTACCTGGTTGATCCTTCCAGTAGTCATATGCTTGTCTCAAAGATTAATCCTTGCATGTGTAAGTAAGAACAAATTCAGACTGTGAAACTACGAATGGCTCATAAAATAAGTTATAGTTTATTTGATGGTATCTACTACTCGGATAACCGTTGTAATTCTAGAGATAATACGTGAAACAAACCCCGACTTTTGGAAGGGATGAATTTATTAGATAAAAGTTCAACGCGGGCTTTGCCCATTGCTGCGATGATTCATGATAACTCGACGGATCTCACGACCATCGTGCGGCGATGCATCATTCAAATTTCTACCCTATCAACTTTCGATTGTAGGATAAAGGCCTACTGTTAGACCCTTAATTAAGCTGATCGGCAAGCGGCGCGGCAATGGCAAGGATTTTGGCATGATCTCCTTGCTATTGGCCTTATGCGTGGGGAAAATCACATGCAAGACAACGCGGGAGTTCTCGATAGCAACAAATTGTTGCAAGGGCAAGTGTGACGGATTACACTTCTATTTGAGGGCTTTGGTGTGACGGAATACATCAAATAAATGGGAGCTGGTTGCAAGCAAGGCCAAGACCTTGACGGAACTAGGTGGGCTAAAGGGATGCTTGGCAAGGCTAATCGGGAAAGACCTAGGCGCTAAAGTAAGGCAGCTTTGTCCCAAGGCAAAGGGATTGGCAATGTGGTGTTGCCATGACTTAGGTGACTGGACTGGAACCTAAGTGAAGTGTGGGCAAATGACTCGGCAAAGGGAAGTGCATCAAGAATTAGTGACTTGACGCCAAAATCAGCATTGGTATGGGCAATGGGCAGACTTGATCATGTAGGGGCGACTTGACAAGAACAATCAACTGTGGCAGCGGGCGGGCGTGTGGCAAAGTCGGGGGCGACGACCTGTGGCGATAGCATTGAGCGGAGCAGTGTCAAGAGCGAAGGCTGGGTGCAATGCTAGCCTTGGGCGTGCAGCAGATGGCAAAACATGCATATGCAGTTCACATTGAGCGGTTTCCAAGTGTGTTGTGCACATGCCAAGCAGTTGAGCAGTTACAACCACCCATGTCCAAGTGTTGCTGATTATTAGTTGAGTCTTTGCACGTTTTGTGGCATGTCTTAGGCATGTTCCCACATTTTTTATCATGTGAATCATTTCCTATCAGTTGGGGGATGTCAACTGAACATAGGAGTTATTTTTTGGGCTGTCTATATTATAAATATAGGGGCTGTCAGCCATAAAAACGGGCTAAGTACCTAGGGAGGGAAATAGTCTTAAAAGATAGGCATATGGTCGTCTATTTTGGGGCTTGAGCATGGAAAAATTTGTGCCATTGCCTTGCCAAACAAGTTGGGAGCACGAGTGGCCTTAGGTAGGGGCTTTAATAAGGTAGACTCGGGCACTTGGTTGGCAATTTGGTGAGTTGGTGCTTGCCAAGGGGGGCAGCACTTTGCCAAACTCTGAAATTTCCTTTGTAATTGTATATATTATAAAAGGTTGGGAAAGGGTTCCTGTAAATCTGTTGTCTCCTTCTTTTATATATGCTGCCTTGAATTTTTCTAAGTCTAAAACCTCGAATATGCTATTAAAACTGGGCTAAGGCTGAAGTCAAGTGGGGACTTGACTGCCGAACAACGGGCAGTGTTTCGAGGGACGGAAAACGCCCATGTGACAACTGGTATCAGAGTAGGGTTCGTGGGCGGAGACACGACGTGCAGTAAAACTGGTAGCCAGGTTCGTAATGAGGTCAAGACGGATATGAACGAGACTGCAAGACAATGGGTCAGTATGCTTGTTCGTGGTGGGATTGTCTTGGTTGAAAAATTCTGTAAAAGGCAAAGAAGGATGTCATGTAGAAAATTTCGAGTTTGTGGGTGCCAAAAATCAGTGTGGGATCTTTCAAATCTGTCAGTTGACGTGATGGTTTTTCTATGGGATTGACAGACCAAGAAATGCAAGGAGAAATAAAAAACGTTGCACTTGAGGGCAAGGACAACGTATTCTCCAACGGAGTGCTGAACATAGCGTCTTGGAAAAAATGGGTAGCATGAGCTGGTATCTATTCGACGAGGGTGTCGAATTCAACTTGTTGGTGTGGTTTGTTAGACCCTTGACTATGCCGATTGGCGAGCGGCATGGCAGTGGCAAGGATTTTGGCATGATGGCCTTGCCATTGGCCTTATGCGCGGGGAAAATCACATGCAAGACAACGCGGGTGTTGTCGATAGCAACAAACTGTTGCAAGGGCAAGTGTGACGGATTACACTTCTATTTGAGGGCTTTGGTGTGACGGACTACATCAAATAAAAGGGAGCTGTTTGCAAGCAAGGCCAAGACATTGACGGAACTAGTCAGGCTAAACGGATGCTTGGCAAGGCTAATCGGGAAAGACCTCAGCGCTAAAGTGAGGTAGCTTTGTGCCAAGGGAAAGGGATTGGCAATGAGGTGTTGCCATGACTTAGGTAAGCGGACTGGCACCTAAGTGAAGTGTGGGAAAATGACTCAACAAAGGGATGAGCATCAAGACTTGGTTACTTGAGGCCAAAATCAGTATTGGCATTGGCAATTGGCAGACTAGATCAAGTAGGGGTGACTTGACAAGAACAATCAACTATGGCAGCGGGCGGGCATGCGGAAAAGTCGGGGACGATGAGCTATGGCGATGGCATTGAGCGGAGAAGTGTCAAGAGCCAAGGCTGGGCACGATGCCAGCCTTGGGCGTGCATCAGCTGGCCAAAAATGCACATGCAGTGCACATGGAGCAGTTTCCAAGTGTGCTATGCATATGCCAAGCAGTTGAGCGGTTACAACCACCCATGTCCAAGTGTTGCAGATTATTAGTTGAGTCTTTGCACGTTTTATGGCATGTCTTAGGCATTTTCAAACGCTCTTTATCATGGAGATCATTTCCTAATAGTTGGGGGATGTCAATTTAACATAGGAGTTATTTTTGGGGCTGTCTATATTATAAATATAGGGGCTGGCAGCCTTAAAAACGGGCTAAGTACCTAGGGACGGAAATAGTCTTAAAAAATAGGCATAGGGTTGTCTATTTTGGGGCTTGAGCATGGAAAAATGTGTTCCATTGCCTTGCCAAACGAGTTGGGAGCACGAGTGGCCTTAGGCAGGGGCTTTTATAGGGCAGACTCGGGCGCTTGGTTGGCAATTTTGTGACTTGGTGCCTGCCAAGGGTTGTAGCACATTGCCAAACTCGGAAATTTCCTTTGTAATTGTATATATTATAGAAGGTTGGGAAAGGGTTCCCGTAAATCTGTTGTTTCCTTCTTTTATATATGTTTCCTTGAATTTTTCTAAGTGTAAAACCTCGAATCCAGTATTAAAATTAGGCGAAGGTTGAAGTCAAGTGGGGACTTGACTGCCGCACAACAGGCTGTGTTTCGACGGATAGAAAATGCCCATCTGACACCTACCATGGTGGTGACGGGTGATGAAGAATTAGGGTTCGATTCCGGAGAGGGATCCTGGCAAATGGATACCACATCCAAGGAAGGCAGCAGGTGCGCAAATTAACCAATCCTGACACGGGGAGGTAGTGACAACAAATAACAATACCGGGCTCTATGAGTCTAGTAGTTGGAATGAGTACAATCTAAATCCCTTAACGAAGATCCATTGGAGGGCAAGTATGGTTCCAGCAGCTGTGGTACTTCCAGCTCCAATAGCGTATATTTAAGTTGTTGAAGTTAAAAAGCTCTTAGTTGGACTTTGGGATGTGCCGGCCGGTTCGCCTTAGGTGTGCACCGGTCGTCTCATCCCTTCTGCCGGCGATGCGCTCCTAGCCTTAATTGGTCGGGTCGTGCCACTGGCTCTGTTACATTGAAGAAATTAGAGTGCTCAAAGCAAGCCTACGCTCTGTATACATTAGCATCGGATGACATTATAGGATTTCGGCCCTATTAAGTTGGCCTTCGGGATCAAAGTAATGATTAACAGGGTGATACGCTCAAATTACACTTTTATTAGTAGTGTAAAGTGGTCGATGTCAAATATAGTAACCCAACTAGGTTGGGGTCGAATCCCACATGTAATAGGTGTGAAATAATCACTTGAATTAGTGTGTTACCCGACTAGAATCTTGAATTATTCCGTTAGGAGTAACATAGATATGGTGTAAGAGTGGCAGTATGAGTGAAGGATGATTTAGAATATTTAGCTAATGAGAATGCTTGATGTAGTAATTTATAGAATTGATTAAACCAAGGTTGTGTTCCCATAAATGTAGTGTAATGCTATCGGTGTTAATATGATATATTTCTAATGGTTGATTATTGATATGCAATTGATTTCTATGCAACTACCCAACATTTCCCAATACTTGAGTAGTATTTCCTCTCTTGCTTTTTCCCAAAAGTCTAAGAGTCACAATGTATAACAATTTATAAATGCCAAATAAAACCCACTTATCCCTAAGCGATTCTATTACACGAGGTGTAAAGCCTCGAGTTTTTTTTCTTTACTTCTTCCAAAATCTAACCCACTTTCCCAAGCAAGGTAGGACTTTAATGGCTTTAATTAGTGTTTGTAACCACCAACAATAAATGGAGAATGAGAAGTAAAGAAATATCAACCAACCATTATGCATATATTCAATGTTAAACACCCATTTACATAACACCCATTTAGGGTTCACAACCTTAGTATTTAAGTTTAGCCACACATGCTAAAATATAAAATACAAGGTGTAATAAACGTCATAAATGCTTACAAAGTAAAAGATTCTTCAACCAAAAGCTTCCAAAAAGATAAAGTAATAAAATCTTGGAGTGTAGTATAAAGTCTGCACAAGATACCCTTACACAAGATTCTATAAAACTATTTATAGAGGGACCAATATCTGACAAAAAGTGGACCAGTTCGCCCTTCCAGGTCACGTATGCAACCGCAAATCTGTCGCATAACAGGTCTGTGGTCCGCATCTTGAGGGGCGGCGTCGCGTGCTGATCTGCAGTTCGCCCTTTCATGTGCTGATCGCATCACCATTCTGCTGTCCGCATGTTGATTGTGCGACCGCAGAAAGCACCGCATAATTGACTCTTAGGTTTCCTTCATGTTCGTTTTGAGGCAAAAGTACGGATCGTATATTCATTGTGCAATTGCAGACGACGTCGCATTCTTGCCATGCATTTTAGCTCCATTCTCTGTTTAGCTCTGCGATTTGGTTGCTCTTCTGCAGTCCGCATATGCAATATGCCACCGCATGTTGGTTTGCAGATCGACTGTTTTGCACAACTTTGACATTTTTCTTATCTTTTTGCTTCCATTTTTGTGTCCTTGGTCTTTTCTTTTTCTTTATCTGTAAAACCACAAAATCACATAACTATGGACTACATTTTTCAATGAAACAAAACCAATATAAGAGCAATTAGTATGTAAATGTGCCGAATTTCTCCGGCACATCAACACCCCCAACTTAAACTCTTACTTATCCTCAAGCAAGCAGAACACACCAACGCCACACTTATTCACAATGCTTAACACAACAATGACACAAGATAGTGCTAATGTTCAGTTCTTCAAGCTTGTATTAAAACAATCGCTCCACTCCTCCCTGACTAAGAGCATGCACATAGAGACTGACCAATCATGCAAGCTTTGAGCCTCACATTGTGACTAAATGTTACACTTAGCTGAATGCATTTTCATTAGACTCTAAAGGCTCAACTTAAGTAAATTATGCAGTTCATGCACTCTCACCAGAAATAATGTCCCATACTCACAATATTTACAATATTCACAAGGATAAGTCAAAAAGAACACTCACTCTCAGAAGGAACTTCAAGTGCCACAACATGTCATACCATAGGCTTGCCTTTATTTTAATTCGCCACTTCTTCAAGAATGATCGGTTGGAGGTCCCATAAGGACTTTTTAGGCTTGTACTGTAGGTTTATGGAAGGTTGGGTAAGCATTTGGGTACATGTGACTTCATCCTCCGTGAACACTGCTCACAAGTCTCATTCTGTTGCATTTTGATTCTCTTTAACTCACACAGCCTCATTGGCATCTAGTCCCCGATTATAGAACCACCTTGTATGCCTCTCCCAATTTTATTCAAGGTCCACAATGTATATATTTAAACATATACATATAGACTAACTTTTGTTTTCATTCATCATCATTTTTTTTCTTTTGTTTGGAGCTTGAATACTTTAATACACACTTTGAGGCATGTGGTCTTAGACTCAATACATAACGTTGCCTATCTCCACTTTGACACCAACCCCAACTTAGGCTTTTAGCCTCATTTTCGATGTTCAAGGAGGAACGGGTTCAAAAGAGGAAATTATTTTGCAAAAAGGGAAAGGTTTGTAATGAGCTGGCCAAAGAAAGGTTTAAAGGCTCAAAGAGGGGTACTAGTGATATTATTTACACAATGGTAGGCTTGAAAGGCTAGAGAGATGTTTAAAATTAACACAAATAATGCCTAAGATCATTCCTCTAACCAAACATACTATCATTAGTATTGAAATACCAACCAGGCAAGTTCTAGATGACAGAAGTGGACACCAGAACTATATACAAGTAGAAAACTCACGTACACACATCGTACTTGAACTGCTTAATTCACATTGTTTAGCACCTTCGAGCAACTACTTTGCAATTCCAAGCTTTTATGGGTAGCCATAGAGTCACAAAATGAGCCTTAAATTCACAAGATTGGTCATAGAGACAAGTTTCCTTAAGACAGTCGTCAATCTATCTATCATTGGGACGAGTCGAGAAAGATGACTAGAGGAGGATATGTGCTATGTACAGGTATGCATGCTTGGAACTGAACAATTTCACTAAACCGGTCACATTGATTTACACACGAGGTTCTGATTCTACTATTACACTCTTGGAAAAGAATCAGACAAAGAAAAACCAAGAGGAATTGATTGGCTAACTAATCATAAACAAGTTTATAGATCAAAACATTGTATATACATTGCTTTATAGATCAAAGTTGTGCAAGTTTGATTCACAAAAGCGCAAAATGGCAATATTAAACACTATGGTACCCCACCCCCAACTTAGAAAGATGCATTGTCCCCAATGCAGATAATAAAAGTGCAAAGTGTGAGGAAAGACTCCCTGAGGCACACTAAGTGTTATGAGAGTCGGCAACTGGCTGTGTGCCGGGGTGATCACCCTCCTGTGTAGCTGGCATGGGCACAGTCGAGGGTGCGACCTCTGTTGCTGGTGGAAGCTCTGGTGTAGGAAGCAAGGCTGGCACTGGGACTGATGGTGGAGATGATGTGACCTTAGCTGGCATCTGAGAGCTGCTAGATGCATCATCTGCTGTATAAGCTGTGGGGCCTCCTCTATCGATCAACGATCTCTGCAAGGCCACCTCAATCCAAGTGCACTCATCCTCATCCACAGCATCATCCTCCTAAGGTGAAGCTGGAGCAGCTGCCTTCCCCTTGTCAACAGGCTGAGGGGCATCATCGCTGGAGAATCCCGAGCTATCCTCTTCGTCATCACTCTCACTCCCTACCTTAGTTTCCTCATCAGAGGCAATGTCAATACGGCTAGGAGTATCTAGGGCTTGTGAGTCTCCGGGAGTGGGAATGACAGGGTCGGCCATTAGGCTGGTGAAGTCAAGGCCTAAATCAGGCACCGCATCAGCACCCTTGTCACCCACCACCGGAAAGAGGGATGAAACATCGAAGTCCAAATTTTGCATATTTTGGAATTCGACCTTCATAGAAGCCACCTCTGTCTTGAGATCATGAAAACCAGACACTTCTCCCCTTTCTAGCTTTTCTACCCTCAATTCAAGCCCTTGCAGTCGCTCAACATATTCCATCTATTTTTGCTGAATCTCTGCTATGGCTGACTGCATGGGAGTGAGAGCCTTCTTGATTAAGTTTGGCAACATCTTAACAAGCTGGTCGACCTTGGAGTTTGCATGTTTGGCTAAGAGACCAAGATGTGAGACTGCCGGAGTGGCAGGATGAGTCTGAGCAGTAGCAGTAGTAGTCTGAGTAGTGGTGGAACTAGTGGAGGACTATGTCGTATCATCATGAGCAATAGGCAGCTGGGAAGAGAGTAGGTCCTCCTGCACAACTGCCGGAGGAGGTATCACCGCATCAGCAAGGCAGTTGATGTCTATAATCCCTTGTTCCAGACCTGTCGCATCCCGGAGATCAACAGGAACTTGGGCCTCATGGCACAAAGCAGTGATCAAGGATGGAAATGGGAGAGAAGTGGCATCTTGCTTTGCTCTTCTCCCCATCTCTTGAAAAATGATCTCTCCCACATTCACTTTAATGCCCTGTATGATACAAGCAATGAGGAGGGCCTTCTCAATGGCAATGTCTATCTCATGATTCGTTGGGATCAATCTGGATGCAAGAAATGCAAGCCAGTATCTCCCTTCCCTTAAGAAGCTCTCCTTATAAATCTTTCTCCCCGGTTGTATCCATGTAGGGGTTCCAGTTGCGATGACGGAGGCAAACCAGCTCCTTTCACTCTGCCTGTTAGCAAATTTGGCTTTGTACACTGATGTGGAGGTGTCCTCATCCAAGTTTGGGACTAACATCCGATTTATGGCTTTTGCACTGCATTTGACTGGGATACCCCGAACATCCACCTTGTCGAGGTACGTCTTTTGCCTCTTATGATGCTTGGTCCGGGAAGCTCCATAGTTGGCATAGAACTCCCGAACAATTGATTCATTATATTTGGCTGGAGGTTCAGTGAATCCCATCCATTTTCTCCGCTTGATGTTGGCAAGGATGTGCGGGTACTTGTCCTTAAGCCCATTGAGGCTCAATTGCTTCTCCGGGAGGAGTTTTCTCCGTTCAAGCCCAGCTTTATATTTCTCCCTTGAGCCCTCAATGCCCCAGCGGAGATGATATGAAAGGCCTTCAGCAGCCTGCTTTCTACGTGCCTCAGCATGTATGTCAACTGCAGGCTGGGTATCTGTTTCCTCAGGTTGGGCACTTTCTTCTCGTGACGGGTCCACTCGTTGTCTTTTAGCAGCACGGGGCTTGTTTGCAAGTCGTTTGTGAGCCATTTCTGCAAGAGGAGCACTATTAGTATAGACAGTAAGGTAGAGAATAGGAAACATCAAATTGAGAGAACAAAGATGCGATGCACTATGCGATCGCTAAATAGGTCTGCGGACCGCAAAGTCAGCGCACAATTTCTTGTTGAAGTTTCATCCAAATCTGCGATGACATATGCGGTCGCATAACAGTTATGCGGACCGCATACTCATCGCAGAATGGCCTTTTGCAAAGTCCAAATTTCCCAGTTCTCTGTTATACTTTGCGTTGAGTTTGCGGACCGGAGATCAATTCTGTGGCCGCATACTCGATCGCACACTTAATCACTTGAAGGGCTACCAAGGTGACAGCTACGTGGTCACTTTGCAGACCGCAAAGTGATAATGCGATCACATAGTCAACGACAACAATGAGGTCCGCATTTGAGACATGCAGACCGCAAAACTGAGCAATTCGATGCAACAGTTCAACTTTTCATCCATAGGTGCCCACTCTTCAACCAATTCCTACCCCATATTATATTCATGTCCAAATCATTACTACCCTAGCCATGCGATTAATCCCACAACCGGTTCCCACAACTTTTCCCTCAAAAATTTAAATGATGGAGATGGAGGGAACAGTACACATACCAGATGTTGAGACTGCTAGTGATGAATGGGATGTGCCTGTTGTGCAGGTTCGAACTTGCCTCCTTTCGTTCTTTTTCTTTTTGTTTTTCTCTCCTTTTTCTTTTGTTTGTTTTTTTTCTCTTTTTTTTTTGTTCTGTAGTGTAGGGTATTAGGAACGTACCAGGGGGTTTACACGATTTTGCGAGGGATATTTTGCGGACCATTATGCGGTCGCAGAGCTAACTTGCGGACCGCACAATGGTCGCATTTTGTCGCGCCTTGTAGGTTGCTCAAAGTTAATTTTGCGATCTAATCTGCGGTCACACAACTGATATGCGGACCGCGGAATGGACGCATTGCAACTTCCAATATAGAGGACTCTATGATTAGGTCTGCGGCAGATTTGCGGTTTGCAAATCAATTATGCGGTCGCATTTCTACCGCCATTCTACCACCTTTCTTCCGCACTTCTTTCCATGGGTACATCCACCAAATATCACCACTGTTTGGGCTCCCTACACTTCACAGATGTTAAGGAAATAAATGAACAAAGAAAATTCAAAAATTAAAGACGGTGTTACCACCCATGGGTTGCCTCCCATGCAGCGCTTGATTTAACGTCACGGCACGACGGGACTGGTTGCTCCAATTTCATCCTTTGGACGGGCAAGGACCATCTTGTAGAGCTAGCTGCTCTATCACTTTCTTTTCACCATCAACGCCCAAGTAGTGTTTGATGCGTTGGCCATTTACTTTAAATGTCCGAGACCCGTCAGTAGATTCCAATTCTACAGCTCCGTATGGGGAGACACTCACCACTTTAAAGGGGCCGGACCATTTTGATTTCGATTTGCCCGGAAACAATTTCAATCTTGAGTTGAAGAGTAAGACCAGGTCACCCGTCTTGAACTCTCTTTTCAAGATCTTTTTGTCGTGAACAAATTTTATCCGCTCCTTGTATACGGTTGCGCTCTCATAGGCATGGAATCGAAATTCCTCTAGTTCATTTAGTTGCATCAACCTCAGGTTTGCAGCTTCGACCCATTGTAGATTAAGCTTCTTCAGTGCCCACATGGCCTTGTGCTCTAGCTCAACTGGTAGATGACATGCCTTCCCAAAAATAAGCCGGTAGGGAGAAGTACCTATAGGAGTTTTGAAGGCTGTGCGGTAGGCCCACAATGCATCTAATCTTCTGGACCAGTCAGTCCTGTTGGCATTCACAGTCTTGGCTAGGATACTCTTGATCTCTCGGTTTGAGACCTCTACTTGACCACTCGACTGCGGATGGTATGGTGTAGCCACCTTGTGTTTCACCCTATATTTCTCAAGTAACCCTGCAAATGCTTTGTTGAAGAAGTGTGATCCACCATCACTAAGAATGGCTCTAGGAGTGCCAAACCAAGTGAATATATTCTTCTTCAAAAAGGCGGTCACACTCATCGCCTCATTGTTTGGTAAGGCAACGGCTTTAACCCATTTTGAGACGTAGTCCACGGCCACCAAAATATTCTTCATCCCATAGGAACTCACAAACGGGCCCATGAAATCAATCCCCCACACATCAAAGATTTCTATCTCCAACACATATTGCATTGGCATTTCTTGCCTTTTAGATATTGAACCTTGCCGTTGACACTGCTCGCAAGCTTTTGCAAATTGGTTTGCATTATGATAGATGGAAGGCCAATAGTACCCACATTCAAGAATCTTTGCCGCCGACCTATTGCCTCCATGATGGCCTCCAACCCGTGAGTCATGACATGCCTTGAGGATTGGCATGATTTCTTCCTCTGGTACGCACCTCCGGATGATGTTGTCCGCACACACATGAAACAAAAAAGGCTGCTCCCAGTAGTATTGCCGACAATCCCTCAAGAATTTTTTTCTTTTGATGAGGTTCTAACCATTCCAGAATGACCTCGCTCACCAAGTAATTTGCAATGTCGGCATACCAAGGAGCAAAGGTGTTGGTAAGTTCCAATATATACTCATCGGGGAAAGCATCATTTATGTCAAGCTCTTCTTTAGGTCTCCCTGCTTCCTCAAGCCTTGACAAGTGGTCTGCAACTTGGTTTTATGTACCTTTGCGATCTTTGACTTCAAAGTCAAATTCCTGCAACCAGAGAACCCACCTAATTAGTCAAGGCTTTGCATCTTTCTTTGCCATGAGATATCGAAGAGCCGCATGATCTGTGTAGACCACCACCTTGGACTCCAACAAATAGGCCCATAATTTTTCAAAACACAATGGCAAGAAGCACTTGCTCGGTGACAATGGAATTCATTTGCGCACCATTGAGAGTTTTGCTTGCATAATAGACCGGATGAAGTATCTTGTTGTAGCGTTGACCTAGCATTGCTCCAATAGCTACACCACTGGCATCACACATGAGTTCAAAAGGAAGAGTCCAATCGGGAGTGACAATAATGGGTGTCGTGGTGAGCCTAAACTTCAATTCCTCAAATACTTTGAGGCAATCAAACATGAATTTTGCATCCTTCTCAAGAAGCTTGCACATTGGGTGTGCAATTTAGGAGAAATCCTTGATGAATCACCGATAGAATCCGGCGTGGCCCAGAAAGCTTCGAACACCTTTCACTGAATTTGGTGAAGGAAGTTTAGAAATGATTTCGATCTTTGCCCGATCAACTTCAATGCCATGTTTAGAAATCTTGTGCCCCAACACAATACCTTCATCCACCATGAAGTGACATTTTTCCCAATTGAGCACAAGATTCGTTTCTTCGCATCTCTTGAGCACTTGTCTAAGATTTGCAAGACAAATCTCAAATGAATCACCAACAACATAGAAGTCATCCATAAAGACCTCTAGAAAATCTTCCACCATATCAGAAAATATCGACATCATGCATCTTTGAAATGTCGCCGGAGCATTACACAACCTAAATGGCATCCGGCTAAAAGCAAATGTCCCATAAGGACAAGTGAATGTCGTTTTCTCTTGATCTTCCAAAGCAATGTTGATTTGGTTGTAGCCGGAGTATCCGTCAAGAAAGCAATAGAAGGCTCTTCCCGCTAGCCGATCAAGCATTTGATCAATAAAAGGCATAGTGAAATGATCCTTGCAAGTTGCACTATTGAGTTTTCGAAAATCCATGCACACTCTCCACCCGGTCACCATTCTAGTAGGGATGAGCTCATTTTTTTCATTTTCAATCACGGTTATGCCCCCCTTTTTTGGAACACATTGTACTGGGCTCACCCAAGAACTATCGGCGATTGGGTAAACAACTCCGGATTCTAGCCACTTGATAATTTCCCGTTTCACCACCTCTTGCATTGAAGGATTTAGTCGCCTTTGATGCTCCACACTTGGCTTGGTGTCATTTTCCAATTGGATTTTGTGTTCGCAAATACCCGCGGGAATGCCACGGATGTCGATGATTGTCCACCCAATTGCTTGCTTGTGATCCCTTAGGACTTCCAATAATTGCTCTACCTGCACATCATTCAACAAAGAAGACACAATTACGGGAAATGTATCATTAGAGCCATGAAATTTATACCTCACATGCGAAGCGAGTGGTTTAAGCTCTAGTTGTGGTGGCTCAATGATTGATGGCTTGGCGGGGGGAGTAGCTCTATTCTCTAAGTCAAGAGAGAGTTTTGTCGGCGTGTAAGTATAGGATCCAAGACCCTCCAATGCATTCACCGATTCTATGTACCCATCCATGTTTTCCCCATCAAAATTTACTAGGATTGCCGCTAAAGACTCACCAAGGCATTGTTCCTCCATTTTCAATTCCACTGCATCCTCTACCTCATCAACCGTTTCTATCATTGAGATGCACTCATATTCGTGGGGAAACTTCATGCCCTTGCTAGCTTGAAAAGTGACTTCTTCATCATTCACCCGAAACTTTATCTCATTTCTCTCGGAATCCATGAGTGCTCGGCCCGTGGCCAAGAATGGTCTTCCAAAAAATAATAGGGATCTCTTTATCAACAGCACAATCAAGAATCACAAAGTCCGCGGTCAAATGGAATTTCCCCACCTTCACTAGTACATCATCCACAATTCCCACCGGTCGCTTGATGGAACGATCGGCCATTTGCAATCTCATAATTGTAGGTCTAGGCATACCCAATCCCGCTTGCTTATAGATGGGAAGTGGCATTAAGTTGATGCTAGCTCCATTGTCACATAGGGCCCTTGCAAATTCATGTGCCCCAATAGTAGAAGGTATGGTAAAGGCTCCTGGATCCTCATTCTTTTGGACCGGAGTTGTAGCAATGATAGAGCTTACCCTGTGAGTCATGCTTACCACCTCTTGCTTTGAGGTCTTCTTTTTTGTGATCAAATCTTTCAAGTACTTAGCGAACCGCGGCATTTCTTGAAAAGCTTCTACAAACAGAATGTTCACCGTCAATTGTTTGAGGATATCGTAGAACTTTTCAAGCTTGCTATCATCAATCCTTCTTGCTAGCCTTTGTGGGAATGGAGGAGGAGGTCTAGGAATAGGTGGAAGAGGTTTTGATGACTCGTTCCCCTTTTCCTTTTCCTCTTCTCGATCTTCTCGCGGTGCTTTAGCCTTTTCCGGAATTCTTTCAATTTCAACAACTTTTGGTTCATCAACCACAACAACTTTTTTCTTTTCAACTTCAATAACCTCTTGTTCTTCACCCTCAACCCTTTTCTTGGTCTCCACATCTTCAACTATGTGTTCATTCTCTCAAAGTAGCACTTTTCCATTCCTAGTGGTGATTGCCATGACCTGAGAGGTTGGACCACTTCCACTACCTCTTGGGTTTGCAATCGTGTCACTAGGTAGTGTTCCCTTTTCCTTGGGGTTTTGTTCCTTAGAGAGATCTCTCATTTGCATTTCCAAGTTTTGGATGGAAGCGGTATGATAGCCAACGACCGCGGCCATGTTCCTCATTGAAGCATCGGACTTTTCTTGATTTTGTAGCACTCTCTCTAGCATAGCTTCCAATTTTGAATCATTTGAGGACCCTTGGTTGGAATGTTGTCCTTTTGGAGGAACATAAGGATTTTCACTCCGGTTAGAAAAATTGTTGTTGTTGTTGCCCCAATTTTTTTGTTGTGAACTACCTTGGTCATACCTCCAGTGTTGGTTGCCTTGCCCTTGCGGGTTTGGCCTCCATTTGTTTTGTGCTCCTTGACCTTGATAGTATTGCCTTTGGTACCCTCCTTGGGGGTTGTTGATGTAATTTGCCTCTTCAAAATCTTCATTCGGAATGGACTGCATTTCCTCGACAATGTTGACCTTCTTTGTTTTATTTTCTGTAAACATCTTGGTCAACACATTAACATTAGTGGCCAACCGCGCAATGATTTGGTCTCTCTCTTGGTTTTCCTTGATCAAATTTGTCAAAGAAGGAGACCCATAAGCTATTCCACCGGATGTATCCTCAGAATGCCATGCTTGATTATGTTTGGCCATCTTGTCGAGGATTTGAGTTACTCTAGCAAAAGACTTATCCATAAAAGATCCATCCGCCGCATTCTTTACAGTTTCTTGGTTCATGGGATCAAGACCCATGTAAAACTTCTCAAGAAAAACTGAGTCAGGGAATCCATGATTTTCCGAACCAAATATAGTTAAAAGCTATCCCTTGCCTCATGTAAGTGCTCCCCTTGTTGTTGCTTAAAGAAAAAGATTTTATCTCTAAGCTCAGATTTCTTGCTTTGTGGGAACCATTTTCATAGGAATGCCCGGACAAGTTCAGGCCATGATCGGATTGAATTTGGTGGAAAGTTTTGAAGCCACTTTCTAGCATCACCGGCCAATGAGTACTTGAAGACTCTCAACCTTAAAGCATCTTCTGAGACATTAGTTTGTTTGTGCATAGCACACACTCCCAGAAAATTCCTCAAGTGTTGAGTTGGGTCGTTATCGGTGGAATTCCTGAAAAACCCTTCCGCTTTGAGCATGAGGATTAGACCATGATCCACCCTAAAAGTTGAGGCACCAACAGCAGGGGGTACAATTGCATTTGTGTCATCGATATATTCATTGATATCCGCAAAAGGATTCTCTTCCCCTTCGTCCTCGTAATCAGACATTGTAACCTATCACACTGATAAGTTGGTAAAATACCAACTTATCTTGCCTTTAAATGATGACATTTACTATGTTTGAAGTGATAAAATCATGTATTTAATGTTATTTACTTCTATTTTACAGGATTGAATGTGATTTAGAAGTAATTGTGAAGAAACCAAGTTAAAACAAGACAAAAATGAGCTAAAATGGACAAATAATCTGCCCAGGTGAAATACTCTTCGCGAACGCGATAGAGGTATCGCGAACGCGATGGTTCATCAGTCCAAGCTACGCGAACGCGTTGTCCCCTGGCGCGAACGCGATGAAGGATTCAAAGAACCTTCGCCAACGCGACTGAGATATACGCGAACGCGATGTTCAAATTCAGCATTCTTCGCGAACGCGAACGCGTTGACCAAAATCTTCTATGCATCGCGAACGCGAAGATTGTCACGCGGACGCGATGAACAAATCTCGCGTGAAGACTGGGCAGTTCTGTAATTGTACATTTTCCACCCCAAATCAATTATATACTCGCCCAAAACAGATCTCTTGGGATCCCTCATTAATTTCTACACTCTTGGACATATTTTTAGTCTTTGGCTTAGAGAGAACAAGTTTGAAGGCTAGGGTTTTGCACACACACTTGGGTCTTGAAGATTAAAGCTTGTGGTTAAGGATTTCTTACCCATTTATGTTTATTTCTTCATTTCCTTGTTTTGTATTGTATATCTAAGTGTGTAGTATTTATTTCCAACACTTGAATCTTGTTTATGGGAATATTCATATTTAAAGTGTGGATTAAATATCTTGTCGTGCTTATGTATTGAATGATTTTTATATATTTATGAATTGAGTTATTGTTACTTTAATTATTCTTGTTCTTCAATGTTTCCAAAGAGATTAGCTAACTCTAGGACTCGCCCATTTACTTTGAATTAATTTTGGGAAAGATAATTCGAAGTTGGGAAAGATTAATTAACAAGAACTTGAGGCGTTAACCTTCACTTTATAGATTCAACCTAGGGATAGGATTGACTACTTGTAGCCTATCGGGTGCGCTTATTCTTCTAATTGAGATTAGGGATAATTCAATTAGGAAGTCTTATTAGTCTTCGGAAGAAGCTAATTAAGAATTATTATCCGTGGCTAATTAACATAAACTCACTCATATTTGTAAAATCATGAAATACATTGGATCGTTACTTGAGTGTAATTCCCAATGCATTCATCTTGTAGCCATTGATCATTTTAATTTGCTTTGTAGGTTAGTTTACATTCTTGCATTTAGATATAATCATTTTCCAAAACCCAAAATCTTAAGTGTTTGGCTTAGCGCGACTAGTGATAATTTTCTTGCATTCCTAATCGCCTACATATTGTTCTCTGTGGGATTCGACCCCGACTCATAGTTGGGTAAATATATTGCATACGACCGTGTCTATTGCTTTTTAGCGGTGGAAATGGACATTATCAAAAATGGCGCCGTTGCCGGGGACTAATTTGGCGTAATTTAGGTTGTTTGAGAAGTAAACGAAAGTGCTTTGGTCCAAACTTGTGAATATTTGTGTAATTATTTTTTCTTACCTTGGGTCTATTTTTAGTGTTTGTTTCTTATTTATTTTCTTAATTTTGAAAAATGGCATCATATAATGAAAATTGGTCGGATGATAGTTGTTCATATTTTGATGATCCTTGTCCTTATTGTGGAGGACCACACTCATGGCAAAATTGTTTAAATTCTCCCGCGGGTGGATTGTGCGCACAATTCCAAACCCATGAGTGGAGCATTTGTGATAAGTGTGGTTTTCAAAATGGTCATTGGGATGATTGTGGTTATTTTTTATTCCCTTCCCCAAGTCCCTACTATGATGGTTCCATTTGTTTTGATGAGAATTATAGGGTTATGGAGGTGGAAGAATTTGAGCATGGTCAAAATGGAGAATTCAAGCTCATGTTGGAGTATTTACTAGAAGAAGGAAACAAGGAAGAAAATGCCTTGGAACATCTTTTGGAGACTAGTCTCCAAAATGGTTTAGCACTGGAAAGGTTACACTCACAAATGGACTTGAAACAATGCATAAATTACAATGGTGAACACATCTGCACTTTGGATGATCAAATGCAAATTTTGGTTGAGGCTCACTATGCCCAACAAATTTCGTGTGCGGATGAAAGCCAAGAAGAGTCCAATTCCAAGGAAGAGAGTGAGCTTTACTTTGAGGAGTCAAGAATTGAACATCCGCCAACCAACTCAATGAGTATTGTTGATGCCGGCAAAAATATGGAATTGGAGTCAACCGGTGTAAATTCTAATGTGGTTGTTGTTGACTCTAATCCGGGGGAAAAAGAGAATGTTAACGTAGAAGAATTGCAAAGTGTGGGCTTAAAGTCACATTCCATACATTTTTCAACCTTGGAATTGTGTGGTGACACGGGAGTTGAACCACATGAATCAATGAAGGAATGCGAGGAGGAACAACTTTGGCCATACATTTTACAGTTTGAGGAGGCAAGAAATCAAAACGACATTCCTCACTTGAAAGCCAAGAAGTGCAAAATGAAAACTTTAAGCATTGGCTCGAACATCCAATTACCACCCCCCATCGCTCGTGGTCATAAGCTTGATTCCAAGCTAGGGGCCCAATTCATATTATCCAAGTGGCGAGAAAAGTGGTAATGTTGTTTGTGTCGTGCCACGACATTAAATACGGCGCTTGGTGGGAGGCAACCCATCGTTTTCAAAATTTTTAGTCGTTTTTCAAAAAATTTCATCATTTTTGAAATTTTCTTTTTTGTAATATCTTAGAATAATATTTTTAACTAATCTGCCAAGTTTCAGATTTTTTGGAGTTGATTTGAGTAGGTCGGGTTATTCCGGAGTGCAAAAACCAGTAGCTTTCAGCACTGCGCAAGTGCAGAAAAGATTTCTTCAACGCGTTCGCGTGAGGCAAACGCGTTTGTGAAGCTTCAGAGTTTTCAACGCAGCGCGTTCGCGTGTAACCACGTCGCATTCGCGTGACCAGAAGAAAATTCCTCAGCGCATTCGCGTTAGTCATAGTCGCGTCCATGTAATTTGGAGAAAACATCCTTCGCGTACGCGTAGACACATCGCGAACGCGAAGGGTCAGGTTGGTAAAAAGGAAATTCCGCTACTGGAATGGGATAATTCCCAAAAATTTTGCCCAAAAACTCCTACACTAACTCCTTTTCGGCATAATTAAAAAGAAGTGCAAAATAGTTAGATTCTTCTTGAAATCTTCTCCATTGCTAAGGTATGTAATCTTCACTCCCCTATAAACTAAATTTTTCTTCTTTCTCTCTATTTTGTTGATATAAAATCTGAGAAGCCATTGTATTTTGTTCAAGTTTTTCAAGTTTAATTTGAAAATTAGTGCTTGAAAACTTATGTTGCTTGCTGGGTGAGGTCGGTTGAGTGTGAGTGTTTAATTGTATGAAAATTTTGGGTAAACATTAGCACCCAAAGTTGTTAAATGTGCACCAACAACTAAGGCACACAGTGTGCTTGGCAAAATGCCTGAATGAAAATGAAAATTTCTGGGTGAAGAAGAAGCCTTCGCGTACGCGAAGCTCCCAACGCGAACGCGTGAGCACAAAAATTTAACCCATCGCGAATGCGATCATACCTTCGCGAACGCGAAGGTCTGCAAGTTTTGAAATTTTTTTACTCTTCGCGAACGCGTCTGGTTTATCGCGAGCGCGAAGAGCAAGTAACTGGAAGTCCCAAAACTGGCAAAAATAGTAGCTTTGCACAGCTCTGTCCCGGACTTTTTCCACCCATTTCTTTAGCTTAAATACTGCCTAATACATTATTTTAAGTGTTCATATGAGCGTTTAACCTTGTTGGTTGATTTTGTAGGTATTTTGGACTTAAAATGGAATCAGAACATCAAGAAATGGCACGGGAACATGTGTTCGGGCCAGGACAAGAGGAAGCTTATGAACATGACAGGTTTCTATCTGCAGCATGCGAGCGAAAATACGATGAACTGCTGTCCAAAACGATTGTTCGGGAAAGAGGAATAAATTTGGAAAAAGTGGAGGAGAAAATGCCCGAGTTCTATGCACGCTTCATGGAAAGCGGCTGGATGTGTTTTGCTGAGCCGCCTATCAACGCCAACCACACGGTTGTTTTGGAATTCTATGCAAATGTTACACGAACTGATTTCCAGGGTATGTTGGTTACTACTGTGCGAGGTGTGCAAGTTCCTTTCAACTCTCAAGTGATCAATGCGATTTATAACCTCCCCAATGTTGACAATAAGGTTTATAAAGAGAGAGCAAGAGCAGGGGGAAACCAGTGGCTAATAGACAGGCTGCACAGCGGAGTCACTCCAAATTGGCTAACATTACAGAAGAGAGTGGACTCTCATGATTTTACAGCGGAAGCAAAAACATGGCTTTCCATCATTTGTTCCAAAGTGTCACCTTCCACAAATGACACTGATGTAACAATGGATAGAGCTCTCATGATTGCTGCTCTCATCGAGGGATTGCCTGTGAATGTGGGGGAGCATATTGTTCGAGAAATTGAAGAAGCTGCTAATGTTAGGTCTAAGAGTCTATTCTTTCCCTGTTTGATCACCAGGTTGTGTTATGATGCAGGGGTACTTAAACGCCCCAATGATGTCGAGAAGGGCCCCGGCAAGCCAATGATCCATCCTTTACTAAAACGGGGGCCAAGCGACAAGCAGAAAAAGAGGCGCATTGATGTAGCCTCCCTTTTATTCGGGCAGTTCATGGAGATCACCACTGACCCTGCTGGATCCTTTGACCCTGTGGGACTCCTCCAGTCTGGACCACACACTATGAGACATCTGTCTAGTCAAATCTATGGGGTTGATGCACATGTTAGGCAGCTGATAGCTGGCCTTCCCACTGGCCCATCTGGAGCAAGCACATCTGGGACCAGCACCTCTGCAGGAGCTAAAGCCCCACCAAACCTGGAAGATATTGCTAAGAATCAAAAAGATATGATAGCTCAGATGGAGGCAATGAACACTAGGCTGGAAAACATGAGCCGCAGACAGGGAAAGATAGAAAATCGACAAAGGAAATTCAAGGAGCATGAGAAGAAGAAGAGCAAGCTGCTAAATAAGATATTGCAGAAGCTGGGAACACTTTGTGGTTCACAGTACTCGGATGATGATAATGATCATGCAGACATGGATCTTAAATTTCCCACCACATCCAGTTCTGATTGATGCAGTATTCAGGGAGCACTTTCCACCAATTTTTTTACTATATCATGTTTAGTTGCATTGGGGACAATGCAATATCTTTTGTTGGGGGTAGCTTCTTGTAGAACTGCTATAGTTATTTTTTTTAAGTGATAATTGGCAGATTAGTACTATATTTTTTATTTTTTTTATTTTGTCATGTGTGGTATTAGTATAATGAAAGTATTATGTTTATTACATGGTTTTCATTAGCTTCTTCATGTTTTTGTTGTTTATTTTCTTTATTTATTTTAATTTATTGTTATATTTGATATTAGTGGCGATATCCTTGGGTTTCTTTATACCACGGTTCTTTTTCCAAGGATGCAAAAAAAAAATTATTTTATTTTTATTTTATTTTTTTTTCTTTTCTTGAACCGGGTAATTATAGAAATAAATTATAAGGAGTTAGTTTTGTGGTTAGATTTAGTTTTTTTGTTAATTTGAGTAAATAAATGGGATGAGTTGGGATTTGTGCCCATTTATAAAAATGTGATTTGCTTGGTACCAACATATTATAAACCTTGGCATATGAATATTTGGTTGGTGAAAAAGATAACAATTGAAGTAAGAAAATGTCATGACATTTTAGATTCAATTTTTGGCTCTTTAATTCACTAAATAGCTTCTTATATGCTATATAACCTTCTTAAGTCATTTGTGTTAATTGGATTTTGGATTTGTATTCCATTTGAGTTTTCATGTGCCGGTGTGGTGAGATTTATTTGTAGGTTCTTTTGTAGTACTTGTGGTCTAGAACTTTCCCGGAATGTGTTTTGAGGCGAAATTATAGACTAACTTAATTTAAAAAATGATATTAGGCTTTCCTTGGATCGTTAGTATATTTTATATTTCCTACCATTGAATATTTTCCCTAGTCAACCAATTTTGAGCCTTTAACCTTATTCTTTGGCAACCATGTTACATGCTTAAACCATTTGTTCCTAAATGATATATCTTTTGGCACCCTACTTCCCTAAAGTACATTGAAAGTGTTTATGTGGGCTAAAAGCAAAAGTTTGGGGGTGAAAGTTGGGAAAGTTGTGATATGGAATTGATTTGAGAAGGTGAAAGGTATGTAAAAGAATTGGTGAATTGGATTGTGAAAAGAAAAAAAAAAAAAATATATAAAAATATATATATATATATATATATATATATTCTATTGATAAAAGTTGTGAATAAAAGATTAGGTGTGGATTGAAAAGTGAAACAAGGGTGGAAAATATCTTTGAAGGAAGTGGAATTTAATTTTGATATTGTAGTGCTTTGGGAAGTTCTAAGTCACTTTAACCAAAATTTTGTCTTACCTTAACCAAATGCCTAAACTACAACCTTTTAAGTCCTAATTGATTTTGAATCAAGTTGTCTACATTAGTGGAGGAATACATAAAGGGCAAGCCTATGGTACTACTTGTATGTATTTGAACATCTTTTTGAGAGTGAGTTAATTCTTTCCATTTGATATCCCAAATTTTAATTTTAATTGAGATTTATGAGTGTGGGATCCTCTCTTGAAGGTAAGGGCACATAAAAATTTAGTTGTGAATCTATTCTCATTTTCAATTGATAAGAATGACCAAAGAAAGTTGATTGTGATATAGAGGAAAATTTTGAAGCTTTAGTGTCATGACTTGGTTGTTACTTTGATTTGCATTAGTATTTGAGCACTTGAAGTATAATGAAGTTTATGTGAAGTTCTCAACAACTCATATGCTTTGGATTAATTGTTGGTACCAATCGAAGTCATGTTTTTGTAATTAAAGTAGATTTTCTTTTTAATTGGCTTGGTGCGTTGAGGAGATGAGGTTGAGTTAGTCACTTGTGAGGAGATTTTATCGTTTCCATTGCTTGGGGACAAGCAATAGTTTAAGTTTGGGGGTGTGATAAGTTGGTAAAATACCAACTTATCTTGCCTTTAAATGATGACATTTACTATGTTTGCAGTGATAAAATCATGTATTTAATGTTATTTACTTCTATTTTACAGGATTGAATGTGATTTAGAAGTAATGGTGAAGAAACCAAGTGAAAACAAGACAAAATGAGCTAAAATGGACAAATCATCTGCCCAGGTGAAATACTCTTCGCGAACGCGATAGAGGTACCGCGAACGTGATGGTTCATCAGCCCAAGCTACGCGAACGCGTTATCCCCTGGCGCGAACGCGATGAAGGATTCAAAGAACCTTCGCAAACGCGACTGAGTTATACGCGAACGCGATGTTCAAATTCAGCATTCTTCGCGAACGTGAAGTATTGAACGCGAACGCGTTGACCAAAATCTTCTATGCATCGCGAACGCGAAGATTGTCACGCGGACGCGATGAACAAATCTGGCATGAAAACTGGGCAGTTCTGTAATTGTACATTTTCCACCCCAAATCAATTATATACTCGCCCAAAACAGATCTCTCGGGATCCCTCATTAATTTCTACACTCTTGGACATATTTTTAGTCTTTGGCTTAGAGAGAACAAGTTTGAAGGCTAGGGTTTTGCACACACACTTGGGTCTTGAAGATTAAAGCTTGTGGTTAAGGATTTCTTACTGATTTATGTTTATTTCTTCATTTCCTTGCTTTGTATTGTATATCTAAGTGTGCAGTATTTATTTCCAACACTTGAATCTTGTTTATGGGAATATTCATATTTAAAGTGTGGATTAAATACCTTGTTGTGATTATGTGTTGAATATTTTTATATATTTATGAATTGAGTTATTGTTACTTTAATTATTCTTGTTCTTCAATGTTTCCAAAGAGATTAGCTAACTCTAGGACTCGCCCATTTACTTTGAATTAATTTTGTGAAAGATAATTCGAAGTTGGGAAAGATTAATTAACAAGAACTTGAGGCGTTAACCTTCACTTTATAGATTCAACCTAGGGATAGGATTGACTACTTGTAGCCTATCGGGTGCGCTTATTCTTCTAATTGAGATTAGGGATAATTCAATTAGGATGTCTTATTAGTTTTCGGAAGAAGCTAATTAAGAATTATTATCCATGGCTAATTAACATAAACTCACTCATATTTCTAAAATCATGGAATACATTGGATCGTTACTTGAGTGTAATTCCCAATGCATTCATACTTTTAGCCATTGATCATTTTTATTTGCTTTCTAGGTTAGTTTACATTCTTGCATTTAGATATAATCATTTTCCAATACCCAAAATCTTAAGTGTTTGGCTTAGCGCGACTAGCGATAATTTTCTTGCATTCCTAATCGCCTACATATTGTTCTCTGTGGGATTCGACCCCGACTCATAGTTGGGTAAATATATTGCATACGACCGTGTCTATTGCTTTTTAGCGGTGGAAATGGACGTTATCACACACCAAGCAAAGTGTAATGGAATAGAATTAGATATCAAGTAAAGTACACACTAATGAGTAATTTCAAGACCGTATTCCCCGGCAACGGCGCCAAAATTTGATACGCTCAAATTACACTTTTATAATTAGTGTAAAGCGGTCGATGTCAAATATAGTAACCCAACTAGGTTGGGGTCGAATCCCACAAGGAATAGGTGTGAAATGATCACATGAATTAGTGTGTTACCCGACTAGAATCTTCAATCTATTCCGTTAGGAGTAACATAGAAATGGTGTAAGAGTGGTAGTATGAGTGAAGGTTGATTTAGAATATTTAGCTAATGAGAATGCTTGATGTAGTAATTTATAGAATTGATTAAACCAAGGTTGTGTTCCCATAAATGTAGTGTAATGCTATCGGTGTTAATATGATATATTTCTAATGGTTGATTATTCATATACAATTGATTTCTATGCAACTACCCAATATTTCCCAATACTTGAGTAGTATTTCCTCTCTTGCTTTTTCCCAAAAGTCTAAGAGTCACAATGTATAACAATCAATAAATGCCAAATAAAACCCACTTATCCCTAAGCGATTGTATTAAACGAGGTGTAAAGCCTTGAGTTTTTGTTCTTTACTTCTTCCAAAATCTAACCCACTTTCCCAAGCAAGGTAGGACTTTAATGGCTTTAATTAGTGTTTGCAACCACCAACAATAAATGAAGAATGAGAAGTAAAGAAATATCAAACCAACCATTATGCATATATTCAATGTTAAACACCCATTTACATAACACTCATTTAGGGTTCACAACCTTAGTATTTAAGTTTAGCCACACATGCTAAAATATAAAATACAAGGTGTAATAAATGCCATAAATTCTTACAAAGTAAAAGATTCTTCAACCAAAAGATTCCAAAAAGATAAAGTAATAAAATCTTGGAGTGTAGTATAAAGTCTGCACAATATACCCTTACACAAGATTCTAGAAAGCTATTTATAGAGGGACCAATATCTGACAAAAAACGGACAAGTTTGCCCTTCCAGGTCACGTATGCGACCGCAAATCGGTCACATAATAGGTCTGCGGTCTGCATCTTGAGAGGCGGCATCGCGGATAGGAACCCTATCTATTCATGTGCTGATCGCATCACCATTATGCAGTCCACATGTTGATTGTGCGACCGCAGAAAGCACCGCATAATTGACTCTTAGGTTTCCTTCGTGTTCGTTTTATGGCAGAAGTGCGGACCGCATATTCAATGTGCGATCGCAGACGACGTCGCATTCTTGCCATACATTTTAGCTCCATTCTCTATTTAGCTCTACGATTTGGTTGCTCTTCTGCGGTCCGCATATGCAATATGCGACCGCATGTTGGTCTGTAGATCGGCTATTTTGCACAACTTTGCCCTTTTTCTTGTCGTTTTGCTTCCATTTTTGTGTCCTTTGTCTTTTCTTCCTCTTTATCTGTAAAACCACAAAATCACATAAGTATGGACTACATTTTGCAATAAAAAAAGCCAATATAAGAGCAATTAGTATGTAGATGTGCCGATATTCTCCGGCACATCACAGGGACAGTTAGGGGCATTCGTATTTCATAGTCGGAGGTGGAATTCTTGGATTTATGAAAGACGAACAACTGTGAACGCATTTACCAAGGATGTTTTCATTAATCAAGAACAAAAGTTGGGGGCTCAAAGATGATCAGATATTGTCCTAGTCTCAACCATAAATAATGTCGACCAGGGATCGGCGGATGTTGCTTTTAGGACTCCGCTGACACCTTATGAGAAATAAAAGTTTTTGGGTTCCGGGGGGAGTATGGTCGCAAGGCTGAAACTTACAGGAATTGGCTGAAAGGCACCACTAGGATTGGAGCCTACGACTTAATTTGACTCAACACGGGGAAGCTTAACAGGTCCAGACATAGTAAGGATTGATAGACTGAGAGCTCTTTCTTGATTCTATGGGTGGTGGTGCATGGTCGTTCTTAGTTGGTAGAGCGATTTTTTTTGTTAATTCCGTTAACGAATGAGACCTCATCTAGCTAACTAGCTATACGGAGGTATCCTTTCACAGCCAGCTTCTTAGAGGGACTACGACCTTTTGGGCCATGGAAGTTTGAGGCAATAATAGGTTTGTGATGCCCTTAGATGTTCTGGGCGCACGCACGATACACTGATGTATTCAACGAGTTTATAGCCTTGGCCGACAGGCCCGGGTAATCTTTGAAATTTCATCGTGATGGGGATAGATCATTGCAATTGTTGGTCTTCAACGAGGAATTCCTAGAAAGTGCGAGTCATCAGCTCACGTTGAATACTTCCCTGTCCTTTGTACACACCGCCCATCGCTCCTACAAATTGAATGATCCAGTGAAATGTTTGGTTTGCAGCGATGTGGGCAATTCGGTGCCCGCGACATCGCGAGAAGTCCATTGAAACTTATCATTTAGAGGAAGGAGAAGTTGTAACAAAATTTCCAAAGGTGAACCTGCGGAAGGATCATTATCAAAACTTCTAAAGCAGAACGACCCGCGAACCGGTTTAAACACTGGGGAGCGGCACGGCCGGGGAGCTTCAGCCTCCATCCGCAAGGTTCCCTCCTATCCCCGATGTGTGCACTTGCTTGTGTGTCGGGTTACTAACGAACCCCATTGTGGAAAGCGTCAAGGAATACTAAATTGAAAGCCTGCCCCTCGCGCCTCGTTCGCGGCACATGCGGGGGGACTTGTGCTTATTTTGAAACACAAACAACTCTCAACAATGGGTATCTCGGCTCTTCCATCGATGAAGAACATAGAAAAATGCGATACTTGGTGTGAATTGCAGAATCCCGTGAACCATCAAGTCATTGAACGCAAGTTGCGCCCGAAGCCATAAGGCCGAGGGTACGTCCACCTAGGCGTCACGCATCGCGTCGCCCCCGTACACCACACCAGTCTCATGGTCGAGGTGGTGTTGTGGGCGAATACTGGCCTCCCGAGAGCCTCAAGCATGTGGTTGGCCTAAATGTGAGTCCGCGGCGATGGACGTCACGACAAGTGGTGGTTGAAACTCAACTCTCATAATGTCGTGCCTCCAACCTGTCGCATGTTTGGGCTTTCCGACCCTTATCGCGCTTAGGCGCTCCGACCGCGACCCAGGTCAGGCGGGACTACCCACTGTGTTTAAGTATATCAATAAGCAGAGGAAAATAAACTGACAAGGACTCCCCTAGTAATGGCAAGCGAACTAGGAACATCCCAAACTTAGAAACGGGTGGCTCAACCGTCCGAATTGTAGTCTGGAGAAGCGTCCTCAGCGGTGGACCGGGCCCAAGTACCCTGGAAGGGGGCGCCAGAGAGGCTAAGAGCCTCGTTGTTCCTAGGCACTGTCGCGCCGTCGTGTTGTTTGGGAATACACCCCAAATCGAGCGGTAAATTCTATCCAAGGCTAAATACGGGCGAGAGACCGATAGCAAACAAGTACCGCGAGGTAAAGATGAAAATGACTTTGAAAAGAGAATCATAGGGTCTTGAAATTAATGGGAGGGACGCAGATGGGGCCAGGAGATGTGCTTCGATCGGATGTGGAATGGTGTTTAGCCGGTCTGCAGATCAACTCGGGGCGTGGACCATCATAGATTTGGGGGGGTGGGGGGTGGGGGCGGCCAAAACCTGGGCTTTTGATACGCTCGTGGAATGGCGTCTCCTTAATTATGGTAGGATGCGCGCGCCTCTTGCGTGCTTCGGCATCTGTGCACTCCGGACGCTGGCTTATGGGCTCCCTATTCGACCCGTCTTGAAACACAAACCAAAGAGTCTGACATGTGTGCGAGTCAACGGGCTAGTAAACCCTTAAGGCACAAGGAAGCTGATTGGTGGAATCCTCCTGAGAGGTGCACCGCCGACCGACCTTGATCTTTTGTTAAGGGTCCGAGTGTGAGCATACCTGTCGGGACCCAAAAGATTTTGGACTATTCCTGAGCGAGGCGAAGCCACATGAAACTCTGGTGGAGGCACGCAGCGATACTGACATGTAAATCATTTGTCTAACTTGGGTATAGGGGTGAAAGTCTAATCGAATCGTCTAGTAGTTGGTTCCCTCAGGATAGCTGGAGCTGGCGTGCGAGTTCTATCAGGTAAAGCCAATGATTAGAGGCATCGGGGTGCAGGTTACGGTTACGGTGCCAAACTGTGTGGTAACCTAGATCCCACAAAGGGTGTTGGTCGATTAAGACAGCAGGATGGTGGTCATGGAAGTCGAAATCCGCTAAGGAGTATGTAACAACTCACCTTCCAAATCAACTAGCCCAAAAAATGGATGGCGCATAAGCGCATGACCTACACACAGCTGTCAAGGCAAGTGCCAGGCCCCGTTGAGTAGGAGGACGCGGTGGTCATTGCAAAACATTGGGCAGGAGCTTGGGCGGAGCGATCATAGGTGCAGATCATTGTGGTAGTAGCAAATATTCAAATGAGAACTTTGAAGTCCGAAGAGAGGAAAGGTTCCACGTGAACAGCACTCACACATGGGTTAGTCGATCCTAAGGGTTTGGGCAACCCCGACAGATAGCGTGTTTTGCACATACTCCAAAAGGGAATCGGGTTAAAATTCCTGAACCGGGACATGGCGGTTGACTGAAACGTTAGGAAGTATAGAGACATCGGCGGGGGCCTCATGAAGAGTTATATTTTCTATTTAACAGCCTGCCCTCTTTGGAAATGACTTAGTCGGAGCTAGGGTCAAGCGGCTAGAAGACCACCACACGTCACGTGGTATCCGGTGCGCCGCCGGCAGCCCTTGAAAATTAGGAGGATCAAGTATTGTCCACGCTCAGTCGTACACATAACTTTATCAGGACTCCAAAGTGAACAGCCTCTGGTCGATGGAACAATGTAGGCAAGGGAAGTCGGCAAAATGGATGTAACTTCGGGTAAATGATTGGGTCTAAGGGCTGGGCACGGGGGTCCATGTCCCAAACCCGTCGGCTATCCGTGGACTACTCGAGATACTTCCTTGGTGAGAGCGGGTCACCGCACGCTAGCCGGGCGACAGAGTGGGAACGGTTCATTTGGGGGCCTTCCCCGGGCGTCGAACAGCCAACTCAAAACTGGTATGGACAATGGGAATCCAATTATTTAATTAAAACAAAGCATTGCAATGGTCCCTGCGGTTGTTTACGCAATGTGATTTTTCCCCAGTGCTCTGAATGTCAAAGTGAAGAAATTCAACCAAGCGAGGGTAAACGGCGGGAGTAACTATGACTCTCTTAATGTAGCCAAATGCCTCGTCATTTAATTAGTGACATGTATGAATGGATTGACGAGATTCCCACTATCCCTGTCTACTATCCCGCGAAACCACAGCCAAAGGAACGGGCTTGGAAGAATCAACGGGGATAGAAGACCCTGTTGAGCTTGACTCTTGTCCGACTTTGTGAAATGACTTGAGACGTGTAGTATAAATGGGATCTGAAAGGCTAAAGTTAAATACCACTACTTTTAACGTTATTTTTTTTATTTCGTGAATCGGAAGCGGGGCACTGCCCCTCTTTTTAGACCCAAGGCTTGCTTGCAGGCCGATCTGGGCGGAAGATATTGTCAGGTAGTGAGCTTGGCTTGGGCGGCACATATTTTAAAAGATAACGCAGGTGTCCTAAGATGAGCTCAACATGAAGAGAAATATCATGTGGAAAAGAAGGGTAAAAGCTTGTTTGATTCTAATTTCCAGTACAAATACGAACCATTAAAGAATGGCCTAACGATCCTTTAGACATAGTTGGCTTGTGTAATCCAAGCGTTCATAGCGACGTTGCATTTTGATCATTCGATGTCGGCTCTTCCTATCACTGTGAAGCAGAATTCACCAAGTGTTGGATTGTTCACCCACCAATAGGGAACGTGAGCTGGGTTTAGACCGTCGTGAGACAGGTTAGTTTTACCCTACTGATGACAGTGTCGCAATAGTAATTTAACCTAGTATGAGAGGAACCGTTGATTCGTACAATTGGTCATCGCGCTTGGTTGAAAAGCCAATGGTGCGAAGCTACCGTGCGATGAATTATGACTGAACGCCTCTACGTCATAATCCGGGCTAGAAGTGATGCATGCGCCCGCCGTCCACTTGCTGACCCACAGTAGGGGTCTTTAGCCCTAAGGGCATGAGTCATTGGCTAAGTCATCGTGGTAAAAGAGTCGTGGTGGCTGCCTTGAAATACAATTTCCATCGAGCTGCGGGTAGAATCCTTAGCAGACGACTTAAATACGTGACGAGGTATTGTAAGTGGAAGATCGCCTTGGTGCCACGATCCACTGATATTCAGCTATTTGTCGCTCCGATTTGTCCCTCCCCCTCCAATCCAATCAATTTCTATCTTTTCCGAAAAGAGGTTTAGTCCACTCTTAGTGCTAAATAATATACTATGTGTTGGAAAATTGTACAAGTCCTCAAGACCTTGGATCCCACACAATATGTGTATTAGGTGGACAATGTGACCTGATACTTAGTCGTGTCGAGGGAACGGCTATGTGCCAATACACTACTAGCGGCTTCTCGGTGTGTTGCTTCCGAGGTCGAGGCTTATGCCAAGGGGCAATGTGCGCAAATAGTTGTTTCTTGGTAAGCCAAAGGCATGGCAGGACGTTGAAGGACATGGAAAGACTTAGGCATAGTACGAGTCAGGACGTGTCAGGACGTAGCAGGACATGGCAAGGCGTAGCCATAGCACGGGTCAGGATGTCGCAGGACGTAGCAGGACATGGTAGGTCGTGGCCATGGCACATGTCAGGATGTTGCAGGACATGGCCATAGGACTATGGCGGGATAAGGCAGGATGTGATCATGGCACGGGCAGGACATGTCAGGACGTAACAAGACATGGTAGGGCGTTGCCATGGCACAGGTTAGGACGTCGCAGGACGTCACAAGACATTGCAGGACATGGCCACAGGATGTGTAAGGACATCGCGGGATATTGCAGGGCGTGGACACGGCAAGGGTCAGGACGTAGCAGGACATGGCAGGACGTGGCCTCAAGACGTTGCCACAGGATGTGTCAGGATGTCACAGGACATGGCCATGGCACGTTTGAGGATGTGTAAGGACGTAGCAGGACATGGCAGGGAGTGGCCATGGCACGGGTCAGGACGTCACAAGACATAGCAAGACATGGCAGGGTGTGGCCATAGCATGGGATAGGACGTCGCAGGACATGGACACAGGACGTGTCAGGACGTCGCGGGACATGGCAGGACGTGGGCATGACATAGGTCAGGACGTGTCAGGAATTAGCAAGACATGGGAGGGTGTGGCCATGGCACGGGTCTGGACATCACAGGACGTAGCAGGACATGGCAGGGCGTGGCCATGGCACGGGTCAGGACATCACATGACGTGGACATAGGACGTGTCAGGACATCGCAGGACATGGCAGGACGTGGGCATGGCACGGGTTAGGACATGTCAGGAGTTGGCAAGGCGCGGCCATGGCAAGGGTCAGGACGTAGCAGGACGTGGTTGGACGTGGCCACAGGACGTGTTAGGACATGGCCACAGGACGTTTCAGGAAGTGTCGGGACGTAGCAGGACATGGCAGGGCGTGGTGGGCGCTTGGTGGTTGGCGGCGATGATGGTAGTGGTCGTTAGTGGCGGTGATGGAAAGTAGCGGTGGTTTGCGGTAGCGACCGACGACAGTTGGTGGACCCTTGGTGGTTGGCGGCGGCGGTTTTAAGTCGGAATCACTTATGGCATTTGCAAAAATGGAATTTACTCATGATTAATGGTGGTTGGTCATCCATATTGTTTTATAAAATATTATGAATTTTACCTATTTTTTATCTAGTTTTTATTAATTTTTATGCTTTTTGCAATATGTTAGTTTTATATAAAAATAATGAGTCTTTTATGTGTAATAATATTAGTATATCTATTGGAAATTTTTTCCATTTTTTTTACTATTTTTATAATAATTAACCTATTTTTTACTATTTTTCCATGTATTTTTTGTTTTATAATAAAAATAAAAATAAAAATAATATTTTTTTTTGTAAAAAATATCACTTACAATATTTAAAAGTCCTTTGTAAATATATTATCTAAGTTGTACCTTTGTTTGTACTATTTGGTGTTGTACAACTCCATTATGATTCTCTGGACAAGACATGTCTACTCTTGAAATTTGGGTTTTTTTAAGCATATATATGAGGGGTAGAGGAGTTGAAAGGCACCTCAGGTGCTTGCTACCAGGCAGTGCGGGCTCGCTGGCATGGGCGTGGGCATAGGGTGCATGCATGGCTTGTCCGTGCTACGTCCCCGAAGTTCACAAACCACGCCGGCAAGTACTCGTGTGGGCTCATAGCATGTCTGGGGGGTGACACCGGTCCTGGCAAAAATTGGCTTTTTGCCACAAAGGTGAAGCATCGTGCAAGTAGCACCGCAAGGTACCATGCGCATGGGGTGAATCTTAGTAAGTGCCGATTGCCAATGGATATTGCGGGCAAAATCGGTAGGCAAAAACGCTCGTGGCGGCAAATGGCTTTGAGCAATGGAATGGCAAAGCAACGTGCAAGTAGCACCGCGAGGAGCTATGCACATGGGGCGAAGCTTACTAAGTTGTCGATTGCCATCGATTGTTGCGGGTTGGGTTTCGCATTACTCGTGGCAGCTGATGGCTTTAGATAATGAATGGCGTAGCACCGTGCAAGTAGCGCCGCAAGGAACGGGATGCAATTTCCATCGGGTGTTCCGAGCAACATCGGGATGCGAAATCACTTGTGACGGCTGGTGGCTTTTTGCAATGGAACGGCAACGCATCGTGCAAGTAGCGCCGAAAGCTGCCATGCGTATGGGAAAAAGCTCAGTAAATTGTTGATTGCCATCGGTTGTTGTGGGTTGTGTCTAGCATCGCTTGTGGCAGCTGATGGCTTTAGACAATGAACGACGGAGCATCTTTCAAGTAGCACCGCAAGGCGGCATACGCAGGGGCAATGCTCAGCAGATTTCGATTGCCATGGGGTGTTTCAGGCAACATCGGCATGAGACATCACTCGTGACGGCTGATGGCTTTTTGCAATGGAACAGCAATGCATCTTACATGTAGTGCCGAAAGGTGATGTGCGCATGCAGCAAAGCTCAGTAAATTGCTGATTCCCATCGGTTGTTGCGGGTTGTGTTTGGCATCGCTCGTGGTAGCTGATGGCTTAAGATAATAAGCGGCAAAGCATCATGCAAGTAGCGCTGCAAGGTGTCATGCGCATAGGGCGATGCTCAGTACATGTCAATTTCCATCGGGTTATTCAGGCAACATCAGGAGGTGACATCACTCGTGACGGCGGATGGCTTTTTTCAAATGGAACGATAATGCATCATGCAAGTAGCACCGATAGCTGCCCTGTGCATGGGGCAAAGCTCAGTGAATTGTCGATTGACATCAGTTGTTGCGGGTTGTGTCTGGCATCGCTCGTGGCAGCTGATGTCTTTAGACAATGAACGGTGTAGCATTGTGCAAGTAGCGCCACAAGGCGTCGTGTGCATGGGGCAAAGCTCAGTAGATGTCGATTGCCATCGGTTGTTGTGGGCAACATCGGGGGGCGACTTCGATCGTGACTGCTGATTGCTTTTTGCAATGGAACAGCAATGTGTCGTGCAAGTAGCGCCGAAAAGTGTTGTGCGCATGGGGCGAAGCTTAGAAAATTGCCGATTGCCATCGGTTGTTTTGGGTAGTGTCTGGTATTGCTACATCCCCCTATCGTGCTTTACGGGGCTTGTCTTGGCTTTGCAATGTTGGCATCGGCAAGAATACATGACTGCACGTCACGTGTTAGGGCTTTATATGGCTTGTATCGGCGAGGAAAGTGTATGTGCGGCACATAAGTGGTATTCGGCTTGTGTGGCTAGGTTGGATCCCTGCTTGAGTAGCGACGTCATAGCCCGTATGCCATCTCAGTCATCGAACAAGCACAAATTAAGCTTGTTCGGCGTCGGTTTTCTATGTTGCATACCTAATGCCAAGGCATTATCAAGCACAATTGGTTGCCTTTCGCCCCTCACGTTCGACGTGCGGGGTGAACCAAAAGCTGCATTTGTGTCTCAAGTTGTCCTTGCTTCGCCTTGCGATGGCTTGTTCCATGACTAGTATGCTCAGACTCTTAGATTCGATAGATGCAATGGGCACGGGATCGTCATTAGCTCTTATCCCCCCAAAGAATGCTCCTTACGAATGACGGTTGTGCTCGTCTTGTACTTTGTCGTGCCCTTTCGATCAGACATGCTCATGCGATGCCGGTGTCAATGAGGAATGCTACCTGTTTGATCCTGCCAGTAGTCATATGCTTGTCTCAATGATTAAGCCATGCATGTGTAAGTATGAACAAATTCAGACTATGAAAATGCGAATGGCTCATTAAATCAACTATAGTTTGTTTATGGTATCTACTACTCGGATAACCATAGTAATTCTAGAGATAATACATGCAACAGGCCCCATCTTCTGGAAGGGATGCATTTATTAGAGAAAAGGTCTACGCGGGCTTTGACCGTTGCTGCGATAATTCATGATAACTTGACGGATTGCACGGTCATCGTAACGTCGACGCATCATTCAAATTTCTGCCCTATCGACTTTCGATGGTAGGATAGTGGCCTACTGTTAGGACCCCGACTTTTGAACATCAGGCGTGGTGTGGCTCTGGCAAGGATTTGGGTGTGATGGCCTTGTCATTGGCCTACTTGCGGGCGGAACAATCATGCGGGCAACGGGCTGTTATGAACAAGTATTGGCCAAGACCTTGGCATGGGCAAGGAGTGGTTGGCAAAGGCTTGAGAAGGCACCGTGGTTGAAGTTGGGCGGCATGGTACGACATGCGCGCCAAAAACCAGTCGGATGGCACGTTTGGGTTGCGGCATCTAAGTGTGGGTTAAGATAAATCAATGGGGGAATGCGGAATGATGGTGATGGCTTTCAATAGCCAAGGCAAGGCTATGTGAAGGATAATACAAGCAATGGCACGAGGGAAATGAAGGTTGGCACAAACAAGGCAGGAACAGGGCGAAGGTAGTGCTTGGGCGGCAGCAGCGCCGGGCATGTGCGGGAAAACTGTGGCAGCGGGTTGCGGGTGAGACATTGGTGCGGAGCAATGTTCAAGCAAGCTATGTCATGGCACTGAGCATGCCTTGGCCGAGATTCAGCTGGCCAAGTGAGGGAAGCACATGCAATGCACATGGAAGAGGTTGGCGGTTACCTAATTTTGTGGCCATGATCTCCCATGATCTGCCATGACTAGATAATGCTTGTATAATGTATCATTTCGTGATTATTGTGGCCTAAGTAGTTGGGGATGTAAACTACAAGTTAGGAACAAGATTTAATCTTAGCCGGACAAGTGTAAAAGCTGTAGGCAATGTGTGTCATGTGCTGCCAAGTCTTAAGGCTGCCTATAGGTTATAAATAGCGCCTTTGTGACTAAAGCAGAAGTGAGGTATAATTTCTTGTGGGAAATTATAGTGCTAAACAAGAGAGAAACGTGAGTATTTCAAAAGGGGCTAAGGATGGGCAAGGGCAGGTCTTAGTGTTGGCCAAGAACGACTTGTGTTCTTGCCAAAAGTGAGGGTCCTTTCTATATTTTCAATATTAATGCAAAGGTTGGGAAATTGTTCTTGTATATGCTGGTGTTATTAAATTCCTTTTTTGTTGCTTATATTTTGTTTGGGGCCAAACTTGTTGCCCTATGAAAATTAGCCAAGGGCTGTAAGGGAAAGGCTGAGTCAAGCAGCGGACTTGACTGCCGCGCGGGTGTGGTTTCTGGTTGATCAAAAAGGCCCCAGTGAAAATTGGTATCAGAGCCAGGTTGGACAAAAAGTTCGGAGCAGTTCGTGGTAGTGGCAAAACGATCAGTGGCAAATTAAGTCGGAATTTTTGAGAACATGGCTGGTGGCACAAATGCAGAACTGCGTCAAAGAAATTGAGCAGTTGGAAGCACTGGTTGAGCATGCTCTTCATGTGGGAGGTGATTCTTATGTTCTTACTAGAACGGCACGGTTGGAGGCATATTATGCGGCGAGACACGAGACAACGTTGGCAGAAATGGCCATGATACGCCAAGAGAAAGAACAGTTACGCCAGGAGGTAGCTGATCTTCGAAGGGCATTGCAACATTCTGCCCCTAGAAATGATGAGCGCACTAAGTTGAGGATTCTGGAGCCAAAGGCATATGGTGGTGCGAGAAGTGCCAAGGAACTAGAAAATTTCTTGTGGGATATGGAGCAGTATTTCCAGGCTGCACGTGTGCCAGATGATGAGAAAGTGGCGATCACACCAATGTACTTGACGGATAATGCAATGGTGTGGTGGCGTACACGAGTTACGGATGGGGAAAGTGCTGGACTGTCCAAGATCGGAACTTGGGAGATGCGGAAGAAGGAATTAAAATCCCAATTCCATCATACAAATTCATCGTAGATGGCACGAGATAGACTGCGTCACTTGAAATAGAGTGGCACAGTGAGGCAGTATGTCAAGGAATTTTCATCCTTGATGCTGAATGTAAGTAATATGGCAGAAGAAGATAATCTGCATTACCTCATGAGTGGCTTGAAGGGTTGGGCGCAATTGGAGTTGAGGAGGCAGAATGTGCAAAGCCTCTCGACTGCCATTGCAGTCGCAGATGTGTTGGCGGACCTGAATATAGGTGATGAACCTACTGAATCTTCGCATTCGAAGATAGATCAGAAGGACAAAGCAATGGAATGGAAGAGAAACGGGAAGGGCCAAGCTTCTGAAGATGAAGAACTTGCCAAAAATGTGAGACATGAAATTCACAAGGGCAAGGAAAGGAACAGCAAGTTCAAAGGCTGTTACACTTGTGGTGGACCCCACTTGAAGAATGATTGTCTGGTGCAGGCTAGGGTAAATGCGATGCTAGCTGCGGAGAAACAAGAACAAGTGGCGAAAGTAAATGCCCTAGTGGCAGATGTGAAGGGAGCACCTGGTGGGGTGTTTGTCAACAACCCTTTGGGGTTGATTAATTGAGTTGGCTCGAAGAGGACGTCGATTTCAAAAGGTGCGGGTGGTTTCTTAGGACCCCAACTTTTGAACATCAGGCGTGGTCTGGCTGTGACAAGGATTTAGGCGTGAAGGCCTTGCCAATGGCCTACGTGCGGGCGAAGCAATCATGCGGGCAACGGGCTGTTATGAACAAGTATTGTCGAAGACCTTGGCATGGGCAAGGCGTGGTTGCAAAGGCTTGAGAAGGCAACGTGGTTGAAGTTGGGCGGCATGGCACGACATGCGCGCCAAAAACTAGTCGGATGGCACGTTTGGGTTGCGATAGCTAAGTATGGGCTAAGATAAATCAATGCAGGAATCTGGAATGATGGTGATGGCTTTCAATAGCCAAGGCAAGGCTATGTGAAGGAAAATACAAGCAATAGCACGAGGGAAATGAAGGTTGGCACAAACGAGGCAGGAATAGGGCCAAGGCAGTGCTTGGGCGGCAGCGGTGCCCGGCGTGTGTGGCAAAACTGTGGCAGCGGGTTGTGGGTGAGACATTGGTGTGGAGAAATGTTCACGCGAGCTAAGGCATGGCACAGAGCATGCCTTGGGCGAGATTCAGCTGGCCAAGTGAGCGAAGCTCATGCAATGCGCATGGAAGCGGTTGGCAGTTAGCTTATTTTGTGGCCATGATCTCCCATGATCTGCCATGACTAGATAATGCTTGTATAATGTATCATTTCATGAGTATTGTGGCATAAGTAGTTGGGGATGTCAACTACAAGTTAGGAACAAGATTTAATCTTAGCCGGACAAGTGTAAAAGTTATAGGCAATGCGTGTCATATTTTGCCAAGTCTTAAGGTTGCCTATATGTTATAAATAGGGCCTTTGTGACTTAGACAGAAGTGAAGTATAATTTCGTGTGGGAAATTATTGTGGGAAACAAGAGAGAAACGTGAGGGTTTCTGAGTGTTTCAAAAGGGGCTAAGGCTGGGCAAGGGCAGATCTTAGTATTGGCCAAGAACGACTTGTGTTCTTGCCAAAAGTGAGGGTCCTTTCTATATTTTCAATATTAATGCAAAGGTAGGAAAATTGTTCCCGTATATGCTAGTGTTATTAAATTCCTATTTTGTTGCCTAAGTTTTGTTTGGGGCAAAACTTGTTGCCGGGTGAAAATTGGCCAAGGGCTGTAAGGGAAAAGCTGAGTCAAGCAGCGGACTTGACTGCCGCTCGAGTGTGGTTTCTGGTTCATCAAAAATGACCCCGTGACACCTACCATTGTGGTGACGGGTGATGGAGAATTTGGGTTTGATTCTGGAGAGGGAGCCTGAGAAACGGCTACCACATCCAAGGAAGGCAACAGGCGCGCAAATTACCCAATCATGACACGGTGAGGTAGTGACAATAAATAACAATACCGGGCTCTATGAGTCTGGTAATTGGAATGAGTACAATATAAATCCCTTAACGAGGATCCATTGGAGGGCATGTCTGGTGCCAGCAGCCACGGTAATTCTAGCTCCAATAGTGTATATTTAAGTTGTTGCAGTTAAAAAGCTCGTAGTTGGACTTTCGGATGGGCCAACCGGTTCGCCTTACTTGTGCACCGATCGTCTCGTCCCTTCTGTCGGTGATGCGCTTCTGGCCTTCATTGGCCGGGTGGTGCCTTTGGCGCTGTTACTTTGAAGAAATTAGAGTGCTTAAAGCAATCCTACGCTCTCTAGACATTAGCATGGGATAACATTATATGATTTCGTTCCTATTACGTTGGCCTTCGGGATCGGAGTAATGATTAACAGGGACAGACGGGGGCATTCATATTTCATAGTTAGAGGTAAAATTCTTGGATTTATGAAAGATGAACAACTGCGAAAGCATTTGTCAAGGATGTTTTCATTAATCAATAACGAAAGTTGGGGGCTCGAAGTCGATCAGATAGCGTCCGAGTCTCAACCATAAACGATGTCGACTAGTAAGTGGCGAATGTTGCTTTTAGGACTCCGCCGGCACCTTATGAGAAATCAATGTTTTTGGGTTCCAGGGGGAGTATGGTCGCAAGGGTAATACTTAAAGGAATTGTCGGAAGTGCACCACCAGGAGTGGAGCCTGCAGCTTAATTTTACTCAACACGGGGAAACCTACCAAGTCCAGACATAGTAAGGATTGCTAGACTGAGAGCTCTTTCTTCATTCTATGTTGGTGGTGCATGGCCGTTCTTAGTTGGTGGAGCAATTTGTCTAGTTAATTCTGATAACGAACGAGACCGCAGCCTTCTAACTAGCTATGCGGAGGTATCCCTTCACGACCAGCTTCTTAGAGGGACTACAGCCTTTTAGGCCGCGGAGGTCTGTGGCAATAACATGTTTGTGATGCCCTTAGATGTTCTGGGCGGCACGCGCACTACACTGATTTATTCAACGAGTTTATAGCCTTGGTCGACATGCTCGGGTAATCTTTGAAATTTCATCATGATGGGGATAGATCATTGCAATTATTGGTCTTCAACAAGGAATTCATAATAAGCGCGAGTCATCAGCTCGCGTGCACTACGTCCCTTCCCTTTGTACACACCGCCCATTGCTCCTACCTATTGAATGATCCGGTGAAATGTTCGGATTGTGGCGACATGGGCAGCTCGCTGCTTGCAATGTTGCGAGAAGTCCATTGAACGTTATCATTTAAAGGAAGCAGAAGTCGTAACAATGTTTCTGTAGGTGAACCTGCGGAAGGATCATTGTCGAAACCTGCAATGCAGGATGACCCGCGAACCTGTTTAAACATTGGGGAACGGCACGACCGGGGTGCTTCGGCCTCTGTCGGCAAGGCTCCCTCTTATCCCTGGCGTGTGCGCTTACGTGCGTGTCGGGTGATTAACGAACCCCAGTGTGGAAAGCATCAAAGAATACTAAAATTAAAGCATGCCCCTCACGCCCCATTCGTGGCATGCGCGAGGGGACTTGTGCTTCTTTTGAAACATAAATGACTCTCGGCAACAGATATCTCGTTTCTTGCATAGATGAAGAACATATCAGGTTAATTCCTTCTTTTGAAGAACTTGATTCAGAAGTATTCTTGGGTTGTGAAAGTGCGATTGGTAGGTTAATTCCCCGTGGGATCGATTCTGGACTTATTAGACCAGGTTATATTGACTACGACCATTGTTTGAACGTGAATCAATTTTGGCGCCGTTGCCGGGGAATTAACGGAATTATCAATTGCCATTGATAGAACTTCAAGATTCTTGTGTAGTCAGGTTCTTTCTACACTTTACATTGAATATTTTGACGGTTGTTGATTTGGGTACTCGGTGCATGCCTAGAAAATCTGCAAGGACTGGAGAACTAATTGAAGGACTCTCAGGACCCCGAGCAAACTTTTCGGGCACGTAACAAAGATATCAAACAAATTCAACAATCTCAACAACCAATCAAACTAGACTTCGACATGGGTGACGTAAATGAACAAAACCAGCAAGCCGGGTTAAATATGCAAGAGGCGCAGGAGGCACAAAAAGGTGCACTGTTTGACTGTGCGCAACCCACAGCGGATAATTTGGCAACTTCCATCGTTGTGCCAGCAATTCAAGCTGAGTCTTTCCAGATTACTAACAACATGCTACACTTGTTGCGAAACAAGGGATTATTCTCTAGGTGTCAGGTTGAAGATCCACTGAAGCACCTGAAGAACTTTCTCTCAATATGCAAGATACAGAGGCAACCGAATGTGACTCCAGAAGCCATCAGACTATTGCTCTTTCCGTTCTCAGTTACAGGGGCTGCATAGATAAGGCTAAAATCACTCCCCATAAACTCTATTGCAACTTGGGATGAGTTAGTCAAGCAATTCCATAACAAGTTTCATCCACCTAACAAGACAACTCAACAAATTGATGAGATTGTGAGCTTCAAGCAGAAACCAATGGAGACATTACATGAAACTTGGGGCAGATTCAAGGGTATGCTTGTAATGTGTCCTCACCATGGGATTCCTGAGCAGATGTTGGGTCAAAGATTCTACATGGGGCTTTCAGACAGCATGAAGAATATTGTAGATGCTTTAGTAGGTGGGGCTTTTCTAAGCAAGACTTGGAGAGAGGGCCAAAATTTGCTAGACAAGATGGCTCAAAATTCCGGGTGGACGACCAGGAGCGCTCCTATCACCCCAATGGTACACTCCATACCTCTGAATCCATCTAGCACTATGGAAGAGAACATGGAAACCTTATTGACACAAATAAGCATCCTGACAAATAAGGTGGAAGAATCTAGGGTCAAGCAGCAGGTTCAGATTTTAGATACTACCAATGGTGGTTTATGCACATCTTGCATTAGCCAACCCATAGGTAATCCATGGGCTGTAGACCAAGAACATCATTAGCATGAAGACATGAATTATGTGGCTAACTGTGGAGGGCAGCGACAAGGTAACCAGAGTTGGGGTCAGCAGGCTCCAATGCAGTACAGGCCTCCTCAGCCACAATTTAATGCAGCAGGTATGAGGCCACCACACAACATGGCTCCATATCCTAGACCTCAGAATTTCAGCAATCAGCAGCAGGGATATCATCCACCTCCACCACCACATGGGGGGTAGACATGACGATGGGTTTGCAAGATAGGAAGCTATGATGCAGCAGGTAATTGGGTCAAATGCCAAAACCAATGAGAGGATAGATGCACATGATGCAGCCATCAAGAATATTGAAGTACAAGTGGGCCAGATTGCTATGTCTCTCAACAATAGTCCTCAAGGGATATTGCCTGCAGATACACAAACAAGCCCATTGCATTAGCTATTTAAGCCACTGCGTGATACATTAGGTTTATCTTCTCTGAAAATCCATATTTATTCTTTTTTTTTCTGTTAAGTCATGTTTTCTTTGTTTGCTTCCTCTTCACCTTCATGTTTTTTGTCATATCTTCTATCTAAATTTTCTTCTTTAGTAGCATGAATCACTGCATGTTCAGATTAGTCTTTATCTTCTAGAAATCTCTATTTTTCTGTTTGAACCAAGTCTTCTTCTGAAGCTTCTTTTATAAATTCTACCTATCTATGCTTAGTCATGTACGTTTGTGCATGATTAGGGCTGCAGTAGTCTTTTAAACATAAAAAAAGTTCTGACTATGCCTGCTTCATGTTCAAATTGATATACTGTGTTTTTGGAATCTGGAATTATAAGTCTTTTGATTGAAATTCAATAATATTCAACCTCTTCACTGAGTTTTGGTTAAATGATAAGTAACTCTGATTTCATGGCTATGTATGCAATTTGGTGTGAAAGTGGTTATTTTTGCAACAATTATGTGTTAGCTGATCACTGTTAATACCTAGTATATTTAGGTGGAATTGGTTATAGATGAAGTAGTGTAGTAACCTGAAAAGTAGTTAATTGTGAAAACATGCTTTAAATAAGTTTAAAATTGGCTAAAATTGAAAATTACAAAAGATGTCACAAATGAAATAAATAACAAAAAGTGGTCAGTCTTGCAACTGACCAAATCTAATAATTTGAAAACACTGGCTAAGTGTTAAACAGGCTAAGTGTGTAATAAGTTGAATTAAGTTTAATAGGCTAGACTTGCAAGGTCCCAATTGGCATGTGTTCACTAGTTGGCTAGACTTGCAAAGTCTTAGCCAGCCTGTGTTCACTAATTGGCCCAAAACTGCAAGGTTGGGTACAAACATTGGACTGGACAAATCTTAAACAAGTATAGTTCTGAATAATTAAGCATGCTAGTCATGTAAATTATCTCTAATTACAGAAAATGAAACAAAAGGGGTTATAATTGAAATAAATTGAGGTTCAGACCTGGCCAAATCTTAAAAAACTCATTAGAAGTGGCCAAGAATTAAATAACAGCTAGGAATACTATAATCCAAACCTGGACACGTCGGGTAAATAGTAAATGCCCTTAAGGGCATAAAGGGAATAGAAAATGGCATAATTGTGGATTTAATAGAGCCTATAGGGATATTAAGGACATTTAGGCCTATGATTTCTGCAATATTGCATAAAATTAAGGGCACATTGGTCCTAAATAAAAGGTAACTTAGTAAATAACTCTAACAAGTAGGGGCACACTAGTAAAAGCCCCAAAAAGGTATCAAATAGAACCTTCCAGAACATGCTGGAAGGCATTTCATAACAGAAAATAGGACTACAATGTAAGAATTGGTAAAAAAGGAGGGGAGGGAACTAGAATTATTTTCTAGCTTTTCCCCCCAAAATTTTCACCATCTCTCACCTATAAATACATCCCATTTGAGCCTGTTTAAAGGCTGGATTTTCGAGATCAAAATTTCAGAGAAGCTTCATACATCGTGGCTACTCGGGTTTTCTAATTAAAGCTTATACTTAGAGCTGTGTGGATTTCTGTTTTCCTATTGGGTCTCTATTGCTTGGTTCGTTAGTATTTGCTTGGCTGCTGTGTTGAGATTCAATTGTTTTGCTGGGATTCACTTTGTCTACTGTTGCATTACCTGTGTTGATCTTAACTGTTGTACCTACTCTTTCCCTTAGAACTCATTGGATTTCTCTTGCCGAATCAAGTACACGGCTTGAACCATGTAATTGCAAATTGGAATTGAAGTTTGAAGAAATAAACGAATTCATTTGCTACAAGTCCTGTTATGTTTTCTGATTTGGATTTTTGTAGCTGGATTATGACTTAGCTAGAATTGTAATTCGTATAGGAAGTATTGTATCATTAACTCGTGTGAGATATGGATGAACTGAAAAACAATGTAATAGTGTAGTAAGTAGCATAGTATATGTAGTAGTCACCTAGTTAATTAAAATAGGTTAATAATTAAATCTGGTACAAAGTAATTCTGCAAACAAGTAGATACTTAACAATATTAACATGAAGTAGCGAGCTTAATTCGGTAATACTTAGTTTAATTTGAACACTGTTAGTAATAAATGAACCTGCGTTTTATGATATTCTAGTATAAAGCCATATATCACATAGTAAATATAGTTTAAGGTTCAACCATTCAGTTAGTTTTCTTTTTGAAATTTACAAATAATTGAGTTTAGCATGTTATTAATAATAATACTGATTAGTTTAGATACTAAATAATTAGATTCAGTAGTTTAAATAGTTGTTAGATACGAAAACAAAAACAGTTGGTTAATTGATTTAATTCACAATAAACATTTAAAGTCTGAAGTTTATTATTGTAATTTTGTATTTCTTTTCTGCTTATTGAATAAAATAGTTTGAATTCCCATTAACTTCTGAATATCGATCCTTTGTGTGCACAATTATTTCTGATTTTTATTATACTCTTCTTAAGTTTGATCTGGGCCTAACAAGTTACGAAGGCCCGGAGACATGTAAATATGACATTGGGATTCTGCTGAACGCGTTTCGGCGAGTTCCTGGGTTTTCAATACCCAAGAATGTAGGTCGATATGTATCAAGCCCAAAGTCCAGGCCTGTGTAAATAAAATAAGGTCTGGACTTAAAGTTCTGAACACAATAAACTAGGGAAAAACCAAAAAATAGAAAACTTAGTATAAATATTAGGACCATACAATAAAACTAAAAATGGGACGTGCCTCGCATTGAAAACAAAACAGCGGGGCATATAAACAATTGATGATACATAATAGATTCGGTAAGGTTGATAGCGAATTACACAACCTTTCACAAAGATTAAAAGCTGTTAGATGATTATTAGGCACGATTTAATAAATATACCTTCCTTAATACGAGTGTGCACTTGGTGCGACTCAAATCATAAATCCCGGTGAAGCCGAAATGTATTAAAGGTCACAGGCGTACTGGTTGCGGTGTGACTCAAAATACTAATTCCTAGTACATGGAGATCTAATTCACTCCCCACCTTATGAATTGCATACGATGTCTGCACCTTGGCCATTTGTCGCCTGGGGCATGGATGTTATCGGACCAATAGAGCATGTAGCTTCTAATGGACATAGATTCATCTTGGTCGCGATTGACTACTTTACTAAGTGGGTGGAGGCAAAGACATTCAAGGCGGTAACGAAGAAAGCCGTGGTGGATTTCATGAATGAAAATATTATATGCCGATTTGGAATTCCCAAAGTAATTATCACAGAAAACGGGGCAAATCTGAACAGTCACCTCATGGCGGAAGCATGTCAGAGATTTAAGATCTTGCATCGTAACTCTACACATTACAGGCCAAAGGAAAATGGAGCAGTAGAAGCTGCACATAAGAATATAAAGAAGATCCTCGGGAAAATGGTGGAAGAGTCTAGACAATGGCATGAGAAGCTGCCTTTCGCTCTTATGGGTTATTGCACAACAGTACGTACTTCTATCGGCGCCACTCCCTATTCATTGGCGTATGGGACAGAGGCTGTTATACCCGCAGAATTCGAGATACCATCGCTTCGAATCATAGCTGAAGCTGAGATTGATGATGATGAATGGTAAAAGCCCGATTGGAACAATTAAATCTGATCGATGAGAAGAGGTTAGCAGTGGTTTGGCATGGGTAATTATCTCAACAAAGAATTGCCAGAGCATATAATAAGAAGGTGCGTCCTCGGAAGTTTGAAGTTGGACAACTGGTATTGAGGCGTATCTTACCGCATTGGGCTGAAGCAAAAGGCAAATTCACGCCAAACTGGCAAGGGTCGTTCATGGTATCACGGGTGTTGTCTAATGGGGCACTATATCTGATAGACGTTGAAGGGAAATACGTAGAGACTGCTATAAATTCAGATGCGGTCAAAAGATACTATGTATGATTCCTTTTCAATTGTATAATTGTATTTTGTTATGATTTTGGAATTGAAATGATGAAGGCATTTTATTCTCTATCCAAACACTTTATCAATTGATATCCCCTTTGAGCCGTGTTCAATCCATTCTTTCATACCCCTCTCTCAGAATCGATTATGATACAAAGAAAAGTAGAAAATGAAAAAAAAATAAAGCAAAATCCAAACAAAAGAAAAATAAAAAGAAAATCGGGAAAAGTCAAAAGAAAACCATGAATTAATTGGCGTAGTCTGAACTACGTCTGACTTGATCCCGAAAGGGTACGTTGGCGGCCTCACCGAGGTTCAGTCACAATAAAGAAAAAATCCAAAACTCCCCCACATATTGAAACTGGGGCAGAACTTATGTTTTATAATTTCGAGAGTTGTAAATATTTTAAAACCCTCGTAAATTTTTGAGCCTTTTATATCCTTCTTTCTTAACCCATCCAAAAGCCACGTTACGGTCCAAAAGAAAGACCTTCTAATCAATTTTAGAAAAATAACAAATACAATGAGAAATAAAAGAAAAACAGGGCACGGACAACACCAGTGGTTCAGAAAAACAAAAGACAAAAGAAAATATATAAAGAGAAAAAAATGAGAGAGTCTCATCGGTGAAAATCTTAATCGGCACCGTGAGGCGACCGTGAGGCTGAGAGAAATAAAATGAGAGAGTCTTGTCAGTGAAAACCTTTACCGGCACTGCAAGGCAATTGTGAGGTTGAGAGAAATAAACGAGAGAGTCTTATTGGTGAAAACCTTTCACGGCACCATAAGGTGATTGCGAGGATTATTTTGAAAAAAATGAAAAGCAACAAAAATAAGATCGGTTTGGGTTGCAAGAAAGTTGGAGTTAGAATAATGGATTGAACAAACTGGGTCGGAGTTTAAATACATCGCATGGTCAACGCAATCAGCCAACATACCCAGATAAGTTCTATCACTTCTCCAAAACACCCTTACCCCTTTTGAAATTCATATGTTTCTGCATTTCAATGTTTGTCCTTTGAAAGCTGATTACCAGCTTCTGATGATAAGAGCTTAAATAACACTAGATCAGGAAAGAAAGAAAGGAAAAATGAATTTAGAAGAAATAAAGAAGGGTGGCAATTATAGCCGAAAGAAAAGAAAAAAAGGGTAAAAAGTAAGGAAAAATACAAAAAGAGTTTACAAAAGATAGTCAACTGAATGATTGCACAGCAAAAGAAAAGAAAAAAAGATAAGGGCAATAAAAGGCAGGAGCGGCAGATGCTAGTTGCCAACAGCTTATAACTAATAAGATTTTGTTTTGTGGTTTAGACAGGAGCAATTGTCACTAATCACTTTAAGGTGAATGTGACCAATATGAAAAGAAAGAAAATATAAAAAGGAAAGTCCAGCAATAAATGGAAGAATCCATGGATGGAGGAATCACTCAATCAAGAAAATACCAAAAATAACAGGAAGGTATCATCTTTTAAATTCACACCCCAGTTATCAAATTGAGGGAATATTTTTTATGCATTCGCATTTCATGCATCAGGCACCCACCTGGATAACAAGGGAATATTTTTCTGCATTCGCATTTCATGCATCAGGCGCACACCTGGATAACAAGGGAATATTTTTCTACATTTGCATTTCATGCATCAGGCGCCCACCTGGAAAACAAAGGAATACTTTTCTGCATTCGCATTTCATGCATCAGGCGCCCACCTGTATAACAAGGGAATACATTTCTGCAATTTTAATTTCTGTTTAGGCGCCTACCTGTATAACAAGGGAATACATTTTTGCAATTTTAATTTCTGTTCAGGCACCCACCTGGATAACAAGGGTATATTTTTATGCATTCGCATTTCATGCATCAGGCGCCCACCTGGATAACAAGGGAATATTTTTCTACATTCGCATTTCATGCATCAGGCGCCCACCTGGGTAACAAGGGAATATTTTTCTGCATTTGCATTTCATGCATCAGGCGCCCACCTGGATAACAAGGGAATACTTTTCTGCATTCGCATTTCATGCATCAGGCGCCCACCGGGAAAACAAGGGAATACTTTTCTGCATTCGTATTTCATGCATCAGGCGCCCACCTGGATAACAAGGAAATATTTTTCTGCATTTGCATTTCAAGCATCAGGCGCCCACCTGGATAAAAAGGGAATATTTTTCTTCATTTGCGTTTCATACATCAGGCGCCCACCTGTATAACAAGGGAATATTTTTGCAATTTTAATTTCTATTCAAGCGCCCACCTGTATAACAAGGGAATACATTTCTGCAATTTTTAAGTTCTGCAATTTTGGTTTGTGTTAGCTAACATGAGTAACACCGTAACACGGAAAAACCCACACTGGGGCAGAAGAAAAAGTTTTCTTGTTTTGTTTTGTTTGAAGTAGGTATCAGGTTGAAGGCGAGGAGTATCATCGAAAATCACAATAATAAAGGAAGCAAGAAAAAGAAAAATCAACAAAAAGAAAGACAGCCACACAGAAAATTAAGGAAAAAGAGACAAAGCAGAATACAGAGACAAGAAGTAGATAGGAACAATTGTAACTCTTAGCACTATATCTTAGAATAACTTCTTCATTTTACATTTTTACCCCCTGGTGTAATAAGGAGTAGGTCAGTAAGATATAACAGTGTCAATGCAATAGTAAGTCTGGTCGTTTTTAAACTACTAGACCTTCCCAAACTACGCTAACCTGATTCCTGTTTGCCCACGATATGTAGGCAACCTTTGAGGCAGGGTGCGGTCAAAAGGTTTTTCAAAAATGCTTCTCATGGAATATGTCAGTGGGCAAAAATCTCTCATTACTGCTCACTTGTCTTTGCACTGAAACTCTTCGTGTTCCCGAGCAAAGAGGGGCAGCTGTGGGCACGTAATTTTTGCCCTAAGCAATAAACTCCAAAATTAAAAGAATAATATTTTTTGGGAAAAATTACATATTTTGATTGAAATAAGATTCATTTGTGTGATTGAACAATTAGAGATTAAAATTAGAAAATAAAAAAAATATAGGTTAAATACAAGTATTTTAATTTAAGTAGTCAAAAAAGAAAATTAACAAAAAAGGGCATTAGTAACAGAAATTAAGGGAAAAATAGTAGAAAATTGTCAAAACATATTAGAAAATTAGAGGAAGTAGGAAATTGAATAATTGAAAATAATATAAAAAGAAAAAATGGAAATACAAAAGAAAATACCACAAAAATAATTAAAAATACAAAGAAAGAACAAGGAAAAATGTAAAGAAAGGAAAATTGGGCCAAATGCTAGCCCAAATGCACTGGCCCAAAGCATTTTCGGAGACCCGGTCCAAATCATTCAAATCAAAATAATCTCAGCCGTTCATAACATTGGATCCAACGGCTGAGGATTTATCTGAAATTAATATATTAATTAAAGATTTGGAGTTAATCTAAGTCGTCCATGTCTTAAATCCAACGGACAAAAGTATATCTCCCACTTAACTCTGAACGTAATCGTTTGGGGCAAAATAATCCTGACCGTTGATCGTGATTGATCCAACGGCCAAGGACGGGCTCAGTGTGATGGGTATTTAAACCCCATCTCCAGAGATGGCCGACCATTTTTTCAATTTACAAACCCTAGCAGCCTCTTTCTCTTCTTCTTGTCCCACTATTCGTCTTCTCAAAGCTCACCGGCCATGGAGACTGTCCACTCTCCACGGTAGTCTCCGGCGACCTCACATATCCCTCTCTTTTTTCATCTACTTCTCCACAACAAAACACCATGAAAACACCAAGAAACCTCGAAAAACCTTAGCTTCTTGAAATTCCGGCCACCGGAGTTCTTCTCTGGTAACCACAAACTATGAGACCATCTCCAACATTAACACCATAGAGCCACTGTCTCTCGATCTACCACCCTACATAAGCCACTTCCTTCGAATCTCACCCCAATTCCTCGAATCTTTGAAAGAAAGTCGCCGGAACCCTAACTCCGGCGACTCAAACAAACCACCACCAAAAGATCTCACCTTTTTCACCTCTAACACCCATCTCCAAACAAAAAGACTTCAAATCTGAAGTTTTGAATCTGCAAAAAAGAAAACTAGAAAAAATAAGAAAAAGAAAAGAAAAACTGGAAAAAGGGAAAAGAAGAAGAAGAAAAGAAATAACGAGAAAAGGGAAGCTCAGGAGACATATCCTGAAATCTAAGTCCCTTTTCCCCTTTTGTTTATGTTTCTATGATTTTTCTGTTCTTCTTTGCTTGTCTCTTTCTCATGTTTCTAGTATGTTTCCTGTTAGATTTTCTTTCATTAGCTGTTTAAGCCACTGCATGATAGATTAGGTTTATCTTCTCTGAAATTCCTTGTTTATTCATTTTTTTTTCTGTTAAGTCATGTTTTCTTTGTTTGCTTCCTCTTCACCTTCATGTTTTTTGTCATGTCTTCTATCTAGATTTTCTTCTTTACTCGCATGAATCACTGCATGTACATATTCATCTTTATCTTCTAGAAATCTCTGTTTTTCTGTTTAAACCATGTATTCTTTTGAAGCTTCTTTTATAAATTCTACTTATCTATGCTTGGTCAAGTACGTTTGGGCATGATTAGGGTTGCAGTAGTCTTTTAAACATAAGAAAAGTTCTGACTATGCCTGCTTCATGTTCAAATTGATATACTGTGTTTTTGCAATCTGGAATTATAAGTCTTTTGATTGAAATTCAACAATATTCAACCTCTTCTCTGAGTTTTGGTTAAATGATAAGTTACTCCGATTTCATGGCTATGTATGCAATTTGGTGTGAAAGGGGTTATGTTTGCAACAATTCTGTGTTAGCTGATCACTGCTAATACCTATTATGTTTAGGTGGAATTGGTTATAGATGGAGTAGTGTAGTAACCTGAAAAGTGGTTAATTGTGACAACATGCTTTAAATAAGTTTAAAATTATCTAAAATTGAAAACTACAAAAGAGGTCACAAGTGAAATGAATAACAAATAGTGGTCAATCTTGCAACTGACCAACTCTAATAATTTGAAAACACTGGCTAAGTGTTAAACATGCCAAGTGTATAATATTTTAACTTAAGTCTAATAGGAAAGACTTAAAAGGTCCCAATGTGCATGTGTTCACTAGTTGGCTAGACTTGCAAAGTCTTAGCCAGCCTACGTTCACTAATTGGCCCAAAACTGCAAGGCTAAGTCCAAACTTTGGACTGGCCAAATCTTAAACAAGTATAATTCTGAATAATTAAGCAGGCTAGTCTTGTAAATTATCTCTAATTATAGAAAATGAAACAAAAGAGGTTACAATTGAAATAAACTGAGGTTCAGACCTGGCCAAATCTTAAAAGACTCATTAGAAGTGGCCAAGAATTAAATAACATTTAGGAATACTATAACCCTAACCTGGACAGGTCGGGTAAATAGTAAATGACCTTAAGGGCATAAAAGGAATAAAAAATGGCATAATTGTGGATTTAATAGAGCCTATATGGACATTAAGGACATTTAGGCCTATGATTTCTGCAATATTGCACAAAATTAAGGGCACATTGGTCCTAAATAAAAGGTAACTTAGTAAATAACTCTAACAAGTAGGGGCACACTAGTAAAAGCCCCAAAAAAGAATCAAATAGAACCTTCTAGCACATGATGGAAGGCATTTCATAACAGAAAATGGGACTAAAATTTAAGAATTGGTAAAAAAAGGAGGGAAGGGAACTAGAATTATTTTCTAGCTTTTCCCCCCAAAATTTTCACCATCTCTCACCTATAAATACATCGCATTTGAGCATGTTTAAAGGCTGGATTTTGGAGATAAAAATTTCATAAAAACTTCATACATCGTGGCTGCCCGGGTTCTGTAATTAAAGCTTATACTTAGAGCTGTGTGGATTTCTGTTTTCCTATTGGGTCTCTATTGCTTGGTTCGTTGGTATTTGCTTGGTTGATGTGTTGAGATTCAATTGTTTTGCTGGGATTCGCTTTGTCTACTGTTGCATTACTTGTGCTGATCTTAACTGTTGTACCTGCTCCTTCCCTTAGAACTCATTGGATTTCTCTTGCTGAATCAGGTACACGGCTTGAACCATGTAATTGCAAATTGGAATTGAAGTTTGAAGAAATAAAAGAATTCATTTTCGACAAGTCCTGTTATGTTTTTTGATTTGGATTTTCGTAGCTGGATTATGACTTAGCTAGAATTGTAATTCGTATAGGAAGTATTGTATCATTAACTCGTGTGAGATATGGATGAACTGAAAAACAATGTAATAGTGTAGTAAGTAGCATAGTTTATGTAGTAGTCACCAAGTTAATTAAAATAGGTTAATAATTAAATCTGGTACAACGTAATTCTGCAAAACAAGTAGATAATTAACAATATTAACATGAAGTAGCGAGCTTAATTCGGTAATATTGAGTTTAATTTGAACAATGTTAGTAATAAATGAACCTGCGTTTTATGATATTCTAGTATAAAGCCATATATCTTATAGTAAATACAGTTTAAGGTTTAAGCATTCAGTTAGTTTTCTTTCTGAAATTTACAAATAATTGAGTTTAGCATGTTATTAAATAATAATACTGATTAGTTTAGATAAAAAATAATTAGATTCAGCAGTTTAAATAGTTGTTAGATACGAAAAAAAACAATTGGTTAATTAGATTTAATTCACATTGAACATTTAAAGTCTGAAGTTTATTATTGTAATTTTGTATTTTGTTTTCTGCTTATTGAATAAAATAGTTTGAATTCCCATTAACTTCTGAATATCGATCTTTTGTGTGCACAATGATTTCTGATTTTTATTACTCTCCTCTAATTAAGTTTGATCTGGGCCTAACAAGTTACGAAGGCCCAAAGACATGTAAATATGACATTGGGCTTCTGCAAAACGCGTTTCGGCGAGTTCCTGTGTTTTCAATACCCAGGAATGGTGGTTGATATGTATCAAGCCCCAAGTCCAGGCCTGTGTAAATAAAATAAGGCCTGGACTTAAAGTTCTTAACACAATAAACTAGGGAAAAACCAAAAAATAGAGAACTTAGTATACATATTAGGACCAGACAATAAAACTAAAAATGAGACGTGCCTTGCATTGAAAACAAAACAGCGGGGCCCCCATATAAACAATTGATGATACATAATAAATTTGGGAAGGTTGATAGAGAATTCCACAACCTTTCCCAAAGATTAAAAGTCGTTAGATGATTATTAGGCACGATTTAATAAATATACCTTCCTTAATACGAGTGCGCACTTGGTGCGACTCCAATCATAAATTCCGGCGAAGCCGAAATATATTAAAGGTCACAGGCGTACTGGTTGCGGTGTGACTCGAAATACGTTTTCGCAACGTCGCAATACGTAAAAATATTAAAGTTTGAAACATATACACATTGTAAAAGGCATATAATAAGTCATATAAAATCAAGAACGACAGTTGAGCGACCGTGCTAAAATCACGGAATCCGGGAGTGCCTAACACCTTCTCCCGAGTGAACAGAATTCCTTATCCAGGTTTCTAGTTTCGCGGACTGTAATACAGAGTCAATTTCCTTGGATTCGGGATTAACCGGTGACTTGGGACACCATTATCTTCCCAAGTGGCGACTCTGAAAAATTAAACAAATTCCCTGACCGATTGTCCTTTATTTGGAAACACTCCTTCCTCTTCGTTATTATATCCTTCCCGGGTATTTAAACATTGAGGTTTACCCCATTCTCTTAATCGGGAACTTAAACACGGGGGTAGTAAAAAGGGAAGTGTGACACCTCCATTCAAGCTATGGATCGTTTGAAAAGACTTGTATCGAAGAATTCTACATGAGGACAAAAGAGGCTAAGTTGCCCGAAGGATCGAAGGGTTGGATCACATATTTCTGATCGCTTACAGCTAGCCAGATAGAATTGGCATATGGAGTGTTTCCCCTCAATGAAGTCATATATATGATAGCAGAAAGGTCATATTCCCTATTAATGGGTCTCAAGGGTATCCAACCGTATGCGTCATATGGAGTATTAAGGAAACTCGGTAGATATCAGATTGTGCCAAAAGATAGGGACCTCAACCTTCAAGCAATAGAGATCAGTCCCGATGGAAATTCCCGGTAGAAAAAATCCAGCAAATATGGAATGAGTGCCAATGTCTGAGAGTGGACACCTGTGTGAGAGATCGGGCTAGAGGTGAAGTGTCACCGGGATATTCCGCATGGTATCGTAGAGATGTTGAGCATGGGAGACCGATGAAGAGACCTCATATTCAAGAATTTCCCGAGCAATCAAAGGAACAAAAGGATTGGCTGGCCAAGGAAAATGAATATCGAGCCAGAATCAGCATGTTGGAGAAACAATTTTAGGACCTCAAATTTGAAAGCAGCTTACAAGCAGCAGCCGATGAGGGTGAAAAGAAATAGCCGAGGAAAGAGAATAAAACATTGAAGGCTTAGATTACAAAGATGAGAACAGCAACTGAAACCCCAGTTCGACTTGCCCGGGATGAAAATTTAATTGATAATCTACAATGCAAGGTGAACAATTATAGCTTTAATCCAGATAAAGTTGAGAAAGAATTAATTTTCCATAACAATTGGCCAAAAATGCCAAGGAAAGGGCTCAGATGATCCGACAGTTAAAGGATGAGCATAATGTTAAAGTAGCCCGACTAAGGAAGAAGATTGTTACGGCCGAGGTCAAAAGTAGCAAACAAACAAAAGAATTCGATATAGAGAGATAGCATCGCTACATGGCCATGGACCGGTCAGAATTGGACCTACAACAACTTCAAAAGAAGAGCCAGCAAACCTTGGATGCTCGTGCCGAACAGATTGGGAGGTTGCTTCAAGAGAAAGGGGTCATCAGGGAAAGAATTGTCAACATTGCTCACTATATTACGCAAAAATGCCAATTGTGCAAGGATATCACCCAATCTACGTTCACCGCAGCAGCAATGATCTTTGTGAAATAAGTGATGACCGACCTGGACAAACTCTAAAGGGGATTATCGTATAGGCCCGCGGTAAGACCGAACGATGTCTCGCGGGCACTAGGAACTTTAATGTATTAACAAGGAATGCATTTTTGTATTTGTATTTTTCAGCATCTAGAAGGTTGTAGTTCAACATTATCTTTTGTAATCAATGTTTGAATATAAATGAAAATGTAAATTCAAAAAGTTGTCATTAGTTTTTCCTTATATGAAATTTCTTGAGCGATAGGCAAACATTAGGATCGAAAAACAAAGAAAAAAAAGAAACAAAATAAGAACAGAAAAAAAAAGAGAAAAAAAGAAAAGAAAACAATGAAGGCAATGAAAAGATGGGTGGAAACAAAAGAAAAAGAAAAAGAAAAGCCGAAAAAAGAGAATTGGCATGTCAAAAGAAAAACAATAATGCCGGGATGACATATAATTGCCAGGCAAACATTGTGTTTTTAAAACTTGTGATGTTTATCTATTATGATCTAAATATTAACAAGTTTTTGTAGTTAAAGAGTATCAGATAAAACTTTTAGCAACTGGCATTCTAGCACATCACAACTACAACACTCGTTCTAAAAGCATGACAAAAGCAGTAACCAAAAGAAATTTAGCCGAAAATCATGGATCCCTTGCAAGAGGAGGAAGTAATAGATGTGAATAGCATGAAAGAAGAAGTTTATAAGCTGAAACATCAGATGTCGAAAATGTATCAGGCTTGGTCAAGGGGGCAACCCTTACCTACTTACCCAACCAACCCGACATATATTCCTCCATCAAACCCAAACCAAGATCCACCCATCATGAACTCATCTTCCACCTACCCTACTTACCCACACTATTACGCCACTACACCACAAGTACCACCCTCACTTCCAAAACAATCTCCACCACCACCACCCCAGGCCGATCCCATGTTTGTGGCACCGCCACCAACCACTTTACATAAATCGTCTAGTGAGCTTGTATTTCATATCCAGGGTAATCATTATTACCCTCCAGAAACCACCTTCAGACAACATGATTCTTACACCCCACTTATCGATATGATGGAGGAGGAGAAACCTACTAGAAACTCTAAACAAGAGGAGATAGCCAGGAAAATTAAGAGCCTTGAGCGGTCGTTTCACAATATATAGTGTCTAGGAGGCCAATTTAGTGTGCAATACAAGGACTTGTGTTTGTTCCCCGAGGTAGAGCTACCAACTGGGCTTAAATTGCCAAAATTTGACATGTATGATGGCCATGGTGATCCAATGGCCCATATGAGAGGGTACTGCAGCAAAATGCATGGAGCTGGGTGAAAGGATGAACTACTTATGGCCTACTTCAGTCAAAGCCTCAGTGGCTCAGCATTGGAATGGTACACCCGCCAAGATCATACCCGATGGTTCATTTGGGATGATTTGGCTCAATCTTTTGCGAACCATTTTCAATATAATATGGAAATCATCCCCGATAGATTGTCATTGATTAAAATGGAAAAGAAGCCCGGAGAGAGCTTTCGGGAGTATGGTTTCAGGTGGAGGGAACAGGTAGCTCGTGTGGATCCACCGATGAAAGAAGGAGAAATAGTAGATTGTTTCTTACAAGCTTTGGAGCCGACATACTACGGGCATCTAGTGTCTACGATCGAAAAGACATTTCATGAGGTAGTGAAGATGGGGAGTTTTGTGGAAGAAGGCTTGAAAACGAACAAGATTATGAGTTACTCAGCCATTATGGCCACAAATCAAGCAATTCAAATAAGGATGGGAGGATCAATTTGGAAGAAGAAGAAAGAATAAGTTTCGGTTATAGAGGGAATATCTTGATCCCGGGGCCCCAACCCATATCATCACCAACCTCGGCTATACCAACCATACCCACCAACACCGTATAACCCACCTCCACATCATTATCCTCCAAATGGTCCTCAATTTTCTGTCCAACATGCCCAGTCTTACCCGCCGCCTCCACCCTCATGGCGAGCCCCAGCTCCTCATAATGTCTACCATGCCCAAAATACCTACCCACCAAAAAACTACAGAAATCCTAGCCGAGCCAGCTTCCGTCCTGACCTGAAGTAAAAAGTTATAGGGCTCAGAGAGAAAACATTCACTCCTCTAGGAGAATCATATACTAGCCTCTTCCACAGACTGAGACAATTGGGGATGCTGAGCCCCATTGAGCCTAAAATTCCCAACTCTCCACCGAGAATCTTAGATCAATCCATCCATTATGAATACTGTTCTGGGGCACCGGGACATGACATGGAGAAATGTTGGCACCTAAAGTCTGTGGTACAAGAACTCATTGACTCCAGAAGAATTGAGGTGCAAGCACCCGAGACTCCCAACACAATGCAAAATCCTTTGTCGGTGCATCATGAAACACATATGATAGAGCTAGTACAGAGAGAAAGCTACAAAAAGCCTCTCAGACTGTGATGACAATCAAAGCAAACAGCACGATGGAGGAGAAAGTTGGGATTGAGAAAGTATCAGTCGAGCCACCTGCAAAATAGCCATCAGTAATGATTGATCCTGAGCCGGTAAAAGTGATAGTACCAGGGGTGAAGCCCATATTGACTGTGAAAATGGCGCATATAGAACCAGTGGTTATCAAGAAAGTTGTTTAGATGTGAATTGTGAATATCAAAGTTGTACCTTGGAAATTTGACAAGGTAACTGTCATGTACAAAGGGAAAGAAGTCAAGGGGGAAATCCGTGAAACTCATGGTTTGACTCGGTCTGGGCGATGTTTTGCTCCTAACGATTTGAGAAAGGCGAAAGTTGTGAAAGAAAATCCAGCTCATGTGAAGAAAGCGGTCACTGAGGAAGAAGCTGAAGAGATACTAAAGAAATTAAAGCTCAAGATTACTCCATAGTTGAGGAATTGAGGAAGACACCAGCTCAAATATCTTCGTTATCTCTGCTGATTCATTCCGATGAACACCGAATGGCATTAATGAAGATCTTAAATCAAGCTCACGTACCAGAAAAGATCATGGTGTGTCATTTGTAGAAGATTACAAACTAATTTTTTTAGGAAAATAGGATAACATTCTCAAACGATGAGGTTGAAAGAACACCGTGGGAGATATCATATTAGAACTCACCATCGGACCGGTGGAGTTCACCATAGAGTTTCAAGTGTTCGACACTGCTATGTCCTATATCTCATGTTAGGGCGTCTGTGGATCCACACTGCAAAAGCGGTACCTTCTTCACTATATCAAATGGTGAAGTTTGAATGAGATCAGCAAGAGATAGTAGTGCACGGTGAGGATAATGTTTGTAATGACATCACACCATTCGAAGAGGTCGAAGGAGACAAAGGTCCTTGGGTGTACCAAGTGATGGACACCTTGAGTGTGAACTAAATATCTGAAGGAGAAAACATCCCGGTACCCAAAGTGACCCCTGCAGCGGTCATGGTTGCCAAGGAAATGATAAAGAATGGGTTCTCTCCGGGAAAAGATCTAGGAGTTGCTTTGCAAGGTATAACACAACCAATTCATCTTCCGGGTAACATTAATACTTTTGGCCTGGGTTTCAAGCCAACCATCACCGATATACAGATAGCCAAAAGATTAAAAAAAAAAGGGTGGGCCATCCCCAAACCAATCCCAAAACTATCCTACTCCTTTGTCAAGCTTGGTACACAAAGACGTCCGACAATTGTCATGCCAGGCCATGCAGAGATAAGGCCAGATGAAGAGCTATTAACAAGGTTTGAGAGGTTGTTTGAAGGTGTGAATATGATAGAAGCAGTCGTGGGAACAAGCAAGATGGATGTTCAATTTGTTTGACCCCAGATCAGGCTAAATAACTGGGAAGCTACTCCTCTTCCAATCAGGAGGGAGTTGTGGTAGTTAGTTTTTAATATTCCATCCCCAAAACTATCTTGTTTCAAAATTGTAATTTTATGTTCCGTCTAGTCAAATGTATCGAAGCCTCGTTTCCTTTAGAAGCTTAATAAAATACAATTTCTTTCTTCCACTACTTTTAGCCTTATTTTATTTTCTTTTCTTGTACAGTCCAGTTTTTGTTGATTTCAATGATGTGTCGTGGATGAAGGATTCCCGGTCCAGTCTTGATTATCAGATAGTTATACAAGAACTTGAAAATGAATATGAAGTGGAATATGATGATGAGGATGTGTTGGAGGAAATTAGTAAGGATTTGAGCAATTTTGAAGAGAAACCCAAACCAAACTTAAATGAGACAGAGTCTATTAATTTGGGAAATGAGGAGAATATTTGGGAAACAAAGACTAGTGTGTACTTAGAGGCTTCACTCAGAGAAGATTTGATCATGTTATTACATGAGTACAAGGACATATTTACTTGGTATTATGATGACATGCCCCGGCTCAGTACTAACTTGGTGGTACATAAGTTGCCCACTTATCAAGAATGCCGGCCTGTTAAACAAAAGTTAAGAAAGTTCAAAATGGATATCAGCGTGAAAATAAAAGAAGAGGTCAATAAGCAGTTTGAGGCAAAGGTCATACAGGTCACCAAGTATCCCACCTGGTTAGCCAATGTTGTGCCTATCCCGAAGAAAGACGGAAAGACCAGAGTGTGTGTTGATTATTGAGACCTTAATAAAGCCAGTCCGAAGGAGGATTTTCCATTGCCAAATATCAACATATTGATTGACAATTGTGCCAAACAAGAGATGGGTTCTTTTGTGGATTGTTATGCGTGTTATCATCAGATCTTGATGGACGAAGAAGATGCAAAAAAGACTGCCTTTATCACACCATGGGGAACATATTGCTACTGAGTAATGCCGTTTGGGTTGAAGAATGCTGGAGCTACATATATGAGGGCAATGACCACTATGTTCCATGACATGATACATCGAGAGATTGAGGTATATCTGGATGATGTTATTATCAAATCCAAGAAGCAGTGTGGTCTTGTCAAAGACTTGAGAAAGTTTTTCCATAGGCTTCGAAGATACAATCTCAAGCTCAATCCAGCAAAATATGCTTTTGGAGTACTATCAGGAAAGTTATTATGGTTCGTGGTAAGCCGGCGTGGTATTGAACTAGACCCGTAAAAGATAAAAGCAATTCAAAACTTGCCTCCGCCAATGAACAAGAAAGAGGTGATGAGTTTGTTTGGCAGGTTGAATTATATTAGCATATTTATTGCTCAGCTGACATCAACCTGTGAGCCCATTTTCAAATTATTAAAGAAAGATGATGCGGTGAATTGGACTAAGGAAGGTCAAGATGCATTTGACAAAATCAAGGAATATCTGGCCAATCCTCCTGTGTTGGTTCCTCCATAACCTGGAAGGCCCTTGATCCTTTATCTGACTGTATTGGATAATTCTTTTGGCTGTGTACTGGGGCAGCATGATGAAATAAGGAAGAAAAAGCAAGAAATATACTATTTAGTAATAAATTAACATCTTACGAGGTAAAATACACTCAGTTGGAAAGAACATGTTGTGCTTTAACATAGGCTGCACAAAACTTGAACATTACTTGTCGGCATATACCACTTATCTTATATCTCGATTGGATCCACTGCAGTACATCTTCAAGAAGCCCATGCCCACAAGAAGGCTCGCTAAATGGAAAATTCTACTTACAGAGTTTGATATTTTTTATGTAACCCGTACTGCAATGAAGGCACAAGCAGTCGCTGATCATTTGGCAGAAAATCCAGTTGATGATTATTATGAACCATTAAGGACATATTTTCTTGATGAGGAGACAACAAATATTGGGGAATAGGAACAAGGCGACAAGCCGAGCTGGAAACTATACTTTGATGGTACCGTCAATAGCAAAGGAGTCGGAATTGGAGCAGTGCTCATTTTTTAAACGGGTCAGCATTTTCCTGTTACCGCTCAGCAATGATTTTTCTGTACTAACGATATGGCCGAGTAAGAATTATGTATACTGGGATTAAGAATGGCAATAGACATGGGTGTTCAAGAGATTTTGGTCATGGGTGACTCGGATCTCTTGATACATCAAATTTAGGGAGAATGGGAGACAAGAGATTTGAAACTGATACCATACTGACAGTGTCTACATGAACTATCTCAGAGATTTTAGTCCATAGAGTTCAAGTATATCCCAAGAATGCACAATCAAGTTGCAGATGCCCTGGCCACAATGTCGTCCATGTTGCACCATCCGGACAAAGCTTATATAGATCCAATGCAAATACAAGTTCATGATCAAAATGCTTATTGTTTCACGATAGAAGAGGAACTTGATGGTGAACCATGGTTCCATGATATTAAAGAATATTTGAGGATTGGGGTGTACCTAGTGCAAGACACGGGAGATCAGAAAAGAGCAATAAGGCGACTGGCGAGTGGATTTTTCTTAAGCGGAGGAATTGTACACAAGAGAACCCCGAATTTGGGTCTACTGAGATGTATAGATGCATAGTAGGCCGCTACAATCATGGCTGAAATACATGCATGAGCTTGTGGACCTCATATGAGAGGATATGTTTTGGCCTAGAAAATACTAAGGGATGTATACTATTGGCTCAAAATAGAGCGAGATTGCATTAGATATGTGTGGAAATGCCATCAATGCCAGATACACGGGGAATTGATTCATTCCCTACCCTGTGAGTTGAATACAATGTCAGCACCATGGCCTTTTGTTGCCTGGGGCAATGATGTCATCGGTCCGATAGAACCCGCAACATCTAACGGGCATAGGTTTATCCTGGTAGCTATTGATTATTTCACCAAATGGGTGGAGGTGAAGACATTTAAAGCAGTAACAAAGAAGGCAATAGTGGATTTTGCACATACAAATATTATTTGCAGCTTCAGAATTCCCAAAGTGATCATCACGGAAAATGGAGCAAATCTTAATAGCCATCACATGGCGGAGGCATGTTAGAAGTTCAAAATATTCACCGTAATTCCACACCTTATTTGCAGTTGAAGCTGCAAATAAGAACATTAAGAAGATTCTCTAGAAAGTAGTGGAAGAGTCGAGACAGTGGCATGAAAAATTACCATTTTCTCTAATGGGTTATCGTACTACTATGCGTGCTTCAATTGGTGCAACCGCTTACTCATTGGTATACGGAACAAAAGCAATGATACCTGCAGAGATTGAAATACATTCCCTCCGGATTATACCTGAGGCTAAAATTGAGGATGATGAATGGGTAAAAGCCCGGTTAGATCAATTGAGCTTGATCGATGAAAAAGGGTTAGCAGCAGTATGTCACGGACAGCTGTACCAACAAAGGATGGCCAGAGCATATAACAAGAAAGTACGTCCACGGAAATTCGAAGTTGGACAATAGGTGCTAAGTCGTATTTTACCACACTGCACCGAAACGAAAGGAAAGTTTGCACCTAATTGGCAAGGGCCATTCATGGTGTCTCAGGTATTGTCCAACGGAGCTTTATATCTAACAAATGTGGAAGGGAAATGTGTAGAGACTACTATTAACTCTGATGCAGTCAAGAGTATGATTCCTATCATGTATACAATTGTAATTGATATAATTTTGAAATTAAAATGATGAAGGCATTTTATCTCTCTATCCAAACACTTTACCCATTGCTTCCCCTTTTGAGCCTTATTGCATTATTCTTTCATACCCCTTTCTCGGAATCAATTATGAAGTTGAAATGAACAATGAAATGAAAGGAAAAGAAACGAAAAAGAGAAGATTGAAAAAGAGAAAGAGAAAAAAAAGGAAAAAAAAAGAAAAAAAACATAAAAAACAAAGAAAAGAAATAAAAGAGATAAAAAAAGAGAAGAAAATATATGAAGAAATATACAAAAGAAGAAAATTGGGAAAAAGTGTAATGACAAAGAAACCTTATGGTATGAGCTATGCTTGACTTGATCCTGAAAGGGTACGTAGGCAGCCTAAATGAGGTTCAACCACAACAGAAATAAAATCCACGATTCCCCAAAATTGAAATTGGGGCAGAAGTTATATTTTATGATTCCGAGTGTTGTAATTATTTTTGAACCCACATTTAAATTTTGAGCCATTATACCCTTATTTCTAAACCCATCCAAAAACCACATTACGGTCCAAAGAAAGACCTTCTAATTAATTTCAAGAAAATGACAACACAACGAAAAAAAGAGAAACACATCATGGACAATACCCGGAAGTTTGGAGACAGAAAAAAAATGAAGAAAAAAAATGAGAGAGTTTTATTGGTGAAAACCCTCACGGGCACCATAAGGCGAATGTGAGTTGATAGATAAGTAAATGAGAGAGTCTTATTGGTGAACACCCTCACGGGTACCATAACATGAATGTGAGGTGAGAGAAAATAAATGAGAGTCTTATTGGTGAAAACCTTCACGGGCACCATAAGGCGAAAGTGAGGAATGACCTAATCAAACGAAGATGGCAAGATAAGAAAGGTTTGGGTCGTGAAAGGAGAAATTAAGTCAGAAACAATTTGATTAGACAGACTGGGTCGGATATTCAAAATGCATGGCATGGTCAAAGGAATCAGCCTTCATACCCAGATAAGTTCTGTCTTTTACCTCAAAAATATCCCTATCCTAAAATTCAGGTCATTGCATTTCATTCTATTTGTTCAAATCCAGTTGCCAGTTGAAAGCTAACTACTAGCTTCTCATGTTGGATGGCATAATAATACTGGGTCCTCCAATGGAAAAGAGAAAATAAAATAACACATGGCGATCACATAGCCAAAGGGAATAAGAGAGAAAAGAAACAAAAAGAGAAAATAAAAGGGGATTACAAGGAAGAATCGGGAAGACGACCGGGAATAAACTACAAAGCCGTATGAAGCAAGATGAGGCAGACGGTGGAAGCTAGGCCAGCAAGAATGCCAGTTGCTAACCATCATTTTATAACTAATAAATTGTTCACTAATTAAGACAGGGACAAAAGATTCAAATTCTTACTAATCACTTTAAAGTGAATGTGACCAATGTAGGAAAAAACAATAAAAAAGAAGCAGCAATAAAGGAGAGAATCCACAATAAAGAACTCAATAATCAGGAACCTACCCGAACAATGAAGGAGGTATCATCTTTTATTTTTTCAAAAATTACACCCAGTTAAAAAACTAAGGGAATATTTTAAGCATTTTTATTTCTGCACCAGGCGCCCACCTGGATAACAAGGGAATACTTTTCTGCATTTTAATTTCTGTTCAGGCGCCCACCTGTATAACAAGGGAATACTTTTTTGCATTTTTATTTCTGCATCAGGCACCCACCTGGATAACAAGGGAATATTTTTCTTTATTTTCATTTCTACATCAGGCGCCCACCTGGATAACAAGGGAATACTTTTATGCATTTTCATTTCTGCATCAGGTGCCCACTTGGATAACATGGGAATATCTTTCTACATTTTCATTTCTGCATCAGGTACTCACATGGAGAACAAGGGAATACTTTTCTACATTAGTTTCTATTCAGGCGCCCACTTGTATAACAAGGGAATACTTTTCTGCATTTTAATTTCTGTTCAGGCGCCCACCTATATAACAAGGGAATACTTTTCAGCATTTTCAATTTATGTTCAGGCGCCCACCTGTATAACAAGGAAATATTTTTCAGCACTTTCAATTTCTGTTTGGGCGCCCACCTGTATAACAAGGGAATACTTTTCAGCATTTTCATTTCTACATCTGGCGCCCACCTGGATAACAAGGGAATATTTTCAGCATTTTTTATTTCTGTTCAGGCACCCACCTGTATAACAAGGGAACACTTTTCAGCATTTTCAATTTCCGTTCAGGCGCCCACCTGTATATGAAAGGAATACTTTTTACAAAATAAAAGTTTTTCTTTTCTAACAAGTAACATCAGATATATTCAAAGCCCCATACTGGGGCAGAGGAAAAAGTTTTCTTTGTTTTTGCAATAAGCAGGTACCAACCTGGAAAATGAAGAAACGCATTTTAAAGTCATACAAATGGAGGGAAGCAATATGTTGGAAGAAAGTCACAAGCAAAAGATTAGCCGAAAAATGGAAGATGCAAATGAAGAGCAACATGCAAGATGAATCATCGATACAACACAAGATGCAAGACAAAGATTGGACTTTTTTGTAATTCATAGACCATAGCTTAGGCTAGCTTCTTTATTTTATTATTATCTCGGTGTAATAAAGAGTCAGTCAGCAGTAATAGCAATAACAACAACATCAACAATGAAATCACAATTCCCCTAGTAGTTTCAAACTACCAGACCTTCCCAAACTACACTGACCCGATTCCTGTTTAGCCCAGGATATGTAGGCAACCTCTGAAGCATGGTCTGGTCAAAAGCTTTTCAAAAGTGTTTCATACGGAATATGCGAGTGGGCAAAAATCTCTCATTACTGCTCACTTGTCTTTGCACTGAAACTCTTCGTGTTCCCTAGCAAAGAGGGGCAGCTGTGAGCACGTGATTTTTGCCCCAAGGAATTGAATTCCAAAATATATAAAAGATAATACAATAATGATTTTTGTTTGCAAATTGTTTTGAAATTGTGTGTGAAACACCAGTGTTTGTCAATTGTTTGAAAAAAATGAAATAAAAATACAAAAAAAGGAATTAATTAGAAAATGTCACAATATTGTAAAAAACAAATGCTAAGAAATTGGAAAATTAAGCAAAAAATACAAAAACAAATATCGGAAAATCATGGAAAAATACAAAAAATGGAAAATTAAGGAAATATATCAGTTGTAAAATAAATACAAAGGAAAAAATACAAAATACAAAAGGAAAATACAAGAAATTAATAAAAAAGGCAACAAAAAATACAATGTATAATTAATTTGGGCCAAATATACAAGAAATACACATATATACTCACCCCAAAACATTTACACATGACCAGGCCCTAAATTTTTTAGCCCGGTCTGCCTAGCCTCTTAATCAAACGACACCATGTGGAATGAACTAATCTAAGCTGTTGGTTGCGACTGATCAATGGACCATATAAGGCGGTCTCCTTTGAAATAAAACGACATCGCATGTAGAATCAATCTAAATCGTCCAATACAATTAATCAGGCAGACAAGGCTAATGAGCCAATTAAACATAATGACATAGCTTGAAGCATTCAATCTCAACCGTCCATTATCTTAATCTAATGGACATAAGTAAACCTCTCATTAAACTATGAGACACCTTTTAAGATCCAAATGATCCTGGCCATTAATTTGATTGGATCCAATGGCCAGGGATCAAAAATGCACAATCGATATATATCAACACCCCCCCTTTCAGACGTCTCATTATACACACACACACATTTCATATATCAAACCCTAGTGTCCCTAAGTCTCCATTATCCTCCCCATCGGCTCTCATGGAGACCACCGGAGGTCAGCCCAGACCTCCGTCTCCGACTCCGACCAAACATAAAACACCCTCCTCACCAAGAAACAAACCTTAACCTCCATTAATCTCGTCCATAACTTAACAACTTCCCCTAATCTTGAAAATCCGGTCGCTGGAACCTTAGCCAGCGACCACCCAAGGTATGAACCAGTACCCCAAACTAATACCATCCAACTATCTTGGGACAATCTACCACCCTATCTAGGTGGTTTCCCTCGAATATGTCCCCAACCCGTCGAATACAAAAATCCCTCGCCGGAACCGTACTCCGGGGAGTAACCAAAAAATACCCTACACTAAAAACCTTACCCTAGGTCTCTAGAGCCCTCTCACACACTCAAATCAAACCCGCAAGACCCCGTTTGGAAGATCTAACACTCAGAAGACCAACAGTATTCATAACTCTAAAAATCAGGAAAATGAAAAGAACGAAAAAGAAAGAAACAAGAAAAGAAAGAAAGAAAAGGAAAAAGAAAAGGAAAAGGGCCTGGAAAAAGCTAAGTACCCCCCCCCCCCAACCCTTGTTTTCGCTCAGTGATTTTTATGTGTTCTGAAACTTGCCACTTTACATGCCTATCATGCTCTTGTATGAATCTATTCCTATGCATGTCTTAAAATATAAATCTATCTCTGTTTTGTATCTAATTCGTACTTGTTCATGTGAGCCCTGAATATCATACATGTCTGAAATTATCTAAGTGTTCTTAGGATTATGATGTTAGCTAGTAATGAATCATGTGCTAAATAGCCATTTTATGTGATTGTTCAGTATATCTTGTCTCGATAGGGTTTTTAATTAGCTGGAATTCAACCATTATCAAATTTTCCCTCTAAGTTCTGATTAATTTGAAGTTAAGTCGTGATTAGGGTTATTTGTTCAAAATAACATGAACCTGCCAATATTTGCAATTTGATTTAAGTGTTAGTTTCTTCTGAACCTCTAAATGCTTATGAGTACTTAGGTTATATGAATAAATGTTTTGTGGCTATGTTTTTTAACTAAGTTTGGTTTTGATTATTGGCTATTTGTAAAAAGCGCTAATGCATGTAGTCTGAAATTGATTAATTTTGAAAGACATGTATTAGGGTGGCTATTTGTTAAAAATGTGTTACCCTAGTCTTGCCAGACCTATGGTAGGTCGGGTAATGACAACCAAAAGCATAGGGTAATAGGGGAAGGGTAAATGGCATTTTAGTGGATTAAATAAAGCCTATGAGGATAGAAATGAGTTTAGTGCTTTGTATTTCTGAAATTACTTGGAAAATAAGGGTTATACTAGGAAGATCTAAAAGGTATTTGTGTATTCAACCTTAGAAAGTGAGGGTAATTGAGTAAAACATGGCCAATAGAATAGCCTAGAACCTTCTAGCAGGGGTTCAAGGGCATTTCGATACAATTTTGATAGACTATAATGTAATTAATTGAAAAGAACAGGGGAGGAAATATAATTAACTTATTTGAAATCCCCCCCCCCCAAAATAACTCTATAAATAGGCTTCTAGAAGCCTGAAAAAGGGTCCGGAAAAATTTGGAGAGGTTCCAGTTCTGAATTTTACAATTAAAAGGGTCTGAAATATATTTGAGAGATTCAACTTTCAAAAATTCTTAAGAGTTCAGAATTTCACTGATACTATTTGTCTACTTACTCTTCAATTCAAGAATTGTTTCCTGGGGCCTTTGCTGGTGTTTCTCTGCTGTGTTATCTTCACTAGCTTGGATTTCGATTTTTCACGAAGTTGATTGCTGTTTGTTTATCAAGCTTGGGAACTGCTGTGTTGTTCCTCTACTGTTTGCTGGTGTCTCTCTGTATTTACCGTTGCTGACTGCTTCTGTTCTTCATCTCCTTAGAACTCACTAATTTTTTTTCTTTGATCAGGTACACATCTGTTTCCCGGAGATGTAATTGAGATTTATGAATGAAGAAATGAAGTTTAGTTTATTTATGATGAAGCTGTTTTTGTTTCTTCTTTCTAGCTATAGTTCTATTTCGTAGAAATCATTGTAGTTTGTTAAGTATTGGTTGTAATAATCAACAGCCATATGATTTTGATTTAGATTAGAGTAGAGTAGTTAATGTAATAGGTAAAAGTATTTAATAGTTTATCACTTAATTCAAAACTAAAATAGGCTAATATGAAGTTAATACACTTAGGTAAATAAGTACAATTCTGAAACTTGACGTATAAACGTGTATTTAGTTACTCTTATTAATTAAACTCTAAATCTAGATCAATTCAATCTAAAAGAGAATAAGTAGTTCAAGTTTAAAATCGTGTCATCGCCTAGCTTCACTCATAAATGATTTAGACACGGATTTGTTTGAGATTTCGGTGATTGATAATAACTCAAGCATGTTTAGTTAGTATTATTTCATTATTTCCCTTTAGTTTTGAAATAAAGTGATAAAATAAGTTCTGCAATTAGAATCATGATAACTATCTAGAATCAGAACCTGCCATATAGTGTTAGAATTTTTAGTTCATTACTGAAACTAGTAGTGATTGAAATGTAACTTGGTGCCTTTGAAATAATATGATTTTACTGATTTTCGCTGTCATTTGAAAAACATTGGCTTAAATATTGTTTTGAAATTATTAGTTTGTTCTTAATTTCGTTCATATACTCTGGGCCTAATCATGAATATAGGCCCAGGTCCGATTAATCATACGCTTGTGTTATCAAGTAAGAACAGCAGCGTATGTTGGGCATCAGAAGCCCAAATGTCTTTAATAATGGACTGCTAAAGCAATCTAAAGACTAGGCCTCAATAATGAATAATGGCCTGGACTCCAAACATTATAGCTTTGGAAAAAAACAACAAATTTGCATATTAGGAAGAAAAAAAAATAGAAAACATAGTATATAAATAGGATTGAACCTTAAAAATAAGGGATGAGCCTCGAAGATGAAAATACACGGGGCCCTAAAATAGATTTTAACGTAAAATGCTAGACTCGGAAGCATTGTTTAGCACACGGTCCATCCCAAAGCTAATAAGACGTAGATATTATAGGCACGATAAATAAAATTACGTTCCTAATACGGGTGCACATTTTATGTGACCCAAATATCAAATCCCGGTGAAGCTAAAATGCACTAAAGTCACAGGCGTAGTGGTTGCAGTGTGACTCGAAATGCGTTTTCGTGATGTCGCAAGTCTTTAAAATAACAAAGCGGACATTAATAGCATTTGAAAAATTGAAGCATATAAGGAAATCAAATAAAACAAATACGACAGTTGAGCGACAGTGCTAGAACCACGGAATCCGAGAGTGTCTAACACCTTCTCCCGGGTTAATAGAATTCCTTATCCGGATCGTGGACTGTTAAATAGTGTCATAATTTTCTCGGTTCGGGATTAAACTGGTGACTTGTGGCACCATTGTTTTTCCCGAGTGCTGACTCTGAAAATTAATAAAAATCCTGTTCCGAATGTTCTTTAATTGGAAAAAATCCTTTCCTATTATTGTTATATCCATTCCCGGGGTGTAGTAGTAAATAGTGGATGTAAAGCAAAAGAAGGTGTGACAACGACAGATTGAACATTTTGCACGTACTCCGAAAGTGAATGAGGTTAAAAATCCTGAACCGGGACGTGGCGGTTGACGGCAACCTTAGGAGGTCCGCACACATCGGCAGAGGCCTTGAGAAGAGTTATCTTTTCTGTTAAACAGCCTGCTCACCCTGGAAATGACTCAGTCGGAGGTAGGGTCCTGCATCTTGAATAGCACCGCATGTCGCATGGTGTCTAGTGCGCCCCCAACGGCACTTGAAAATTTAGAGGACACAGTGCCGTCCATGCCCGATCATACTCATAATCGCATCAGGTCTCCAAGGTGAACGACCTCTGCTTTATGGAACAATATAGGAAATGAAAGTCGGCAAAATGGATCCGTAACTTCGGGAAAAGGATTGGCTCTGAGGGCTGGGCATGGGGTCCCAGTCCCGAACCCGTTGGTTGTCGGCGGACTGCTCGAGCTACTTCTGCGGTGAGAGCGGGTCGCCGCGTGCCGGTCGGCAAATGGACTGGGAACGATTCACTCAGAGGCCTTCCCGGGCGTCGAACAACCAACTCAGAAAGGGTAGAAACAAGGGGAATTCGACTGTTTAATTAAAATAAAGCATTGCAATGGTCCCTACGGATGTTTACGCAATGTAATTTCTACCAAGTGCTCTGAATGTCAAATTGAAGAAATTCAACTAAGTGTGGGTAAACGGCGGGAGTAACTATGACTCTCTCAAGGTAGCCAAATACCTCGTAATCTTATTAGTGACACGCATGAATGGATTAACAAGATTCCCATTGTCCCTGTCTACTATCCAGTGAAACCACATACAAGAGAACACGCTTGGCAGAATCAACGGGGAAAGAAGACCCTGTTGAGCTTGACTCTAGTCCGACTTTGGGAAATGACTTGAGAGGTGTAGTATAAGTGGGAGCCAAAAGACGAAAGTGAAATACCACTACTTTTAACGTTATTTTACTTATTCCGTGAATCTAAAGCGGGGCACTGCCCCTCTTTTTGGACCCAAGGCTTGCTTGCAGGACGATCCAGGCAGAAGACATTATCAGGAGGGGAGCTTGGCTGGGGTGGCACATCTGTTAAAAGATAACGCAAGTGTCCTTAGATGAGATCAACGAGAATAGAAATCACGTGGGGAACAGAAGGGTAAAAGCTTGTTTTGATTCTGATTTCCAGTACAAATACGAACCGTGAAAGCGTGGCCTAACGACCCTTTAGACATTCAAAATTCGAAGCTACAGGTGTCAAAAAAGTTACCACAGGGATAATTCGCTTGTGGCAGCCAAACGTTTTTAACGACGTTGCTTTTTTGTCCTTTGATGTCGGCTCTTCCTATCATTGTGATGCGGAATTCACCAAGTATTGAATTATTCACCCACCAATAGGGAACATGAGCTGATTTTAGACCGTCGTGAGCCAAGTTAGTTTTACCCTACTGATGATAGTGTCGCAATAGTAATTCAACCTAGTAGGAGAGGAACCGTTGATTCGCACAATTAGTCATCGCACTTGGTTGAAAAGCTAGTGGCGCGAAGCTACCGTGTGTTGGATTATGGCTGAACGCCTCTAAGTCGGAATCCGGGCTAGAAGCGACACATGCGCCCGCTGCCGCTTGCCAACCCGCAGTAGGGGCCTTTGGCCCCCAAAGGCACGTGTCGTTGGCTAAGTCATCACGGCGGAAGAGACGCAATGGCCGCCTTAAAGTACAATTTCCATCGAGCGGCGGGTAGAATACTTTGCAGATGATTTAAATGCGCGATGAGGTGTTGTAAGTGGCAGAGTGGCCTTGCTACCATGATACACAGAGATTCAGCCCGTTGTCGTTCCGACTCGTCCCTCCCCCTCCATTCCAATCAATTTCTAATTTTTCTGAAGAGAGGTTTAGTATACTAAATAGTATACTAAATGTTGGAAAACCGTACAAGTCCTCAAGACCTTGGGACCTATACTATTTGTGTATTAGGTGGACAATCAGACCTAACACTTAGTCGTGTCGAGGGAACGACTATGTTCCAATATACTACTACCAGCTTCTCGGTGTGTCGCTTCTGAGGTCGAGGCCTATGCCAAGGGTTGATGTGTGTAAATAGTTGTTTGTCGGGTGTCACTTGAGAGGCCAAAGCCCAATGCACCGCGGGCGTGGCCATGGCATTGCACAAGGCATCACTCGAGAGGCCATGTCCTATGACAAAGGGATGGCAGAACATGGGCATGGCACGGGTGAGGACGTGTCAGGACGTAGCAGGACATGGCAGGGCGTAGCCATAGCACGGGTCAGGAAGTCGCAGGACATAGCAGGACATGGCAGGTCGTGGCCATGGCACAAGTCAGGACGTCGCAGGACGTGGCCACATGACGGTTGCAGGACGTGGGCATGCTACGAGTCAAGACGTGTCAGGACATAACAGGACATGGAAGGGCTTGGCTATGGCATGGGTTAGGACGTCGCAGGACGTGGCCATAGGACGTGTAAGGATGTCACAGGACATGGCACGGCGTGGCCATTGCACGAGTCAGGATGTAGTAGGGTGTGGTAGTATGTGGCCACATGAGATGTCAGGATGTCACAGGACATGGCCATGGCATGTTTCAGGACGTGTTAGGATGTAGTAGGACATGGCAGGGCATGGACATGGCACAGGTCAGGACGAGCAGGACGTAGCAGAACATGGCACAGGTGAGGATGTCGCAGGATGTAGTAGGACATGCAGGGCGTGGCCATGGCACGAGTCAAGATGTAGTAGGACATTGCAGGGCGTGGCCATGGCACGGGTCAGGATGTCGTAGGACGTGGCCACAGAATGTGTCAGGACATGGCAGGACATGGGCAAGGCAAGAGTGAGGATGTGTCAGTACGTAGCAGGACATGGCAGGGCGTGGCCATGGCACGAGTCAGGACATCGCAGGACGTAGCAGGACATGGCAGGGCGTGGCCATGGCACATGTCAGGACATGGACACAGGACGTGTCAGGATGTTGCAGGGCATGGCAGGACGTAGGCATGGCACGGGTCAGGACGTGTCAGGACATAGCACGACTTGGCAGGGCGTGGCCATGGCACGGTTCAGGACGTAGCAGGACGTGGCCACAAGATGTGTCAAGACGTCAGGACGTGTCAGGACGTCGCAAGACATGGCAGGGCATGGCCATGGCACGCTTCAGGACTTGTCAGGACGTAGGAGGACATGGCAGGGCGTGGCTATGGCATGATTCAGGATGTAGCAGGATACAACAGGACGTGGCCATAGGACGTGTCAGGACGTGGCCACAGGACGTGTCAGGACATTGCAGGACATGGCCATGGCACGTTTAAGGATGTGTCAGGACGTAGCAGGACAAGGCAAGGCATGGCCATGGCACGAGTTAGGAAATCGCAAAACGTAATAGGACATGGCATGGCGTGGCAGGACATGTCAGGACGCAGGCATGGCATGGGTCAGGATGTGTCAGAACATGGCCACGGCATGTTTTAGAGCATGTCCGGACATAGCAGGACATGGTAGGGTGTGGCCATGGTATGTTTCAGGCAGTGTCAGGACGTACCAGGACATGGCAGGGCATGGCCATGGCACGGGTCAGGACGTCGCAAGATAAAGCAGGACATGGCAGGGCATGGCCATAGCTAGGGTCAGGACGTCACATGACATAGGAGGACATGGCAGATCGTGTCCATGGCACGGGTCAGGACGTTGCAGGACGTGGCCACCGAACGTGTCAGGACGTTGCAGTACATGGTCATAGCACGTTTCATGACGTGGCCACGACACGTGTTAGGACGTCGCAGGACATGGCAATGGCACATTTCAGGATGTGTCAGTACGTAGCAAGACATGGCAGGGCATGGCCATGGCACGGGTCAGGACGTCTTAGGACGTGGTAGGACATGGTAGGGCGTGGCCATGGCATGGGTCAGGACGTCGTAGGACGTAGCAGGACATGGTACGGCGTGGCCATGGCACGGGTCAAGACGTAGTAGGACATGGTAGGGTGTGGCCATGTCACGGATCAGGAGTGTCACACCTCTTTTTTTCACACACAACGTAATGTGCCACCGTTTAATACTACACTCCGAGAAGGGATATAATAATAATCAGGGAATGAGTATTTCCACTTAAAGGACAGTCGGAACGGGATCAATTTATTTAATTTTTCAGGAGTCGCCACTTGGGAAAATAATGGTGTCCCAAGTCACCGGTTTAATCCCGAACCGAGGAAATTTATGACTCCGTAATACAGTCTGCGAAACTAGAAACCTGGATAAGGAATTCTGTTAACCCGGGAGAAGGTGTTAGGCACTCCCGGATTCCGTGGTTTTAGCACGGTCACTCAACTGCATTTTTTGTTTTTATCTGATTTCTTTATATATTTCAAATATGTGCTTTTAATATTTCGCTTTTTAATTTTAGAAGAATTGCGACGTCACAAAAATACATTTCGAGTCACACCGCAACCAGTACGCCTGTGACTTTAATGTATTTCAGTTTCGCCGCGAGATAGATTTGGGTCACATAAATACGCACCCGTAATTAGGAAAGTATTTTATTAACAAGTCATGCCTAAAAAGTCTATCGTCTTTGTTAACTTCGGGAAAGACCATGAAATTCACTAAACGGCCCTTTCGAGTCTAACTTTATATAACAATTGATTTGAGGGCCTCGTACATTTATTTTTCTAACGAGGTTCGTCTCATTATTTTTAAAGGTTAGACTAAGTAGCTAAATTTCTTTTATTTGTCTCTAGTAGTAAAGAAAAGTCTGAAACGATTGCATAGGCCCAAACAAGCATATTTGTCATTCACCAATTTTATTCGGGCCCAAACTATATAATGGCCTAGACGGATGAAAACAAGACTAGACCTCTTATTTGATTGGGCTTATCAATGACATAACTGAAGCCAACATTTAGCTATTAATATACCTTTTCATTTCAATCATTATACTTAACTCTAATTCAAACTGTAATTATCTATTAAAATAAAAAAACTGAGTCGCTGTTAGTTTAAATTATCCTCATTTGAGTAGCAACAGTTAATTCAGTAATCAATTAGTAGAACAAACTTGGAAGTAATAAACTAATAATTTAACCAAGTGCTTAATTGCTCTTTAACCTTATCCAACACTAAATAACAAATTAATAACTCGAATTTTTACTTTAATACACTTCAAAACAGTAACTATTTACATGGGCCAAATTGGTCCAAATACACGAATGACGATGAGATTCTACGACTAAACAGTGGTTATTCACACTAATTTCTAATTTCAAACCAACTACTGTTTTTTTACGTTTTTGATTTTTTACACCTGACAATACAAATTTTGAATTTAAACTAAATCAAACTACACTACTAAAAACTCATACGGTCATAAAAAATACAGTGTAACAATCCTTATACAATTCAATTTTAATGAATCATAAATTAACTACAATTCAATTAAATGACCACATCAAGTAAAATATCAAGATGAACTTCATTTATTCAGCTTGAGAAATACAGTTGTGTACCTGAAAAGTTGAACAAATCCATTAGATCTAAATAGACAACAACTATCAGGATTTCAGCAGGTAAATTCCAACAGTAAACAGTCCAATGACTCAACAACAGCAGTTAAAATCAGCAGTCAAACCCAGGAAATAGTTTTCAGAATTTCAAGTTGTTGTAAAACCAAATCTCACATTCAAACTACTGTAATTAACAGTTATTCACTGATTTGTGATGGATTTTCTTATTGTTTTTGGATTTTTGAAGATAATTTGAAGATAAAAAAGAAGAAAAATGAATCTGAAATATTGATTTCAGATCTGAAAATTAATTAATATTTTTTCGGATTTTTGTGGTTTTTCTATGGCTAAAATTCTAAAGAGAACTCTAAAATCAGATGGAACCCCCATTTATTATGATGAAAATGCCTATTTATAGACCCAAAAGAGAGAAATCTGAATTTTATTAAAAACCCTTCAATTCTTAGCTTGTTGCACAAGTTAGTGCAATTATTTTATTGAAAGTTACACTAAAACCCCTTCTAGATTACTCCACCATATTCCATTTCCTTGGAATTCCTATTATACCCTTATTTCATTTTAATAATCACTAGAATACCTTTTGTTATGCCCAAATTGCCCAAAAGCTCTATATTTATAACATTTATGACAATTCCCTTTCCAATTGTACCCCTTTTCCTTTTAACCTTATTACAACTATGCCAACTTCCTTTTCCCAATTCACCCTTACTTCTTAAGGCTTATTACCTTCTTAAATTCTGTATTTTATCACTATTTTTAAACAATTTTCAGATTATATTTATCAAATAGCCACAATTAAGTGACTATTGTCCAATTAACCAATTGACCCTTTTAACTACTTTAAATTCAGATTAATTCACAAATTGAAATCACCATTCATCAATAACCAACCCTAGGTAGTTTTACAAATATAGCCATTTTTATCTATTATTCGATTAACAAGACTCGGGAAACAATTTTGATAGAGGGTGAGTTTTATTCATCGAAATACCCAATCGCCTTTGATTCTATTAAGTAAAACACCTTAGGTGGGTACTAATCATGTGATTCTAACTATTGACCTAACTTGAATCTCAACTAGTCTAGGGGACAACTTTCCTAATCGAACTAACAGCTATAACCAATCGACCCTAAGTGTTAATCAATAACCGATTAAACAAATTACCAAAACGGTTCCAACAATCACAATTCGAATATACTTATGTTTCAAAACAAGTCACAAACCCAATAATACTGTTAAAACAAATACGAATGGAGATAAGACTAACAGAGCGAACTAAAAGTGGCCAAAATCTAAAAAGAGCAGAATATTAACAGAAAACTCAAGAAATTAATGGAATTCAATACTAATGAATCTAAAATCTGTTAAAACTATACTAATATGATCAGAAACTAATAGAATTCAAACAAAAGTCAAACAACACTTACTGAAAATTAAAATGAACTAAAACTCTAACAATCCGAATCAAAAAGTCTAACAAAAATCTTAAAACTACCAAAAAATCAGAAATTATCAACTAATAGAACAATTTTACAATTAGCCAAAAACTAAAAAGAATAGAAATTCAAGAGTCTAAAAAAAAAACCAAAAATCTAATAATACTAGCCAAGACTAACAAAAAATCTTAACAAAAAATCTAACAATACTTAATAATTGCTAAATCGATCAGAAACTAACAAGAATTATGAACAAATAACAGGGAACAAATTAAATATACGTTCAATCGACACATTAGTATTAACAAATAGTAACGGAAAGAGGCGACAAACAAACAAAAAAAATAGAATTTAAAGAAAGAAGACTTAGCTCATTAGCCGTTAATCCCTTGTTTTTCTGTTTCCCTTTTTTTTGTTTCTTTTCTGTTTTCTTCACTGTTCTTCATTTTCTTGAACGAACTCGAGCCTTTTCTTGATTTTTTTCCTTGTACCCAACTCTGTTTTGGTCGATTCCAGCAGCTTTTGGGCTTAATATTCTTCTGTCACAGTCGAGGGTGCTACAAGAACGGTGGGGTGTGATATTGGGTGGTTTGGGCGACGGCGCCGCCATGGGAGGTGGGTGGCGGCGCGACAAGGGTTTGATATTCAAGGAGTTTGATTGGGTTTTGGAGGATATTGTTAACGGGGTAGTTATGAGGAGAGTGAGGGGAGCATTTTGGTGTTACTTTCGCCGGGAACGGGCGCCGGCCGCCGCCATAGACGACGAAAACCTAGGCAGCGCGGCTGGTTATGGAGAAAAGGTTGAGAGAGTCGGTTGTTTGAGGTAGGAGATACAGAAGAGTTGTTCCGTTAAAGTTATGTTAATGTTTTTTAAGGTTTTTGTAAACTTAAGTGTAATAATTAATTCCGACTGTTGGATTAATGAAAATAGACGGCCACGATTGAAAGGGAAAGGGGATCCGGGTTTGCTGTCTGGGCCATTATATAGTTTGGGCCCGAATAAAATTGGTGAATGACAAATATGCTTGTTTGGGCCTGTGCAATCGCTTCAGAATTTTCTTTACTACTAGAGACAAATAATAGAAATTTAACTACTTAGTCTAACCTTTAAAAATAATGAGACGAGCCTCGTTAGAAAAATAAAAGTACGAGGCCCTCAAATCAATTGTTATATAAATTTAGACTCGGAAGGACCGTTTAGTGAATTTCACGGTCTTTCCCGAAGTTAACAAAGACGATAGACTTTTTAGGCACGACTTGTTAATAAAATACTTTCCTAATTACGGGTGCGCATTTATGTGACCCAAATCTATCTCCCGGCGAAACTGAAATACATTAAAGTCATAGATGTACTGGTTACGGTGTGACTCGAAATGTGTTTTCGTGACGTCGCAATTCTTCTAAAATTAAAAATCGGAATATTAAAAGCACATATTTGAAATATATAAAAAAAATCAGATAAAAACAAAAATTACAGTTGAGCGACCGTGCTAAAACCTCGGAATCCGGGAGAGCCTAACACCTTCTCCCGGGTTAACAGAATTCCTTATCCAGGGTTTCTAGTTTCGCAGACTGTATTACAGAGTCATAAATTTCCTCGGTTCGGGATTAAACCGGTGACTTGGGACACCATTATTTTCCCAAGTGGCTACTCTGAAAAATTAAATAAATTGATCCCGTTCCGACTGTCCTTTAAGTGGAAAACTCCTTCCCTAATTATTATTATATCCCTTCTCGGGGTTATTAAACAGTGGCACATTACGTTGTGTGTGAAAAAAGGAGGTGTGACAGCTCTGGCGACTCTGCTGGGGACAAGTAACCCAGAACTTCGGTTCAGGGTTTAAGAATTCGAGCTCAGTTAAATTGCTATTTTTGCTTATATTTGATTTCACCATATGTTTTGATTGATGTGCTACATGTTTACCGCTTTGATATTGCGTGAATGTATATATATATAACTGTGCTGGAAACCCTTCTTTTCTTACCTCCGGGGATGTGCTTACTGGTTGAGACTCCCCTTTCTATTAGTGTCAATTCGAAAAATAAGGAAAAAGAGACAGGACAAGTTACAAAGCCGATTGACTCTGCGGGTCACCGGTACGTAGCCCCCTCCTCGATTCGAGTTGTCCACTTGGGTACACAGTCTAGTACCAATGAAAAATCAGGATATTGAGCCTAGGTCTAGGACGTTTATTTGCATCATATCTGACTTAGGGGACTCAACACAGGGGTTGGGTCCGTCTAGGATAGGCTACCCGGTATTTAAAAGACCGAGCATATTATGTGTTGCATTTTATTGTCCTTGATCGTTATGCGGACCGGCAAAATTCCCAAGGATAGAAAAGTGTTGAAAAGAAAAGAGAGAAATTGGAACTAATGAAAAGAAAGCGTATTCGAAAAATCTGAAAATTCGAAAAAAAAAATGGTTTTGTTGTTGAAATAATTGGTTAACTAATCTGACCGAACTACGCAGGATTAATTCTCGCCATTAGGTGAGATACGTAGGTATCCCTCTTCGGGTCCAACCAACCCTTCAAAAAAAAATTTAAAAAAAAATGTCGAAGTTTTAGTTTTCAATAAAATCTAAGTGATGCCCTTTTTTTGAAAATGGCTGAATGTTCCGAAAGGACGCCGGAAGGCTGTTTTTGTAAAAATGGCCGCTTTGAAGACTTTTCTTTTCTTTTTTAATAATGGCCTTGAAATATTCCATGTGGAAATGTTGAAAGGCCGTAGCCTCAAAATCAAGCTTGGGTTCCCACCCCTTTCAAAAAAAATCAAAAAACAATGTGTGTTTAGTTTTCAATAAATCGAAGTGATGTTGTTTTTTTAAAAATAGCCGGATGTTCCGAAAGGACGCCGGAAGGCTGTTTTTGCAAAATGGCCACTTTGAAATCTTTTGCTTTTGAATAATAGCCTTGAAAGGCCACTCTTTTTAAAAAAAATCAAAAAAAAAAGTGTGTTTAATTTTGTCAATAAAATCAAAGTGATGTCGTTTTTGAAAATAGCCGAATGTTCCGTAAGGACGCCGGAAAGCTATTTTCGCAAAAATAGCCACTTTGAAACTATTTTTTAATAATTTGCGGGCACAACCTTGAAATATTCCATGTGGAAATGTTGAAAGGCCATATTCGCAAAATCAAGTTCGGGTTCACACCCCTTTTGCAAAAATAACCAAAAAAATGTCAAATTTTTTATTTTGTTATAAATAAGTCGGGTGATGCTATTCTTGCTTAAAATAAGCCGAATCTCCCTCAAAAGGACGTCGAAAGGCCATTTTTGCAAGAATAGCCACTTTGAGTCATTTTAAATAATTTGCGGGCATAGCCTTGAAAAATCCCTCGCGAAAATGTTGAAAAGGCCGTATCCGCAAAATAAAGTTTGAGTCATCGCTCGACTTTTCAAAAAATATCTACTTTATCAAATAAGCCATTACACGGCCGGAATTTGCTGAAATAGCCATATTTTTGCATTTATACTTCCTTAGTCTTGTTTTGGCCTGTGTCGGTGCTGAACGACGCCCCATAGGCCCCAGGATTAAAATTTTGAATTTGTATCTTCTTAAATAAAATTTTGCAAAAAGAGCCACTTTGTCTAAATAAGCCATTATATGGCCAATTTTGTGAAAAATAGTCAATTAAATACTTTTCAATCTTGTGTTGGCTTATGGCGATGCCAAACGATGCCCCATGAGCCAAAGGCTGAAAAAATTTTCAAGTTTATCTTTCTTAAATAAATTTTGCAAAAATAGCCATAATTTCATTACTTGGTTAATTTTGTAGAAATAGTCATAATTGACGCTAAAAATATTCTTATTCTTATAGAAATCTCTGGCACAAGGTGTGAAAGTTTTTCAGAGTTTGTAGTTGGAGTCGGATTTTACAATTTTTCTTCAAAAAGAAAACAAAAACAAATCAAATAAACATCTCTTTATTTCTTGCATTAATTTGCAAGAACTATGCTCGGTCTGATTCATGCGGGGTCATGATACGTAGGCAATCCACATAGGATTAAACCATATCCATAACCAAAAAAATGAAAAAAACGACAAAAAGAAAAAAAAAAGAAAACGGAAAAAACCACAAAAAGAAAAAGAGAGAAAATACAGGGGGAAAAAACGAAATCAATAAGCGGAATACCTTAACGCTAACGTGGTGGCTTCGTTTTATTAATACAGAAAGTTGAGGTGGTTGGTTGTGGTAAACTGGAAAGAAAGATTCCAGGAAAATGATAACCGACATTGGAGTTGTTACGAGTGCTCAAGAGACTCAGGGTCAGAAAGTTCAACAAGGGTCTACTGTAGTTGAGGAAAATAGAACACTGAAACAATAATTGACCAAAATCCGTCAAGCATGGGCCAATGGTCAGGGACAACTTTCCCAAGAGTCACAGTTTGCTATACAGCAAGAACAATACCACTTTCCCGAGTACCACTCATACTCGTTTGATCTTCCTACAAACATCGAGAAGCCTACCCGGAAGAAGGTACAAGGAGAAATAGCCCAAAGAATGGAAAGATTAGAACAACATCTGAAAAGCACGCAAGAAATGGCAGGTCAAAAGAGTGTTGCCTTCAGAGATCTATGTATGTTCCCCGATGTCCACTTGCCGCCTGGTTTCAAGGTTCCCAAATTTGAAAAGTATGATGCACGTGGAAATCCCATAGCCCACCTGAAAAGGTCTTGCAACCAATTGAGAGGTGTAGGAAAAAATGAAGAATTGCTTATGGCTTATTTTGGGGAAAGCCTCTCGGGAGTAGCATCTGAATGGTTTTGGGAACAAGACGCGTCTGGTTGGTACGTTTGGATGACATGGCACGGACCTTTGTCAAATAGTTTCAATACAATATTGACGTCACCCCAAACCACATTTCCCTTTCTAAGCTGAAAAAGAAACCAATTGAAAGTTTCAGGGAATATGCCATCAATTGGAGAGAGCATGCAGCTAGAGCTAAGCCACCCATGGATGATTACGAGTTGGCCACTGTTTTCCTTCAGGCTCAAGAGACGGATTACTTTCAAAACATGTCACGACCCTAGTCCACCAATCATGGACATGTCGTGATGGCATCCAGTCCCCATGACTAGGTAAGCCTAACACGTTGCGGAATATAACAGTTTATGAACATTTAATAAGAATTAGTGGAAAAATAAGATGAAAGGAATGTAATTCGTGCCGCTTGGCACATACACCAGTCAAATACACTGTTTTAAAACACTACCAAGACCCGGAATCCCACGGGTAACACAGACTAAAAGAGATCATAGAATTGTAGCTCTATGTAAAAGGAGTATCTAACAACGGAATGAAGGAAAAACATCTACTAGCACTAGAATAGAAGGAAGGCCTCCAGATCCGCGGACGTAGCAGATCATACATCGAGGTCTCCCAAAGCGCTGCCGAATCACCTGGTGTGAGCCTGTCCTGATGTACCTGGATCTGCACAACAAAAGTGTGCAGAAGAGTAGCATGAGTACACCACGGCGGTACTCGGTAAGTGCCAAGCCTAACCTCGATGGAGTAGTGACGAGGAAGGTCAGGGCCCTACTGAGAAACAATAATACAATGGTAATAACAATAATAAGCAGTTTAAATGAATAATAATTTCCGAAATAACAACAATAAGATGATTTCTGCAATCGTCTACAATTTAAGCTAACAACAAATAACCAACTCAATAAAACAAGTCCAGGACCTATGGGAATCGAACCTACAGTCCCATTGATAGTACCTCTGGGTCTCCGGGAATCGAACCCGCAACCCATGTCTCAATAAATAACCAATAACTCAAGATCTCCGGGAATCGAACCCGTAGTCCCTACCAATAACTCGGGATCTCGGGAATCGAACCCGTAGTCCCTACCAATAACTCGGGATCTCGGGAATCGAACCCGTAGTCCCTACCAATAACTCAGGATCTCGAGAATCGAACCCGTAGTCCTTACCAATAACTCAGGATCTCGGGAATCGAACCCGTAGTCCCTACCAATAACTCAGGATCTCGGAAATCGAACCCGTAGTCCTTACCAATAACTCAGGATCTCGGGAATCGAACCCATAGTCCCTACCAATATCACGCCGGGTCTCTGGGAATCGAACCCACAGCCCTGGGTCTCCGGGAATCGAACCCGCAGTCCACAAGCACAACCAATAAAGAAATCCAGAGAGAGAATAATTATGCTTAACTATAACTTCACCGAAAAATAGTGCCAATAATTATCAAGGAGTTCAAATAAGGCAATTAGGCAACTAAACAGTTAAGTGCTACCTAATCATACTTTTCTAACCACTACCGGGTAAAAATATCAAATTAACAGTCAAAGACAGAAATATCGCTCATCGAACATTTTAAATAAAGTACGTGTTCAACAACCAGCGCATGTACACGCCCGTCACCTCGCATACAAGGCATTTAAACTATCACATAATATCCTAGGGGTGAAAATTCCCCCACACGAGGTTAGACAAGCCACTTACCTCAATTCCGGTACAAAACCGCTAAGAAATAACCCTCTTGCCGCGAATGTCGGCCTCCACAAGTGTAGTATCTGATAAAAATCAATAGAATCACATCAAATTAGGCCAATTGGGCATTACCCAATCAAAATAACTCAAAATACACGATACCCACAAGTTGCCAAAACCCGACTTTCGGTACGCTTATCGAAAAATCACGAAAATTATATATTTGGGTTCCTTATCTCAATACGAGTCTAGGCATATAAAATTTACCAAAATCGGACTCCATTTGCCCGCTCAAATCAGGAGATTTTCTAACATTTAGGCCTAGGGCTCAAACCCACCTTTAATCTTCCAATTTCGGTGAAATAATCACGGATTTCATGATAAACCAACGAATTAAGGTCAAGAAACTTACCCCCGATGATTTCCCGATGATATCCCAGCGTTTCCCCTTCAAAATCCTCTCTTGGAGCTCAACAATGGCGGTTTTGGTGTGTTAGGCCGCGACTGAAATGTTCTGGACTTAAAGTCACTGCCAGGCCATTTTACTCTACGCGATCGCAGCACTGGGCTTGCGATCGCGATGAACAAAATATGGGCGGCCTAATTTTCCTCTACGCGATCGCGTGACCCGGGACGCGATCGCAGTGAACAACTCAGCAACCCTACGCGATCGCAAACGTACCGAACGCGATCGCGAAGAACAAACTCGTCCGGCTCCCCAAACTACCCTACGCGATCGCATACTCCCTCACGCGATCGCACTGCTTCCGACCAATACCCTACGCGATCGCATGAAACCTCACGCGATCGCACTGGTTCAACCTCCAGACTTACGCGATCGCAGGCTTTACTTCGCGATCGCAGAGCTCAAGATTTCTCCCTTACGCGATCGCATGGCCATCTCCGCGATCGCGGAGAGCAAAATTGCTCTGCAATTATTGCAGCAGAAATAGCAGTGCCTTTTGGCACAAATTGGTCCGTTTGGACCCCCGAATTCATCCCGAGGCTCCCAGGACCCCAACGAAAACCACCAACATACTCCAAAACACGATATGAACTCGTTCAAATCAAAAAAAACACGTCTAACAACATCAAAACCCATAATTCACATCGAATTCAAACCTAAATTTCTTAAAACTTTCCGAATTGCACATTCAATCTAAAACCCGACCAAACGACGTCCGAATGACCTGAAACTTTGCGGACATATCCAAATTCACATAACGAAGCTACAGGAAATTGTCGGAATTCCATTCCGACCCCGGATCAAAATCTCACCTATCGTTCGGATTCGCCAAAATTTCAACCTTCGGCATTTCAAGCCTAATTGAGCTAAGGACCTCCAAAATACATTCCGAACGCGCTCCCAACCCCGAAATCACCCAACGGAGCTAATGGAACCATCGGATTTCCGTTCGGAGATCGTCTTAACACTGTTCCGGTTGCATACCATTTTCTATCTTTAAAGCTCTCATTTAGGGACTAAGTGTCCCAAAATACTTCAAATTTCAGGGCCGACTCTCCCGGCAAACCACAATAGCAGAAATGTACTTAGGGAAACAGTTAAATTAGGGATTGGGGCGAAATTTTCTAAAACGACCGGCCGGGTCGTTACATCTTCCCACCCTTAAAAGATTCGTTCGTCCTCGAACGAGCATAGAAAACATACCCGGAGTAGTGAAAAGATGAGGGTACTGGCTGCGCATATCCTGTTCGGTCTCCCAAGTCGCCTCCCCGACCGGCTGGCCCCGCCACTGAACCTTTACCGAAGCGATGTTCTTTGACCTTAGCTTTCTGACCTGCCTGTCTAGAATGGCTACTGGTTCCTCAACATAAAACAAATCCTTGTCTAGCTGAACAAAAATGAAATCCAACACATGCGACGGGTCACCAAGGTACCTCCGGAGCATGGAGACATGAAATACGGGGTGAACTCCTGCCAGACTGGGAGGTAAGGCCAACTCATAAGCAACCTCCCCAACACGCCTCAAAATCTCAAAAGGGCCAATAAACCTAGGACTCAGCTTTCCTTTCTTCCCAAACCTCATAACGCCCTTCATGGGCGAGACTCGAAGCAGAACCCGCTCACCAACCATAAAAGCCACATCGCGAACCTTCTTGTCCGCATAACTCTTCTGTCTAGACTGGGCTGCACGAAGTCTGTCCTGAATCACCTTGACCTTGTCCATAGCCTCCTGAACCATATCAGTACCTAGCAACCTGGCCTCGCCCGGCTCAAACCAACCCACGGGAGACCTGCACCTCCTACCATATAGGGCCTCATACGGTGCCATCTGAATACTAGACCGGTAGCTGTTGTTATAAGCAAACTCCGCCAGCGGCAAGAAGTGATCCCATGAACCTCCAAACTCAATCACGCACGCACGGAGCATATCCTCCAAAATCTGAATAGTGCGCTCGGACTGCCCATCAGTCTGGGGGTGAAATGCTGTGCTCAGCTCCACCCGAATACCTAACTCCTGCTGTACAGCTCTCCAGAACCGTGAAGTGAACTGAGTGCCTCTATCTGAAATGATAGAAACTGGAATACCATGCAGCCGAACTACCTCCTTGATATAGATCTCCGCCAGTCGCTCCGATGAATATGTAGTGCTCACCGGTATAAAATGAGCGGACTTGGTCAGCCGATCCACAATGACCCAAATGGAATCAAACTTCCTAACCGTCCGCGGAAGTCCAGATACAAAGTCCATGGTAATGCGCTCCCATTTCCACTCGGGAATCTCAATCTGCTGCATCAATCCACCCGGACGCTGATGCTCATACTTCACCTGCTGGCGGTTGAGGCATCTAGAAACATAATCAACTATATCCCTCTTCATCCGCCTCCACCAGTAATGTTGTTTCAAGTCCTAATACATCTTCGTGGCTCCCGGATGGATGGAATACCGCAAGCTATGGGCCTCTGCTAGAATCGGCTCTTGAAGATCATCCACATTAGGCACACAGATACGCCCTGCATCCTCATAACTCCATCATCCCCGATGGTAACATCTCGAGCATCACCACGCCGAACTCTATCCCGAAGAACAAGCAAATGAGGGTCATCAAACTACCGCTCCCTGATGCGATCAAATAGAGAAGACCGAGAAACCACACAGGCCAGAACCTGGCTGGGTTCTGAAAGATCTAATCTAACAAACTGCCTGTCCAAAGCCTGAACATCCATCGCCATAGGCCTCTCCGAAGCTGGTAGATATGCTAAACTCCCCAAACTCTCTGCCCGACGACTCAAGGCATCAGCAACCACATTAGCCTTGCCCGGATGATAGAGAATAGTAATATCATAGTCCTTCGGTAGTTCCAACCATCTCCTCTGACGCATATTCAGGTCTTTCTGCTTAAGCAAGTGATGCAAGCTCCGGTGATCGGTGTAGATCTCACAAGGAACCCCATATAAATAATGACGCCAAATTTTCAAGGCGTGAACAATGGCAGCTAGCTCCAAATCATGAACAGGGTAATTCTTCTCATGCACTTTCAGTTGTCTCGACGCGTAGGCAATCACCTTACCGTCCTGCATCAATACCGCACCGAGTCCAACTCGTGAGGCATCACAATATACAGTATAGGACCCCGAACCTGTAGGAAACATCAATATAGGGGCCGAAGTCAAAGCTATCTTGAGCTTCTGAAAGCTCGCCTCACACTCGCCTGTCCACTGAAAAGGGGCACCCTTTTGGGTCAATCTAGTCATAGGTGTTGCAATCGAAGAGAACCCCTCTACGAAACGACGGTAATAGCCCGCCAAACCAAGGAAACTGCGAATCTCAGTAGCGGAGGAGGGTCTGGGCCAACTCTGCACGGCCTCCACCTTCCTCGGATCTACTCGAATACCATCACTCGACACCACGTGGCCCAAAAATGCTACCGAACTCAACCAGAATTCACATTTAGAGAACTTGGCATAAAGTCGCTTCTCCCTCAGAATCTGAAGCACTATCCTCAAATGTCGCTCGTGCTCTTCCCGGCTTCGAGAATATACTAGAATATCATCAATGAAGACAATCACGAACGAGTCCGGATAAGGCCCGAACACACTGTGCATCAAATGCATAAAGGCTGCTGGGGCATTAGTCAGAGCCCAAAAGACATCACGAGGAACTCATAACGACCATACCGGGTCCTGAAGGCAGTCTTCGGGATATCCGGCTCCCGAATCTTCAGCTGGTGATACCCGGAGCGCAAATCAATCTTAGAAAACACATGTGCGCCGTGTAGCTGGTCAAATAAATCATCAATACGGGGCAAAGGATACCGGTTCTTCACTGTAACCTTGTTCAGCTGGCGATAGTCAATACACATACGCATAGAACCATCCTTTTTCTTCACAAACAATACAGGAGCACCCCAAGGGGAAACACTGGGTCGAATAAAACCCTTGCCCAATAACTCCTGTAACTGATCCTTCAACTCCTTTAACTCAGGAGGAGCCATACGGTACGGTGGAATAGAAATGGGCCGAGTGCCCGGCAACAAGTCAATAGCAAAGTCAATATCTCTGTCGGGCGGCATGCCCGGAAGATCAGCTGGAAATACATCAGCAAAGTCACGTACCACATGAACAGAATCAATAGAGGGAGTGTCAACACTGACGTCCCGCACATAGGCTAGATAAGTAGCACACCCCTTCTCAACCATACGCTGAGCTCTGTGAAAAGAAATAACACGGCTAGAGGTGTAATCTAGAGTACCACTCCACTCAATACGTGGAATGCCTGGCATAGCCAGCGTCACGGTCTTGGCGTGACAATCAAGAATAGCATAATGGGGCGACAACCAGTCCATGCCTAGAATAATATCAAAATCGACCATCCCGGGCAGCAATAGATCCGCTCTGGTCTCAAAATCACAAATGGTAACCAAACACGACCGATATACACGGTCCACTACCAAAGAATCACCCACCGGAGTGGAAACATAAATGGGGGCACTCAAAGAATCCCGAGGCACACCCGGATGAGAAGCAAAGTAAGAAGACACATATGAAAAAGTGGAACCAGGGTCGAATAGAACCGATGCCTCCCTGTGACTAACCAGAATAATACCTGTGATAACAGAGTCAGATGCAACAGCCACGGCGCGATCAGGAATAGCATAGAATCTGGCCTGTCCCCCCTCTCGAGGGCGGCCTCTAGAACCCTGACCCCCGCCCCTGGCTGGCTGGGCAGGTGGAATAGCAGCTGGAGCTGGAATGATAGCCTGCTGACCCTGAGAGCCACGCTGATGCTGCGAAGACTGGTGAGGTGCTCCCCTCCTACACCTGGGGCACTCCCTAACCAGATGGCGAGTATCCCCGCACCCGAAGCAAGCTCTGGGAGGACACGGTGACTGTGACTGACCGACCTCACACCCACTAGTCTGACCCCTGGACGGACCCCGCGCAGGAGGTGCACTAGAAACTGGGGGAGCATAATAAGGCTCCTGAGGTGCTGGAAGACCTGGAGTACTACCGGCTGCGGGCAATGCCGAGTGAACTGGTTGACCGGAATAACCCCTGCCAAAACGACCGGCTGATGAAGTGCGGGCACCAGAGAAATGGCCCGACTCACGAGACCTCTTGGCCTCTCTATCTTCCCGCTCTCTAGGGAGCATACTCTCGATCCTCCTGGCGATGCTCACTGCCTGCTGATAAGATATATCCGTCTCCAACTCTCTGGCCATGCTGGATCGGATAGGCGGAATCAGGCCCTCAATAAATCTCCGCACTCTCTCCCGAACCGTGGCTACCAAGGCCGGTGCATGCCTGGCTAGACGGGTGAAACTGATGGCATACTCCGATACTGACAAGGAACCCTGTCGCAACCACTCAAACTCCGAGCGCCAAGAATCCCTAAGGCTCTAAGGAACAAACTCTCTCAAAAATAGATCTGAAAACTACGTCCAAGTCAATGAAACAGACTCCTCTGGACTATCCAACTCATACGTGTGCCACCAATCATAAGCGGCCCCGCGAAACTGAAAAGCAGTGAAGGAAACCCCGCTGGTCTCCACAATCCCCATGGTACGAAGAATACGATGACACTCCTCCAGAAAACCCAATGCATCATCTGTAGCCAAACCACTGAACACTGGAGGGTCATATTTCTCGAACCTCTCCAATCTACGCTGCTCGTCCTCGGAGGCAGCTGGCCCACCTCCGGGCTGTGCTGGGGTGGCAGGAGGCATAACCATAATCTCTGGAACCTGTCCCAGTGGCACTCACTGCTCAGGTGTAGCAGCTGCGGGAGTCTGGGACCCTCCCACGACCTGAGATGTAGCTACAGTGAGAGGAAGCAACCCTGCTTGAGCTAAAGTGGTATACATACTCATGAACTAGGCCAGGGTCTCCTAGAGTGCTGGAGTAGTAGCAGTTGTAGTCTGTGTACTAGGTGCCTGCTCCAACCTGATCCACCGGTGGTGCCTTGGCAGCACGCGCGGGTGCCGTGGCTGCACCTCGGGCGCGTCCTCGTCCTCTACCATGGCCTCGGTCTCTGGCGGCGGTAGCAGGGGGCGCGTGTGCTTGATCCTCGCGAGTAGCTCGTGTCCTCACCATCTGTGAGAGAATAGAAATCAATAGTTTAGATTTTGATGCCAAAAATGTCGCACGACAAGCAATCCAAAGAAATGAAGAGTTTCCTAAACAGTTACATAGCCCCTCATAGATAAATACAGACGTCTCCGTATCGATCAGCGAGACTCTAAGTAACCGGTCTGTGTCCCGTGACTCCTATGAACCTAGTGCTCTGATACCAACTTATCACGACCCTAGTTCATCAATCCGTGGACATGTCGTGATGGCACCCAGTCCCCATGACTAGGTAAGCCTAACACGTTGCGGAATATACCAGTTTATGAACATTTAATAAGAATTAGTGGAAAAATAAGATGAAAGGAATGTAATCCGTGCCGCTTGGCACATACACCAGTCAAATACACTGTTTTAAAACACTACCAAGACCCGGAATCCCACGGGTAACACAGACTAAAAGAGATCATAGAATTGTAGCTCTATGTAAAAGGAGTATCTAACAACGGAATGAAGGAAAAACATCTACTAGCACTAGAATAGAAGGAAGGCCTCCAGATCCGCGGACGTAGCAGATCATACCTCGAGGTCTCCCAAAATGCTGCTGAATCACCTGGTGTGAGCCTGTCCTGATGTACCTGGATCTGCACAACAAAAGTGTGCAGAAGAGTAGCATGAGTACACCACGGCGGTACTCGGTAAGTGCCAAGCCTAACCTCGATGGAGTAGTGACGAGGAAGGTCAGGGCCCTACTGAGAAACAATAATATAATGGTAATAACAATAATAAGAAGTTTAAATGAATAATAATTTCCGAAATAACAACAATAAGATGATTAATGCAATCGTCTACAATTTAAGCTAACAACAAATAACCAACTCAATAAAACAAGTCCAGGACCTATGGGAATCGAACCCACGGTCCCCTTGACAGTACCTCTGGGTCTCCGGGAATCGAACCCGCAGCCCATGTCTCAATAAATAATCAATAACTCGGGATCTCCGGGAATCGAACCCGTAGTCCCTACCAATAACTCAGGATCTCGGGAATCGAACCCGTAGTCCCTACCAATAACTCAGGATCTCGGGAATCGAACCCGTAGTCCCTACCAATAACTCGGGATCTCGGGAATCGAACCCACAGCCCTGGGTCTCCGGGAATCGAACCCGCAGTCCACAAGCACAACCAATAAAGGAATCCACAGAGAGAATAATTATGCTTAACTATAACTTCACCGAAAAATAGTGCCAATAATTATCAAGGAGTTCAAATAAGGCAATTAGGCAACTAAACAGTTAAGTGCTACCTAATCATGCTTTTCTAACCACTACCGAGTAAAAATATCAAATTAACAGTCAAAGACAGAAATATCGCTCATCGAACATTTTAAATAAAGTACGTGTTCAACAACCAACGCATGTACACGCTCGTCACCTCGCGTACAAGGCATTTAAACTATCACATAATATCCTAGGGGTGAAAATTCCCCCACACGAGGTTAGACAAGCCACTTACCTCAATTCCGGTACAAAACCGCTAAGAAATAACCCTCTTTCCGCGAATGTCAGCCTCCACAAGTGTAGTATCTGATAAAAATCAATAGAATCACATCAAAATAGGCCAATTGGGCATTACCCAATCAAAATAACTCAAAATACACGAAACCCACAAGTTGCCAAAACCCGACTTTCGGTACGCTTATCGAAAAATCACGAAAATTATATATTTGGGTTCCTTATCTCAATACGAGTCTAGGCATATAAAATTTACCAAAATCGGACTCAATTTGCCCGCTCAAATCAGAGATTTTTTAACATTTAGGCCTAGGGCTCAAACCCACCTTTAATCTTCCAATTTCAGTGAAATAATCACGGATTTCATGATAAACAAACGAATTAAGGTCAAGAAACTTACCCCCGATGATTTCCCGATGATATCCCAGCGTTTCCCCTTCAAAATCCTCTCTTGGAGCTCAACAATGGCGGTTTTGGTGTGTTAGGCCGCGACTGAAATGTTATGGACTTAAAGTCTCTGCCAGGCCATTTTACTCTACGCGATCGCAGCACTGGGCTTGCGATCGCGATGCACAAAATATGGGCGGCCTAATTTTCCTCTACGCAATCGCGTGACCCTGGACGCGATCGCAGTGAACAACTCAGCAACCCTACGCGATCGCAAACGTACCCAACGCGATCGCGAAGAACAAACTCGTCCGGCTCCCCAAACTACCCTACGCGATCGCATACTCCCTCACGAGATCGCACTGCTTCCGACCAATACCCTACGCGATCGCATGAAACCTCACGCGATCACACTGGTTCAACCTCCAGACTTACGCGATCGCAGGCTTTACTTCGCGATCGCAGAGCTCAAGATTTCTCCCTTACGCAATCGCATGGCCATCTCCGCGATCGCGGAGAGCAAAATTGCTCTGCAATTATTGCAGCAGAACAGTAGTGCCTTTTGGCACAAATTGGTCCGTTTGGACCCCCGAATTCATCCCGAGGCTCCCGGGACCCCAACGAAAACCACCAACATACTCCAAAACACGATATGAACTCGTTCAAATCATAAAAACATGTCTAACAACATCAAAACCCATAATTCACATCGAATTCAAGCCTAAATTTCTTAAAACTTTCCGAATTGCACATTCGATCTAAAACCCGACCAAACGACGTCCGAATGACCTGAAACTTTGCGGACATATCCAAATTCACATAAAGAAGCTACAGAAATTGTCGGAATTCCATTCCGACCCCCGGATCAAAATCTCACCTATCGTTCGGATTCGCCAAAATTTCAACCTTCGGCATTTCAAGCCCAATTGAGCTAAGGACCTCCAAAATACATTCCGAACGCGCTCCCAACCCCGAAATCACCCAACGGAGCTAATGGAACCATCAGATTTCCGTTCGGAGATCGTCTTAACACTGTTCCGGTTACGGACCATTTTCTATCTTTAAAGCTCTCATTTAGGGACTAAGTGTCCCAAAATACTTCAAATTTCAGGGCCGACTCTCCCGGCAAACCACAATAGCAGAAATGTACTTAGGGAAACAGTTAAATTAGGGATTGGGGCGAAATTTTCTAAAACGACCGGCCGGGTCGTTACAAAACATGATATCTGCTGTTGGTCAATCCTTTGAAGAAATAATCAAAATGGGAGAAATGGTGGAGGACGGTCTTAAGACAGGCAAAATTATTAGTCAAGCAGCTCTCAAAGATATTGCTCAGGATGTCCAAAGTGAATTTAGTGATGTTAATGGGAGTGATGAAGAAATCATGATGATATTAGGGTCGAGAAGGGGTCCTATAAGAACATCTCGAAGGTATGTGCAGCCTCATTAGATTTTCCATGACCCCTTTAAGTATTACTTCCCGCCTCAGAACCCTCCATACTCTGTTGATCCAGTCCACTATGTTGCTCAATCCTCAAAACACCCAAGGAAGCGAGCCTGAACATCACAAAATCTTTACCAGCTTCCACAAAATTTTCAAATACCTTATAACCCACATCCGAGCCAGGGGTATAGAAGGGAAGAAAAGCTGAAAGATAATTTTACACTAATAGGAGAGTCCTACGCAAGCTTGTTTGAGAAGTTAAAACAACATGCTATGATTGCACCCATTCCTCCAAATCGGGTGGATCAACGTGCGAGAAGCTTTGACTCATCTAAAAGGTGTGAATACCATTCCAATGCTCTGGGGCATGATGTTGAAAGTTGTCCGGATTTGAAAAGAGAGATAGAAAGAATGATTCAGGAAGGAATAATTGCGGACCAAGACATTGCCATTAAGAACATTGCACAGAATCCTTTACCTGCACATGACGTTTGTAACGACCCGACCGGTCGTTTTTGAAAATTATGCCCCGATTCCCAATCTAACTATTTCCCTAAGTTCATCTCTGCTATTGTAGTTCGCCGGGAGGTTCGGTTATAAAATTTGAAGCGTTTTGGGACACTTAGTCCCTAAATGAGAGCCTTATAGTTGAAAAATGGCCCGTATTTGGAATAGCATTAAGACAACCTCGGAATGGAAATCCGATGGTTCCATTAGCTCCGTTAGGTGATTTTGGGGTTGGGAGCGCGTTCGGAATGTATTTTGGAGGTCCGTAGCTCAATTAGGCTTGAAATGCCGAAGTTTGAAATTTTGGCGAATCCGAACGATAGGTGAGACTTTGATCCGGCCGTCGGAATGGAATTCTGACAATTTCTGTAGCTTCGTTATGTGATTTGGATATGTCCGCAAATTTTCAGGTCATTCGGACGTCCTTTGGTCGGGTTTTTGATTAAATGCGTGTTTTGGAAGGTTTAGAAGAACTTAAGCTTGAATTCGATGTAATTTGATGGTATTGGCGTTGTTTGATGCATGTCGATGATTGGAACAAGTTTGCATGATGTTTTAGGAGGTGTTAGTATTTTTGGTTGAGGTCCCGGGGCCTCGGGGTGATTTCGGATGGTTAACGGAAACCTTTGATGAAGGAAAACTTCATAATAGGCGAAGATGTAAATGAGTGTGCACAAGACCTCATTTTAAACGATCATATCTCCCGTTATATAAAGCGTTGTGTGAGCTACAACCTATCCAATTAAAGCCCTTTGAGTCTAGTTTCCAACGCAATAAACCGTTCGTCATTTGGAGGGACATACAGAAAGTTATGAGCACTTTTCTGAGCATGTGTCAGTAGCGCGGCCTTAGCGCGGGAGCGCTAGTAGCCCGCGCTAATGGATTATTTTCTGCCTCAACCCGCGCTAATTAGCGCGGGCGCGCTAGTAGCAGGCCCCTAAATACCCCAAGACCGGGTATAGAGAGTTCCAAAGTCATTTTTGGGGCAAGGGCTTGCTCTCTCAAGAGGAATCCGTCCTACTCTTCATTTCTATGATCCAAGGTAAGATTTTTGGAGTATTTTGAGTTGATTACTACTCCTAAACACTTATATTAACATGGATTAATCTTGAAAATCTTTATATTTTCAAGAAATTCCTTCAAGAGCTCAAAATCGGGTTTTTGCAAGATTTCTTCCAAAAGGTAAATCCTACACCTTAGACTTATATATATGGATATATTATGGGAATATGAGTATGAATCAAGTATTACAACTTATGGCATGGTAATTGGAAGTCATAAATTCCCAATTTAAATACATGAACATGCTAGGGGTTTAAAGGTGTTTATTTGATGGAATTTTGTTGGTTGGGTGTGAATGGATGGTCATACATGTGTATTTGGAAGTTATAAATTGGTTAGGAATGATGGTGAGATGAATTGTTGGTTAATGGTGATAGTTGGAAGAACCAATACTATAGTTATGATGTGAAAATAACCATGCCTATAAGGTGTTTGATAATATGCCTAAATGGCATAAGTTATGGAATTTATGATCAATATTGGCCCTATTGAATGTTGAATTGTAGATTGAAGTTACATAACTATATTGGATCATCGTAGTATCATTAAGGGGCGAATTTCGGATATGTATGGCTAAAAACGCCGTCTTTTAGAAATCGAGCTTCATCGATGTTTGTGTGATCTTGGTCATTTTTCATAATTTTTCGTATTAGCTTAGAATTTAATTGTAGAATAAATTACTTGAATTATTATTTACAATATGCAATTTATTTGGATAGAGTTGAGCCACTCGGAGTCGGATACTCGTGGCAACGGAGTCGTTTCTTAGCGGTTTTGTACCGGAATTGAGGTAAGTGAGTTGTCTAACCTTGCATGGGGGAACCTTCTCCCCTAGGATATTATGTGTTGATTTAAAGCCTTGTACGCGAGGTGACGGGCGTGTACATGCGCAGATTGTTGGAAAACCACCTTTCTTGAACTCCTCAAATTGTCATTTTCTTTTTATTTAATTGATTACATTGTAATACTTACCTGATATTCGTTAGAAAAGCATGATTAGATATGATTATCTGTCTAAGTGCCTACTTGTCTAACTTGAACTTCTTGAACTTGTCGATGCTGGTTTGGTGTAAATTGTAGTTATTTGTTACATATTTCTCTGTGCTTTTCCTCTTATTGATTGTGTTTGCGTTTGTGGACTGCGGGTTCAATTCCCGGAGATCCTGAGTTATTGTTTGTGGACTGCGGGTTCAATTCCCGGAGATCCCAGGGCCGTGGGTTCGATTCCTAGAGACCCGGAGTGATAATGATATGGACTACGGGTTCGATTCCCGAGATCCTGATATTATTGAAATGTGGACTACGGGTTCGATTCCCGAGATCCTGATATTATTGAGATGTGGACTGCGGGTTCGATTCCCGGAGATCCTGAGATTTATTGAGATGTGGACTGCGGGTTCGATTCCCGGAGATCCCGAGATTTATTGAGATGTGGACTGCGGGTTCGATTCCCGGAGATCCTGAGATTTATTGAGATGTGGACTGCGGGTTCGATTTCCGGAGATCCTGAGATTTATTGAGATGTGGACTGCGGGTTCGATTCCCGGAGATCCTGAGATTTATTGAGATGTGGACTGCGGGTTCGATTCCCGAAGATCTTGAGATTTATTGAGATGTGGACTGCGGGTTCGATTCCCGGAGATCCTGAGATTTACTGAGACATGGGCTGCGGGTTCGATTCCCGGAGACCCATGGGTACTGTCAATGGGACTGTGGGTTCAATTCCCACAGGTCCTGGACTTGTTAATTGAGTTTGGTACTTGTTGTTAGTTTTAATTGTAGACGGTTGCAGTAATCATTTATTGTTGTTATTTCGGAATAATTATCATTTAAACTGCTTATTATTGTTACTATCATTTTTGTAATTGTTTTCTCTCAGTAGGGCCCTGACCTTCCTCGTCACTACTCCATCGAGGTTAGGCTTGGCACTTACTGAGTACCGCCGTGGTGTACTCATGCTACTCTTCTGCACACTTTTGTTGTGCAGATCCAGGTACATCAGGACATGCTCGTACTAGGTGATTCCGCAGCTTTTTGGGAGACCTCGAGGTATGATCTGCTATGTCCGCGGATCCGGAGGCTTTCTTTCTATTCTGATAGTATTAGTTGACATTTTTCCTTCATTTCGTTGTTAGATACTCTTTATACATAGAGCCACAATTGTATATTCTCTTTTAGTCTGTGTTACCCGTGGGATTCCGGATCTTGGTAGCGTTTTATTCTGTATGTTGACGAATGTATGTGCCAAGCGGCACGGATTACATATCTTTTTATGCTATTTTTCCGTTGTCTCTTATTTAAGTGTTCATAGCTTGTATATTCCGCAATGTGTTAGGCTTACCTGTTCGTGGGGACTGGGTGCCATCACGACATGTTCACGATTGGTGAACTAGGGTCGTGACAACGTTGCACATTTTGTGGGGATAATGCCAGGTGACGTGGGTGAGGAGAATCTTCTTGGGAAATAGTCAACTGAAGATATTGAAACTGAAAGTGATGTTGGCAACATTAATGAAGAATTCAGTGGCTAAGATGCCATGCTTGTCAATTGGGAAGGTGCTCCATCTCTTGGTGTTTTGGTGGTTCATTTTGGTGTCATCTCCTTTGCCCGGGTTATTTCAGGGTTGTAATCCGGACGTTGTCTTGAGAGTCAAAAACCCTTCTATCTTTCCACTTTACTTTGTTTGGTAATAAATTTTTTTAGTACCATCTAGGTTTGTAATTCTAGTCTAGTCTGTTCGTTTTGTTGTTCGTCTTGTTGTTTCAACCTATCGGTTTAATACAACTCTTTGTTTCCCGTCATTTATAGTCATTCCATTTCTAATCACTTTACAATTCTTTTCATATTGATTTTAGTGACATGACATGCATATAATTCTCGGCCTGATTTTAAAGGTCAATTTAGCAATGAAACATTGTTGAAGATATAATGATACTCGGAAGAACCAAAACTTGTCGGAATACTGCGAAAACTGAATCAAGTGAATACTGGGGGAAAGTAGAACGAAAAGAAATGCCTTGGAAATGCATCATGCTTCATCGGTTTAAAGCCAAAAGGCAAAAGTACCCCAGGGCTAAAGGAACCATTCGCGGTATCAGAATTGTTGCCCAATGGCACTGAGAATCGTCAAAATACAGAAGGCAAATATGTGAATCGATCGAAAGATGTTTAACTATGTAGTTTTTACTTGGTAGGTTTTGAGGATTGGAATGACGAAGGCATTTTATACGGCTATCCAAACACTTCGTCCATTGCTACCCATTTGAGCCATATTATATTTCTTTCATATCTCTCTTTCGGAATCAACAACAAAATTGAGGATTGAGCGGGTAAATCAAATGGAGAAAAAAAGAAAAAGAAAGGAAAAAACAAGAAAACAAAAAAAAAAAAGAAAAAAAAAAGAAAAGAAAGAAAAAGAATGCAAAGAAAAGAAGAAAATTGGGAGAAGTCAAATCGCAACAAGGAAGCGATCTTATGATCTGAACTACGTCTCACTTGATCCCGAAAGGGCACGTAGGCAGCCTCACTGAGGTTCAGTCACAATAAAGGAAAAATCCAAAAACAAAATCCCCCAAGAAGGAAACTGGGGCAGAAGTTATGGTTTATATCCTTTTTTCTATATCCCATCCAAGCCTACATTACGGTCTAAAGGAAGACCTTCCGATCAATCTTCAAGAAATGCCGAGTCAAGTGAATAAAGGTGAATCACATCAGGGGCAACACTCTAGTCCGAAAAAAGGAGAATGAAGAACTCAAGATGATGAGAACCACCACGAGACTCCAAGATGAGAGAAATCAAAATGAGAGAGTATTATCGGTGAAAACCCGCACGTGCACCGTAAGGCGACAGTGAGTTCAGAGAAAGAAAGATCAAATTAGAGAGGCTTATTGGTGAAAACCCTACGGGCACTACAAGTCGACTAAGGATCAGATCAAAGAAACGAAGTATTGAAGACCGGTTTCATGGCAGAACTTGCAACAAGAGTTGAACATCAGATTTGCTATACAAAGAAGGCTGAAGTGCATGTCAAGGTCGCTAGGGTCGGTATTCACATCCGATAGGTCATTTTTCTGTAGGTTTCTTGTTAGGAATTGTATCTTCCTTTCTCGCTATTCTTCACACCTTGTTTTACCCTCCCTCTTATTGAGTCGGTCAGGTCATAACAAATAAATAAATGATTTCAAAATTTGCAACCAAGCTTTCCAGTTGCACAAGATGGGATTTGGCCAACACGACAATTGTCGTAAGTCAGGAAAAGACAAGGCCAGTGTTTTAAGCCAAAAGAGCAACATGTTCAATGAAGCGGACAACAATTAAAAATGTTTGGGGTTCATGGGAAACACAAAAATCGGCAAAGTGCCAGTTTGGGAAAATATAACAAATGGAAGTATGGGGTTTGAACGGAGAAATGGAATATATATATTTTGACAAAAGAAAGAGTCAGTCAAGAAACACCCAAGGTTGTCCAATGAAATCATTGAAGAAAACATGGACTTTAAGATTGGAATTTGTGTGATCCGTCAAGAAAGGAACAACTTACATGCCGTAAGGATTACGGGTTTGAATAAAGAAGAGTTGAAAATAGATAGTCGGTGAACAGGCAAGGCACTCAAGTGGAAAGCAGTCACCATCAAGGCCACAACCAACCACCAACATTTTTAAAGTAACAGATTTTTCTTTGCTTCGAAATAGGAGCAAAAGATATTGTCAAACTGGGGCAGAAAAAAAATTTCTGTCATTTTTCTTAAAATCGGATAGTCAACCGAAGAGAATGAAGGTAAAAACAACTGTTGGATAATTCAAGTTGAAAGGTGAATGAAGCAAGTATCGGAGGATGATAAGATCTTAGTCTGTTGAAACTTTCTCCTAAGACATAAGACTTAGTCCGATGAATTTTTCACCTAAGATAAATGGATAAAATCTTAGTCTGTTGAATCTTTCTCCCAAGATAGAAGTCTTGGTCTGATGAATTTTTCACCTAAGATAAAAGGAAAGAATCTTAGTCTGTTGAAACTTTCTCCTAAGATGAAATCTTAGTCTGATGAATTTTTCACCTAAGATAAAGGGATAATGTAAGTTGAAAACAAAGGAAAGGCAGAAGTCAATTTGAAAATAAAAGTAGAAGTCGGAAAAGGAAATGAAGACATAATTTGAAAAGAAAAGGAAAGGCATAATTTGAAAGGTAAAATCCGAAGTTGGAAAAGAAAAAAAAGGAAAGGTAAAAGTCAAAAAAGAAAGGAAAGTTTGTTGAATTCGAAAGAATTAAGAAAGTGTGAATTAGACACAGTTTGATGAATTATCTCCTGGAGTCATAATCTCAGTCCGATGGATATTCCTCCTAAGACCACACAGAAAATAGACCCAGTCCGAAGAATTATCTCTTGGAGTCATAAACTCAGTCCGATAGATAGTCCTCCTGAGATTAAATTGAAGTGGACATAGTGCAATGAGAACCAAAATCTTAGTCTGTTGAAACTTTCTCCTAAAATTAAAAGGTCTTAGTCTGATGAATTTTTCACCTAAGATAAATGTTAATCACAAGGTAACACAAAAGTTTTATATTTCCGCATTTTTAATTTCTGTTCAGGCGCCCACCTGGAAAATAAGGGAATACATTTATGCAATTTTTAATTTCCGTTCAGGCGCCCACCTGAATAACAAGGGAATACATTTCTGCTTTTTTAATTTCTGTTCTGACGCCCACCTGTATAACAAGAGAATACATTTCTGCATTTTTACTTTTTGTTCAGGCGCCCACCTGGATAACAAGGGAATACTTTTCTGCATTGCATTTCATGCATTTCTGCATTTTTAATTTCTGTTCAGGCGCCCACCTATATAACAATGGAATATTTTTCTACATTGCATATCATACATTTTTGTAGGCGCCCACCTGTATAACAAGGGAATACATTTCTGCATTTTTAATTTCTGTTCAGGCGCCCACCTGTATAGCAAGGGAACATTTTCTGTATCATTCATTTTTCATACATCAGGCGCCCAACTGGATAACAAGGGAATACTTTTCTGCATTTCTAAATTTTTCAAAAAAAAAACAAGAAAAATGAAATTCTAACATTCAATAACATGATGTGCCCAGTCACCATATTGGGGCAGAAAAAATCTTTCTTTGGTTGTTTATTTTGTCACAAGCAGGGGTCCACCTGGAGAATGGACGAATATTTCATATTGAAGAAGTTGAACAAGTCAAGGCAATAACAAGAATGCCGGTGAAAGAGAATATACAAGTCAAGGAAATAACAAGAATGCCGTTGAAGAGAAGATGCAAATTGAAGGCAATAACAAGAATGTCGTTGGAAGGAATACAAGATACAAGATCAAGAAAATATAAAAACAGGAAGACATAGATAGGATCTTTTTGTAATTCATAGACCGTAGCTTAGGCTAGCTTCTTTTATTTTTACCATGATGTAATAAGGGGTCAGTCAGCAGTGATGACAGTAATAACAGCAACAGTAGTGAGATCACAATCCTTGGTAGTCCCAGCTACCAGACCTTCTCGAACAACACTGACCTGATTCCTGTTTAGCCCAGGATATGTAGGCAACCTCTGAATCAGGGTGCGGTCAAAACTTTTCAAAAATACTTCACAACGGAATACTCGAACAGGTAAAAATCATTCATAGTTGCTCACTTATCTTTGCACGGAAACTCTTCGTGTTCCCGAGTAAAAAGGGGCAGTTGTGAGCACGTGAGTTTTACCCTACATATGAGTTATTCCTATAAAATTCAAAATAAATGATTTTTCCTTATTTTTAAATTTTGTGTTAATTGTTTGCGTGTTATTTTCGTGTGATAATTAAAAATACAAAAAATGCATTTCGGAAGTTAATTCATTTTTAATTCATTAAAGAAAAATCAAGAAAAATAACATTTTTGTTGGCTTTAAATTGAAAATTGTCAAAAAGAGGTAATTAGTTTAATTTTTAATAAGTTCCAAATTGTTACAAAATAGAAAAAAAAATATAGAAAATATAAAACAAATTGAAATACAATAAAATACAAAATACAAAAAGAATAAAATACAAAATACAAATAATAATAAGAGAAACAAAGAATAAAAGAGTTGGGCCAAATTAAGATACCCAGCCCCAGCCCAAACGGTCCAAACGCCCTAGTCCAGCTACTCCCAGCCCAAGCACCCAGCAACCCAGACCCAGATAAAATAACTGGTCCAGTTGCCCTTAAATCCTAGCCGTCCATTACCTTAAATCTAACGGTTGAAAATTAGTTTTGTAAATTAAATAATTAAATACCTTATAACAATATACCAAAACTTAAAAAAATCAAAGATCAGAACGTTACCCTCTTCATTTCATCTCTAAATAGTTACCGTCTCTCATCTCCTCTTCCTTGACAGTGGCTGCCGCTAGGGTTCCGCCACCCACAGCGGCGGCCGGCCACCTTTCCCGGCCAAAGTAACACCAAAACACTCCCCTCACCCTCCTCATCATAGTCCCGCCATTAGTTCCCTTCAAATACCACCGCAACACCTCCAAATTGTTAACCCTAATGGCGCCGCCACCCACCACCACGGCGGCACCGCCACTCAACACTCCAAAAGTCACATGCTCTTATCCCCACCATTCTTTTACATTGAGACACGAAAGAATCAAGTCAAAAGGGCTGCTGAAATTCAAGATTCAAAATCGGTTTCAAGAACTTTTCAAGAAATCTGCTGAAAAAGAAAATAATCAAGAAAGGCTCAAGAAATTGAAGAGAAAACAAAAGAAAAAGAGAAGAAGGAAAAATAGGAAATGTCACGGAAAAAGCTAAGTCTTCTTCTTTGTTTTTGTTTCTGATTTTTGTTTAATTCGATGGCATGACTGAGTTCGATTTCTGAAACTGTGATAAAAAGGATGTTTTGATTGATTTTTTTATTCTTGTATATGTTTGTGAATACAGTTTCTTCTAATTTTGATTCGCTTTTAGGTTTCTTTAGATTGTTGAATCTATTCCTTTTTTTAGTTTTCGGCCATGTTAGAATTTGTTAATTTCTGACTTCTTATTAGAAATTGTTAAATTTTTTTGTTTAGTTGATAATTTCTGACTTTTTGATAGTTTTAAGATTTTTGTTAGACTTTTTGATTCGGATTGTTAGATTTTCAGTTTTTAATTTTTCATTAAGTGTTGTTAGATTTTTGTTAAGATTTTTCTGTTAGTATTGTTAGATTTCAGTTAAAATTGTTAGTTTCTGTTAGTTTTCAGATTTTTAGATTTTAGGAAAGTAACCTTTTTGCTAATTTCTGTTAATTTGTTGGCTTTCAAGATTTGTTATAATGTTGGTTAATTGACCCATTGATAATGGGAACTATCCGAATCAACTTCGATCCTGTTTTGACATTCAAGTTGATTGATTGTGGTTGTCGGAATTGTTTTGGTAATTTAATTGTTATTGGTAATTTGCTATTTGATAACACTTAGGATGTATTGGTTATAGCTGTTGGTTAGTGATTAAGCTCGATTAGTGAATTCGATTTTAGACTAGTTTAGATTCAAGTTAGGACGATAGTTGAAATCACACGATTCGTAGCAACCTAAGGCAATTCCTAATGCGCACCCGTAATTAAATGCGCATAATTGAAAACAGTTTTGGGTCACATAAATGCGCACCCGTAATTAGGAAAGTATTTTATTAAAGTCGTGCCTAAAGAATCTACGTCTTTGTTAATTTCGTGAAAAGACCGTGAAATTTACTAAACGGTCCTTCCGAGTCTAATGTTTTCATTACAATTAATTGAGGTCCCCGCAAATTGTGTATTTTTGGGTTTAGCGAGGCTCATCTCATTCTTTTATTAAAGGCCAATCCTAACATTGCTATATTTTTTACTTATTCCATCTATTAGTTTTAAAATTGAAAAGGAGTTTTATTACTTGTACTTAACAACCCAAACGAATGAGCTATGTATTCCAGATCTGGCCCATGTAACGGCAACCAGGCCCAATATAAAACTTTAGGCCAAACCCAACTAAGTATATTATTTTTTGACATCCAGCATTGCTAGTATAGAAAATATCTTTTTCATTTTTTTGCTACTATTCAATTCCTTTGACCAAAAATGTTTTTTTTGCTTGCTGACTTTTCTTATTTAGAACAAATTTGTATGATATCAACTTCTCATCTTTGTTTAAGAATCAATGCCTAACGTGAGTGAGTAAACAGAAACATAAATGGAAATAACATATCTTTCATTTGCCAATTTCACTTCTAGTAGCTACCACTGAAATCACCATTTACATATATATAAAATTCTATTAAGTACATAAATACCTAATTAAACAAAACCTACGCTACTAATTCAACTATTTAAGGCCGGTCACTTTAAATCAATAACCTCTTAAATTACACTACCTAGCCACACAAGCCGAACACTAGTCATGTGCCGCACGTACACTTGCCTCGCCGATACAAGCCAACAACAACCCCAACACGCGACGCACAACCATGTGTTGTTGCTGTTGCCATCGTTGCAAAGCTAAGACAAGCCTCACAAAGCACAAATACAAGGTTGAAGCAATTCCAGACACAACCTGCAAAAACCGATGGCAATCGGAAATTTATTGAGATTTACCCCATACGCACAGCACCTTTCGACGCTACTTTCATGATGCGTTGTTCCATTGAAAAAAGCCATTAGTCGTCACGAGCGATGTCGCCTCCCGATGTTGGCCACAACAACCGATGGCAATCGACATCTACTAAGCTTCGCCCAATTTGCACAGTGCCTTGTGGCTCTACTTGCACGATGCTCCGTCGTTCATTGTCCAAAGCCATCGGCTACCACGAGCGATGCCAGACACAACCCGCAATAACCGATGGCAATCGACAATTTACTGAGCTTTTCCCCATGCACACAACACCTTTCGGTGCTTCTTGCACGATGCTTTGTCGTTCCATTGCAAAAAGCCATCATCCGTCACGAGTGATTTTGCCTTCCGATGTTGCCCGAATCACCCGATGGAAATCGACATCTACTGAGCATCGCCACATGCGCACGGCACCTTGCAGGGCTACCTGCACGATAATCCGTCGTTCATTGTCCAAAGCCATCAGCTGCCACGAGCAATGCCAGACAAAACCCGCAACAACCGATAGCAATCGGCAATTTACTGAGCTTTGCCCTATACGCACAGCACCTTTCGGTGCTACTTGCGCGATGCATTGTCGTTCCATTGCAAACAACTATCAGCCATCACGAGCGATGTCTCCATCGGTTGTTGCCCACAAAAACAAATTGCAATCAACATCTACTGAGCTTTGCCCCATACGCACGGCGTTGTGGCGCTACTTGCACGATCCTCCACCGTTCCACTGCAAAAAGGCATCAACCGCCATGAGTAATGTTGCCTAAAACATCCGATGGCAATCGACATCTACTAAGAATTTCCTCATGTGCACGTTGACTTGCGGCACTACTTCAACGATGCTACACCATTCATTGTCTAAAGCGATCAGTTGCCACAAGCAATGACAGACGCAACCTGCAACAAACAATGGCAGTCGGCAATTTACTGATCTTTGCCCTAGGCAGACAGCAGCATTTGCTGATACGTCGATAACGTCCATTTCCACCGCTAAAAAGCAATAGACACGGTCGTATGCAATATATTTACCCAACTATGAGTCGGGGTCGAATCCCACAGAGAACAATATGTAGGCGATTAGGAATGCAAGAAAATTATCGCTAGTCGCGCTAAGCCAAACACTTAAGATTTTGGGTTTTGGAAAATGTTTATATCTAAATGCGGAAATGTAAACTAACCTAGAAAGCGAATAAAATGATCAATGGCTACAAGTATGAATGCATCGGGAATTACACTCAAGTAACGATCCAATGTATTTCATGATTTTACAAATATGAGTGAGTTTATGTTAATTAGCCACGGATAATAATTCTTAATTAGCTTCTTCCGAAGACTAACAAGACTTCCTAATTGAATTATCCCTAATCTCAATTAGAAGATTAAGCGCACCCGATAGGCTACAAGTAGTCAATCCTATCCCTAGGTTGAATCTATAAAGTGAAGGTTAACGCCTCAAGTTCTTGTTAATTAATCTTTCCCAACATCGAATTATCTTTTCCAAAATTAATTCAAAGTAAATGGGCGAGTCCTAGAGTTAGCTAATCTCTTTGGAAACATTGAAGAACAAGAATAATTAAAGCAACAATAACTCAATTCATAAATATATAAAAATCATTCAATACATAAGCACAACAAGGTATTTAATCCACACTTTAAATATGAATATTCCCATAAACAAGATTCAAGTGTTGGAAATAAATACTACACACTTAGATATACAATACAAAGCAAGGAAATGAAGAAATAAATATAAATGGGTAAGAAATCCTTAACCACAAGCTTTAATCTTCAAGACCCAAGTGTGTGTGCAAAACCCTAGCCTTCTCTCTAAGCCAAAGAGTAAAAAATATGTTTAAGATTGTATAAATTGATGAGAGATTCCGAGATATGTCCTACAATGTCTGTTTGGATGAGTAAATCATTGATTTGGGGTCAAAACGTGTGAAATGTCCATTCTGCCCAGGTCTGATGCTCAACTTTCGCACCTGCGGAAAATACCTCGCAGGTGCGGCTCCGCTTAAGCGGAAATTACTTCGCAAAAGCGACAATTGGGCCTCATGTCAAGCCATCGCAGGAGCGGATATCATGTCGTTGAAGCGACATCGCTGAAGCGTATAAATTTCCGCAAAAATGGATCTTCCGCAGGCGCGATCAATCATTCGCAGAAGCGTGACCGCTTCTGCGTCTTCATCTCCGCAGGAGCGAAACTGGCTGGCTCTTCGACGATTCGCAAAAGTGATCACAATCTCGCAGAGGCGAGATCGCTTCTGCGATCAAAATCCGCAGAAGCGAAATGCCTGACAGTTTTGCAATGTTTCTTCTCTTCTTAGCTCAATTCCTTGTCACTTCAGCCCAAATCACCTACTTGCATCATTTACCTGAAAATCTAGCAATAACCACCAAAAGCAACCTCATTTCATATTAAAGAGGCATAAAAAGCTAAGCAAAAGAGGCTACAATGAGTGGTAAAATTGCCACTCATCAACACCCCCAACTTAAGCTTTTGCTTGTCCTCAAGCAAATCAAAACCACAACTTTAATGAGGCTTCACCATTTACAAAACAATTTTCATTGCGATTATGAACATATCACCACATCCCCAACTTATCTCATTCAAACACCATACTTATGGATTTGGTTGATACTAACAATTAGGCTCAAGTATGTATATCTTTTCTCGAATAACTCCCTCCTAAGGAAAATCAACTTCAACAATGTGCAAGGGAGTTCCAAAACAATCAAGTGACAAAAATAAGCATCAATAAGTGACTCAAAGACACTAGTTTACTATGATTACTCACTTTACTCAATTTCACCGGTCTTTTCTAATTCATGCGCCCTCACAAGAAAGAAAGTCTCAACAAAGAACAATATATTTACAACAAACACAAGGGACAAAGTTTTCGAAAACACTCGCTCTCACAAAGAAACTTCAAGTGTTACGACACATCATACCATAAGCTTGCCCTTATTTTAATTCAATGCTTATTCAAGAATGCTTAGTTGGAGGTCCCATAAGGACTTTTTAAGCTTGTAATGTAGGTTTAGGGAAGGTTGGGTAAGCATTTGGGTACAAGTGACTTCATCCTCCTTGAACACTACTCACAAGTTTCATTCTTTTGTATATTGACTCTCTTTAACTTACATAGCCTCATTGGCATCTAGTTCCCAATATAGAACCACTTTACATACCTCTCCCAAATTTTATTCAAGGCTCCATAATGTACATATTTACACGTATATGTAAAGACTAACTCTTTTTTTTTTTTTTTACTTATGGAGCTTGAATATTTCAATACAAATACTTTGAGGCATATGGATACTCAATGCACAACCTTACCAATCTCCATTTTGACACCACCCCCAACTTAGGCTTTTAGCCTCATTCTCAGTGTTCAAAGAGGGACGGGTTCAAGAGAGGGAATTATTATACAAAAAGGGAAAGGTTTGTAATGAGTTGGCCAAAGAAAGGTTTAAAGGCTCAAAATGGGTACTAGTGACATTATTTATGCAACGGTAGGCTTGAAAGGCTAAAGAGATTTTAAAATTAAAACAAAGAATGCCTAAGATCATTCCTCCAACCAAATGTACTATCATTAGCATTGAAAAACTAACCGGGCAAGTTCTAGATGATGGAAGTAAACACAAGATTTATTTCAACACTCGCTAACACACATGGCACATGAATTAATGAAGACGGATCAATTCTATAAAACTAGTGAGCTAGAAGTCACTAAAAGAGCCAAAAATTTATCACCAAAATTGTTTTACACCAAGCAACTTACTTGTTTTTAACACTTTAATACAAATTTTTGGAGGGGTATTCTTAATTCATAATTTACATACAAGAGGCTAATTTTATTAGTATCAAATAATCCAAAAGCCTCATCCTAACAAAATAAGACTAATTCCCTTAAGAAGGTTGTCACACTATCTCTCATCGGGAAAAGTCACCCGGTTCACTAAGTTGTTCCTTGGGAAAGAACCGTAGCATGAAGAAAACCCAAGGAGTAATAAAAGGAAAGAAACTACTCTACATAATACTAAAAAAAATAATATAGGCTAATAAGAAGAAGTATAAATAAGAGAAGCACAATACTAACACAAATATAACTAATCAAACCAAGCCCAGCTAGGGCACACAGTGTATAGAACATCAAAGTCAAAAACTACACAGCATAGTCACAAGCTACAAAAGCCACCCCCAACTAGAATATTGCAGTGTCCTCACTGCACAATATCAAATGTAAAGCATAAAAAGTTTGAGGGTCTCCCTGAGGTCTGCGTCAGACTAGCAGACTGTGGGAGGAAGGCGGATCACTGCTGAGCTGAGCTCGTGGCTCCATCATCATCGGTGTCCTCATCATCATCATCATCCTCATCATCATCATCATCAGCAGACTGTGTCATGAAAGAGTACTCCTCGCTGTCATCCTTGGTCGCTACAGGGATCTTCTTATCCTGGTTTCCCCATTTGAAGATTGCCTTGATGCCCCTCCACATCTTGATCATCAGCTTGCCTTTCTTCTTGTTCTTTTTCTTCTCTTCCTCAAAGTCAGACTGAAGGGTGGCATGGGCCTTAGCCAGAGTACTGTAGGCTCCCTCCAGTTTAGTCACTGACGCTGCCATCTTCTTCATGTTATCATTTTGGAGTGTCTGGGCATCCAAGTAACTCTGCATGTCGTCCTTGGAGAAGTAAGAGGGCCCAGGCTGTGAGGGGGATGGCCCACTAGGAAGCTGTGATACTAACTCCTTTATGGTCTGAAGCTCGGAGTTAAGGATCATAAATGGCCCCCGAGCAGCTATCTGTGAAGAAGACTCTGAACCGATGGCTGTGAAAGTTATTTTCCTCTTCTTGCTTTTAACCGCACTCCCCTCTCCCGTCACTCTCAATGGATGAAAAGGTTTGTCCGCTGGTAGCCACCTATCGGTGCTACGGACATCAACCTCTGCCCTGGTGCATAGCAGTGTGATGAGAGAAGGGAATAGCAGCCCTGCATCCTTGTTGCTTGAGTACTCTCTCAAGTACTGCCTCATCTCCTGTAGAATGTAGTATCCTACATTCACCGGTGTGCCATCTAGAATGCATGCTATGATCAATGCCCGGGTGTAGGAAACATCAGTCATGTTGCCACAAGGAGAAACTCTGTTGTTGAGGATGTATAGCCACATTTTAGCCTCGGCTGTGAAGTCGGTGGATTTGAACCCTTTTCTTCCGGTTGCCCATTTTTCTCTGAGCTGTGGTGGAAAGAGCTTGGAGACAAGCCATGCTCCATTTTCACAAGTATCCTTTTCTCGCACTTGGTCCACCGGAAAGTTGGGAATTCCAAGAGTCATTGATTTGTTCAATTCCAAACCTCACTAACTTTCCTCGGATGACTATCTGTGGGCTATCAAAATTTACCCGCCTGAGGTTAGCATAGAATTCACGGACCCACTCCTCATTGGCTTTGCAAGGAGTGGGGATAAAGCAGGACCATCCCGATGATTCAAGTCGAGCATAGAAATCCGGAAGCTTTTCTACCAACTTCTCTTCATGAATTCCTTTTTCAAGGATAATCTTCTTGTGGACGAGGTCATCCAAATATCGCCGCTCACACTCAGCGGACATGAAGCGAGTATCATCATATGGTTCATTGATTTCTTCTTCGATTCCTCTCCGTTGTCCGCTTGTGGTTGCGTCCATTTTCAAATAAATCACCTACAAAAATTCAACACAACGTCAATTGGGCAATTGAACCAGATTAAGAACTTCAAAACACTACAATTTAGCCAAAAGTTTGGATTGAACGGGCCTGGGAAGTAGCAGTTGCAAAGCTACTGGAATTTGCAAAAAATTCCAGTTTTCGCTTCTACGAACAAATAGCCGCAGAAGCGGGTCCATTTCTGCGAAAATTTCGTCGCTTCTGCGATGGATTACGCTTCTGCGAACTCTGAGCCGCAGAAGCGGCTACGTTTCTGCGAAGAGGAGCTCGCTTCTGCGATGAGTATCGCTTCTGCGTGGCTTCCTCCGCAGAAGCGGATTCGCTTCTGCGAAAAAAATTTCGCTTCTACGGTGTTCGACATATTCTTCATTCCCAGCACTTTCATCAAAATTTTTACTTATTTTTCAAAGTCTAAACAAATTTTTGGCTTGTATTAGTGCAGTAAAAGGATTTATGATTCAATTAATTCCCCTTTGCGATGTAAAGCCACAATACTTCATTGAAACAATGTGACAAACATCTTGCGGGCAGTTTAATTTGACCTCTATTTGAACAATGGTTGTGGTACTAGACTTCCCAAAATTTGTTCACAATTAACAGCACACATTATCTACACTCAACCAATTCCTCACTTCCTAAAAAAATCTAGAATTTAAAAACCAAAAGAAGGAAAAGAAAAATCAAGTCATATTACAAACATTGTTGGATATGAAAATCACATGGAATGGGAAGAGAATACCTGATATTTGCAGAAGAGAAGGAGACTACACGAGATGCTTTTGACAAATTTCTAAGAAAATTCGGAATTTTGGGGATTTTAGGGCAGGGGAGACGGTTTTTTTAGTGAAGAGAAGAGGGATAACCAAAAGATTTAATTGCCTCTGTTTTGGAATTAAAAGCTGGACGATTTCCGCTTCTGCGAAATTACTTACGCCCCTGCGTCAACGCTTAAGCGGTACACTGACCGCTTCTGCGCGAACGACCGCTTCTGCGAGTTTTGTTTCGCTTCTGCATGGTCGCTGAAGCGTAAAACGAGCCGCTTTTGCGATATGAGCCACTTTTGCACGAAGCATTGCCGTTCCATTGCAAAAGGTCATCATCCGTCACGAGCAATGTTGCATCCCGATGTTGCCTGAAACACCTGATGGCAGGTGACATCTATTGAGCTTCGCCCCATGCGCATGGCGGCTTGCGGTGCTACTTGTACGATGCTCTGCTGTTCATTGTCTAAAGCCATCAGCTTCCACGAGCGATGCCAGACACAACCCGCAACAACCGCTGGCAATCGGCAACTTAGTAAGCTTTGCCCCATGCGCATGGCTCCTTGCAGTGCTACTTGCACGTTGCTTTGCCATTCCATTGCTAAAAGCCATTTTCCACCACGAGCATTATCGCCTCCCGATTTTTCTCGCAAAATCCATTGGCAATCCGCACTTACTAAGCTTCGCCCCATGCGCACGGCACTTTGAGGTGCTACTTGCATGATGCTCCACCTTTTGTTTCCAAAATCCAATATTTGCCATGAGCGGTGTCACCCCCAGGCATGCTACGAGCGCACACGAGTACTTGCCGACGTAGTTTGTGAACTTCGGGGACGTAGCAAGGATAAGCCATACATGCCCCCTATGCCCACGTCCCATGCCAGCGTCCCCCATGCGTGCCCGCACTGCCTGGCAGCAAGCACTTGAGGTGCATTTCAACACCTCTACCCACTTATATATGCTTAAAAAAACCCAACTTTCAGGAGTAGACACGTCTTGTCTAGAGAATCATAATGGAGTTGTACAACACCAAATAGCACAAACCAAGGTACAACATAGCTAATATATTCACAAATGACTTTTAAACATTGTAAATGATATTTTTTACAAAAAAAAATATTATTTTATTTTTATTTTTATTGTAAAACGAAAAATACATGGAAAAATAGTAAAAAATAGGAAAATTATTATACAAATAGGAAAAATAATGGAAAAAATTTCCAATACATATAGTAATAATATTACACATAAAAGAGTAATTATTTTATATAAAACTAACATAAAAACTATTTAAAATTACAAAAAAACCATAAAAATTAATAAAAACTAGATAAAATATTGATAAAATATTTTTATAAAACCATATGGATGACCAACCACCATTTATCTTGAGTAAATTCCATTGTCGCAACCGCCATAAGTGATTCCGACTTAAAACCGCCGGCGCCAACTACCAAGCGTCCACCAAGTGTCGCCAATCTCTACTACAAACCACCGCTACTTTCCATCACCACCACCAACGACTACTACCATCATTGCGCTTGACATGTTGCTAAGCATTTGGCTAGCACTAGACATTGAGCGGTGTGGAGCGGTATGGAGACACGTCCCAAAACGTTCCATGGCTATGTCCCGACCCGTACTATGCCCACGTCCTGCCATGTCCTGTGATGTCTTGACACGTCCTGTGGCCACGTCCTGTGGCCACGTCCTGCGACGTCCTGACCCTGCCATTGCCACACCCTGCCATGTCTTGTTACGACCTGACACGTCCTTGTGAGCACGTGAGTTTTACCCTACATATGAGTTATTCCTATAAAATTCAAAATAAATAATTTTTCCTCATTTTTAAATTTTGTGTGAATTTTGTGTTAATTGTTTGCGTGTTATTTGCGTGTGATAAATAAAATTACAAAAAATGCATTTAGGAAGTTAATTCATTTTTAATTCATTAAAGAAAAATCAAGAAAAATAACATTTTTGTTGCCTTTAAATTGAAAATTGTCAAAAAGAGGTAATTAGTTTAATTTTTAATAAGTTCCATATAGTTACAAAATAGGAAAAAATACAGAAAATATAAAACAAATTGAAATTCAATAAAATACAAAAAATACAAAATACAAAAAGAATAAAATACAAAATACAAATAATAATAAGAGAAACAAAGAATAAAAGAGTTGGGCCAAATTAAGATACCCAGCCCCAGCCCAAACGGTCCAAACGCCCCAGTCCAGCTACCCCCAGCCCAAGCACCCAGCGACCCAGACCAAGATAAAAAAACCGGTCCAGTTGCCCTTAAATCCTAGCCGTCCATTACCTTAAATCTAACGGTTGAAAATTAGTTTTGTAAATTAAATAATTAAATACATTATAACAATATACAAAAACTTAAAAAAGTCAAAGATCAGAACATTACCCTCTTCATTTCATCTCTAAATAGTTACCGTCTCTCATCTCCTCTTCTTTGACAGAGGTCGTCGCTAGGGTTCCGCCACCAACGGCGGCGGCCGGCCACCTTTCCCAGCCAAAGTAATACCAAAACACACCCATCACCCTCCTCATCATAGTCCCGCCATTAGTTCCCTTCAAATACCACCGCAACACCTCCAAATTATTAACCCTAATGGCGTCGCCACCCACCACCACGGCGGCGCCGCCACTCAAACTCCAAACGTCACATGCTCTTATCCCCACCATTCTTTTACATTGTGTAACGAAAGAATCAAGTCAAAAGGGCTGTTGAAATTCAAGATTCAAAATCGGTTTCAAGAACTTTTCAAGAAATCTGCCGAAAAAGAAAATAATCAAGAAAGGCTCAAGAAATTAAAGAGAAAACAAAAGAAAAAGAGAACAAGGAAAAACAGGAAATTTCACGGAAAAAGCTAAGTCTTCTTCTTTGTTTTTGTTTCTGATTTTTGTTTAATTCGATGGCATGATTGAGTTCGATTTCTGAAACTGTGATAAAAATGATGTTTTGATTGATATTTTTTATTCTTGTATATGTTTGTTAATACAATTTCCTTCTAATTTTGATTCACTTTTAGGTTTCTTTAGATTATTGAATCTGTTCCTTTTTTTTTAGTTTTCGGCCATGTTAGAATTTGTTAATTTCTGACTTCTTATTAGTAATTGTTAAATTTTACTGTTTAGTTGATAATTTCTGACTTTTTGATAGTTTTAAGATTTTTGTTAGACTTTTTGATTCGGATTGTTAGATTTTCAGTCCATTTTTGATTTTTCATTAAGTGTTGTTAGATTTTTGTTAAGATTTTTCTGTTAGTATTGTTAGATTTCAGTTAAAATTGTTAGTTTCTGTTAGTTTTCAGATTTTTAGATTTTAGGAAAGTAACCTTTTTTCTAATTTCTATTAATTTGTTGGCTTTCAAGATTTGTTATACTGTTGGTTAATTGACCCGTTGATAATGGGAACTATCTGAATCAACTTCGATCCTGTTTTGACATTCAAGTTAATTGATTGTGGTTGTCGGAATTATTTTGGTAGTTTAATTGTGATTGGTAATTTGCTATTTGATAACACTTAGGATGTATTGGTTATAGTTGTTTGTTAGTGATTAAGCTCGATTAGTGAATTCGATTTTAGACTAGTTTAGATTCAAGTTAGGACGATAGTTGAAATCACACGATTCGTAGCAACCTAAGGCGATTACTAAACAGAATCAATTGCGACTAGTTATTTCGATTAATAAGACTCACCATCTATCAATTGTTCCCCCGAGTCTTGTTAATCGGATAATTAATCATAAGTGGCTTTATTTGTAAGATTGCCTAGGGTTGGCTATAGTTGAAATGTGATTTTAACTAGTGAATTAATCTGAATTTAAAGTAGTTGAAAGGGCTAATTGGTTAATTGAACAATAGTCACTTAATTGTGGCTATTTGATAAATATAATCTGAAAATGGGTTAAAATAAGGATAAAATACAGAATTTAGGAAAGTAATAAGCCTTAAGAAGTAGGGGTGAATTGGGAAAAGGAAGTTGGTATAGTTGTAATAAGTTTAAAAGGAAAAGGGTACAATTGGGATAAGAATTGGCATAATTGTTTTAAATATAGAGCTTTTAGGGCAATTTGGGCATAACAAAAGGTATCTTAGTGAATAATAAAACGAAATAAGGGCACAATAGGAATTCCAAGGAAATGGAACATGGTAGAGTATTCTAGAAGGGGTTTTAGTGTAACTTTTAAATAAATAATTGCACTAACTTGTGCAACAAGCTAAGAATAGGAGGGTTTTTAGTGAAATAATTTCCTCCTCTTTTGTGTATATAAATAGGTATTTTCAACTCAATTAAAATGGGGGTTCCTTCTGGTTTTAGAGTTTTCTTTAGCATTTTTAAGCCATATGAACCCTGGAAAAATCCCAGAAAATACTTATTCTATTTTCAGATCTGAAGTTAACATTTCAGATTCAATTTCCTTCTTCATTCCTTCATATACATATCAAAAAATCCAAAAAATATTATAAGACTAATACAAAAACAAAAAATATTGGCTGTTGTGAGTTTGGTACACTGATTTGCTATTCAATATCGGTCTTACATTCCTTTTGGACATATTTGAGCAAAATTCTGGGTTTAACTGTTGAATTCACTGCTGCCTGGGTTTGTTAATTGCTACTGCTGTGACTGTTACTGTTGAAATTGTTATTGCTGAATCATTTCTGTTGCTGCAGTCAATGTAGATCTAATGTGTTTATTCAACTTTTCAGGTACATATTTGTAACCTCAAGCTATTGGGAATAAATTGAAGTGCTGATCCTTTCTACTTTTTTTGTCTCTTTTAATTTTGTTGATTTTTTATTTGGTTTGCAAATTCTTATCAATTTGAGAAGTGTGTTCCGAAGTTTGTACTAAAGACTGTCCTATTTTGTGTTTCTATTTGGACTGTTCCTGGAATGTTATCGGCTATGATGAGGGCTTTTAAGCTTTTGTGTTCAATTATAGTAGTTTGTGATTAGGCTATTTGTTGGATCCCTACTTGAGCAGAGACGTCTTAGCCCGCATGCCATCTCAGTCGTGGCACAAGCGCAAATTAGGCTTGTTCGGCATTTGTTTTCTGTGTTGCATACCTAATGCCAAGGCATTATCAAGCACAATTAGTTGCCTTTCGCCCCTCGCGTTCGATGTGCGGGGTGAATCAAAAGCTGCAGTTGTGTCCCAAGTTGTCCTTGCTTCACCTTGCGATGGCTTGGTCCTTGACTAGTATGCTCGGACTCTTGGATTCGGTCAATGGAATGGGCATGGGCTATTCATTGGCTCCTATCTGCCCAAAGAATGCTCCTTACGAATGACAGACGTGCTTGTCTTGGACTTAGCCATGCCCTTTGGGTCAACCATGCTCATGCGATGCCGGCGTCAATGACGAATCATACCTGGTTTGTCCTGCCTGTAGTCATATGCTTGTCTCAAAGATTAAGCCTTGCATGTGTAAGTATGAACAAATTTAGACTGTGAAACTGCAATGGCTCATTAAATCAGTTATAATTTGTTTGATAGAATTTACTACTCGGATAACTATAGTAATTCTAGAGCTAATACGTTCAACTAACCCTTACTTCTGGAAAGGATGCATTTACTAGATAAAAGGTTGACGCGGGCTTTTCCCATTGCTGCAATGATTCATGATAACTCGACAGATCGCATGACCATCGTGCCAGCGATGCATCATTCAAATTACTGCCATATTAACATTCGATGGTAGGATAGTGGCCTACCATAGTGGTGTCGGGTAAAGGAGAATTAGGGTTCGATTCTGGAGAGGGAGCCTGAGAAACGGCTACGACATCCATGAAAGACAGCAGGCGCGCAAATTACCCAATCCTTATACAGGGAGGTAGTGACAATAAATAACTATACAGGGCTCTATGAGTCTGGTAATTGGAAAGAGTACAATCTAAATCCCTTAACGAGGATCCATTGGAGGGAAAGTCTGGTGCCCGCAATCGCGGTAATTCCAGCTCTAATAGCGTATATTTAAGTTATTCTAGTTAAACAGCTCGTAGTTGGACTTTGGGATGGGCCAGCCGATCCGCCTTAGGTGTGCACTAGTCGTCTCGTCCCTTCTACCGGCGATGTGCTCCTGGCCTTAATTGGTCGGGTCGTGCCTCTGACACTGTTACTTTGAAGAAATTAGAGTACTCAAAGCATGCCTACGCTCTGTAATCATTAGCATGGGATAACATTATAGGATTTCGTTCCTATTACGTTGGCCTTCGGGATCGGAGAAATGATTAACAGGGACAATCAGTGGCATTTGTATTGCATAGTCAGAGGTGAAATTCTTGGATTTATGAAAGACAAAAAACTGCGAAAGCATTTGCCAAGGAAGATTTCATTAATCTCGAACAAAAGTTGGAGGCTCGAAGACGATCAGATACCATCGTAGTCTCAACCATAAACGATGTCGACCAGGGATCGGCGGATATTGCTTTTAGGACTCCGTCGGCAACTTATGAGAAGTCAAAGTTTTTGGGTTCCGCGGGGGAGTATGGTCACAAAGCTAAAACTTAAAGGAATTAACAAAAGGGCACCACCATGAGTGGAGCCTGCGGCTTAATTTGACTCAACACGGGGAAACTTACCAGGTCCTGACATAGTAAGGATTGACAGACTGAGAGCTCTTTCTTGATTCTATGGGTGGTGGTGCATGGCCGTTCTTAGTTTGTGGAGCGATTTGTCATGTTAATTCCGTTAATGAACAAGATCTCAACCTACTAACTAGCTATGCGAAGGTATCCCTTCTCGGCCAGCTTCTTAGAGAGACTACAGCCTTTTAGTCCGCAGAAGTTTTAGGCAATAATAGGTCGGTGATGCCCTTAGATGTTCTGGGCCGCACACGCGCTATACTGATGTATTCAACGAGTTTATAGCCTTGGCCGACAGCCTCGATAATCTTTGAAATTTCATTGTGATGTGGATAGATCATTGCAATTGTTGGTCTTCAACGAGGAATTCCTAGTAAGCGCGAGTCATCAGCTTGCGTAGACTATGTCCCTGCCCTTCGTACACACTGCCCATCGCTACTACCGATTGAATGATCCGGTGAAATGTTTGGATCGCATCGACGTGGGCGGTTTGCTGCCCGCAATGTGATGATACGTCCATTAAATTGAATCATTTAGAGGAAGGAGAAGTCGTAACAAGGTTTCCATAAGTGAACCTGCGAAAGGATCTTTGTCAAAACCTGCAATGCAGAACGACCCGCGAACCTGTTTAAACACTGGGGAGCAGCGCGGTTGGGGTACTTCGGCCTCCGTCCACAAGGCTCCCTCCTATCCTCGGTGCGTGCGCTTGCATGCATTCCGTTGATTAATGAACCCCGACACGGAAATCATCAAGAAATACCTAATTGAAAGCCTGCCCCTCACGCCCCGTTCGCAACACGTGCAGGGGGGACTTGTGCTTCTTTTGAAGCACAAATGACCGTCGGCAATGGATATCTCGGCTCTCGCATTAACGAAGAACATAGCGAAATTCAATACTTGGTGTGCATTGAAAATAACGCGAACCATCGAGTCTTTGAACGTAAGTTTCACCCGAAGCCATCAGGCCGAGGACACATTTGACTAGGCATCACGCATCGCATCGCCCTCGCACACCGCGCCATTCACATGGTCGAGACGGTGTCGTGGGGCAGATATTGGCCTCCCGTGCGCCTCGAGCGTTCGGGTGGCCTAAATGCGAGTCCACGGCAACAGGCGTCATGACAAGTGGTTGTTGAAACTCAACTCTCATAATGTTGTGGCTCCAACCCGTTGCATGTTTGGGCTCCCCAACCCTTATCACGCTTAGGCGCTCCGACAATGACCGCAGGTTAGGCGGGACTACCCGCTTAGTTTAAGCATATCAATAAGCAGAGGAAAAGGAACTTACAAGGATTCCCCTAGTAACAGTGAGCGAACCGGGAACAACCCAGCCTTAGAATCGGGCGGCTCCGCCGTCCGAATTCTATTCTAGAGAAGCGTCCTCAGTGGCGGATCGGGCCTAAGTCCCCTATAAGTGGGTGCTAGAGAGGGTGAGAGCCCCGTGGTTCCTGGAACCTATCACATGACGAGGTGCTGTCTACGAGTCGGGTTGTTTGGGAATGCAGCCTAAGTCGGGTAGTGAATTCCATCCAAGGCTAAATAGAAACGAGAGACCGATAACGAATAAGTATCGCGAGGGAAATATGAAAAGGACATTGAATAGAGAGTCAAAGAGTTCTTGAAATTGTTGGGAGGGAAGCAGATGGGGGCCGGCAATGCACTCCGGTCGAATGTGTAATGGTGTTAAGCCAGGCCGATGATCGACTGGGGGCGTAGACCAGCATGGATTGGGGGGGGGGGGGGGGCCCAGGCTTTTGATACGCTCATGGAACTTCGTCTCCTTGATTATGGTAGGTAGCGCGTGCCTCTAGTGTGCTTTGGCATATGCGCACTTCGGACACTGGCCTGTGGGCTCCCCATTCGACCCATCTTGAAACACAGATCAAGGAGTCTGACATGTGAGCGAGTCAACGGGCGAGTAAACCCGTAAGGTGTAAGGAAGCTGATTGGTGGGATCCCCCTTAGGGGTGCACCGCCGACCGACCTTGATATTCTGTAAAGGGTTTGAGTGTGATCATACCAGTCGGGACCCAAACAATGGTAAAATATGCCTGAGTGAGGTGAAGCTAGAGGAAACTCTGGCGGAGTCCTACAGTGATAGTGACGTGCAAATCGTTCGTCTGACTTGGGTATAGGGGAGAAAGACTAATCGAACCGTCTAGTAACTGGTTCCCTCCGAAGTTTCCCTCAGGATAGTTGGAGCTCGCGTGCGAGTTCTATCGGGTAAAGCCAATGATTAGAGGCATCAGGGGCGCAACGCCCTCGAATTATTCTCAAACTATAAATAGGTAGGATGATGCGACTTCTTTGTTGGGCCACGCCACGGAATCAAGAGTTCCAAGTTGGCTATTTCTAGTAAGTAGAACTTGCGATACAGGATGAACCAGAAACTGGGTTACGGTGCCAAACTGTTCACTAACCTAGTTCCCACAAAGGGTGTTGGTCGATTAAGACAGCAGGACTGTGGTCATGGAAGTCGAAATCTGCTAAGAAGTGTGTAACAACTCACCTGTCGAATCAAATAGCCCCAAAAATGGATGACGCTTAAGCGCGCGACCTACACCTGACCGTCGGGTCAAGTGCCAGGCCCAGATGAGTAGGAGGGCGCGTCGGTCGCTACAAAACCTTGGGCATGAGCCTAGGCATAGCGATCGTCGATCCAAATCTTGGTGGTAGTAGCAAATATTAAAATTAGAAATTTGAAGGCCGAAGAAGGGAAAGGTTCCATGTGAACGGCACTTGCACATGGGTTAGTCGATCCAAAGGGTCAAAAGAACCCCAACAGATAGCACGTTTCACGCGTACTCCGAAAGGGAATCGGGTTAAAATTCCTAAACCGGGACGTGGGAGTTAGCGGCCATGTTAGGAAGTCAAGAGACGTCGGCGGGGGTCTCGGGAAGAGTTATCTTTTATGTTTAACAGCCTGCCCACCCTGGAAACGACTCAGTCGGAGGTAGGGTCCAGCGGCTGGAAGAGCATCGCACGTCGCATGGTGTTCGGTGCGCCCCTAGCGGCCCTTGAAAATTCGCAGGACCGAGTGCCATCCACGCTCATTCGTACTCATAACCGCATCAGGTCTCCAAGGTGACCAGCCTCTGGTCGATGGAAAAATGTAGGCAAGGGAAGTCGGCAAAATGGATTCGTAACTTCTGGAAAAGGATTGGCCCTAAGGGATGGGCACGGGGGTCCCGGTACCGAATCCGTCGGTTTTCGGTGGACTGCTCGAGCTGCTTCTGCGGCGAGAGCAAGTCGCTGCATGCCAGTCGGGGGACGGACTGGGAACGGTTCCTTCTGTGGACTTCCCCGGGCGTCAAACAACCAACTCAGAACTGGTACGGACAAGGGGAATCCGACTGTTTAATTAAAACATAGCATTGCGATGGTCCTTGCGGATGTTTACATAATTTGATTTCTGCCTAGTGCTTTGAATGTCAAAGTGAAGAAATTTAACCAAGCACGGGTAAACGGCGGGAGTAACTATGACTCTCTTAAGGTAGCCAAATGCCTCGTCATCTAATTAGTGACGCGCATGAATAGATAAACGAGATTCCCACTATACCTGTCTACTATCCAGCAAAACCACAAGGGAATGGGCTTGGCAGAATCAGCGAGGAAAGAAGGCCCTGTTGAGCTTGACTCTAGTCCGACTTTGTGAAATGACTTGAGAGGTGTAGTATAAGTGGGAGCAGAAAGGCAAAAGTGAAATACCACTACTTTTAATGTTATTTTACTTATTTCGTGAATTGGAAGCGGGGCATTGCCCCTCTTTTTGGACCCAAGGCTTGCTTTCAGGCCGATCCGGGTGGAAGACATTGTCAGGTGAGGATTTTGGCTAGGGTGGCACATCTGTTAAAAGATAGCGCAGGTGTCCTAAGATGAATAGAAGGGTAAAAGCACGTTTGATTCATATTTCCAGTGCAAATACGAACCATGAAAGCATGGCCTAACGATCCTTTAGATCTTCAAAATTCGAAGCTAGAGGTGTCAGAAAAGTTACCATAGGGATAACTGGCTTGTGGCAGCCAATCGTTCATAGTGACGTTGCTTATTGATCCTTCGATGTCGGCTCCTACTATCATTGTGAAGTAGAATTCACCAAGTATTGTATTGTTCACCCACCAATACGGAATGTGAGCTGGGTTTAGACCATCGTGAGACAGGTTAGTTTTACCCTACTGATGACAGTGTCGCAATAGTAATTAAACCTAGTACAAGAGGAACATTTGATTCGCACAATGGGTCATCGCGCTTGGTTGAAAAGCCATTGGCGCGAAGCTACCGTGCGCTGGATTATTACTAAATGCCTCTAAGTCAGAATCTAGGCTAGAAGCAATGCATGCGCCCACCGTCCACTTGCTGACCCGCAGTAGGGGCCTTTGGCCCCCAAGGTCACGTGTCGTTGGCTAAGTCATCGCGGTAAAAGAGACGCGGTGGCCACCTTGAAGTACAATTTCCATCAAACGACAAGTAGAATCCTTTGCAGACGACTTAAATATGCGACGAGGTATTGTAAGTAGCAGAGTGGCCTGTTGCCACGATCCACTGAGATTCAGCCCTTTGCCGCTCTGATTTATCCCTCCCCTCCAATCCAATCAATTTCTAACTTTTCCGAAAAAAGGTTTAGTCCTCTCTTGATGCTAAATAATATACTAAGTGTTGGAAAAGCGTACAAGTCCTCAAGACCTTGGGACCTATACTATTTGTGTATTAGGTGGACAATGCAATCTGACACTTAGTTGTGTCAAGGGAACGACTATGTGCCAATACACTACTAGCGACTTCTCATCGGTATGTCGCTTCTAAGGTCGAGGCCAATGCCAAGGGGGGATATATGCAAATAGTTGTTTCTCAGGGTGTCGTTTCAGAGGCCAAGGCCCAATGCACCACGGGCGTGGCCATGGCATGGCACAAGGCATCGCTCGAGAGGCCAAGTCCTATGCCAAAGGCATGGCACAACGTCCCAGGACATGGCAGGGAGTGTTCATGGCATGGGACAGGAGATATCAGGACGTAGGAAGACATGGCAAGGTGTAGCCATAGCATGGGCCACAAGACGTGTCAGGACGTCGCAGGACATGGTAGGACGTGGGCATGGCACGGGTCAGGACGTGTTAGGATGTAGCATGACATGGCATGGGTCAGGACGTCGCAAGACATGGCATGACATGGGCGTGGCACGGGTCAGGACGTGTCAGGACATAGCAGGACATGGCAGGGCATGGCCATGGTACTGATCATGACGTAGCAGGATATGGCAAGACATAGCAGGACGTGGCAGGACGTGGCCACAGGACGAGTTAGGACGTGTCCATATGACGTGTAAGGACGTCGCAGGACGTGGCCATATGACGTGTCAGGACGTTGCAGGACATGGCAGGATATAGCCATGGCACATTTCAGGACATGTTAGGATGTAGCAGGACATGGCAGGGCGTGGCCATGGTACGGGTCAGGACGTAGCAGAATGTGGCATGACGTGGCCACATGACGTGTCAGGACGTGGCCACAAGATGTGTCAGGACGTCGTAGGACATGGCCAAGGCACGTTTCAGGACGTAGCAAGACATGGCAAGGCGTGGCCAATGAATGGGTCAGCACATCGCAGGATGTACGAGGACATGGCAGGGTGTGGCAGGACATAGCAGGATGTGGGCATGGCATGGGTTAGGACATGTCAGGACATGACCATGGCATGTTCAGGACGTGTCAGGATGTAGCTGGACATGGCAGGGCATGGACATGGCACGTTTCAGGACGTTGCAGGACATGGTAGGGTGTTGCCATGGCACGGGTCAGGATGTCTTAGGATGTAGCAGGACATAGCAAGGTGTGGCCATGGCACGGGTCAGGACGTCGCAGGACGTCAAAGGACATGGTAGGGCGTGGCTATGGCACGGGTCAAGATGTCGTAGGACATAGCAGGACAGGGCAGGGCGTGGCCATGGCACGGGTCAGGACGTCGTAGGACATGTCAGGTCATCGCAGGACACGACTATGGCACATTTTAGGATGGGGCCACAGGACGTGTCAGGACGTCACAAGACATTGTAGGACATGGCCATTGCACGTTTTAGGATGTGTCAGGACGTAGCAGGACCTGGCCATGGCACGGGTCAAGACGTCACAGGACGTGGTAGGACATGGCAGGGCGTGACCATTGCACGGGCCAGGACTTCGCAGGACATAGCAAGATACGACAGGGAATGGCCATGGCACAGGTCAAGATGTAGCAGGACATGGTAGGGCATGGCCATGGCACTGATCACGATACAGCAGGATGTTGCAGGACATAGAAGGACATGGCAGGACGTCGCCACAGGACGTGTCAGGACGTGGCCATAGGACGTGTCAGGATGTCGCAGGACGAGGCCATATGACGTGTCAGGATGTCACAGGACATGGCAAGACATAGCCATGGCACATTTCAGGATGTGTCAGGACGTAGCAGGACATGGCAGGGCGTGGCCATGGCACGGGTCAGGATGTATCAGGATGTGGTAGGACGTGGCCACAGGACGTGTCAGGATGTGGCCATAAGACGTGTCAGGACGTCGTAGGACATGGCCAAGGCACGTTTCAGAACGTGTCAGGATGTAGCAAGACACGGCAAGGCATGGCCAAGGAACAGGTCAGGACGTCGCAAGATGTAGCATGACATAGCAGGGTGTGGCAGGACATAGCAGGATGTGGGCATGGGATGGGTCAGGACGTGTCAGGACATGGCCATGGAACGTTTAGGATGTGTCAGGATGTAGCAGGACATTGCAAGGCATGGACATGGCACATTTCAGGACGTCGCAGGACATGGTAGGGCATGGCCATGGCACGGGTCAGGATTTCATAGGATATAGTAGGACATGGCAGGGCGTGGCCATGGAACGGGTCAGGACATCGCAGGACGTAGAAGGACATTGCAGGGCGTGGCTATGGCACGGTCAGGACGTCATAGGATGTCGCAGGACAGGGCAGGGCGTGGCCATGGCACGAGTCAGGACGTCGTAGGATATGTCAGGACATCGCAGGACAAGACTATGGAACATTTCAGGATGTGGTCACAAGACGTGTCAGGACATTACAGGACATGGCCATGGCACATTTTAGGACATGTCAGGACGTAGCAGGACATGTCCATGGCACCGGTCAAGACGTCACAGGATGTGGTAGGACATGGCAGGGCGTGACCATTGCACGGGCCAGGACATCGCAGGACGTAGCAGGACATGGCAGGGCATGGCCATGGCATGGGTCAAGATGTAGCAGGACATAGTAGGGCATGGCCATGGCACGGGCAGGATGTGTTAGGACATAGCAAGACATGTCAGGGCGTGGCCATGGCACGGGTCAGGACGTGGCCACAGGTCGTGTGAAGATGTCGCAGGACATGGCAGGAAGTGGGCATGGTACGGGTCAGGACGTGTTACGACATAGTCATGGCACGTTTTAGGACGTGTCTCCACAATGCTCCAAATTGCTTAATGTCTAGTGCTAGCCAAATGCTTAACAACATGTCAAGCGCAATGATGGTAGTGGTCGTTGGTGGCGGTGGTTTGCAGTAACGACCAGCGACGGTTGGTGGACGTTTGGTGGTTGGCGCTGGCGGTTTTATGTCGGAATAACTTATGGCGGTTGCATAAATGGAATCTACTCATGATTTATGGTGGTTGGTCATCCATAAGGTTTTAAAAAAATATTATGTATTTTACCAATTTTTTATCTTGCTTTTATTAATTTTTATGCTTTTTTTGTAATTTTAAATAGTTTGTGTTAGTTTTATAAAAAAATAGTTACTCTTTTATGTGTAATGTTATTACTAGATATATTGGAAATTTTTTCTATTGTTTTTCCTATTGATATAATAATTTTCCTATTTTTTACTATTTTTCCATGTAATTTTTGTTTTATAATAAAAATAAAACTAAAATAATATTTTTTTTGTAAAAAATATCATTTACAATGTTTAAAAGCCATTTGTGAATATATTTGCTAAGTTCTACCTTGGTTTGTGCTATTAGGTGTTGTACAACTCCATTATGATTCTCTCGACAAGACATGTCTACTCCCGAAAGTTGGGTTTTTTTTAAAGCATATATAAGGGGGGTAGAGGTGTTGATAGGAACCTCAGGTGCTTGCTGCCAGGCAGTGCGGGCACGCATGGGTGATGCTGACAAGGGGCGTGGGCATAGGGGACATGCATGGCTTGTCCGTGCTACGTCCCTGAAGTTCACAAACCACGCTGGCAAGTACTCGTGTGGGCTCGTAGCATGCCTGGGGGTGACACCGCTCGTGGCAATCATTGGCTTTTGGCAACAAAAGGTGGAGCATCATGCAAGTAGCACCTCAAATTGCATGTGCATGGGGCGAATCATAGTAAGTGCCGATTGCCAATGGATGTTGCGGGCAAAATTGGGAGGTGACAATGCTCATGGTAGCAAATGGCTTTTAGCAATGGAACTACAAAGCAACGTAAAAGTGGCACCGCAAGGGGCCATGCACATATGGCAAAACTTACTATGTTTCTGATTGCCATCGGTTGTTGCGGATTGTGTCTGGCATTGCTTGTGGCAGCTGATGGCTTTAGACACCCATGTTACAACTTCTGTACCAATTCGGTCGATCCGGAATGGATGGTGAGAGTTCATAAGAGCCCGAATTTAGATAGGTGAAAGATCCTTACTCAAATTACGAACCCTAAACCTCTTTGCAAATTCAAAAAAATGTGGTGCGGGTTCATCTCTCTCGACCAGTTTAGGTTGAAGGGAGGGTGATCGAGGGGACCCATACTTTTGATCTCATCTCTATGGTTGTGGCTACCTAAGGAAACTCCGATTCGATCAGCCCCCTGGCTGGGAGGCATCTTGAAGAGCCTAGGTTCACTCTGACATAGTGTGCAAGTCCGGCTATTCTCTTTCAACAATGTTCTAAGAGTGGGATTTTCGCTTTTCTGGATTTCCCACCAATTCCTTAGATAAAGTCATAGCGTCGTGCATGTGGCATCGCAAGGCGCAGTGCGCATGTGGCGATGCTCAATATATGTCAATTGCCATCGGGTGTTTCGGGCAACATCAGGAGCTCGCGATGGCTTATGGATTTTTTGCAATGGAACGGAAATGCATCGTGCAAGTAGAGCCGAAAGGTGCTGTGTGCATGAGGCAAAGCTCAGAAAATTGCCGATTGCCATCGGTTGTTGCGGGTTGTGTCTGGCATCACTTGTGGCAGCTGATGGCTTTAGACAATGAATGGCAGAGCATCATACAAGTAGCGCCACAAGGCGCCGTGCCCATGGGGCAATGCTTAGTAGATGTCGATTGCCATTGGGTTTTTCGGGCAACATCAGGTTGATGACTCTTGGCAATGGAACGAAAAAGCATCGTGCAAGTAGCGCCACAAGGTTCCATGCGCATGGGGTGAAGCTTAGTAAGTTGCCCATTGCCATCGGTTGTTGTGGGTTATGTCTGCAACACCTCCCCCCCCCCCGCCCGTGGCGGCTGATGGCTTTTGACTACAAGCGGAAGATTATCGTGCAAGTAGCACCACAAGGCGCCATGCACATGGTAGTTGTGGGCAAGAACCGATAGAGATATCGCTTTTGACGGCTCATGGCTTTATGATATGGAACAGTAATGCATCATGCAAGTAGCACCGAAATGTGCCGTGGGCATGGGGCAAAGTTCAGTAAATTGCCGATTCCCATCGGTTGTTGCGGGTTGTGTCTGGCATTGCTCGTGGCAGCTGATGGCTTTAGACAATGAACGGCTGAGCGTCGTGCAAGTAGCATCGCAAGGTGCCGTACGCATGGGTTGATGCTCAGTAGATGTCAATTGCCATCGGGTGATTCGGGAAACATCAGGAGGCGACATAGCTCATGACGGCTGATGGCTTTTTGCAATGGAACAACAATACATCGTGCAAGTAGCGTCGAAAGGTGACGTGCGCATGGGGCAAAGCTCAGTAAATTGTCGATTGCCATAGATTGTTGCGGGTTGTGTCTGGCATCGCTCGTGGCAGCTGATGGCTTTAGACAATGAACAACGGAGTATCATGCAAGTAGTACCACAAGGTGCCGTGCGCATGGGGTGAAGCTTAGTATATGTCGATTGCCATCGGTTTTTGCGGGCAACATCGAGAGGCGACATCGCTCATGACGGCTGATAGCTTTTTCCAATGGAATGGCAATGCATTGTGCAAGTAGTGTTGAATGATGTTGTGCGCATGGAGTGAAGCTCAATAAATTGCCGATTGCCGTCGGTTGTGGTGGGTTGTGTATGGCATTGCTTCAACCCCCTATTCTTGCTTTGCAGGGATTGTCTTGGCTTTGCAACATTGGCATCGGCAACAACACATGGCTGCACATCGTGTGTTGAGGCTGTTGTTGGCTCGTAATTGCGAGCCAAGTGTACGTGCGGCACATGAGTGGTGTTCGGCTTGTGTGCATAGGTTGGATCCCTGCTTGAGCAGCGACATCTTAGCCCGCATGCAATCTCAGTCATGGAACAAGCGCAAATTAGGCTTGTTCGGCGTTGGTTTTCTGGGTTGCATACCTAATTCCAAGGAATTATCAAGCACAATATGTTTCCTTTTGCCCCTCGTGTTCGACGTGTGGGGTGAACCAAAAGCTGCAGTTTTATCCTAAGTTGTCCTTGCTTCGCCTTCCGATGGCTTGGTCCATGACAAGTATGCTTAGACTCTCGGATTTGGTAAACACAATGGCCACGGGGTCTTCATTGGCTTTTATCTGTCCAGAGAATGATCATTACAAATGACGGTCATGCTCGTCTTGGACTTGGCCATGCCCTTTGGGTCAGCCACGCTCATGCGATGCTGACGTCAATGAGGAATGCTACCTGGTTGATCTTGCCATTAGTCATATGCTTGTCTCAAAGATTAAGCCATGCATGTGTAAGTATGAACAATTTCAGACTGTGAAACTGCGAATGGCTCATTATTAGATACTACTCGGATAACAATAGTAATTCTAGAGCTAATACGTGCACCAAACCCTGACTTTTGGAAGGGATGCATTTATTAGATAAAAGGTCGACGCGAGCTTTGCCCGTTGCTGCGATGATTCATGATAACTCGATGGATCGCACAGCCATCGGGACGGTGACGCATCATTCAAATTTCTTCCCTATCAACTTTCGATGGTAGGATAGTGGCCTACCATGGGGGTGACGGGTGACGGAGAATTAGGGTTCGATTTTGGAGAGGGAGCCTGAGAAACAGCTACCACATCCAAGGAAGGTAGCAGGCGTGCAAATTAACCAATCCTGACACGGGGAGGTGGTGACAATAAATAACAATATCGGGCTCTATGAGTCTTGTAATTGGAATGAGCAAAATCTAAATCCCTTAATGAGGATCCATTGGCGGGCAGTTCTGGTGCCAGCTGCCACGGTAATTCCAGCTCCAATAGCGCATATTTAAGTTGTTCCAGTTAAAAAGCTCATAGTTGGACTTTGGGATGGGCCTGCCGGTCCGCCTTAGGTATGCACCGGTCGTCTCGTCCCTTTTGTTGGCGATGCACTCCTGGCCTTAATTGGCCAGCTCGTACCTCCAGCGCTGTTACTTTGAATAAATTAGAGTGGTCAATGCAAGCCTATGCTCTGTATACATTAGCATGGGATAACATTATAGGATTTCGGTCCTATTACGTTGGGCTTCGGGATCAGAGTTATGATTAACAGGGACATTCAGGGGCATTTGTATTTCATAGTCAGAGGTAAAATTTTTGGATTTATGATAGACGAACAACTATGAAAGCATTTGCCAATGATGTTTACATTAATCAAGAACGAAAGTTGGGGGATCAAAGACGATCAGATACCATCCTAGTCTCAACCATAAACGATGCCGACCAGGGATCGGCGGATGTTGCTTTTAGGACTCCGCCAGCACCTTATGAGAAATCAAAGTTTTTGGGTTCCGGGGAGAGTATGGTCGTAAGGCTGAAACTTAAAGGAATTGACGGAAGGGCACCACCAGGAGTGGAGCCTGTGGCTTTATTTGACTCAACACGGGGAAACTTACCAGGTCTAGACATAGTAAGGATTGACAGACTAAGAGCTCTTTCTTGATTCTATAGGTGGTGGTGCATGGCCGTTCTTAGTTGGTGGAGCGATTTGTCTGGTTTATTCCGTTAATGAATGAGAGCTCAGCCTGATAACTAGCTATGCAGAGGTATCCCTTCGCGGCCAGCTTCTTAGAGGGACTACGACCTTTTAGGCCGCGGAAGTTTGACGCAATAACAGGTCTATGATGCCCTTAGATGTTCTAGGCCGCACGCGCGCTACCCTAATATATTAAATGAGTTTATAGCCTTGGCCGACAAGCCCGACTAATCTTTGAAATTTCATCGTGATGGGGATAGATCATTGCAATTGTTGGTCTTCAACGAGGAATTCCTAGTAAGCGCGAGTCATCAGCTTGTGTTGAATACTTCCCTACCCTTTATACACACCGCCCGTTACTCCTACTCATTTAATGATCCGGTAAAATGTTCGGATCACAGTGACATGGGCAGTTCGCTGCCCGTAACGTTGCAAGATGTCCATTGAAAATTTTCATTTAAAGGAAGGAGAAGTCGTAGCAAGGTTTCTGTAGGTGAACCTGCGGAAGGATCATTGTCGAAACCTGCAAAGCAGAACGACCCGCGAACCTGTTTAAACACTAAGGACCGGCGCGGCCGGGGTGTTTCGGCCTCCTTCTACAAGGCTCCCTCCTATCCTCGATGCGTGCGCTTGTGTGCATGTCGGGTGATTAACTAACCCCCACATGGAAAGCGTCAAGGAATACTAAATTGAAAGCCTTCCCCTCGCGCCCCGTACGCAACGCGCGCAGGGGAGGGACTTGTGCTTCTTTTGAAACACAAACGACTATCGACAATGGATATCTCGGCTCTCGCCTTAATGAAGGACATAGAGAAATGCAATACTTGGTGTAAATTACAGAATCCCGTGAACCATCGAGTCTTTGAACGCAAGTTATGCCCGAAGCCATCAGGCCGATGGCACATCTACCTAGGCGTCACACATCACGTCGCCCCAGCACATCGTGCCATTCTAATGGTCGCAGCAGTGTCGTGGAGCGGATACTGGCCTCTCGTGTGCCTTGAGCATGCAGTTGGCATGAATTCGAGTCCACGGCGATGGACATCAGGAAATGTGGTGGTTGAAACTCAACTCTCGTAATGTCATGGCTCCAACTCGTCGCATGTTTGGGCTCCCCGATCCTTATCGCGCTAGGCGCTCCAAACGCAACCCCAGGTTAGGCGGGAATACCCACTGAGTCTAAGAATATCAATAAATGGAGGAAAAGAAACTAATAAAGATTCCCCTAGTAACGACGAGTGAACCGGGAACATCCCAGTCTTAGAATCGGGTGGCTCCGCCGTTCGAATTGTAATCTGGAGAAGAGTCCTTAATGGCGGACCGGGCCCAAGTCCCCTGTAAGGGAGCACCGGAGAGGGTGAGAGCCCTGTTGTGCCCGGACCCAGTTGCACCGTGAGGCGCTGTCTACGAGTCGGGTTGTTTGGGAACGCAGCCCAAATCAGGCGGTGAATTCTGTCCAAGGTTAAATACGAGCGAGAGACCAAAAGCGAACAAGTCCCGTGTGGGAAAGATGAAAAGGACTTTGAAAAGAGAGTCAAAGAGTGCTTGAAACTCTTCTTCTTGATTGTGGTAGGCAGCCCACACCTTTGGTGTGCTTCAGTATCTACGCACTCCGGACGCTGGCATGTGGGCTCTCCATTCAACACGTCTTAAAACACGGACGAAGGAGTCTGACATGTGTACGAGTCAATATGCGAGTAAACCCGTAAGGCATAAGGAAGCTGATTGGCGGTATTACCCTAAGGGGTGCACCACCGACTGACCTTGATCTTTTGTGATGGGTTCGAGTGTGAGCATACCTTTCGGGACCCGAAAGATTGTGAACTATGCCTGAACGGGGCAAAGCAACAGGAAACTAAGGCCCACAGCGATTCTGACGTGCAAATCATTCATCTGACTTGGGTATAGGGGCGAAATACTAATCAAACCGTCTAGTAGTTGGTTCCCTCCGAAGTTTCCCTAAGGATAGTTGGAGCTCGCGTGCAAGTTCTATCAGGTAAAGCCAATGATTATAGTCATCGGGGGTGCAACGCCCTCGACTTATTGTAAAACTTTAAATAGGTAGGAAGGTGCAACTGCTTTGTTGAGTCGCACAACAGAATCAAAAGCTCAAAGTGGGCCATTTTTGGTAAGTAGAGCTGGCGATGCGGGATGAACCGGAAACCGGGTTATGGTGCCAAACTATGCGCTAACCTAGATCCCATAAAGGGTGTTGGTCGACTAAGACAACATGATGGTGGTCATGGAAGTCGAAATCCACTAAGGAGTATGTAACAACTCACCAGCCGAATCACCTAGCCACAAAAATGGATGGCGCTTGAGCGCGGGACATACACCCAACCGTCAGGGCAAGTGCCAAGCCCCGATGAGTAGGAGGGCACGACGGTTAGTGCAAAACAAGAGGCAATAGCCTGGGCGCAGCAGCCGTTAGTGCAGATCTTGGTGGTAGTAGCAAATATTCAAATGAGAAATTTGAAAGCCGAAGAGGGGAAAATTTCCATGTGAACGACACTTGCTCATGGGTTAATCGATCATAAGGGTGGGGGGAACCCCGACAGATAGCGCTTTTCGCGCATACACCAAAGGGGAATCAGGTTAAAATTCCTGAACTGGGATGTGGCGGTTGACGGAGACATTAGGATGTCCTGTGATGTTGGCGGGGGCCTTGGGAAGTGTTATCTTTTCTGTTTAACAGCCTGCCCACCTTAGAAATGACTCAGTTGGGGGTAGGTCCAGCGACTGGATGAGCACCGCACATCTCGTGGTGTCCGGCGCACCCCCGGTGGCCCTTGAAAATTCAGAGGGCCGAGTGTCGTCCATGCACTATCATACTCATAATCGAACCCATCGGCTGTTGACAGACTGCTCGAGCTGATTTCACGATGAGAGTGGCTCGCCACGTGCCTTCCGGGGGACGGGCAGGGAACGGTTCCTTCGAGGTCCTTCCCCGGGCGTCGAACAACCAACTCAGAACTGGTACGAACAAGGGGAATCAGACTGTTTAATTAAAACAAAGCATTGAGATGGTCCCTCTAGATGTTTACATAATGTGATTTCTGCCCAGTGGTCTGAATGTTAAAGTGAAGAAATTCAACCAAGCGCGGGTAAACGGTGGGAGTAACTATGACTCTCTTAAGGTAACCAAATTCCTCGTCATCTAATTAGAGAAGCGCATGAATCGATTACGAGATGCCCACTGTCTCTATCTACTATCCATCGAAAGCACGGCCAAGGGAACAAGCTTGGCAGAATCAATAGGGAAAGAAGACCCTGTTGAGCTTGACTCTAGTCTGACTTTGTGAAATGACTTGAGGGGTGTAGTATAAGTGGGAGCCGAAAGGCGAAAGTAAAATACCACTACTTTTAATGTTATTTTTTTATTCCGTGAAATGTAAGCGGGGCACTTTCCCTCTTTTTGGACCCACGGCTTGCTTGCATGCCGATCCGAGTGAAAGACATTGTCAGGTGGGGAGTCTGGCTGGGGCGTCACATCTGTTAAAATATAACGCGGGTGTCCTAAGATGAGCTCAATGAGAACAAAGATCTCGTGTGGAACGGAAGGGTAAAATCTCATTTGATTCTGATTCCCAGTACGAATAAGAACCGTGAAAGTGTGGCCTAACGATCCTTTAAATCTTCAGAATTCAAAGCAAGATGTGTTAGAAAAGTTAGCACAGGGATAATTGGCTTGTGACAGCCAAGCGTTCATAACGACGTTGCTTTTTAATCCTTTGATGTCGGCTCTTCTTATCATAGTGAAGCAGAATTCACCGAGTGTTGGATTGTTCACCCACCAATAGGGAACGTGAGCTGGGTTTAGACCGTCGTGAGACAGGTTAGTTTTACCCTACTGATGACAATGTCACAATAGTAATTCAACCTAGTATGAGAGGAACCATTGATTCACGCAATTGGTTATTGCGATTGGTTGAAAAGCCAGTGGCATGAAGCTACCGTGTGCTCGATTATGACTGAACACCTCTAAGTCAGAATCCGGGCTAGAAGCGATGCATGCGCCCACCGTCCGCTTGTCGACCAGCAGTAGGGTCTTTTGGCCTCCAAGGGCACGTGTCGTTGGCTAAGTCATCGCAGCGGAAGAGCCGCGGTGGCTATTTTGAAGTACAATTTCCATTGAGCGGCGGGTAAAATCCTTTGCAGACGACTTAAATACTCGACGGGGTATTGGATGTGGCGGAGTGGCCTTGCTGCCACGATCCACTGAGATTCAGCCCTTTGTCGCTCTGGTTCGTCCCTCCCCCTCCAGTCCAATCAATTTCTAACTTTTCTTAAAAGTGTTTTAGTCCCCTCTTGATGCTAAATAATATATTAAGTGTTGAAAACTCGTACAATTCCTCAAGACCTTGCGACCTACACTATTTTTGTATTAGGTGGACAATGCAACCTGAAACATAGTCGTGTCGAGAGAACGTCTATGTGCCAATACACTACTAGAAACTTCTCGGTGTGTCGCTTCGGAGGTAGAGGCCTATGCCAAGGCGCGATGTGTGTAAATAATTGTGTCTCGGGTTGTCGTTTGAGAGGCCAAGGCCCAATGCACCGCGGGTGTGGCTATGGCATGGCACAAGGCATCACTCGACATGCCAAGTCCTATGCCAATAGCATGGCATGACATCGTAGGACATGGCAGGACGTGGGCATGGCAAGGGTCAGGACGTAGCAAGACATGGCAGGGTGTAGCCATAGCACAAGTCGGGACATCACAGGACGTAGCAGGACATGGCAGAGCGTGGCCATGGCATGGGTCGGGACGTCACAGGACGTGGCCACAGGATAGTCGCATGATATGGCAGGACGTGGGCATGGCACGGGTCAGGACGTGTCAGGATGTAATAGGACATGGCGGGGCGTGGCCATGGCATGGGTCACGATGTCGTAGGGCATCACAGAAAGTGGCCACATGACGTGTAAGGATGTCGTATAACATGGAAGGGCGTGGCCATGGCACGGGTCAGGATGTAGTAGGACGTGGTAGGACGTGGCTACAGAAAGTGTCAGAACGTCGCATGACATGGCCATAGCAAGATTCAGGACGTGTCAAGACGTAGCAGGACATGGCAGGGCGTGGCCATGGCATGGGTCAGGACATAGCAGGACATGGCAGGGCGTGGCGGGTCAGGACATAGCAGGACATGGCAGGGCGTGGCCATGGCACGGGTCAGGACATCGTAGGAGGTAGTAGGACATGGCAGGGAGTGGCCATAGCACGGGTCAGGACATCGCAGGACATGGCAGGACATGGCAACAGGTCATGTCAAGACGTCGCAAGACATGGTAGGATGTGGGCATGGCACGGGTCAGGACGTAGCAGGACATGGTAGGGCGTGGCCATGACATGGGTCAAGACGTCGTAGGACATAGCAGGACATGGCAAGGCATGGCCATGGCACGGGTCAAGACGTCACAAGAAGTGGCCACAAGACATGGCCACAGGATGTGTCAGGACGTCACAGGACGTGGGCATGGCACGGGTCAGGACGTGTCAGGACATAGCAGGACATGGCAGGGCGTGTCCATGGAATGGGTCAGGACGTAGTAGGATATGGCAGGACGTGGCCACAAGATGTGTTAGGACATATCCATAGGACGTGTCAAGACGTCGCAGGACGTGGCCATAGGACGTGTCAGGACGTCGCAAGACATGGCAGGACATGTCCATAACACGTTTCAAGATGTAGCAAGACATGGCAGGGCATGGCCATGGCGCAGGTCAGGGCATAGTACGATGTGGCAAGACGTGGCTATAGGACGTGTCTAGACGTCGCAGGACATGGCCATGGCACATTTCAGGACGTGTCAGGACGTAGCAGGACTTGGCAGGGCGTGGCCATGGCACGGGTCAGGACGTCGCAGGACGTAGCAGGACATGGCAGGTGATTCACGTCCAAGCAACGGTCGTAGTCAATATACATTGGTCTAATAAGTCCAAGATCGATCCCACAGAGAATTAACCTATCAATTGAAACTATCACAGCCCCAAAAGTACTTCCGAATCAATTTCCCAAACTTTGAATATATCTTTGTGTGATTTTCGAATATCTACTTTGCAAGAATTAAGAATGCTTGAAAGAAAGAAATGAATATTGGGTAAAAATAATATGGAGAAGGACTAAGGTATTGATTTCCCCTATTGATGGAATCCCTTATCGTTATGCTCATACAAATTGTTAATATATTCTATCAATCATGAACGCTATGTGTATCGTAACCCTCTCCCGAGAAATTACAATAATTTACTAGTGCACTCTCCCGAGCTACCCTAGCTAGCTTTAATTTGAATAGTTCACTTAAGATTGCACCCAAGACTTCGTTATTCCTAACCCCGTCTTTACGCCTAAAGTTATAGATTCCTCTAATAACCTAGGTGTGGTGTTATTCAACAATAAACCTAAATATGCACTCTTTTCCAAGTTATGCACACTAAATAGGCACAGCTAATTGGGACGTCTACCAATTAACTACAACAAGAATGAAGTTGAACAAATAGAAATCTAATTCACAATTTGTAATCACATAAACGATAAGTTCATCACCCAATAGGTTCCATCAAAACCTTAGAAAAAGATTTAGCTACTCATGCTTGATGAAACAAAAATAATAATTGAAATCATAAAGAAATAATTGATATAAAATAAAAGCAGGAGTTTAAGAGGATTCTCTCTTACTAAATATCTTGCAAAAGTAATGAATTAAAGGCAACATGCCTCTATGGGGCAAACTAGGAGTTTATATAGAGGTTTTAGGGCTTAGAAAACTAAATTCAAATCCAATTAGGAGAACTGGGCGCCGGCTTCCGCGGTTCGTTCGCGGCCGCGAGCCAACCGCGACCAGTCAAACTTCAGAATGCCTCTTTTTTCGCGGTTCATCCGCGACCGTGAATGAACCGCGGATGAACAGTGCTGCGTATTTTTGACTGCTTCTTCTAGCACTTTTCACCTTAGATCTTTTCTTGGCTTTTTCATCCACATATGACTTCAAAATATTCTTCTTAGCATCCATTGCATCACATGTACCTATAACACACAAACAAACACTAATCAAAGCATTTTGTCCTCATAAACAACATAAATACCATAACAAAGTGTGGTTATTTTGGGCATAATTATAGTCAAATTCACCTATTATCAGCAGGGCGTGGCAAGACATGGCAGGATGTGGGCATGGCATGGGTCAGGATGTGACAGGACATGGCCATGGCATGTTTCAGGACGTAGTAGGACATGGAAGCGCATGGCCAAGGCATGTATCAGGACGTGTCACGACGTAGCAGGATGTGGCAGGGCATGGCCATGACACGGGTCAGGACGTCGCAGGACGTAGCAAGATATGGCAGGGCGTGGCCATGGCATGGGTCACAACGTCGCAGGACGTAGTAGGACATAGCAGGGTGATTCACGTCCAAATAACGGTCGCTGTTAATATAATCCGGTCTGTTAAGTCCATAGTCGATCCCACAGAGAATTAACCTATCAATTGATACTTCCACAACACAAGAATACTCCTGAATCAGCTTCCCAAGCTTTTGAATATATATTTTTGTGGATGATTTCTACTAACTCACTTTTGCAAGAAACTAAACACTTGAAAGAAAGAATTGTATGTGATTTAAAGAACTGAGAGAAAGACTAAGGTATTAATTTCCCCTATTGGTGGAATCCCTTCTGTTTATGCTCATATGAATTGTCAATATTATTGTATAAATCATGAACAATATTTTTACCATAATTCTCTCCCGAGCAACTACAATAATTTCCTAGTGCACTCTCCTGAGCTACCCTATCTTGTTTTAATTTGAACAGTTCACATTAGATTGCACCCATGGTTTCGTTATTCCTAACCCCACCTTTACGCCTACAATTATAGATTCCTCCAATAATCTAGGTGTTGTGTTGTTTAACAATTACCTAAATATGCACTCTTTCCCATGTTAGGAATACTAAATAGGCACAGCTAATTGAGGATCCTATTAATTAACTACAACAAGAACGAAGTTAAACAAATAGAAATCTAGGTAACAATTTGTAATCACATAACCCAGAAGTTCATCACTCAATAGGTTCCATCAAAACCTTAGATAAAGATTTAGCTACACATAACCAAAGAAACAACATAGATAATTGAATTCATAATCAAAGATTCAATGTAAAAGAAAGAAAGATGTTGAGAGAGTTCTCTCTTACTAGTTTGCTTGAAAAAGTACTGAATATTACAATACTTGCCTCTCTTGGGCGAATCCTATTATTAAATATAGGGTTTAGGTTACATGATTTCCGTTTTGATAATTTTGGCCTTCAAAATTTCGGCTTCCACGGTGGTCCGACCGCGGTCGCGGTCCAACTGTGATGGATCAAGTCCTCTGAACTTCGAAATCTTCCGCATGCCTCTTCTTCCGTGGTTCTACAGCGGTCGCAGTTGAACCGCGGTAGAATAGTGCTGCGGATTCTTCAAGCTATTTTTTAGCACAAACTCCTAACATGTTCCACACTTGGCCTTTTCACCATCTTATGACTCCAAAACTACTCCTTTAGTCTTCACTAGCTCATGTGTACCTATAACACAGTGAAAACACTAATAAAAGTATTTTGTCATCATAAACAATATCAAAACAACAATAAAGTGTGATTATTTAGGGCATAAATATTGTCAAATTCACTTATTATCAATACCCCACACTTAAACCTTTGCTCGTCCTCAAGCAACCTTAATCACACTTTAGGCCAATTTTATTAATGTCTCCCCCAAAATATGTCACAAAAGCTATCTTTCATGATTAACCTAAGACATGAACAATCCTTACCCAACTATAAACTCAAATGCCAGCACATTATTTCTTACTCTAATTATCATCACAATCTTGCAAACTCACCTTTTTCTTCCTGAGTTTCATGTCCTGGCACAATTATATTGAGAGAAGTTCCAACACATAAGCAATTTAGAACATGGAACTTATAGATGTAGAAAAATTTCACTCACACTCAACAAAGAGCATTCATATGCATACAGATATAACATAGGCTTGCCCCTAGTGCAATATTCCACTAATCGAGTTATTCAATCACAGATAAAGAGGTCTTTAAGGGTTGTAATGTAGGCTATGGGACAGGTAGGATACCTTTGGTTATAGTGGCTAACCTCCCTAAGCACTTTTGTTTGTTCTCAACTTCCCTTTAAGCTTTTTCATTATGCTTTCCCTAAACATTCCTTCACCTTTTATTCACTTTTACTCCCTATTTTTCTGTTGGTGTAACTGGCTTTCTTATTTTACATATATACATTGATTGTTTTTTCAAAGCTTTGTAAAGCATTTAAAGTATTTTGTCGGTTCACAATTTTCTACCATTAATTCTTGATTTTCCCCCTTTTTTTAGCTTCCCTTCACCCAACACTTTGACTTTTGTAGATTCATTACAACACAAGTGCTTCTAGGAGGTAAAGTAGAACAATATACGATATAGATTTTTTATGAACATTCAAGGGTTATCAAAGAATTGGCTTTAGGCTCAAAGGGGTTAACTAGGATACTATGTACATGTGAATTCACAATTTATTGATTTAAGGGGTTACACAAAGAAATGCCTCTAACATCTCTATAACTAAACAACTTCTATTTCACTTTGCACACACACATGGCAAGTTCTAGGTATCATGTAAAACATATAATGTAGGTAAAAGCTCACACACACTTAGCACGGAACTCATTTAGAATCAGGTTCATCTATAGAGTCCTATCAACGTTCAAGCAAGCTGTATTGTGCAATTTAAGGCATATCCTAGAATCTACAGTCAAGCTTAGATCATACACTCTCAAGTTCATTTTAGTTTTTTTGCTAATGTGCATACTTGGGGTTACAGGTTAACCTTTTGCCTCTAATCCTAAAGTAGAAAAATCTACCTAACCTGGTTCAATAAAAACCCTTGGAAAATAACCGCGGTCAAATGAAAAACCAAGGGAGAGGTAATACACTACCTACAAAAAGAAAAGAAAAGAAAGAAAAATTCCTACATGGACTACTTCCCTCAAGAGTACTTGTCCAAATAGTCCGTCATCAGGAAGAGCCCTCTACTCATATTTTTGGATTTTTTCAAGTTTCTGATTTTGTTTTGTGTTTTTATTTCCGACTTAAACCCTTAAGAAGCCCGTCGCCAAGTGTCCATCATCGGAGCAAGCCAGCTAATATAATTTACAACTACAACTACTATGTACAACATATAATACAAGATAATTCTCCCACCCAACACTTAAGATCATGACATGTCCTCATGGAATAATAATCAATGTATAGCACAGAAGGGTGAGAAAACTTACCTGGGCCTCACTCAGAGTCGGAGACGGTGGTGGGGTCGACATTGCAAGCGCGACCCAGAGCTCGAAACCATGCCATGAAACGGTTCTCAGATCTTGATTGCCTCTGAGACATCGCGTCCATGTGCGTGTGCAGGCCGTCCACGGAGGTGCATAGATCCGCAACCTCCTCCACCAAAGCTCTCAGCATAGGTCTAGTGGACTGGGACCTGGATAGGCCAGCTCCATAATGAGCGTGCCTCGAAGGGCCTGCGGAGTCAATGGATCTTCGGGATTGGACAACCGGCACAGGGTCATCCTCATCATCTATGTTAATAAGATCAGTGCCTCTACCCGCCTGAATAAAATAAGCCTTCAATGGAGATTTTTGAGGTAGCTCACCATCCATAGGTAATACGGGAGTCCGAGGGGATAGGCACAAAGAAGTGACTAGAGACGGGCAGTAAAATCCCTTGGATTTGAGGGGTCCCCTCAGCACCATCTCATTAGCTATCAAGCAGGCAACATCAACATCCCGCTGGGTGACAAAGCACCATGTCAGCAATGCTCGATTTAAGTTAACATTGGTAGTGTTGCTAAGACGGTTACAGACAACCGTAAACTAGTATTTGGCAATATGAGTGAAGCTGTTAGAATTCAGAGTAATTTGGTCTTTTATCCAGTTAGGACGACCATTAACAAACAAGGCCTCAATCATGGTGTCCCCAGTGACATCGGGCCTGTCGTGGTAGAAGTCCATGTCATTAGAAAAAGCGGGCAGTCTTAGAGCCTGCCTAATAGTAGGCTCTTTGGCCCAAACATACTTACCTCTGATGAAGACAGTCCTGGCAATGCTGTAGGTTGCGTTCGCGTAGAACTCCCTTACGAGCATCTTGTTGACGAGGGTAGGTTTATCAAATAGGAATTCCATCTCCCTGCATCTGATCTCCTCGTACATGTCGGGATTTTCTGCCCGAAGAGCCATCCTATCAATGGCGATCTCCTGTAGCCAAGCTTTAATAGCCTTGGGATGGAAGTCAGCTTCAGCTTCATCACACGTGAATCGAGACTCGTCATAGGTCGGTTGCCTAGACGAGTTGCAGTATTCCTGGATCTTTTGGGGGCCATAATCTTGCACAAAAGAAGCAACCAAAAATTTTCATTACGTTAGTACATCAGTTGGTTACTCAGACTTCACCATCCGTTGACTACAATTGTCTACCTTTAGTGCTGTCATACCATAACCCCTACTTTAGACCACATATTTCCAACAATTTCACCAAGTCTACCTAGTGCAACCCACACTCTCCTTTTGGCATTCAAACATCACCCACATATACATACACCATCTCCAATTATATACAACAACCAACCTAAGCATTATATCTCCTAAAAATACCACAATCATATACTACAACATATTTGGCCAAACCTTGGCCCAAAACACTACCAATTAATTCAACCACCAATTTTGGGTCTCCAAACCACCATAAACATCACAATTCAACACAATGGAGACCCAATTAATACCAAAATCCCAAAAATCAATTATACAACATTAATACTAAATTAATAGGGAATATAAGAATATTTTACACTAATCCTAGAATGGGTTTAAGCAATTACTACAATTAAAGTCTACTACAATAATTAAACTACAAAACAATTAAAGAGAGACTAAAAAGAAAAAAAAAGGAAAGCTTGCTTGTAGATGGATGGAAGAAGGGAGAGTGTTGTGAGTGATGAATTTGGGGAAGCGGTGGAGGAAGAAGAAGAGAGAATTGGGGAAGATTTGAAGAGAGAAGAAGGAGAAAATTAAGTTTAGAGAGAGAAGATGAAGGGGAGTGTCGGTTGTTAATATAATCCGGTCTGTTAAGTCCATAGTCAATCCCACAGAGAATTAACCTATGAATTGATACTTCCACAACACAAGAATACTCCTGAATTAGCTTCCCAAGCTTTTGAATATATATTTTTGTGGATGATTTCTACTAACTCACTTTTACAAGAAACTAAACACTTGAAAGAAAGAATTTTATGTGATTTAAAGAATTGAGAGAAAGACTAAGGTATTGATTTCCCCTATTGGTGGAATCCCTTCTGTTTATGCTCATACGAATTGTCAATGTTATTGTATAAATCATGAACGATATTTTTGCCATAATTCTCTCCCGAGCAACTACAATAATTTCCTAGTGCACTCTCCTGAGCTACCCTATCTAGTTTTAATTTGAACATTTCACATTAGATTGCACCCATGGTTTCGTTATTCCTAACCCCACCTTTACGCCTACAATTATAGATTCCTCCAATAATCTAGGTGTTGTGTTGTTTAACAATTACCTAAATATGCACTCTTTCCCATGTTTTGAATACTAAATAGGCACAGCTAATTGAGGATCCTATTAATTAACTACAACAAGAACGAAGTTAAACAAATAGAAATCTAGGTAACAATTTGTAATCACATAACCCAGAAGTTCATCACTCAATAGGTTCCATCAAAACCTTAGATAAAGATTTAGCTACCCATAATCAAAGAAACAAGATAGATAATTGAATTCATAATCAAAGATTCAATGTAAAAGAAAGAAAGATGTTGAGAGAGTTCTCTCTTACTAGTTTGCTTGAAAAAGTACTGAATATTACAATACTTGCCTCTCTTGGGCGAATTCTATTATTAAATATAGGGTTTAGGTTACATGATTTCTGTTTTGATAATTTTGGCCTTCAAAATTTCGGCTTCCACGGTGGTCCGACCGCGGTCGCGGTCCAACCGTGATGGATCAAGTCCTCTGAACTTCAAAATCTTCCGCATGCCTCTTCTTCCGTGGTTCTACAGCGGTCGCGGTTGAACCGCGGCAGAATAGTGCTGCGGATTCTTCAATTTTTAGCACAAACTCCTAACATATTCCACACTTGGCCTTTTCACCATATTATGAATCCAAAACTACTCCTTTAGTCTTCACTAGCTCATGTGTACCTATAACACAGTGAAAACACTAATAAAAGTGTTTTGTCATCATAAACAATATCAAAACAACAATAAAGTGTGATTATTTAGGGCATAAATATTGTCAAATTCACTTATTATCAATACCCCACACTTAAACCTTTGCTCGTCCTCAAGCAACCTTAATCACACTTTAGGCCAATTTTATTAATGTCTCCCCCAAAATATGTCACAAAAGCTATCTTTCATGATTAACCTAAGACATGAACAATCCTTACCCAACTGTAAACTCAAATGCCAGCATATTATTGCTTACTCTAATTATCATCACAATCTTGCAAACTCACCTTTTTCTTCCTGAGTTACATGTCCTCACACAATTATATTGAGAGAAGTTCCAACACATAAGCAATTTAGAACATGGAACTTATAGATGTAGAAAAATTTCACTCACACTCAACAAAGAGTATTCATATGCATACAGATATAACATAGGCTTGCCCCTAGTGCAATATTCCACTAATCGAGTTATTCAATCATAGATAGAGAGGTCTTTAAGGGTTGTAATGTAGGCTATGGGACAGGTAGGATACTTTTGGTTATAGTGGCTAACCTCCCTAAGCACTTTTGTTTGTTCACAACTTCCCTTTAAGCTTTTTCATTATGCTTTCCCTAAACATTCCTTCACCTTTTATTCACTTTTACTCCCTATTTTTCTGTTGGTGTAACTGGCTTTCTTATTTTACATATATACATTGATTTTTTTTCAAAGCTTTGCAAAGCATTTAAAGTATTTTGTCGGTTCACAATTTTCTACCATTCATTCTTGATTTTCCCCCTTTTTTTAGCTTCCCTTCACCCAACACTTTGACTTTTGTAGATTCATTACAACACAAGTGCTTCTAGGAGGTAAAGTAGAACAATATACGATATAGATTTTTTATGAACATTCAAGGGTTATCAAAGAATTGGCTTTAGGCTCAAAGGGGTTAACTAGGATACTATGTACAGGTGAATTCACAGTTTATTGATTTAAGGGGTTACATAAAGAAATGCCTCTAACATCTCTATAACTAAACAACTTCTATTTCACTTTGCACACACACATGGCAAGTTCTAGGTATCATGTAAAACATATAATGCAGGTAAAATCTCACACACACTTAGCACGGAACTCATTTAGAATCAGGTTCATCTATGGAGTCCTATCAACGTTCAAGCAAGCTGTATTGAGCAATTTAAGGCATATCCAAGAATCTATAGTCAAGCTTAGATCATACACTCTCAAGTTCATTTTAGTTTTTTTGCTAATGTGCATACTTGGGATTACAGGTTAACCTTTAGCCTCTAATCCTAAAAAAGAAAAATCTACCTAACCCGGTTTAATAAAAACCCTTGGAAAATAACCGCGGTCAAATGAAAAACCAAGGGAGAGGTAATACACTACCTACAAAAAGAAAAGAAAAGAAAGAAAAATTCCTACATGGACTACTTCCCTCAAGAGTACTTGTCCAAATAGTCCGTCATCAGGAAGAGCCCTCTACTCATATTTTTGGATTTTTTCAAGTTTCTGATTTTGTTTTGTGTTTTTATTTCCGACTTAGACCCTTAAGAAGCCCGTCCTCAAGTGTCCATCATCGGGACAAGCCAGCTAATATAATTTACAACTACAACTACTATGTACAACATATAATACAAGATAATTCTCCCACCCAACACTTAAGATCATGACATTTCCTCATGGCATAATAATCAATGTATAGCACAGAAGGGTGAGAAAACTTACTTGGGCCTCACTCAGAGTCGGAGACGGTGGTGGGGTCGACATTGCAAGCGCGACCTAGAGCTCGAAACCATGCCATGAAACGGTTCTCAGATCTTGATTGCCTCTGAGACATTGCGTCCATGTGCGTGTGCAGGCCGTCCACGGAGGTGCGTAGATCCGCAACCTCCTCCACCAAAGCTCTCAGCATAGGTCTAGTGGACTGGGACCTGGATAGGCCAGCTCCATAATGAGCGTGCCTCGAAGGGCTTGCGGAGTCAATGGATCTTCGGGATTGGACAACCGGCACATGGTCATCCTCGTCATCTATGTTAATAGGATCAGTGCCTCTACCCGTCCGAATAAAATAAGCCTTGAATGGAGATTTTTGAGGAAGCTCACCATCCATAGGTAATACGGGAGTCCGAGGGGATAGGCACAAAGAAGTGACTAGAGACGGGCAGTAAAATCCCTTGGATTTGAGGGGTCCCCTCAGCACCATCTCGTTAGCTATCAAGCGGGAAACATCAACATCCCGCTGGGTGACAAAGCACCATGTTAGCAATGCCCGATTAAAGTTAACATTGGTAGTGTTGCTAAAACGGTTACAGACAACCGTAAACCAGTATTTGGCAATATGAGTGAAGCTGTTAGAATTCAGAGTAATTTGGTCTTTTATCCAGTTAGGACGACCATTAACAAACAAGGCCTCAATCATGGTGTCCCAAGTGACACCGGGCCCGTCGTGGTAGAAGTCCACGTCATTATAAAAAGCGGACTGTCTTAGAGCCTGCCTAATAGTAGGCTCTTTGGCACATACATACTTACCTCTGATGAAGACAGTCCTGGCAATGCTGTAGGTTGCGCTCGCGTAGAACTCCCTTACGAGTATCTTGTTGATGAGGGTAGGTTTATCAAACAGGAATTCCATCTCCCTGCGTCTGATCTCCTCGTACATGTCGGGCATTTCTGCCCGAAGAGCCATCCTATCAATGGAAAGCTTTAATAGTCTTGGCATGGAAGTCAGCTTCAGCTTCATCACATGCGAATCGAGACTCGTCATAGGTCGGTTGCCTAGACGAGTTGCAGTATTCCTGGATCTTTTGGAGGCCATAACCTTGCACAAAAGAAGCAACCAAAAATTTTCATTACGTTAGTACATCAGTTGGTTACTCAGACTTCACCATCCGTTGACTACAATTGTCTACCTTTAGTGATGTCATACCATAACCCCTACTTTTGACCACATATTTCCAACAATTTCACCAAGTCTACCTAGTGCAACCCACACTCTCCTTTTGGCATTCAAACATCACCCACATATACATACACCATCTCCAATTATATACAACAACCAACCTAAGCATTATATCTCCTAAAAATACCACAATCATATACTACAACATATTTGGCCAAACCTTGGCCCAAAACACTACCAATTAATTCAACCACCAATTTTGGGTCTCCAAACCACCATAAACATCACAATTCAACACAATGGAGACCCAATTAATACCAAAATCCCAAAAATCAATTATACAACATTAATACTAAATTAATAGGGCATATAAGAATATTTTTCACTAATCCTAGAATGGGTTTAAGCAATTACTACAATTAAAGTCTACTACAATAATTAAACTACAAAAAAATTAAAGAGAGACTAAAAAGAAAAAAAAAGGAAATCTTGCTTGTAGATGGATGGAAGAAGGGAGAGTGTTGTGAGTGATGAATTTGGGGAAGCGGTAGAGGAAGAAGAAGAGAGAATTGGGGAAGATTTGAAGAGAGAAGAAGGAGAAAATTAAGTTTAGAGAGAGAAGATGAAGGGGAGTTTCGGCTGGGTTTGGGGGAATGGGGGGGGGGGGGGGGGGTTTAGTAAGGGTTATTAAAAATTGGGGGGGGGGGATTTTAAAAAATTTAAAATTTTTGTTGCCTAGTCCAGATATATCTGCGGTCCACCGCGGTCGCGGTGGAACCGTGAAGTAGAAGGTTCAGAGGGGCCAATCCACCGCGGTCCAACCACGGTCGCGGTGGAACCGCAGTGAAACAGTTCCTCTGAAGTTTTTGCCTGGGCTGCAACATTTATTTTTGTATAGACTAACTATAATGCTTTAAAGTCGCTACACGACACAACTTAGCACATTTCAAGACTCGCTTGACCTTTGAGGTTCATCCAACCGTAATTCAACCTTCTCATTGATGTCATCCATGCCAACATATAATTTCAACAGTTGTCCATTGACTCTGAAAGTGCGAGAGCCTTCTATAGTTTATAATTCCACAGCGCCATACTGTAACGCTTCTATCACCGGGAATGGGCCTGACCATCTTGATTTCAGTTTTCCCGGGAACAACCGTAACCTTGAGTGATATAGAAGTACCTTGTCCTCGGTTTTGAAGTTGCACTCTATGATATTCTGGTCATGTAGCCGCTTCATCCTCTCTTTGTATAATCTTGTGCTCTCGAAAGCTAGATACCGGAATTCTTCCACCTCATGTAATCTAGTGATTCTTGATTTAACCGCTTCATCCCAGCTGAGATTTAATTGCTTGAGTGCCTACCATGCTTTGTGCTCTAGTTCAACATGTAGGCAAAAAGCTTTCCCAAACACCAATTTGTATGGTGACATGCCGATTGGTGTCTTAAAAGCTGTCCTTTATGCCCATAAATGCATCATCGAGCTTCCTGGACCAGTCGATCCTCGTGGCATTCATTGTCTTTGTCAGTACACACTTTATCTCCCTGTTGGAGACCTCAACTTTTCCACTGGTTTGCGGGTGATATAAAGTAGCCACCCTGTGCCTTACATCATACTTAGCCAACAATTTCTCGAATGCCCGATTGTAGAAATGAGTACCCCCGTTGCTAATGATTGCCCTTGGCGTCTCAAAACGAGTGAAAATGTTCTTCTTTAGAAATCCCACCACCACCTTTGCATCGTTGGTGGTAATGGTACTTCTTCCACCCATTTGGACACGTAGTCTACAATAACAAGAATGTACTTATTGTGATAGGACCTGACAAAGGGACCCATGAAGTCCATTTCCCAAACGTCAAACACTTCCACCTGTTGGATTGGGTTCATAGGCATCTCATGACGCCGGGAGATGTTCCTGGTGCGATTACATTTGTTACACCCTTTCACCCACAGGTGTGCATCTTTAAATACTATTGGCCAGTAGAAATTGGCCTCAAGTATCTTGGTAGCTGTTCGAACTCCTCCGAACTGGCCACCATATGCTGAAGCATGCACGCCTGCAAAATAGAAGATTATTCGATCTCGGGGACGCATCTCCGGATCATGTTATCAAGGCATATCCTAAATAGATAGGGCTCATCCCAATAATAAAGTTGGCTTTCACAAAAAAATCTTTTCCTCTGGACCGATGATTGGTCCTGAGGAACAATACCACTGGCCAGGTAATTTGCATAATCTGCATACCATGGTGCTTCAAGGAGAGTGGTAGCGAGCAGCTGCTCGTCTGGAAAGGTTTCAAGAATTTCTCCACTCTCTTTGACAATTTCAGCTATTTCAAGTCATGATAAGTGATCAGTGACATGATTTTCGGTGCCCTTATGGTCGAACTCTTGCAGAAGCAACACCCAACGAATTAGAAACGACTTAGAGTCCTTCTTGTCAATTAAGTATCTTAGTGTTGCATGGTCAGTGTATACTATTACCTTGGATGCTATGAGATAGGGCTTGAAGTTGTCGAACACTAGCACTACCGTCAGCATTTCCTTTTCCGTCAACGTGTAATTCAGCTGTGCTCCACTCAATGTTTTACTAGCATAGTAGATTGGATGCATCAGCTTGTCCTTCCGCTGGCCAAGCACTGCCCCCACAGCATAGTCACTTGCATCGCACATAAGCTCAAATGGTTGCTCCTAGTTGGGGGCAATGATGATTGGTGTTGTGACCAGCCTCTTCTTCAGCTCCTCAAATGCAATCCTGCACTCATCAGAAAATAAAAAGGGGTGATGTTTTTCAAGCAACTTACAGAGCGGATTTGTGATTTTGGAGAAATCTTTAATGAACCTCCAGTGAAAACCGGCATGTCCAAGAAAGCTTCTAATGGCCTTGACGGACATTGGTGGAGGCAACTTTGCAATGACATCAACTTTGGCTCGGTCTACCTCAATACCCTTGCTCGAAACCTGGTGCCCCAAGACTATACCTTCTTGTACCATGAAATGGAACTTCTCCCAGTTTAGCACCAAGTTTGTCTCCATACACCATTTCAGCACTCTTGTCTGATTGACAAGGCATTCATTAAATGAATTTCCTACCAATGTGAAATCATCCGTGAACACCTCCATGATATCTTCCACCATGTCGGTGAATATGTCCATCATGCACCTTTGGAATGTGGTAGGTGCATTGCATAATCCGAATGGCATCCTAATGAAGTCAAAAATGCCATATGGCCATGTGAAGGAGGTCTTCTCTCTATCCTCGGGGGCTATTGAGATCTGATTGTACCCAGAGTACCCATCCAAGATGCAAAAGTATGACTGCCCTGCCAACCTATCAAGCATCTAGTCAATAAAGAGAAGTGGGAAGTGGTCCTTGCGGGTGGCTAGATTCAGTTTCCGGTAGTCCATGCATATCCTCCACACGGTGACGGTTCTTGTTGAGATTAATTCATTGTTCTCATTTTGCACCACCGTCATGCCACCTTTCTTTGGCACACATTAAACTGCGCTAACCCAGCTACTATCAGAGATTGGGAAAATAATTCCCACGTCCAGCCACTTTATTACTTCTTTCTTCACCACTTTCTTCATGTTTGGGTAAGGCCTTCTTTGGTGTTCCCTGGAAGGTTTGTGCCCCTCTTCCAGGAGAATCTTGTGCATGTAGTATGTGGGGTTGATCCCTGTTATGTCTGCCATGGTCCACCCAATGACAGTTTTGCGTTCTTTAAGTACCTGTATAAGCTTTTGAGCCTGCATATCTAGTAAACCATATGAGATACTATCATGTAAAGTGGAGTTAGGGCCTAGAAATTTATACCTGAGATGAGCTGGTAGCGGCTTAAGTGCCAGCTTTGGTGGCTCTTCAATGGATGGTCTTGCTGGAGGGGTCTCTCTCTTTTCTAAGTGTAGAGGTTCAAACTCGAACTCTCTATGCCAAAACCCTTTACCTTCCAGAGATAGCACCCACTCTGCCAGGCTTTCACCGTTTACCTCTTCTATGTTAATCAGGTATGCCTGAAGTGGATCTTCAGCTATCAATTCTACATCGTCTGTCTCCACTATCACATTTACTGCATCTATGGGAGAGCAATTCGCGACTCACTAGGGTGCCTCATGGATTTTTATACGTTGAATATGATCTCCTCATCATTCAGCCTTATCTTGAGCTCCCCGGTCTCAATATCAATCAGTGCTCTCCCTGTGGCTAGGAATGGTCTTCCTAAGATTAGAGGAATTTCCTCGTCCACCTTGCAGTGAAGAATAACAAAATCGGTGGGAAACACAAACTTCCCTACCTGGATGAGCACATCGTCCAATATACCAAATGGACGCTTAACCGTCCTGTCAGCGAGCTGTAATAACATAGAAGTAGCCCTGGCTCTCTCGATGCCCAGCCTCTTATAGATTACCAAGGGCATAAGTTTTATCCTCGCTCCCAAATCACACAATGCCTTAGCAAAGGCAAAGTTTCCTATAGTGCATGGAATAGTGAAGCTACCTTGGTCAGATAGCTTCTCAGCTATGGGTCTAGAGACGACTACACTACTTGTCTGTGTAAGAGTTACGGTGGCCAGGTCTTGGAAATAAAATTTCCACGACATCAAATATTTCATCATCTTAGCTTACCCAGGCATTTCTTTCAAAGCTTCAATAAAGGGAATGTTTACTTGGATTTGATTGAGCATCTCGAAGAATCTCTTGTATTGCTCCTCTTTCTGTTGCTTGGCCAACCTTTGGGGGAATTGGGCTGGAGGCCCCTTCTTCCCAATAACTTGGGACTTTTCTTTCTCTATAACATGTTCGACAACCCACTGCTCTACCCATTCAACTACTTTCTCCGTTCCCCGTTGCACATTATTACTTTAAGCTACTGACTGGACAGTAACTTCTGTCAACCTGGTGGACTAATCCAGTTCAATGGGTACTGGAATGAGTGTCTCAGCCTGCAAATTGCCTCTATCTCTTTCCTGCTCAGCATCAAGATCTCTTCCACTTGTCAGATTAACTGCCATTAGCTTCTTTGGGATTTAATCTTTTGGTTTTGTTTGTGTATCTGCAGGCAATGTCCCATGAGGACGATTGTTAAGTCACATAGCAATCTGGTCCGCCTGTACTTCAATATTCTTGATAGCTCCGTCATGTGCATCTATCCTCTCATTGGTTTTGGAATGTGACCCAATTACCTACTACATCATATCTTTCAACTCTGCGAACCCATCGTCATGTCCACCTGCATGTTGTGGTGGAGTTGGATGATACCCCTGCTGCTGATTGTTGAAATTCTGATGTCTAGGATATGGAGCCATGTTGTTTGGTAGCCTCATACCAGCTGCATTATATTGTGGTTGTGGAGACCTGTACTGTTGTGGAGCCTACTGACCCCAAATCTGGTTACCCTATCGCTGCCCTCCATAATTAGCCACATAGTTCATGTCTTCATACTTGTGATGATGTTCTTGGTCTGCAGCCCATGGATTACCTATGGGTTGGCTAATGAAAGATGTGCATAAACCACCATTGGTAGTTTCTACTATGTGAACATGCTGCTTGACCCCAAATTTTTCCACCTTCTTCGTCAGGATGCTCATTTGTGTCAATAAAGTAGCCACGTTCTCCTCCAGTGTGTTGGAATGATTCAGAGGTACAGAGTGTACCACTGGAGTGATAGGAGCATTCCTGGTCGTCCACCCGGAGTTTTGATCCATCTTGTCAAGCAAATTCTGCCCTTCTTTCCAGGTCTTGCTCATAAACGCCCTACCTGTTGAGGCATCTACTATATTATTCATACTGTCTGAAAGCCCCATGTAGAACCTTTGACCCAACACCTGTTCAGGAACCCCATGGTGAGGACATATATCTAGCATACCTTTGAATCTGCCCCAAATTTCATATAATGTCTCCATTGGCTTCTGCTTGAAGCTCACAATTTCATCAATTTGCTGAGCTGTCTTGTTAGGTGGATGAAACTTGTTGTGGAATTGCTTGACTAACTCATCCCCTGTTGCAATACCATTTATGGGGAGTGAGTTTTGTCGTACGTGCGTAACCCCTGTAACTGAGAATGGAAATAGAAAGAATCTGATGGCTTGCGGTGTCACGTTTGGATGCCTCTGCGTCTTGCATATAGAAAGAAAGTTCTTCAGGTGTTGCTTTGGATCTTCAACTTGAGTCCCAGAGAATAGTCCCTTATTTTGCAACAAGTGTAGCATGTTATTGGAAATATGGAATGACTCAGCTTGAATGGTTGGCACAATAATGGCAGTTGCCAAATTATAATCAGTTGGCTGTGCTGAGTCAAATAATGCACCTTCATGTGCCTCCAACGCCTCATGTACGTTTAACCCAGCTTACTGCTTTGGGTCGTTCACGTCTCCCATGTCGAAATCTAGTTTAGTTGGTTGCTGAGATTGCTGAAGTTGTTTGATTGCCTAGTTATGTGCCTGGAAAATTTGCTCTAGGTCTGGGAGTCCTTCAATTAGTTCTCCAGTCCTTGCTGATTTCCTAGGCAAGCACCTGAGTACCCAATTCAACAACCGTCAAATTGTTTAATATAAAGACTGTAGAAAGAACCTGACTACACAAGAATCTTGTAGTTCTGTCAATGGCAATTGATAATTTCGTTAATTCCCCGGTAACGGCGCCAAAATTGATTCATGCCCAAACAATGATCAATGTCAATATAATCTGGTCTATTAAGTCTAGAGTATGTCCGGCAGAGAATTAACCTATCAATAGAACCTTCCACAACCTAAGAATACTCCTGAATCAACTTCCCAAGCTATGGAATATATATTTTTGTGGATGATTTCTACTAACTAACTTTTGCAAGAAACTAAAGACTTGAAAGAATGAATTGAATGTGGTTTAAAGAATAGAGAGAAAGACTAAGGTATTGATTTCCCCTATTGATGGAATCCCTTCTGTTCATGCTCATACAAATTGTCAATATTATTCTATCAATCATGAACGCTATTTTTACAGTAATTCTCTCCCGAGCAACTACAATAATTTCCTAGTGCATTCTCCCGAGCTACCCTACCTAGCTTTAATTTGAATAGTTCACTTTAGATTGCACCCAAGGTTTCGTTTTCCTAACCCCACTTTTATGCCTACAATTTTCGATTTTCTGCAGTAGTCTATGTGTGGTGTTGTTCGACAATTACCTAAATATGCCCTCTTTCCAAAGTTATGCACAATAAATAGGGACAACTAATTGAGGATCCTATCAATTAACTACAACAAGAACGAAGTTAAACAAATAGAAATCTAGCTAACAATTTGTAATCACATAACCCAGAAGTTCGTCACTCAATAGGTTCCATCAAAACCTTAGAAAAAGATTTAGCTACTCATAATCAAAGAAACAAGATAGATAATGGAATTCATAATCAAAGATTCAATGTAAAAGAAATATAGATGTTGAGAGAGTTCTCTCTTACTAGTTTGCTTGCCAAAGTAGTGAATAATACAATACTTGCCTGTCTTGGGTGAATCCTAATATAAAATATAGGGTTTAGGTTACATAATTTCCGTTTTGACAATTTTGGCCATCAAAATTTCGGCTTCCACCGAGGTTCGACCGCGGCCGCGGTCCAACAACGGTGGATCAAGTCCTCTGAACTTCAAAATATTCCACATGCTTCTTCTACTGTGGTTCTATCGCGGTCGCGGTTGAACTGCAGCATAATAGTGCTGCGGATTCTTCAAGCTATTTTTCTGAACAAACTCCTAACTTGTTCCATATTTGGCCTTTTAACCATCTTATGACTCCAAAACTGCTCCTTTAGTCTTCATTAGCTCATGTGTACCTATAACACACTAAAAACACTAATAAAATCATTTTTTCATCAAAAACAATATCAAAACAACAATAAAGTGTGATTATTTATGGCAAAAATATAGTCAAATTCACCTATTCTCACAGGGCGTGGCTATGACACGGGTCAGGACGTCGCAGGACGTAGCAGGACATGGCAGGGCGTGGCCATGGCACGGGTCAGGATCTCATAGGACGTGGCCACAGGGCGTGTCAGGACATCGCAGGACATGGCCATGGCACATTTCAGGACGTGGCCATAGGATGTGTAAGAACGTCGTAGGACATGGCAAGACATGGCCATGGCACGTTTCAAGACATGTTAGGACATTGCAGGACATGGCAATGCTTGGCCATGGCACGTGTCCAGACATCGCAGGACATGGCAGGACATGGCAGGACATGGCCATGGCATGTTTTAAGACGTGTTAGGACATAGCAGGACATGGCAGAGCTTGGCCATGGCACATGTTAGGACATGGCAAGACATGGCAGGACATGGCAGGGTGTGGCCATGGCACGGGTTCGGATGTCGCTGGACATAGCAGGACATGGCAGGGTGTGGCCATGGCATGGGTTAAGACGTAGCAGGACATAACAGGCTGTGGCCATGGCACGGGTCAGGACGTAACAAGACATGGTAGGGCGTGGCCATGGCACGAGTCAGGACATCACAGCAAATGGCCACAGGACGTGTCAAGATGTCGTAGGACATGGAAGAACGTGGGCATGGTACGGGTCAGGACGTGTCAGGTCATGGCCATGGCACGTTTCAGGACGTGTCTCCACACCGCTCAATGTCTAGTGCTAGCCAAATGTTGAGCAACATGTCAAGGGCAATGATGGTAGTGGTCGTTGGTGGCGGTGATGGAAAGTAGCGGTGGTTTGTAGTAGCGACCGACGATGGTTGGTGGACGCTTGGTGGTTGGCGCCGGATGTTTTATGTCCGAATCACTTATGGCGTTTGCGGTAATGGAATTTACTCATGATTAATGGTGGTTGGTCATCCATATGGATTTATAAAAATATTATCTATTTTACCTATTTTTTTAATCTAGTTTGTATTAATTTTTATAATTTTTTGTAATTTTATATAGTTGTTATGTTAGTTTTATATAAAATTAATTAATCTTTTATGTGTAATACTATTACTAGATGTACTGGAAAAATTTCCATTGTTTTTCCTAGTTTTTTATTATTTTTCCATGTATTTTTCGTTTTATAATAAAAATAAAAATAAATAAATATTTTTTTTGTAAAAAATATCATTTACAATGTTTAAAAGTCATTTGTGAATATATTAGCTAAGTTGTACCTTGGTTTGTGCTATTTGGTGTTGTACAACTCTATTATGATTCTCTGGACAAGACATGTCTACTCCTGAAACATGGGTTTTTTTAAGCATATATAAGGGGGTAGAGGTGTTGAAAGGCACCTCAGGTGCTTGCTGCCAGGCAGTGCGGGCACGCATATGGGATGATGTCATGGGGCGTGGGCATAGGGGGCATGCATGGCTTGTCCATGCTACATCGCCGAAGTTTACAAACAACGCAGGCAAGTACTCGTGTAGGCTCGTAGCATGCCTAGGGGAGACACCGCTTGTGGAAAACATTTGATTTTGGCAACAAAAGGTGAAGCATCGTGCAAGTAGCACCTCAAGGTGCCGTGCGCATGGGGCGAAGCTTAGTAAGTGCCGGTTTCCAATGGATGTTGCGGGCAAAATTTGTAGGCGACAATGCTCATGGCGGCAAATGGTTTTTAGCAATGGAAGGGCAAAGCAACATGCAAGTAGCACCGCAAGGGGCCATGCGCATGGGACAAAGCTTACTATGTCACCGATTGCCATCGGTTGTTACGGGTTGTGTTTGGCATGCTAGTGGCAGCTGAACACTTTAGACCAAAAAAGGTGGAGCGTCGTGCAAGTAGCATCGCAAGGCGGTGTGCGCATGGGGCAATGCTCACTAGATGTCGATTGTCATCGGGTGTTTTGGGCAATATCGGGAGGCCACATAGCTCGTAACGGCTGATGGCTTTTTGCAATAGAATGGCAATGCATTGGCAAGTAGCTCCGAAAGGTGTCGTGTGCATAGGGCAAAGCTCAGTAAATTGCCGATTGCCATCGGTTGTTGCGGGTTGAGTCTGTCATTGCTTGTGGCAGTTGGTGGCTTTAGACAATGAATAACGGAGCATCATGCAAGTAGTGCCGCAAGGCGACGTGTGCATGGTGCAATGCTCAGTACATGTCGATTGCCATCGGGTGTTTCGGGCAACATCACTTCTGGCGGTTGATGGCTTTTGGCAATAGAACAGCAAAGCCTCATGCAAGTAGCGCCGCAAGGTGCCATGCGCATGGGGCGAAGCTCGGTAAGTTACCTATTGCCATCGGTTGTTGTGAGTTATGTTTGTAAACTCCCCCCACCCCCACCTCCCATGACGGCTGATGGCTTTTGATAATGAACGGCAGAGCATCATGCAAATAGTGCCACAAGGCACCGTGTGCATGGGGTGAAGCTCAGTAGATGTTGATTTCCATCGGTTGTTGCGGGAAACATTTGATGGAGACATCGATTGTGACCGCAGGTGGATTTTTGCAATGGAATGACAATACATCGTGCAAGTAGCACCGAAAGGTACCGTGACCATGGGGAAAATCTCAGTAAATTGCCAATTGCCATCATTTTTTGTGGGTTGTGTCTGGCATCGCTCGTGACAGCTAATGGCTTTAGACAATGAACGGTTAAGCGTTGTGCAAGTAGCGCCAAAAAGTGTCGTGCGCATGGCTTGATGCTTAGTAGATGTCGATTGCTATCTAGTAATTCGGGCAACATCAGGAGGCGACATCGCTCATGATGGCTGATGGCTTTTTGCAATAGAACGGTAACACATCGTGCAAGTAGCACCGAAAGGTGCCGTGTGCATGGGGAAAAGCTCACTAAATTGTCGATTGCCATTGGTTGTTAAGGGTTGTGTCTGACATCTCTCGTGGCTGCTGATGGCTTTAGACAATGAACGGCAAAGCATCGTGCAAGTAGCTCCACAAGGCGCCATGCGCATGGGGTAAAGCTCAGTAGATGTCGATTGTCATCGGTTGTTCTGGCCAACATCGGGAGGCGACATCGATTCTGATGGATGATGGCTTTTTGCAGTAGAACGACAACACATCATGTAAGTAGCTCCGAAAGGTGCTGTGCATATGGGGCGAAGCTCAGTAAATTACCGATTGCTATCGGTTATTGTGGGTTATGCCTGGCATTGCTGTAACCCCCTATTCGTGCTTTGCGAGGCTTGTCTTGGCTTTGCAACGTTGGCATCGACAACAACACATGGTTGTGTGTCGCGTGTTGGGGCTGTTGTTGGCTTGTATCGGCGAGGCAAATGTATGCCAAGTTGGCCCTTGCGAACAGCTTGATGCACTATCTCCCTTCAACCCTTTGAGCGAAATGTGGCAAAAGAAAAGGAAGGAAAATCCATGGACCGATCCCATCATCTCCACCCCGTAGGAAGTACGAGATCACCCCAAGGATGCCTTCGGCATCCAGGGGTCACAGACCGACCATAGAACCCTGTTCAATAAGTGATGTTCGGCTTGTGTGGCTAGGTTGGATCCCTGCTTGAGCACTGACGTTTTAGCACAAATGCCATCTCAGTCTTGGAACAAGCACAACTTAGGCTTGTTCGGCATCGGTTTTCTGTGTTGCATACCTAACTCCAAGGTATTATCAAGCACAATCGGTTGCCTTTTGCCCCTCGCATTCGACGTGCGGGGTGAACCAAAAGCTGTAGTTGTTTCCCAATTTGTCCTTGCTTTGCCTTGCAATGGCTTGGTCCATGACTAGTATGCTCGAGCTCTAGGATTCGATAAATGCAATGGACACGGGGTCTTCGTTGGCTCCTATCTGCCCAAAGAATGCTCCTTAGAAATGACGGTCATCCTCGTCTTGGACTTGGCCGTGCCCTTTGGGTCAGCCATGCTCATGCGATGCCGGCGTCAATGAGGAATGCTACCTAGTTGATCCTGCAAGTAGTCATATGCTTGTCTCAAAGACTAAGCCATACATGTGTAAGTATGAACAAATTTAGACTGTGAAACTGCGAATGGCTCATTAAATCAGTTATAGTTTGTTTGATGGTATCTACTACTCGGAGAATCGTAGTAATTCTAGAGCTAATACGTGCAAAAAACCCCAACTTCTGGAAGGGATGCATTTATTAGATAAAAGGTCGACGCGGGCTTTGCCCGTTGCTGTGATGATTCATGATAGCTCGACGGATCGCACGACCATCGTGTCGGCGATGTATCATACAAATTTCTGCCCTATCAACTTTCGATGGCAAGGATTTTGGCATGATGGCCATTCCATTGGCCTTATGCGCGGGGAAAATCACATGCAAGACAACGCGGGTGTTGTCGATGGCAATAGATTGTTGCAAGGGCAAGGGTGACGGACTACACTTATAATTGAGGGCTTTGGTGTGGCAGACTACATCAAATAAAAGGGAGCTGTTTGCAAGCAAAGTCAAGACCTTGATGGATCCAGGCGGGCTAAACGGATGCTTGACAAGGCTAATCGGGAAAGACCTAGGCGCTAAAGTGAGGCAGCTTTGTGCCAAGGCAAAAGGATTGGCAATGTGGTGTTGCCATGACTTAGGTATGCGGACTGGCACCTAAGTTAAGTGTGGGCAAATGACTCGGCAAAAGGAAGGGCATCAAGACTTGGTGACTTGAGGCCAAAATCATCATTGGCATTGGCAATGGGCAGACTTGATCAAGTAGGGGCGACTTGACAAGAACAATCAACTCTGGCAGCGGGCGGGCGTGCGGCAAAGTTAGGGGCGATGAGCTGTGGCGATGGCATTGAGTGGAGCAGTGTCAAGAGCAAAGGTTGGGTGCAATGCCAGCCTTGGGCGTGTAGCAGCTGGCCAATAACGCACATGCAGTGCACATGGAGCGGTTTCCAAGTGTGCTATGCACATGCCAAGCAGTGGAGCGATTACACCCACCCATGTCCAAGTGTTGCTGATTTTTAGTTGAGTCTTTGCACGTTTTGTGGCATGTCTTAGGCATGTTCCCATGTTTTTTATCATGGGGATCATTTCCTATCAGTTGGGTCATGTCAAGTGAACATAGGAACTTATTTTGGGCTGACTACACTATACATATGTGTGCTAGCAGTCATAAAAATGGGCTAAGTACCTAGGGAGGGAAATAGTCTATCAAATAGGTATATGGTTGTCTATTTTGGGGCTTGAGCCTGGAAAAATATGTGCCATTTCCTTGCCAAACAAGTTTGGAGCACGAGTGGCCTTAGGTAGGGGCTTTTATAGGGCAGATTCGGGCACTTTGTTGGCAATTTTGTGAGTTGGCACCTACAAAGGGTGGCAGCACTTTGTCAAACTCAGAAATTTCCTTGTAATTGTATATATTATAAAATGTTGGGAAAGGGTTCCCGTAAATCTGTTGTCTTCTTCTTTTATATATGTTGCCTTGAATTTTTCTAAGTGTAAAACCTCGAATCCGATATTAAAATTGGGCAAAGGCTGATGTCAAGTGGGGACTTGACTACCATACAACGGCCAGTGTTTCGACGGACAGAAAATGCCCCTGTGACAACTGGTATCAAAGAAGAGCATGTTCGTGGGTGGAGACGCGACGTGTAGTGGAACTGGTAGCCAGGTTCATGACGAGGTCAAGACAGACATGAACAAGACTGCAAAACAAGGGGTCAATGTGCTTGTTCGTGGTGGGACTGTCTTGGTTGAAAAATTATGTAAAAGGGAAAGAAGGCTATAATGCAGAATATTTTGAGTTTGTGGGTGCCAAAAATTAGTGTTGGTTCTTTCAAATCAGTTAGTTGACGTGCTAGTTTTGCTGTGGGATTGACAGACCAAGAAATGCAAGGAGAAATCAAAAATGTTGCACTTCAGGGCAAAGGCAACGTATTCTCTAACGGAGTGCTGAACTTGGCATCTTGGCAAAAATCGGCAGCATGAGTCGCGATCTATTCGACGAGGGTGTCGAATTCTACTAGTTGGGGTGATTTGTTAGACCTTTGACAAAGCTGATCGGCAAGCGACGCAGCAGTGGCAAGGATTTTGGCATGATGGCCTTGCCATTGGTCTTTTCGCGGGGAAAATCACATGCAACACAACGTAGGTGTTGCCGATGGAAACAAATTATTGCAAGGGAAAGGGTGACGGATACACTTATAATTGAGGCCTTTGGCGTGACATACTACATCAAATAAAAGGAGCTATTTGCAAGCAAAGTCAAGATCTTGACGGAACTAGGTGATGTGCCGGAGAAATTCGGCACATTTACATACTAATTGCTCTTATATTAGCCTGTTTCATTACAAAATGTAGTCCATACTTATGTGATTTTGCGGTCTTACAGATAAAGAGGAAGAAAAGACCAAGGACACAAAAATGGAAGCAAAAAGATAAGAAAGAGGGCAAGTTGTGCAAAACAGCCAATCTGCGGACCAACATGCGGTCGCATATTGCATATGTGGACCGGAGAAGAGCAACCAAATCGCAAAGCTAAACAGAGAATGGAGCTGAAATGCACGGCAAGAACGCAACATCTTCTGCGATCGCACAATGAATATGCGGTCCGCACTTCTGCCGCAAAATGAACCTAAAGGAAACCTAAGAGTCAATTATGCGGTGCTTTCTGTGGTCGCACAATCAACATGCGGACCGCAGAATGGTGATGCGATCAGTACACAAATAGCTAGGGTTCCTATCCGTGACGCTGCCTCTCAAGATGCGGACCGCAGACCTGTTATGCGACAGATCTGCGGTCGCATACGTGACCTGGAAGGCAAACTTGTCTGTTTTTTGTCAGATCTTGGTCCCTCTATAAATATCTTTTTAGAATCTTGTGTAAGGGTATCTTGTGCAAACTTTATACTACACTCCAAGACTTTATTATTTCATCTTTTTGGAAACTTTTGGTTGAAGAATCTTTTACTTTGTAAGGATTTAAGACATTAATTACACCTTGTATTTTATATTTTAGCATGTGTGGCTAAACTTAAATACTAAGGTTGTGAACCCTAAATGGGTGTTATGTAAATGGGTGTTTAACATTGAATCTATCCATAATGGTTGGTTAATATTTCTTTCTTCTCATTCTTCATTTATTGTTGGTGGTTGCAAACACTAATTAAAGCCTTTAAAGTCCTACCTTGCTTGGGAAAGTGGGTTAGATTTTGGAAGAAGTAAAGAACAAAAACTCGAGGTCTTACACCTCGTTTAATAGAATCGCTTAGGGATAAGTGGGTTTTATTTGGCATTCATTGATTGTTATACATTGTGACTCTTACACTTTTGGGATAAAGCAAGAGAGGAAATTCTACTAAAGTATTGGGAAATATTGGGTAGTTGCATAGAAATCAATTGCATATCATTAATCAACCATTAGAAATATATCATATTAACACCGATGGCATTACACTAAATTTGTGGGAATACAACCTTGGTTTAATCAATACTATAGATTACTACATCAAGCATCCTTACTAGTTAAATATTCTAAACCAACCTTCACTCATACTACCACTCTTACACCATTTCTATGTTACTTCTAACGGAATAGATTCAAGATTCTAGTCGGGTAACACACTAATTCAAGTGATCATTTCACACCTATTCCTTGTGGGATTCGACCCCAACCTAGTTGGTTTATTATATTTGACACCGACCGCCTTACACTAATTATAAAAGTGTAATTTGAGCGCATCAAAAAATGGTGTCGTTGCCGGGGAACAATTTGGCGTAATTGAGGTTGTTTGAGAAGTAAGCGAAAGTGCTTTGGTCCAAACTTGTGAATATTTATGTGATTATTTTTTTTACCTTTGGTCTATTTTTAGTGTTTGTTTCTTTTTTATTTTCTTAATTTTGAAAAATGGCATCATATAATGAAAATTGGTCGGATGGTAGTTGTTCGTATGTTGATGATCCTTGTCTTTATTGTGGAGGACCACAGTCGCGGCAAAATTGTTTAAATTCTCCCGCGGGTGGATTGTGCGCACAATTCCAAACCATGAGTTGAGTATTTGTGACAAGTGTGGTTTCCAAAATGGTCATTGGGATGATTGTGCTTATTTGTTAGTCCTTTCCCCAAGCCCCCACTATGATGATTCTACTTGTTTTGGTAAGAATTATAGGGCTATGGAATTGGAAGAAGTGGAGCATGGCCAAAGTGGAGAGTTCAAGCTCATGTTTGAATGTCTACTTGAAGAAGGAAACAAGGAGCAAATTGCCTTGGAACATCTCTTGGAGACTAGTCTCCAAAAAGATTTTGCACTCCAAGGATTACACTCACAAATGAATGAACACCCGCCAACCAACTCAATGAGTGTTGTTGATGCCGGCAAAAATATGAAATTGGAGTCAACTAGTGTAAATGCTAATGTAGTTGTTGTTGATTCTAATCCGGGGGAAAAAGAGGATGTCAATTTAGAAGAATTGCAAAGTGTAGGCTTAAAGTCACATTCCAAGCATTTTTCAACATTGGAATTGTGTGGTGACACGGGAGTTGAACCACATGAATCAATGAAGGAGTGCGAGGAGAAACAACTTTGGCCATACATTTTACAGTTTGTGGAGGTACGAAATCAAAACGACATTCCTCACTTGAAGGCCAAGAAGTGCAAAATGAAAATTTTAAGCATTGGCTCGAACATCCAATTACCACCCCTAATCGCTCGTGGTCATAAGCTTGATTCCAAGCTAGAAGCCCAAGTCATATCATCCAAGTGGCGAGAAAAGTGGTAATGTTGTTTGCATCGTGCCACGATGTTAAATGCGGCGCTTGGTGGGAGGCAACCCATCGGTTTTTCAAAATTTTTCATCGTTTTTCGAATTTTCTTTTTTAGAATAGCTTAGAATATTATGTTGAACTAATCTTCCAAGTTTCAGATTTTCTGGAGTTGATTTGAGTAGGTTGGGTTGTTCCGGAGTGCAAAAAACAGTAGCTTCCTGCACAATTCAAGTGCAGAAAGTATTTCCTCAGCGCGTTCGCCTGATACTAACGCGTTTTTGAAGCTTCACATTTTTCAACTCATCGCGTTCGCATGTCACCCAGTCGCATTCGCGTGGCCTGAAGAAAATTATTCAACGCGTTCGGGTGGTTCTCTGTCGCGTTCTCGAGACCTATAGAAAAATACCCTTCGCGTATGCGTAGCCACGTAGAGAACACGTAGGGTCAGGTAGGGGAAAAGAAACCTATGCTACTGGAATTAGTTGTTCCCCCAATTTTTGCCGAAAAATAACAGCTCCTAACCCTAACCCCTTTTCGGCCCAAATTAATTTGAAGTGCAAATTAGCTAAATTCTTCTTGCAATCATCTCCATTGCTAAGGTATGTAATCTTCACTCTCCTCTAAACTAAATTTTTTTTCTTTCCCTCTGTTTCTTTGGTATAAAATCTGAGAATAGCCACCATTGTAGTGTTGTTTTTTGGGTTCAAGTTTTTCAAGCATTAAGTTCCAAATTGGTGCTTGAAAACTTATGTTGCTTGCTGGGTGAGGTTGGTTGAGTGTGTGTTTAATTGTGTGAAAATTCTGGGTAAAAATTAATACCCAAATCTGTTGAATGTGCACAAACAACTAAAGCACACAGTGTGCTTGAAAAAATGCCTCAATGAAACTGAAGATTTCTGGGTGAAGAAGAAGCCTTCGCGTACGCGAAGCACCCAACGTGAACGCGTGAGCTGGAGAAATTAACCCATCGCGAACACAGTCGTCCCTTCGCGAAGGCGAAGGTCTGCAACTTCTGAAATTTTTTTTTACTCTTCGCGAATGCGTCTGGGTGATCGCGAACGTGAAGAGAAAATAACTGGCAGTTCCAAAACATGCAAAAAATAGTAGCTTTCCACAGCTCTGTCCGGGACCTTTGCCGCCCATTTCTTTAGGTTAAATACGTCCTAATACATTGTTTTAAGTGTTCATATGAGCGTTTAATATTGTTGGTCGATTTTGTAGCTATTTTGGACTTATAATGGAACCAGAACATCAAGAAATGGCACAGGAACATGTGTTCGGACCGGGGCAGGAGGAAGCTTATGACCATGACAGGTTTCTATCTGCAGCATGCAAGCGAAAATACGATGAACTGCTGTCCAAAACAATTGTTCGGGAAAAAGGAATAACTTTGGAAAAGGTTGAGGAGAAAATGCTAGAGTTCTATGCACGCTTCATGGAGAACGGCTGGATGTGTTTTGTTGAGCCTCCTATCAACACCAACTACACGGTTGTTTTGGAATTCTTTGCAAATGTCACACGAACTGATTTCCAGGGTGTGTTAGTAACTACTGTGCGGGGTCTGCAAGTTCATTTCAGCTCTCAAGTGATCAATGCTGTTTATGACCTCCCCAATGTTGACAATGAGGTTTACAAAGAGAGAGCAAGAGCAGGGGGCAACCAGTGGCTAATAGACAGGCTGCATGGTGGAGTCACTCCAAAGTGGCTAACATTGCAGAAGAGGGTGGACTCTCATGATTTCACAGCGGAAGCAAAAACATGGCTTTCCATCATTTGTTCCAAAGTGTCACCTTCCACAAATGACTCTGATGTAACAATGGATAGAGCTCTTTTGATTGCTGCTCTCATCAAGGGATTGCCTATGAATGTGGGGGAGCATATTGTTCGAGAAATTGAAGAAGCTGCTAATGGTAGGTCTAAGAGTCTACTCTTTCCCTCTTTATTCACCAGGTTGTGCTATGATGCAGGGGTACTTAAATGCCCCAATGATGTCGAGAAGGGCCCCGGCAAGCCAATGATCCATCCTTTACTAAAATGGGGGCCAAGCGACAAGCAGAAAAAAAGGCATATTGATGTAGCCTCCCCTTCATTCGGGCAGTTCATGGAGATCACCACTGATGCTGCCGGATCCTTTGACCCTGTGGGACCCCTCCAGTCTGGACCACACACTATGAGACATCTGTCTAGCCAGATTTATGGGGTTGATGCACATGTTAGGCAGCTGATAGCTGGCCTTCCCACTAGCCCATCTGGGGCAAGAACATTTGGGACCAGCAGCTCTGCGGGAGCTAAAGCCCCACCAACCCTGGAAGATATGGCCAAGGATCAAAAAGAGATGACAACACAAATGGAGGCCATGAACACCTGGCTAGAAAACATAAGCCGCAGGCAGAGAAAGATAGAAAAGCAGCAAAGAAAATTCAAGGAGCATGAGAAGAATAAGAGCATGCTGCTTTCTAAGATAATGCAGAACCTGAGCACACTTTGTGGTTCATAGGACTCGGATGATGATGATGATCATGTAGACATGGATCTTAAATTTCCCACCACATCCAGTTCTAATTGATGTAGTATTCAGGGAGCACTCTCCACCATTTTACTTTATCATCTTTGTTGTTGCATTGGGGACAATGCAATATATTTAGTTGGGGGTGGCTTCTTGTATAACTGTTCTTCTTGTATAACTGTTGTTTTGGCAGATTGGTATAGTAGTTATTTTCACGGTGTTTCTAGTATATTCTTATGTTATGTGTTATATTAGTTTGTTTATATGTGTTTGTTTTTCATGTTGGTATTAGTATATTTTCATGTGACATGTGATATTAGTATGTTTAGTTACTTAATTTTTATGTTATATGATAGTGGCAATATCCTTGGTTTTCTTTATACCACGGTTCTTTTTCCAAGGATGCCAATTTTCTTCTTGAACCGGGTAAAATTTTTGTTGACTTTTCCCGATGATGGATAGACTGACATTTTCTTAAGGGAATTAGTCTTGTAATTAGGAGTAGCTTTTGTTGAAATTAGAAAAATAAATGGTTTGGAGTTAGGAATTGTGTCCATTGGCCTAGTTGTGCCTTGCTTGGTACCAACATACTTAAATCTCGGCATATGAAGTCTTAGTTGTTAAAAATAAATTGATTGAAGTAAAGATGTCATGACTTTTAGACTCAACTTTTGGCTCTTTAATTCACTAAATAGCTTCCTTTATGCTATATGTGACCACTTTGAGTCATTTATTTCAATTGGATTTTGGATTTGTATTCCACTTGAGTTTTCATGTGCCATGTGTGGTGAGATTTATTTTTGAGTTCTTTTGTATTACTTGTGGTCTAGAACTTGCCCGGAATGTGCTTCAAAGCGAAATCATAGACTAAATTGGTTTGAAAAATGATATTAGGCCTTCCTTGGACCGCTAGCATGCCTTAAAAATGCCTACCCGTAAATATTATCCCTAGTCAACCCATTTTGAACATTTAAACTTATTCTTTGGCAACTGTATTACAAGCTTAAATCCTTTGTTCTTAATTGATCTAGCTTTTGGCACCCTACCTCCCTAAGTACTTTGAAAGTATAAGCATAGGCTAAAAGCCTAAGTTTGTGGGTGAAGGTTGGAATTTGTGATATGTAAGTTGTTTGAAAATGGTGGAAGGTAGAACCAAAAAAAAATGAAAAGAAAAGAAAACAAAAGAAAAAAAATATATATATATATATATATATATATATATATATATATATATATATAAATATAAATATATATATATATATATATAGAATAAAGTGATGAGAAATTGTGAAAAAGGGAAGACTAGGTGTGAAATGAAAAAGCGAAGAAAGGATGGAAAATACTTTTGAAGGAAGGAGGCTTTAATGGTAAATATTGTAGTGCTTTGGGAGGTTTTGAGTCACTTTAACCGAAATTTTGCCTTACCTTAACCAAAAGCCTAAACTACAACCCTTAAGTCCTAATTGATTTTGAACCAAGTTGTCTACATTAGTGGAGGAAAACATGAAGGGCAAGCTTATGGTACTACTTGTAACATTTGAACATCTTTTTGAGAGAGAGTGAATTCTTTCCATTTGATGTCCCATTTTTGTTTGAAATTAAGATTCATGAGTGTGGGATTCTCTCTTAAAGGTGAGGGCACATGAGATTTGAGTTGTGAATTTAATCCCATTTTCAATTGGAAAGAATAACCAAAGAAGTTAATTGTGATGGAGAGGCAAATTTTGAAGCTTTAGTGTCATGACTTGACTGTTACTTTGATTTGCATTAGTGGTTGAGCACTTGAAGTACAATGAAGTTTATGTGAAGTGCTTAATAATTCATATGCCTTGGAATAATTGCTGGTACCAATTGAAGTCATGCAATTGTGCTTAAAGTAGACTTTCTTTTTGGCTTGGTATTATGGAGATGCATTGTCTAGTTAACCACTTGGGAAGAGATTTTGTTGCTTTTGTTGCTTAAGGACAAGCAATAGTTCAAGTTTGGGGGTGTGATGATTTGGTATTTTACCATCTCATCTTGTCTTTAAAATCGATACTTTTGCTATGTTGGAGCAATAAAATAGTGTATTTGATGCCATTTACTTCTATTTTACTGGTGGTAAGTGATTTTGAAGTAATGGTGAAGAAACCAAGTGAAAACAAGACAAAAATGAGCTAAAATGGACAAATAATCTGCCCAGGTGAAATACTCTTCGCGAACGCGATAGAGGTGTCGCGAACGCGATGGTTCAGTAGCCCAAGCTACGCGAACGCGATGTTCAATGGTGCGAACGCAAATGCATGATGAAAAGGACCTTCGCGAACGCGATGTTCAACGACAGGACACTACGCGAACGCGAAGGAATGTACGCGAACGCGTTGACCAAAAACTCTTAGTCATCGCGAACGCGAAGGTAGGCACACGGACGCGATGAACAAATCTGGCGTGAAGACTGGCCAGTTTTGTAATTTTACATTTTCCACACCAAATCAATTATATACTCGTCTAAACAGATACGGGAGATATCTCTCGGCATCTCTCTTCATCTTTTATCTTTGGCATCTTGGACATAATTTTGGCTTAGAGAGAACAAGTTTGGAGGCTAGGGTTTTGCACACACACTTGGGTCTTGAAGATTTAAGCTTGTGGTTAAGGATTTTTTACCCATTTATGTTTATTTCTTCATTTCCTTGCTTTGTATTGTATATCTAAGTGTGTAGTATTTATTTCCAACACTTGAATCTTGTTTATGGGAATATTCATATTTAAAGTGTGGATTAAATACCTTGTTGTGCTTATATTTTGAATGATTTTTATATATTTATGAAGTGAGTTATTGTTACTTTAATTATTCTTGTTATTTAATGTTTCCAAAGAGAATAGCTAACTCTATGACTCGCCCATTTACTTTGAATTAATTTTGGGAAAGATAATTCAGAGTTGGGAAAGATTAATTAACAAGAACTTGAGGCGTTAACCCTCATTTTATAGATTCTACCTAGGGATAGGATTGAACTACTTGTAGCCAATTGGGTGTGCTTAATCTTCTTATTGTGATTAGGGATAATTCAATTAGAAAGTCTTGTTAGTCTTCGGAAGAAGCTAATTAAGAATTATTATCCGTGGCTAATTAATATAAACTCGCTCATATTTATAAAATCGTGAAATACATTGGATCGTTACTTGAGTGTAATTCCCGATGCATTCATACTTGTAGCCATTGATCATTTTATTTGCTTTCCAGGCTAGTTTACATTTTCGCATTTAGATATAGAAATCTTTTCAACCCAAAATCTTAAGTGTTTGGCTTATCGCGACTAGCGATAATTTTCTTGCATTCCTAATCTCCTACATATTGTTCTCTATGGGATTCGACCCTGACTCATAGTTAGGTAAATATATTGCGTACGACCGTGTCTATTGCTTTTTAGCGGTGGAATTGGACATTACCAAAAATGTAGGCGATTTAGCTCTGCGATTTGGTTGCTCTTCTGCGGTCTGCATATGCAATATGCGACCGCATGTTGGTCCTCAGTAACGGTGCCATTTTTGGTAACGTCCAATTCCACCGCTAAAAAGCAATAGACATGGTCGTATGTAATGTATTTACCCAACTATGAGTCAGGGTCGAATCCCACAGAGAACAATATGTAGGCAATTAGGAATGCAAGAAAATTATCGCTAGTCGCGCTAAGCCAAACACTTAAGATTTTGGGTTGAAAAGATTTCTATATCTAAATGCGGAAATGTAAACTAACCTAGAAATAAAATAAAATGATCAATGGCTACAAGTATGAATGCATCGGGAATTACACTCAAATAACGATCCAATGTATTTCACGATTTTACAAATATGAGCGAGTTTATGTTAATTATCCACGGATAATAATTCTTAATAAGCTTCTTCCGAAGACTAACAAGACTTCCTAATTGATTTATCCCTAATCACAATTAGAAGATTAAGCACACCCGATTGGCTACAAGTAGTTCAATCCTATCCCTAGGTAGAATCTATAAAATGAGTGTTAACGCCTCAAGTTCTTGTTAATTAATCTTTCCCAACTCCGAATTATCTTTCCCAAAATTAATTCAACGTAAATGGGCGAGTCCTAGAGTTAGCTATTCTCTTTGGAAACATTAAAGAACAAGAATAATTAAAGTAACAATAACTCACTTCATAAGTATATTAAAATCATTCAATACATAAGCACAACAAGGTGTTTAATCCACACTTTACATATGAATATTCCCATAAACAAGATTCAAGTGTTGGAAATAAATACTACACACTAAGATATACAATACAAAGCAAGGAAATAAAGAAATAAACATAAATGGGTAAGAAATCCTTAACCACAAGCTTTAATCTTCAAGACCCAAGTGTGTGTGCAAAACCCTAGCCTCCAAACTTGTTATCTCTAAGCCAAAAGTATGTCCAAGATGCCAAAGATAAAATATGAAGAGAGATGCCAAGAGATATCTCCTGTATCTGTTTGGACAAGTATATATATGATTTGGGGTGGCAAATGTAAAATTACAGAACTGCCCAGTCTTCACACCAGAGTTGTTCATCGCGTCCGCATGCCTACCTTCGCGTTCGCGATGACTAAGATTTTTTGGTCAACGCGTTCACGTACATTCCTTCGCGTTCGCGTAGTTTCTTGTCGTTGAACATTGCGTTCGCGTGTATTACTTCGCGTTCATGAAGGTCCTTTTCATCCTGCATCGCGTTCGCACCATTGAACATCGCGTTCGCGTAGCTTTAGCTACTGAATCATCGCGTTCGCGAAGAGTATTTCACATGGGCAGATTATTTGTCCATTTTAGCTCCTTTTTGTCTTACTTTCACTTGGTTTCTTCACCATTACTTCTAAATCACATACCACCTATAAAATATAAGTAAATGGCATCAAATACATGATTGTATTGCTCAAACATAGCAAAAGTATCGATTTAAAGACAAGATGAGATGGTAAAATACCAACTCATCACTAGGCGGGCAAAACAGATGCTTGACAAGGCTAATCGGGAAAGACCTAGGCGCTGAAGTGAGGCACCTTTGTACCAAGGCAAAGGGATTGGCAATGTGGTGTTGCCATGAGTTAGGTGAGCAGACTGGCACCTAAGTTAAGTGTGGGCAAATGACTCGGCAAAGAGAAGGGGGTCAAGACATGGTGACTTGAGGCCAAAATCAACATTGGCTTTGGCAATGGGCAGACTTGATCAAGTAGGGGCAACTTGACAAGAACAATCAACTGTGGCAGCGGGCGGGCGTGCGTCAAAGTCGGGGGCGACAAGCTGCGGCGAGGGCATTGAGCGGAGCAGTGTCAAGAGCCAAGGTTGGGCGCAATGCCAGCCTTGGGCGTGCAGCAGCTGGCCAAAAACACACATGCAGTGCACATGGAGCAGTTTCTAAGTGTGCTGTGCACATGCCAAGCAGTTGAGCGGTTACAACAACCCATGTCCAAGTGTTGCTGATTATTAGTTGAGTCTTTGCACGTTTTATTGCATGTCTTAGGCATGTTCCCACGTTTTTGATCATGGGGATCATTTCCTATCTGTTGGGGGATGTCAACTGAACATAGGAACTTATTTTTGGCTGACTACACTATATATATATATGTGCTAGCAGTCTTAAAAACGGGCTAAGTACCTAGGGACGGAAATAGTCTAGCAAATAGGCATAGGGTTGTCTATATTGGGGCTTGGGGTCTTAAAAACGGGCTAAGTACCTAGGGACGGAAATAGTCTAGCAAATAGGCATAGGGTTGTCTATATTGGGGCTTGAGCATGGCAAAATATGTGCCATTGCCTTGTCAAACGAGTGGCCTTAGGCAGGGGCTTTTATAGGGCAGACTCGGGCACTTAGTTGGAAATTTTGTGAGTTGGTGCCTGCCAAGGGTGGCAGCACTTTGCCAAACTCGGAAATTTCCTTTGTAATTGTATGTATAATAAATGTTTGGGAAAGGTTTCCCATAAATCTGTTGTCTCCTTCTTTTATATATGTTGCCTAGAATTTTTCTAAGTGTAAAACCTCGAATCCGACATTAAAATTGGGCGAATGCTTATGTCAAGTGGGGACTTGACTGCCGCACAACGGGCAGTGTTTCGACGGACGAAAAACACCCCTGTGATACCTACCATGGTGGTTACGGGTGATAGAGAATTAGGGTTCGATTCCGTAGTGGGATCCTGAGAAACGGCTACCACGTCCAAGGAAGGCAACATGTGCACAAATTACCCAATCCTGACATCGGGAGGTAGTGACAATAAATATCAATATCGCGCTCTATGAGTTTGGTAATTGGAACGAGTACAATCTAAATCCCTTAACGAGGATCCATTGGAGGGCAAGTCTGGTGCCAGCAGCTACGGTAATTCCAGCTCCAATATCATATATTTAAGTTGTTGCAGTTAAAATGATTTTAGTTGGACATTGGGATAGGCCGGCCGGTCCACCTTAGGTGTGCACCGGTCATCTCGTCCCTTCTGTCGGCAATGCGTTCATGGACTTAATTGGCCGGGTCGTGCCTCCAGCGTTGTTGCTTTGAAGAAATTAGAGTGCTCAAAGCTAGCCTACTATCACGTGACTAATTTTGACAAGTTCCGTGAGGACAACTAGCTAGCCAAAGTGTTATTGCCTAGTTTCAGTCCAAGTTAAGGATCAACACGAAAATCTGTTAACGATGGAAAACACTAAACACATTCAAGTCTAGAAATGAAATGAAGGAAAGGCAGAAAAGTTTTTGGGTCCAAGGCTAATTTTCTCGATATATTAAAGATAGAAGGGAACTTTACAGGTAATGTGAGATTCCTTTGATGTAGGACTTATGATCCTATTTATAATACACAGCTGCTACTATAAAATAATTACAAAGAAATGATGCTGCCCAGCATGCTCTAAAAGCTGGCAGGCATGCTATATGAAAAAAGGAAAGATGGCAAACTTTCTTAAATGTTGTGAGGCATGCTTAAAAATCTGCTTGGCATGCTTAAGGTAATCATTATCATTTTTGAACATGTCTCCCATGGCAGATTTGAATTTTGGAGGGAAAATTGTGCAAAAAATCTGGCGGGTCGCAGCACTCTCCCCCACTTGAATTAGCGATGACTGCGGTGCCACAGATATTCAAGTAGTCTCGATTCTGATCTTTGAACTGCCAAAGGTCTTCATATTTTTCCCATGTTGCTTCTTCAGGTGGCTGTCCCTTCCAATGAAAAAGCAATTGGGCAGTTGAATTGCCCCAACCTTTGCCCCGAACCAGTTGGTGATCAATGATGGCTTTTACATTCTTATCAATGGCAGAAGGTGTGATGAATATCTGGGCACGGCTAGATTGGCCTCTTTCTGCACCCTCTTTGTCTTTATGATAAGGCTTAAGTTGGCTAGCATGGAAGATGGATGGATTTTCTAATGGCTAGGCACGTCCAACTTAAAAGAGATCTTACCAACCTTAGTAAGAATTTCAAAAGGCCCTTCATATTGTCGGATTAGATTTTGATTGACGCTCGATGCGGGCTTTGCCCGTTGATGCGATGATTCAAGATAACTCGACGGATGACACGGCCATCGTCTCGGCGACGCATCATTCAAATTTCTTCCCTATCAACTTTAGATGGTAGGGTAGTAGCCTACCATAGTGGTGACGGGTGATGGAGAATTAGGGTTTGATTCTGGAGAGGGATCCTGAGAAAAGGCTACCACATCTAAGGAAGGCAGCATGCGCGTAAATTACCAATTCATGACATGGGGAGGTAGTGACAATAAATAACAATACCGGGCTTTATGAGTCTGGTAATTGGAATGAGTACAATCTAAATACTTTAACAAGAATCCGTTGGAGGGCATGTCAGGTGCCACCAGCCGCGGTAATTCCAACTCCAGTAGCGTATATTTAAGTTGTTGTTGTTAAAAAGCTCGTAGTTGGACTTTGCGATAGGTCGGCCGGTAGGCCTTAGGTGTGCACCGGTTGTCTCTTCCCTTCTACCGGGGATGAGCTCCTGACCTTAATTCGCCAGATTGTTCCACCGGCGCTTTTACTTTGAAGAAATTAGAGTGCTCAAAGAAAGCCTACGCTCTGTATATATTAGCATGGGATAACATTATAGGATTTCGGCCCTATTACGTTGGCCTTTGGGATCGAAGTAATGATTAAGAGGGACAGTCGGGGGACATTCATATTTCATAGTCAGAGGTGAAATTCTTGGATTTATGATAGACGAACAACTAAGAAAGCATTTTCAAAGGATGTTTTCATTAATCAAGAACGAAAGTTGGGGGCTCGAAGACGATCAGATACCGTCCTAGTCTCAACCATAAATGATGCCGACCGGGAATCGACGGATGTTGCTTTTAGGACTCCGCCGGCACCTTATGAGAAATAAATATTTTTGGGTTCCGGGGGGAGTATGGTCGCAAGGCTGAAACTTAAAGAGTTGATGGAAGGGAACCTCCAGCAATGGAGCCTGCGGCTTTATTTGACTCAACACGGGGAAACTTACCAGGTCAAGACATAGTAAGGATTGATAGACTGAAAGCTCTTTCTTGATTCTATGGGTGGTGGTGCATGGCCGTTCTTAGTTAGTGGAGCGATTTGTCTAGTTAATTCCGTTAACGAATGAGACCTCTGACTGCTAACTAGCTATGCGGAGGTATCCCTTCACGGCCAGCTTCTTAGGGGGACTACGGCCTTTTAGGCCGCAGAAGTTTGAGGCAATAACAGGTCGGCGATGCCCTTAGATGTTCTGGGCCACACACGCGCTACACTGATGTATTCAACGAGTTTATATCCTTGGCCGACATGCCCGGGTAATCTTTGAAATTTCATGGTGATAGGGATAGATCATTTCAATTGTTGGTCTTCAACGAGGAATTCCTAGTAAGCATGAGCCATCATCTCGCATTGACTACGTCCCTGCCCTTTGTACACACCGCCTTCCAATTGAATAATCTGGTGAAATGTTCGGTCGCGGCGACATGGTAGTTTCACTGCCCGCAACATCAAGAGAAGTCCATTCAACCTTATCATTTAGATGAAGGAGAAGTTGTAATAAGGTTTCCGTAGGTGAACCTGCGTAAGGATCATTGTCGGAACTCACAAAGCAGAACAACCCGCGAACCTCTTTAAACACTAGGGAGCAGCGCGGCCGGCGTGCTTCGGCCTCCGTCCGCAAGGTTCCCTCCAATCCCCAGCGCGTGTGCTCGCGTGCATGTCGGGTGGTTAATGAACCCCTACGCAGAAGGCGTCAAGAAATACTAAATTGAAAGCTTGCCCCTCGCACCACGTTCGCAGCGCGCGCGGGGGGACTTGTGCTTCTTTTGAAACACAAACGACTCTTGGAAATGGATATCTCGGCTCTCGCATTGATGAAGAACGTAGAGAAATGTGATACTTGGTGTTAATTGCAGTATCCCATGAACCATCAAGTCTTTGAACGCAAGTTCCACCCAAAGCCATCAGGCCGAGGCAACGTCTGCCTGGGCGTCATGCATCGCGTCACCCCCGCACACCACGCCATTCTCATGGTCACAATGGTGTCGTGGGGCGGATACTAGCCTCCCATGTGCATGAACGTGCGGTTGGCCTAAATGTCAGTAGACGGCAACGAACGTCACAATAAGTGGTGGTTGAAACTCAACTCTCGTAATGTCGTGGCTCCAACCCATCGCATGTTTGGACTCCCCGACCCTTATCGTGCTTAGGCGCTGTGACCACGACCCCAGGTCAGGCTGGGCTACCCGCTGAGTTTAATCATATCAATAAACAGAGGAAAATAAACTTACATGGATTCCCCAAGTAAGAGCAAGCGAACCGGGAACAGCCCAGCCGTAGAATCGGGCAGCTCCGCCATCCGAATTGTAGCCATGAGAAGCATTCTCACTGGTGGACCAGGCCGATGTCCCATGGAAGGGGGTGCCAGAAAGGGTGAGACCCCCGTTGTTCCTGGACCCTTTCACACCATGAGGCGATGTTTACGAGTCGGGTTGTTTGGGAATGCATCACAAATCGGGCGGTGAATTTCGTCCAAGGCTAAATACGGGCGAGAGACCGATAGCGAACAAGTACTGTAAGGGAAATATGAAAAGGACTTTGAAAAGAGTTTCAAAGAATGCTTGAAATTGTTGGCAGAGAAGTGAATAAGGGCTGGCGGTGCACTTCGATCGGATGTGGAATGGTGTTGAGCTGGTCCGTAAATCGACTCGGGGCATACACTAGTGTGGATTGGGGGGGGGCAGCTAAATCCTACTCTTTTGATACGCTTGTGGAATGTCGTATCCTTAAGTGTGGTAGGTAGCGTGCGCCTCTGGCATGCTTCAGCATCTATGCGCTCTGGATGCTGGCCTGTGGCCTCCCTATTCGACCCGTCAATATATACTGACCAAGGAGTCTGATATATGTGCGAGTTTACGGGCGAGTAAACCCGTAAGGTGTAATGAAACTGATTGGTGGGATCCCCCTGAGGGGTGCACCGTCGACCAACCTTAAACTTCTGTGAAGGGTTTCAGTGTGAGCATACCTGTCGGGACCCGAAAGATGGTGAACTATGCCTGAGTGGGTCAAAGCTGTAGGAGACTCCGGTGGAGGCCCGCAGCGATACTGATGTGTAAATCGTTCGTCTGACTTGGGTATACGGGCGAAAGACTAATCGAACTATCTAGTAGCAGGTTCCCTCTGAAGTTTCCCTCAGGATAGATGGAGCTCGCGTTCGAGTTCAATCGAGTAAATCCAATGATTAGAGGCATCGGAAGCGCTACGCCCTCGACATACTCTCAAACTTTAAATAGGTAGGACAGTGCAGCTGCTTTATTGAGCCGCGCCACGGAATCAAGAGCACCAAGTGGGCCATTTTTGTTAAGTAGAACTGGCGTTGCGGGATGAACTGGAAGCCGGGTTATGGTGCCAAACTGTGTACTAACGTAGATCCCACAAAGGGTGTTGGTCGATTAAGGCAGCATGACGGTGGTCATGGAAGTCGAAATCTGCTAAGGAGTGTGTAACAACTCACCTGCTGAATTAACTAGCCTTAAAAATGGGTGGCGCTTAAATGCGCGACCGACACCAGGCCATCGGGTCAAGTGCTAGGCCCCGATGAGTAGGAGGGCGTGGCAGTCGCTACCAAACCTTGGGCGTGAGCCTGTGCGGAGCAGCCGTCGGTGCAGATGTTGGAGGTAGTAGCAAATATACAAATGAGAACTTTGGAGGCCAAAAACGGGAAATGTTCCATGTGAACGACACTTGCACATGGGTTAGTCGATCCTAAGGTTCGGGGGAACCCCGACAAATAGTGCATTTTACAAGTACTCCAAAAGGGAATCGGGTTAAAATTCCTGAACTGGGATGTGGTGGTTGACGGCAATGTTAGGAAGTCCGAAGACGTCGGTGGGGGCCTCGGGAAGACTTATATTTTTTGTTTAAAAGCCTGCCCACACAGGAAACAACTCAGTTGGAGGTAGTGTCGAGCGGCTGGAGGAGCACTGCACGTCGCATGGTGTCCGGTGTGCCCCCGAAGGTCCTTGAAAATTCGGAGGACCGAGTGTCGTCCATGCTCGGTCATACTAATAACCGCATCAGGTATCCAAGGTGAATAGCCTCTGTTCGATGGAGCAATGTAGGCAAGGGAAGTTGGCAAAATTGATCCGTAACTTCGAGAAAATGATTGGCTCTGAGGGCTGGGCACGGGGGTCCTATTCCCGAACTCGTCGGCTGTCGGCGGACTGCTCGAGCTACTTTCACGGCAACAGTAGGTCGTCGCGTCCGGCCGGGGGACGGAGTGGGAACGGTTCCTTTGGAGGCCTTCTCCGGGCATCGAACAGCCCACTCAAAATTGGTACGAAAAAGGAGAATCTGATTGTTTAATTAAAACAAAGCATTGCGATGGTCCATGCGGATGTTTACGCAATGTTATTTCAGCCCAATGCTCTGAATGTCAAAGTGAAGAAATTCAACCAAGCACGGGTAAACGGAGGGAGTAACTATAACTCTTTTAAGGTAGCCAAATGCCTCGTCATGTAATTAGTGACACGCATGAATGGATTAACGAGATTCCCACTGTCCCTGTCTACTATCCAGCAAAACCACAGCCAAGGGAAAGAGCTTGGCAAAATCAGCAGGGAAAGAAGACCCTATTGAGCTTGACTCTAGTTTGACTTTTTGAAATGTCTTGAAAGGTGTAGTATAAGTGGGAGCCGAAAGGCGAAAGTGAAATACCACTACTTTTAACGTTATTTTACTTATTCCGTGATTCAGAAGCCGGGAACTACCCTTCTTTTTGGACCCAAGGCTTGCTTGCAGGCCGATCCGGGTGGAAGACATTGTCAGGTGGGGAGTTTGGCTGGGGCGGCTCATCTGTTAAAAGATAATGCAGGTGTCTTAAGATGAGCTCAACTAGAACGAAAATCTCGTGTGGAACAGAATGGTAAAAGCCATTTTGATTCTGATTTCCAGTACGAATACGAACCGTGAAAGCGTGGCCTAACGAACCTTTAGACCTTTATAATTCGAAGCTAGAGGTGTTAGAAAGTTACCACATGGATAACTGGCTTGTTGCAACCAAACGTTCATTGTGACGTTGCTTTTTAATTCTTCGATGTCGGTTCTTCCTATCATTGTAAAATAGAATTCACCAAGTGTTGGATTGTTCAGCCACCATTAGGGAACGTGAGTTGGGTTTAGACCATCGTGAGACAGGTTAGATTTACCCTACTGATGAGAGTGTTTCAATTATAATTCAACCTAGCACGAGAGGAACCGTTGATTCGCACAATTGGTCATCACGCTTGGTAGAAAAGCTAGCGGCGCAAAGCTACCATGCATTGGATTATGATTGAACTCCTCTAAGTTAGAATCCGGGCTAGAAGCGACGCATGTGCCCGCCATCCGCTTGCCGATCCCAGTAGGGGCCTTTGGCCTCCAAGGGCACGTGTCATTGGCTAAGTCATCGTGGAGGAAGAGCCATGGTGGCCGCCTTAAAGTACAACTTCCATCTAACGGTGGTTAAAATCCTTTGCAGATGACTTAAATACGCGACGGGGTATTGTAAGTGGCAGAGTGGCCTTGCTACCACGATCCACTGAGATTCAGCCTTGTCGCTCCAATTAATCCCTCCCCCTCCAATCCAATCATTTTCTAACTTTTCCAAAAAGAGGTTTAGTTCCCTCTTGAAGCTAAATAATATACTAAGTGTTGGAAAACCGTACAAGTCCTCCAGACCTTGGGACCTATACTATTTGTGTATAAGGTGGACAATGCGACTTGGCAGTTAGTTGTGTCGAGGGAACGGCTATGTGCTAATACTCCACTAGCGGCTTCTCGATGTGTCGCTTCTGAGGTTGAGGCCTATGCCAAGGGGCAATATGTGAAAATAGTTGTTTCAAAGGGTGTCGCTTGAGAGGCCGAGGCAAAATGCACAACGGGCGTGGCCATGGTAAGGAACAAGGCATCACTATAGAGGCCAAGTCCTAGGCCAAAGGCATGGCATGACGTCGCACGACATGGCTCGACGTGGCCATGGCATGGGTCAGAACGTGTCAGGACATAGCAGGACATGGCAGGGCATAGCCATAGCACGGGTCAGGACATCGCAGAAAGTAGCAGGATATGGCAGGGCGCGGCCATGACACAGGTCAGGACGTCGCAGGACGTGGCTACAGGACGATCGCAGGATATGGCAAGACGTGGGCATGGCACGGGTCAGGACGTGTCAAGACGTAACAGGACATGGTAGAGCGTGGCCATGGCATGGATCAAGAACTCGCAGGACGTGGCCACAGGACGTGTAAAGATCTCACAAGATATGGCAAGGCATCGCTATGGCACAGGTTAGGAAGTAGCAGGACGTGTTAGAACATGGCCACAGGACGAGTTAGGACATCATAGGAAATGGCCATAGCACGTTTCAGGACGTGTCAGGACGTAGCAGGACATGGCAGGGCATGGCCATGGCGCGGGTCAGGATGTCCCAAGGCGTAGAGGGATATGGCAGGGCGTGGCTATGGCACGGGTCAGGACGTCGCATGATGTAGTAGGACATGGTAGGGCGTGGCCATGGCACGGGTCAGGATATAGCAGGACATGGCAGGGTGTGGCCATGGCATGGGTCAGGACATCGCAGGACATGGCCATAGGACGTGTCAGGACGTCGCAGGACATGGCAGGACGTGGGCATGGCACGGGTCAAGACATGTCAGGACGTAGCAGGTTATGGCAAGGCATGGCCATGGCATGGGTCAGGACGTCGCAGGACGTCACCACTAGACGTGGCCACATGATATGTCAGGATGTCACAAGACATGGCAGGATATGGGCATGGCACGGGTCAGGATATGTCAGGACATAGCAGGACATGGTAGGGCGTGGCCATGGCACAGGTCAGGACGTAGCAGGACGTGGCAGGACATGGCCACAGGACGTGTCAGGACATCGCAGGACGTGGCCACAGGATGTGTTAAGACATCGCAGGACATGGCCATGGCACATTTCAGGGTGTGTTAGGACGTAGCAGAACATGGCAGGGCGAGGCTCCGGACGTAGCAGGATGTGGCAGGACGTGGCATGACGTGGCCACAGGATGTGTCAGAATGTCGTAGGACATGGCCATGGCACATTTGAGGACATGGCAGCGCATGGCCATGGCACATGTTAGGATTTTGCAGGACGTAGTAGGACATGGCAGGGCGTGGTAGGGCGTGGAAGGACATGGCAGTACATGGGCATGGCATGGGTCAGGACGAGTCAAGACATGGTCATGGCACATTTCAGGACATTTTAGGACGTAGCAGGACATGGCAGGGCATGACCATGGCACTTTTCAAGAGGTGTCAGGACGTAGTAGGACATGGTAGGGCTTGACCATCACACGGGTCAGGACGTCACAGGACATGGCCATGGCACGTTCCAGGACGTGGCCGCAAAACGTGTCAGGACATGGCAGGACATGGCCATGGCACGTTTCAGGACGCGTCTTGACATAGCAGGACATGGCAGGGCATGGCCATAGCACGTGTCAGGACATCGTAGGACATGGCAGGAAATGGCAGGGTGTGGCCATGTCGTGGGTTAGGATGTCGCAGGACGTAGCAGGCCATGGCAGGGCGCGGCCATGGCACGGGTCAAGACGTAGCAGGACATGGCAGGGCGTGGCCATGGTATGGGTCAGGACATGTCAGGACGTAGCAGGACATGGTAGGACATGGCCATGGCACGTGTCAGGACGTCGCAGGACGTGGCCATAGGATGTGTCAAGACATCGCAGGACATAACAGGATGTGGGCATGGTACGGGTCAGGACGTGTCAGGACATGGTCATGGCACATTTCAGGACGTGTCTCCACACCGCTCCACGCCGCTCAATGTCTAGTGCGAGCCAAATGCTTAGCAACATGTCAAGCGCAATGATGGTAGTGGTCATTGGTGGCGGTGATGGAAAGTACCGGTGGTTTGCGATAGCGACCGGCGACAATTGGTGGACGCTTTGTTGTTGGCGCAGGCAGTTTTATGTCACAATCACTTATGGCAGTTGTGACAATGGAATTTACTCACGATTAATGATGGTTGGTCATCCATATAGTTTTATAAAAATATTATGTATTTTACCTATTTTTTATCTAGTTTTTATTAGTTTTTATGCTTTTTTTAAATTTTAAATAGTTTTTATGTTAGTTTTATATAAAAATAAATAATATTTTATGTGTAATATTATTACTAGATGTATTAGAATTTTTTTCCATTGTTTTTCCTATTTTTATAACAATTTTCCTATTTTTTACTATTTTTCCATGTATTATTTGTTTTATAATAAATATAAAAATTATTTTTTTCGTAAAAATATCATTTACAATGTTTAAAAGTGATTTGTGAATATATTAGCTAATTTGTACCTTGGTTTGAGCTATTTGGTGTTGTACAACTCCATTAGGATTCTCTAGACAAGACATATCTACTTCTGAAACTTGGGTTTTTTTAAGCATATATAATTGGGGTAGAGGTGTTGAAAGGCACCTCAGGTGCTTGCTGCCGGGCAGTTCGGGCACGCATGGGGGATGCTGGCATGGGGCGTGGGCATAGGGGGCATTCATGGCTTGTCCGTGCTAGGTCCCCAAAGTTCTCAAACCACGCCAGGAAGTACTCGTGTGGGCTCGTAGCATGCCTGGGGGTGACACCGCTTGTGGCAAACATTGTCTTGGGGCAAATAAAGGTGGAACATCGTGCAAATAGCACCTCAAGGTGCCGTGCGCATGGGGCAAAGCTTAGTAAGTGCTGATTGACAATAAATATTGCGAGAAAAATTGGGAGGCGACAACGCTGTGGCGGCAAATGGCTTTTAGCGATGGAATAGCAAAGTAACGTCCACGTAGCCCGCAAGGGGCTATGCGCATGCGGTGAATCTTACTAAGTTGCTGATTGCCATTGGTTGTTGCGGGTTGTGTCTGGCATTGCTCGTGGCAGCTAATGGCTTTAGACAATGAACGGAGGAGCGTCGTGCAAGTAGCGCCGCAAGGTGTCGTGCGCATGGGATGATGCTCAATAGATGTCGATTGCCATCGGGTGTTTCAGGAAACATTGAGAGGCGATATCGCTCATGAAAGTTGATGGCTTTTTTCAATAGAACGGCAACGCATCGTGAAAGTAGCACAAAAAGGTGCCGTGCGCATGGGGCAAAGCTCAGTAAATTGCCAATTGCCCTCGGTTGTTGCGGGTTGTGTCTGGCATCGCTTGTGGCGGCTGATGGCTTTAGACAATGAAAGGCAGAGCATTGTGCAAGTAGCGCCACAAGGCGCCATGCGCTTGGGGCAATGCTAAGTAGATGTCTATTGCCAGTGGGTGTTTCGGGCAATATCACTCATGGCGGTTGTTGGCTTTTGGCAATGGAACGGCAAAACATCGTGCAAGTAGCGCCGCAATGTGCCATACGCATGGGACAAAGCTTAGTAAGTTGCCCATTGCAATCAGTTGTTGTGCGTTATGTCAGTAAACCCCCCCACCGCCCGTGACGGCTGATAGCTTTTGACAACGAATGGCGGAGCATTGTGCAAGTAGCACCACAAGGTGTCGTGCGCATGGGGCAAAGCTTAGTAGATGTCGATTGGCATCGGTTGTTGGAGACATCGCTCGTGATGGCTGATGGCTTTTTGTAATAGAACGACAATGCATCGTGCAAGTAGAGCCGAAAGGTGCCTTGCGCATGGGGCAAAGCTTGGTACATTGCCTATTGCCATTGGTTGTTGGGGGTTGTGTATGGCATCGCTCGTGGCAGCTAATGGCTTTAGACAATGAACGACGGAGTGTCGTACAGGTTGCGCCACAAGGTGCCGTGCGCATGGGGCGATGCTCGGTAGATGTCGATTGCCATCGGATGATTCGGGAAAAATTGGGAGGTGACATCGTTCGTGAAGGCTGATGGCTTTTTTGGAATGGAACGACAATGCATCATTCAAGTAGCACCGAAAGGTGTCGTGCGCATGGGGAAAAGCTCAAGAAATTGTCGATTACCATTGGTTGTTGAGGGTTGTGTCTAGCATCGCTAGTGGCAGCTGATGGCTCTAGAGAACGAACGATGGAGCATCATGCAAGTAGTACCACAAGGGGCCGTGCGCATAGGGAAAAGCTTAGTAGATGTATATTGCCATCAGTTGTTGTGGGCAACATTGGGAGGCGACATCATTCATGATGGTTGATGGCTTTTTGCGATGGAACGCCAGCGCATCGGGCAAGTAGCGCCAAAAAGTGATGTGTGCATGTGGCAAAGCTCAGTAAATTGCCGATTGATATCGGTTGTTGTGTGTTGTGACTGGCATTGCTTTAACCCCCTATTCATGATTTGCGGGGCTTGTCTTGGCTTTGCAACATTGTAGGTGTCGTCGATAGCTGCAAAATGTTGCAAGGGCAAGTGTGACATACTACGCTTTTATTTGAGGGCTTTGACGTGACAGATTACATCAAAAACATAAGGGAGTTGTTTGCAAGCACGTCCAAAACCTTGACGGAACTAGGCGGGCTGAATAGATGCTTGACAAGGCTAAATGGGAAAGACCTAGGCACTAAAGTGGGGCAGTTTTGTGCCAAGGCAACGAGATTCGCAATGTGGTGTTGCCATGACTTAGGTGAGCGGACTAGCACCTAAGTTAGTTGTGGGCAAATGACTTAGCAAATGGAAGGGCATCAAGGCTTGATGACTTGAGGCCAAAATCAGCATTGTCATTAGCAACGGGCAGGCTTGATCAAGTAGGGACGACTTGTCAAGAACAATCAACTGGCAATGGGCAGACGTGCTGAAAAGTCGGGGGCGACGAGCTGTGACGATGGCATTGAGCAGAGCAGTGTCAAGAGCCAAGACTGGGCACAATGCCAGCCTTGGGCGTACAGCCGTTGGCCAAGAATGCACATGCAGTGCACATGAAGCGGTTTTCAAGTGTGATATGCACATGCCAAGCAGTTGAGCGATTACAACCACCCATGTCCAAGTGTTGCTGATTATAGGGTGAGTATTTGCACATTTTGTATCATGTCTTAGGCATGTTCCCATGTTTTCGATCATGGGGATCATTTCCTATTAGTTGGGGGATGTCAACTGAATATAGGGGTTATTTTTTTGGGCTGTCTATATTATAAATATAGGGGCTGGCAGCCTTGAAAATGCTAAGTACCTAGGGAGGGGAATAGTCTATCAAATAGGCATAGGGTTGTCTATTTTGGGGCTTGAGCATGGCAAAATATGTGCCATTTCTTTTCCAAACGAGTTGGGAGCACGAGTGGCCTTAGGCAGGGGCTTTGATAGCGCAGAGTTGTGCACTTGTTGTCGATTTTGTAAGTTGGTGTCTGCCAAGGGTGGCAACACCTTGCCAAACTCGGAAATTTCCTTTGTAATTGTATAAATTATAAAAGGTTGGGAAATGGTTCCCGTAAATCTGTTGTCTCCTTCTATTATTTATGTTTCCTTGAATTTTTCTAAGTGTAAATCTCGAATCCGATATTAAAATTTGGCGAAGGCTGATGTCAAGTGGGGACTTGACTTCCGCACAATGCGCAGTGTTTCGACGGACAGAAAATACCCCGTGCCGAGGTCGATACGGACATGAACGAGACTGCAAGACAAGGGGTTAATGTGCTTGTTCATGGGGGACTGTCTTGGTTAGAAAATTAAGAAAAGGCAAAGAAGGCAGTGATGCAAAAACTTTCGAGTTTGTGGGTGCCTAAAATTAGTGTAGGTTCTTTCAAATCAGTCAGTTGGCGTGCTGGTTTTGCTGTGGGATTGACAGACCAATAAATGCAAGGAGAAACAAAAAACGTTGCACTTGAGGGCAAGGATAACGTATTCACTAACGGAGTGCTGAACTTGATGTTTTGGCAGAAATGTGCAACATGTGTTGGGATCTGTTTGACGAGTACGTCAAATTCAACTGCTTGGGGGGGTTAGTTAGACCCTTGACTAAGCTGATCAGCAAGCGGCATGACAGTGGCAAGGATTTTGGCATGATGTCCTTGCCATTGGACTTATGCGCGGGGAAAATAATATCCAAGACAATGTGGGTGTCGTCGATCGCAACAAACTGTTGCAAGGCAAAGTGTGACGGACTACACTTTTATTTGAGGGCTTTGGTGTGACAGACTACATCAAAAATATAAGGGAGCTATTTGCAAGCAAGACAAAGACCTTGACGACACTAGGTGTACTGAACGGATGCTTGACAAGGCTAAACGGGAAAGTCCTAGGCACTAAAGTGGGGCAGCTTTGTGCCAAGGCAACGGTATTGGCAATGTGATGTTTCCATTACTTAGGTGAGCTAAATGACACCTAAGTTAATTGTAGGCAAATGACTTGTCAAAGGGAAGGGCATCAAGACTTGGTGACTTGAGGCCAAAATAAGCATTGGCATTGGAAACGAGCATACTTGATCATGTAGGGGCGACTTGACAAGAATAATCAACTGCGGCAACGGGTAGGCGTGCAGTAAAGTCGGGGTCGACGAGCTGTGGAGATGGCATTGAGTGGAGCAGTGTCAAGAGCCAAGGCTGGGTGTAATGCCAGCCTTGGGCGTGTAGCAATTGGCCAAGAACGAACGTGCACTGCACATGAAGCGGTTTTCAAGTGTGCTGTGCACATGCCAAGTATTTGAGCGGTTACAACCACCCATGTCCAGGTGTTGCTAATTATAGGCTGAGTCTTTGCACGTTTTGTGGCATGTCATAGGCATGTTCCCGCGTTTTTTATCATGGGGATCCTTTTCTATCAGTTGGGGGATGTCAACTAAACATAGGAGTTATTTTTGGTGTTGTCTATATTATAAATATAGGGGCTGGCAGCCATAAAAACGGGCTAAGTACCTAGGGAGGGGAATAGTCTATCAAATAGGCATAGGGTTGTCTATTTTGGGGCTTGAGCATGGCAAAATATGTTCCATTTCTTTGCAAAACGAGTTGGGAGCACGAGTGGCCTTAGGCAGGGGCTTTGATAGCGCAAAGTTGTGCACTTGTTGTCGATTTTGTAAGTTGGTGTCTGCCAAGGGTGGCAACACCTTGCCAAACTCGGAAATTTCCTTTGTAATTGTATAAATTATAAAAGGTTGGGAAATGGTTCCCGTAAATCTGTTGTCTCCTTCTATTATTTATGTTTCCTTGAATTTTTCTAAGTGTAAATCTCGAATCCGATATTAAAATTTGGCGAAGGCTGATGTCAAGTGGGGACTTGACTGCCGCACAATGCGCAGTGTTTCGACGGACAGAAAATACCCCGTGCCGAGGTCGATACGGACATGAACGAGACTGCAAGACAAGGGGTTAATGTGCTTGTTCGTGGGGGACTGTCTTGGTTAGAAAATTAAGAAAAGGCAAAGAAGGCAGTGATGCAAAAACTTTCGAGTTTGTGGGTGCCTAAAATTAGTGTAGGTTCTTTCAAATCAGTCAGTTGGCGTGCTGGTTTGGCTGTGGGATTGACAGACCAATAAATGCAAGGCGAAACAAAAAACGTTGCACTTGAGGGCAAGGATAACGTATTCACTAACAGAGTGCTGAACTTGATGTTTAGGCAGAAATGTGCAACATGTATTGGGATTTGTTTGACGAGTACGTCAAATTCAAGTGCTTGGGGTGGTTAGTTAGACCCTTGACTAAGCTGATCAGCAAGCGGCATGACAGTGGCAAGGATTTTGGCATGATGTCCTTGCCATTGGACTTATGCGCGGGGAAAATAATATCCAAGACAATGTGGGTGTTGTCGATCGCAACAAACTGTTGCAAGGCAAAGTGTGACGGACTACACTTTTATTTGAGGTCTTTGGTGTGACAGACTACATCAAAAATATAAGGGAGCTATTTGCAAGCAAGACAAAGACCTTGACGACACTAGGTGTACTGAACGGATGCTTGACAAGGCTAAACGGGAAAGTCCTAGGCACTAAAGTGGGGCAGCTTTGTGCCACGACAACGGTATTGGCAATGTGGTGTTTCCATGACTTAGGTGAGCTAAATGACACCTAAGTTAATTGTAGGCAAATGACTTGGCAAAGGGAAGGGCATCAAGACTTGGTGACTTGAGGCCAAAATAAGCATTGGCATTGGAAACGGGCATACTTGATCATGTAGGGGCGACTTGACAAGAACAATCAACTGCGGCAACGGGTAGGCGTGCAGTAAAGTCGGGGTCGACGAGCTGTGGAGATGGCATTGAGTGGAGCAGTGTCAAGAGCCAAGGCTGAGTGTAATGCCAGCCTTGGGCGTGTAGCAATTGGCCAAGAACGAACGTGCACTGCACATGAAGCAGTTTTCAAGTGTGTTGTGCACATGCCAAGTATTTGAGCGGTTACAACCACCCATGTCCAGGTGTTGCTAATTATAGGCTGAGTCTTTGCACGTTTTGTGGCATGTCATAGGCATGTTCCCGCGTTTTTTATCATGGGGATCCTTTTCTATCAGTTGGGGGATGTCAACTAAACATAGAAGTTATTTTTGGTGTTGTCTATATAATAAATATAGGGGCTGGCAGCCTTAAAAACGGGCTAAGTACCTAGGGAGGGGAATAGTCTATCAAATAGGCATAGGGTTGTCTATTTTGGGGCTTGAGCATGGCAAAATATGTGCTATTTCTTTGCCAAACGAGTTGGGAGCACGAGTGGCCTTAGGCAGGGGCTTTGATAGCGCAGAGTTGTGCACTTGTTGTCGATTTTGTAAGTTGGTGTCTGCCAAGGGTGGCAACACCTTGCCAAACTCGGAAATTTCCTTTGTAATTGTATAAATTATAAAAGGTTGGGAAATGGTTCCCATAAATCTGTTGTCTCCTTCTATAATTTATGTTTCCTTGAATTTTTCTAAGTGTAAATCTCGAATCCGATATTAAAATTTGGCGAAGGCTGATGTCAAGTGGGGACTTGACTGCCGCACAATGCGCAGTGTTTCAACGGACAGAAAATACCCCGTGCCGAGGTCGATACGGACATGAACGAGACTGCAAGACAAGGGGTTAATGTGCTTGTTCGTGGGGGACTGTCTTGGTTAGAAAATTAAGAAAAGGCAAAGAAGGCAGTGATGCAAAAACGTTCGAGTTTGTGGGTGCCTAAAATTAGTGTAGGTTCTTTCAAATCAGTCAGTTGGCGTGCTGGTTTTGCTGTGGGATTGACAGACCAATAAATGCAAGGAGAAACAAAAAACGTTGCACTTGAGGGCAAGGATAACGTATTCACTAACGGAGTGCTGAACTTGATGTTTTGGCAGAAATGTGCAACATGTGTTGGGATCTGTTTGACGAGTACGTCAAATTCAACTGCTTGGGGTGGTTAGTTAGACCCTTGACTAAGCTGATCAGCAAGCGGCATGACAGTGGCAATGATTTTGGCATGATGTCCTTGCCATTGGACTTATGCGCGGGGAAAATCATATCCAAGACAATGTGGGTGTCGTCGATCGCAACAAACTGTTGCAAGGCAAAGTGTGACGGACTACACTTTTATTTGAGGGCTTTGGTGTGACAGACTACATCAAAAATATAAGGGAGCTATTTGCAAGCAAGACAAAGACCTTGACGACACTAGGTGTACTGAACGGATGCTTGACAAGGCTAAACGGGAAAGTCCTAGGCACTAAAGTGGGGTAGCTTTGTGCCAAGGCAACGGTATTGGCAATGTGGTGTTTCCATGACTTAGGTGAGCTAAATGACACCTAAGTTAATTGTAGGCAAATGACTTGGAAAAGGGAAGGGCATAAAGACTTGGTGACTTGAGGCCAAAATAAGCATTGGCATTGGAAACGGGCATACTTGATCATGTAGGGGCGACTTGACAAGAACAATCAATTGCGGCAACGGGTAGGCGTGCAGTAAAGTTGGGGTCGACGAGCTATGGAGATGGCATTGAGTGGAGCAGTGTCAAGAGCCAAGGCTGGGTGTAATGCCAGCCTTGGGCATGTAGCAATTGGCCAAGAACGAACGTGCACTGCACATGAAGCGGTTTTCAAATGTGCTGTGCACATGCCAAGTATTTGAGCGGTTACAACCACCCATGTCCAGGTGTTGCTAATTATAGGCTGAGTCTTTGCACGTTTTGTGGCATGTCATAGGCATGTTCCCGCGTTTTTTATCATGGGGATTCTTTTCTATCAATTGGGGGATGTCAACTAAACATAGGAGTTATTTTTGGTGTTGTCTATATTATAAATATAGGTGCTGGCAGCCTTAAAAACGGGCTAAGTACCTAGGGAGGGAAATAGTCTATCAAATAGGCATAGGATTGTTGATAATAGGTGAATTTGACTATAATTATGCCCTAAATAATCACACTTTATTGTTGAATTTATATTGTTTATGATGACAAAATGCTTTTATTAGTGTTTTTGGTTTGTTATAGGTACACATGAGCCATTGGGGACTAAAAGTGCCATTTTGGAGTCATAAGATGGTAAAAAGGCCAAGTGTAGAGCAAGAGTGAAGTTGGCATTCAAAAGTAGGATGAAGAACCAGAGATACTCGTCATCCGCGGTCCATCCGCGATCGCAGACGAACAGCAGAAAAAGAGGCGCGCGGAACCGCAAAGACTTCAGAGGACTTGATACAGACGCCGCCAATTTCTGAAGGCCAAACTTGTAAAAACTCAATTTTTGTAACCTAAACCCTCTATATAAGTATAGAATTCGCCCAAGAGAGGCAAGCATTGTACTATTGACTACTTTTGCAAGATAATTAGTAAGAGAGAACTCTTTTAACTTATTTCTTTCTTTTATGTTGAACCTTTGATTATGAATTCAATTATTATTCTTGTTTCTTTGATTATGAGTAGCTAATTCCTTATCAAAGATTTTGATGGAACCTATTGAGTGATGAACTTCTAGTTTATGTGATTACAAATTGTTAGCTAGATTCATATTTATTCAACTTCGTTCTTGTTGTAGTTAATTGGTAGGATCTCCAATTAGCTGTGCCTATTAAGTGTGCATAACTTGGGAAAGAGTGCATATTTAGGTATATTTTTAACAACACCACACCTAAATTATTGGAGGAATCTATAATTTTAGGCGTAAAGGTGGGATTAGGAATAACGAAGCCTTGGGGGCAATCTAAAGTGAACTATTCAAATTAAAGCTAGCTATGGTAGCTTGGGAAAGTTCACTAGTAAATTATTGTAGTTGATCAGGAGAGAATTACGGTAAAAATAGCATTCATGATTGATAGAATAATATTGACAATTTATATGAGCATAAGTAGAAGGGATTCTATCAGTAGGGGAAATTAATACCTTAGTCTTTCTCTATATTCTTTACCGAACATTCAATTCTTTTATTTAATTCTTTAATTCTTGCAAAAGTTAGTTGTTAGAAAACCTCTACAAACATATATTCAAATTTTGCGAAACTGCTCCAGAAGTTTTCTTGGGTTGTGAAAGATGCGGCTGGTAGGTTAATTCCCTGTGGGATCGATAATTGACCGGATTATATTGACTCCAACCGTTGCTTGGACATGAATCAATTTTGGCGTCGTTGCCGGGGAATTAACGGAATTATCAATTGCCATTGACAGAACTACAAGATTCTTGTGTAGTCAGGTTCTTTCTACACTTTACATTGAAATTATTAACAATTGTTGAATTGGGTACTCAGGTGCATGCCTAGGAAATCTGCAAGGATTGGAGAACTAATTGAAGGACTCTCAGACCCAGAGCAAACTTTCCGGGCACGTAACAGGGCAATCAAACAAATTCAGCAATCTCATCAACCAATCAAACTAGATTTCGACATGGGAGAGGTGAACGACAACCAGAAAGCTGGGTTGAACGCATAGGAGGCGCAGGAAGGTGCAGTATATGACTGGGCACAACCAACAGTGGATAATTTGGCAACAACCATTATTGTGCCATGGATTCAAGCTGAGTCTTTCCAGATTAATAACAACATGCTACACTTGTTGCAAAACAAGGTATTATTCTTTGGGACTCAGGTTGAATATCCACTCTCAATATGCATGAGGCAAAGGCAACCAGATGTGACACCGGAAGCCATTAGACTATTTCTATTTCTGTTCTCAGTTACAGGGGCTGCACAGGTACGGCTAAACTCACTCCCCATAAACTCCATTGCAACATGGGATGAGTTAGTCAAGCAATTGCACAACAAGTTTCATCCACCTAACAAGACAGCTCAGCAAATTGATGAGATTGTGAGCTTCAAGCAGAAACCAATGGAGAGTTTACATGAAACTTGGGGCAAATTAAAAGGTATGCTAGTTATGTGTCCTCACCATGGGGTTCCTGAGCAGATGTTGGGTCAAAGGTTCTACATGGGGCTTTCAAAAAGTATGAAGAATATAGTAGATGCTTCAGCAGGTGGGGCTTTTCTGAGCAAGACTTGGAGAGAAGGTCAGAATTTGCTTGATAAGATGGCTCAAAACTCCGGGTGGACGACCAGGAATGCTCCTATCACTCCAGTGGTACACTCTGTACCTTTGAATCCATCCAACACTATGGAGGAGAACATGGCAACCTTATTGACACAAATGAGCATCCTCACGTAGAAGGATCAAGAATCTAGGGTCAAGCAGCAGGTTCACATTGTAGACACTACCAATGGTGGTTTATGCATATCTTGCATTAGCCAACCCATAGGTAATCCATGGGTTGCATACCAAGAACAACATCACCTGCATTAGGATATGAACTATGTGGCAAATTATGGAGGGGAGCGACAGGGTAACCAGAGTTGGGGTCAGCAGGCTAAACAGCAGTACAGGCCTCCTCAGCCACAGTATAATGCAGCAGGTATGAGGTCACCAAAAAACATGGCTCCATATCCTAGACCTCAGAATTTCAACAATCAGCAAAAGGGGTATCATCCACCTCCACCATAGCATGGGGGTAGACATGACGATGGGTTCGCAAGGTTGGAAGCTATGATGCATCAGGTAATTGGGTCACATGCCAAAACCAATGAGAGGATAGATGCACATGATGTAGCTATCGAGAATATTGAAGTACAGGTGGGCCAGATTGCTATGTCACTTAACAATCGTCCTTAAGGGACATTGCTTGCAGATACAAAAACAAACCCAAAGGATCAAATCCCAAAGCAGCTAATGGCAGTTAATCTGAAAAGTGGAAGAGATCTTGATGTTGAGCAGGAAAGAGAGAGAAGCAATTTGCTGGATGAGACACTCACTCCAGTACCCATTGAACTAGAGGAATCCACCAGGTGGACAGAAGTTACAGTCCAGCCAGTAGCTGAAAATAAAGATGTGCAGCAGGGAATGGAGAAAGTAGTTGAACTGCTAGAGCGCCCAGTTGTGGAGAAGGTGATAGAGAAAGAAAAGTCCCAAGTGATTTGGAAGAGAAGGCCTCCAGCACCATTCCCCCAAAGGTTGGCCAAACACCAGAAAGAAGAGCAATACAAAAGGTTCTTTGATATGCTCAAGCAAATCCATGTAAACATTCTTTTAATTGAAGCTTTGAAAGAAATGCCAGGGTATGCTAAGATGATGAAAGACTTGATGTCGCGGAAATTTGATTTCCAAGACTTGGCCACCGTGACTCTTATTCTGACTTGTTGTGTAGTGGTTTTGAGACCCATTGCTAAAAAGTTATCTAACCCAGGTAGCTTTACCATTCCATGCACTATAGGAAACATTGCCTTTGCAAAGGCAGTGTGTGATTTGAGGGCAAGCATAAATCTTATGCACCTGGTGATTTATAAGAGGCTGGGAATCGGGAAAGCCAGGCCTACTTCCATGTTATTACAACTTGCTAACAGGACGGTTAAGCGTCCATTTGGTATATTGGATGATGTGCTCATCCAGGTGGGGAAGTTTGTGTTTCCCACCGATTTTGTTATTCTTGACTGTAAGGTGGACGAGGAAATTTCTATAATCTTAGGAAAACCATTCCTAGCCATAGGGAGTGCATTGATTAATTGTGAGACTAGGGAACTCAGGATGAGGTTGAATGATGAGGAGATCATATTCAATGTGCAAAAATCCATGAAGCTCCCTAGTGAGTTTATGAATTACACTCTCATTGATGCGGTAGATGTGATATTGGAGACCGATGATGTAGAATTGACTACTGAAGATCCATTTCAGGCATGCCTGATGAACTTGGAAGAGGCAAATGGTGAAAGCCTGGCAGTGTGGGTGCTATCTCTGGAAGGTAATGGGTTTTGGGATAGAGAGTTGGAATTCGAACCTCTACATTTAGAGAAAAGAGAGACCCAGCAAAACCATCCATCGAAGAGCCACCAAAGTTGGACCTTGAACCACTACCATCTCATCTTAGGTATAAATTTCTAGGCCTTAACTCCACTTTACCTGTTATTATCTCATATGGTTTGCTAGATGTGCAGGCTCAAAGCTTATACAGGTACTTAAACAATGCAAAACTGCCATTGGGTGGACCATGGCTGTCACGCCCCAAATCGAGGGACATGACCGGCGCCTGACTAGGTAGCCCCAGTCAAGCGGACCTGGGTGCCTTTCATTCCCACGTGTTACCCCTGTGTTGATTATTTCTCATTAACCAATTATAACTGATTTCACAATATTCAAACATAACCATGCGAGTGATTCATTAACAAGTTTACAGTTTTTACAACGCCCAACATAATATATACATGAGCCTCGAATCCCACAGTTTACATGTCTACGGAACCTCTAGGATACAAAGGACGATACAATACTTGCCGGTAACAAGGCTCCAGCTATACCTTACACAAAATCAAAATAAAGTCTAAACAAGAGTGGCATGAGCCACGTAGGGCCCCGAAAGGAAAGGGGCTCACCAAAACGGGCAGTGGAAGATGAAGGATGCTACTGCCGATGAGCTGAAGTACCTGCTACTGATTCACCTACAATCATAATACGAATGTAGCGTCCCCGGCAAAAGGGACGTCAGTACACTTGAATTGTACTGGTATGTATGGACAAACTTTGTCCCAAGTAAACTCAAGCCATTAAATTACATCAAAACTAATCAATCCAGCCAACCATGTTTTCCACCTTTTACTCATTTCAGATAAGCCTCAACACAAACACGTTCAAGGTAAACAAATAGAACAACAACCAATCAACCACACAAATTTCAAGTAGTCAAACATAGGGGCAATCAGTGCCCCCCAGGTTGCAAACTCTCCTGCCTGTCTCCTTTCACAATTTCACATCATTGATTTTTGTATCAATTTTCAATAGCGATTTCGATCGCTTTCCATCCTTATTGCCCCCGACCACCCTTATTACCTCGGCCACCCTTATCACCCCAACCCACACCTTATTTCCTCACGTTGCGGCGCGCAACACGACCCCGCCTTACAGGTTAAAACACAACAATTTCAAACAGCAGATAAGGTACTACACACAATTTCAACAAGTTCAAATAAGCAACTTGCACATTGTTCCATGTTCTCAATTACTTATCAAGCCAATATCACAACCAAGTTACAATATTTCCATAATCAAAAATATTCACACAAGTATGTTCAACAATTTTCCACAATTCAAGTGCTTCGTCTCTTTCCACAATAAACCAATTCTCAAGTGTTTCGTTTCTTTTCCACAAGGTGCCATAAAGGCCATCATAACCATTATTCACAATTCTTCACCAATTCCAATTCCCTTGTTATCTTTCAATTCATATTTCATACCACACCACATGTAGTTTAACATCAATTAGATACCCAACAACAAAATCAACAAATTACACATAATCTCTCAAATTAACACATGCCAAACGAATTGCACACATAAGGGCGATTTCACAAGAATCAAAGTTAGCCATACATACCTCGATTGAGCTTTCCTTAAGTTACTACAATACTCCAAAAACCCTAGCAATTCCAATCTACTATGAGACATAACAAAATTAAACATATATTAGAAAGATATTCATGAAACTAGCTCATTTGAGCATTTTATCAAATACTAGTTGGGCATCTTGATTTCAAATCCCCTTTTCAAGAATTTCTTCATTTCCTAACCCAATCTTTACTTATTTATGTTCATCAATCTTCCCACAACTCTATTTGCACAAGCATGCATACATAACACTACCATACCAAGAATCACACCTCAATAACACATCTCACAACCTCTACAATACTAACATAACCTAGGTTAGGAACCCATGGCTCCCGATCACCCTCCCATGAGTTCTAATGTATGTATCTTACATAAATAATCACCATAGAGTAGTTGGAGATGATAAACATACCTCTTGTAGTAAGAATTTTAAGAATCTCCACTTGAGGTGTTCTTGAAGAATTCAAGAATTAGAAGGAAAATCTAAGGATTTTGAAGATTAATCCTTGTTAGTATAAGTGCTTAAGGGGTAGAAATTACTCAAAGAACTATAAAAATCTTACCTTAGATCATAGGGATGAAGTTTGGGATGAAACCCTCTTGAGAGAGCAAGTCAAAACCCCAAAAATGAGTTGGGAACACTCTAGGCCGGTCTTTGGGGTATTAAAACTATCCAGGTGCGCGAAGTGTTGCCCAGATGCGCGAAGTGTGCAAGCTTCGCGCATGACTTCGCGCATTTTCCTGAGCATTCTGCCTAAGGTGCGCGAAGTGTGCGCGAAGTCCACTTCGCGCAGGACTTCGCGCATCTGACACCTGACGAGTAAAATGATCATAACTTTCTGTATACACCTCCGAATGACGAACGGTTTGTTGCGTTGGAAACTAGACTCAAAGGGCTTTAATTTGATAGGTTGATCCTCACACAACTCCTTATATAATGGGAGATATGATCGTTGAAAGGGAGGTCTTGTGCGCACTCTTTTACATATTTCGTCTAATATGCAATTTTCCATCTTGGATTAGGCTTAGGCCTCTCCTTAGACCCAAAATCACTTATAATAAGACTTATACCCTTATTAAACTATCTAATTAATATCAATAATATTATGAATCCTTATTTGCACAAGAGATAAAACAATGTAGCCTACATTAGCACGACGAAATCTTAAATAACTCGAAAAAAAAATTTTCGGGGCCTTACATTCTCCCCCCCTTAGGATCATTCGTCCTCGAATGAGGAGTATAGTCTTCCACAAACACTTTAACAACACACATCTCTTTTCTAACCTACCCCCAGTCTCAATATTTTCACTAACTCCTAAATTTTCCAGAAATTTCGGCAGAGTTTCCTTTGTAACTAGGCCTATCCACCTGCCAGAGAATCACCAAAATCTTCTTAACCACACATCCACAACTGTACATAGCACTACAATGTATATATCCACAATCCTAGTCCAAGTATTATAAGAACTACATTAACATATGCACACCAGAACATGGACTACACAGTTCTACATCAAAATACCTATATGGTACATTCCAAGTCAAAACTAACTGGTATTCAATCAAACGAAAGTACTTTCCTTCCACGACACATTTATCCTTCTACGCGACATTATCGACTTACAAGCATTATCATAACACCTTCTCAAAAACAATATCAACTCCCAAACATACATAATAAGGATGACAGATAACATCTTGCATGAGATAACTATCCATTGACTTTACCTTTTTATAACTTCCACTGTACAATTTTCACTCCACTGGATATTGCAATTCATGATAACAAAAATAACCCAAAATTCCATAACTTGGCATCATACCATCAAGGATGTCAGTTCATAGTAAACAAACAATCATGTATTCATAATAATCCTTACCAGCCATTAATGTAATCGCAAAGGTGTTCATCAACAAGAATATAATTTCATTTCAATCAACAGTCCATATGAAGCCAAGCCATCATGAGTCTTGCTAGTAGTGCATCATATAGGATATTACCATGATTATATGGTTCAATCAAGTCAATTCATACCCACATTTTTTTTCATCACTATCTTCTTAGACATAAGCATATGGAAACACAAAGTACTTGAGGAACAGTTATAGGTAATATCATACACCTATTGCAACCTAATATGTAATACAGTCATGTTACTTTTATTATCAACTCACATAACATTTTTAGGGGTACACTCACACTAAACCCTTGATGACCCTTAATAATTACCCTAAGATGTGCTATCATAAACTGACCATAAAATTACCTACCCAACATATATGTGACCACACTGTGAAGCTTCATCTTTGACTCGTCTAAACTTACAATGCTCAATGGATCGGGATCTAATCAATGAGGAACAACAAAGTTCAAGATCAGGCTGGAGTTCTTCAAGAATCCATTAATGCACTGGGTAGAGTACTTTATGAGGTTGTATACTAAGAGACAGAAAATGTTACTACTAACAATACTAACATGGTTAATCATTATGACTACCTCAATTAATACACAAATGACGAATAAGAGTAAGTAGTACATGGGAAATAGGAACCACAAAGGAGGAATACTCAAGTACGTGAACCACTCATTTTCTAAAGTGTAGGGAAAATCCGTCGACCCCAAATAGGAATACTCTAGCACTTTGAATGTGATATGGGATTCAAAATACACGAAGTTAAATTACACTCTTAACATTACTTGACGAACAGAATCTATGCCACAAGCCTATAAGGATGAAAATAATTGAACGCTTATGAGATTACCATATTCTAGACAACTTAACACTTTTTGGTAATTGATCATATATGAGGGAACTAAAAATTACGACCATTTTTTTTTCATTCAAATCAACATGTTCATGATATGTACAAAAATCCTAAGTTATCTAATCTCGACCTTTCACGAGTGAAACTCAATAGCTAGGAAATCTTGATATTGGGGCAAAATCATGAATTGGTTAGATGGTTCTAATAGTTAACACGACGCTCCAGGGAGAAGGAAAATAACACTCATATCTAGCCAAGAAGGTGAGATACCAAGGGTAGTAAAACTCTCCACACATGACAATGACATAGTCCATAATTCTAGAAGTTGAGGGTGTGAAGAAAACCAAACACAATGAGACAGTGCACAATAATCGCTGAAGGTTTGCAAATGTTCATGATGAGATCTCCATAGGTTTTGACTTGAAAAAAAGAAGTGTCATAGTGATACATAGAAGGGAATGTTCTCTTATCGTTGTCATACAAGTGTAGGGAACTAGCACAATGAATTCACTAAATAAGGAATACGATTAAAACATTGTGGAGACATAAAGAGAGAATAATCATTCGTTATGAGTTGGACTTGCCTATGTTATACTATCTTCCAAACTGCAATACAATTCTACATCACGGGCAACCACAACACTAGAAACCAAGTGAGCTACTTACTACGGGATATCTCAAGTGGAAAACCAAAATTATGGCGACACAAGATCTTCCTATGATGGGATGCGAAGATCTCAATTTTCAGAAAATATTTATGCACACAGTGACCATTTCAATTGACATGTACTTGTAGGATAAGTGTAGATGCATGCTTTTACGTTTCTTGATAGTAAGAAGGTTTTCATGATGTTACTTGCAAGAGAGTAGATTGGCAACTCAAGCCATACAAGCCATATACACAACTGAGAAAAAGAGTGACTCGGGAAGGATCACAAATCTTGAATACTTTGCATGGAACTTGGCACCACATGTACAAACTTTACAATGGTGCATGTATAGGCACAAATGAGCAGATGTTGTCAATTTAAATGAGACGTTTCTATAAGAAATTCATCGAGAATAGTCCTTTGTTGAGAATTTAGGAAAAACAAGTAGGAAATATCAATAGTGTTATAACTCAATTCAGGAACATAATTATAGAGGTCAATTCCATAGGAGGTTGTACATACAAGAACTGTGATCGGGAGAATTTGTAAATAATACGTCTCATTAAAAGAGCATGTGCATGAACTATTTTGTAATTTGGATTCTTTTTAAGAATATATCTATGCAAGGGCAAGGAAATCATAAGGGTTTAACAAAAAGTTTAAACAATCACCACATTACCAAATAAAATGGATCACATAGTTTTCACATAAGTTCCATACCTATAGGATGCATATCATAGCCCTTCTGTAGGGTTCACATATCAGATTATACACCTATGTGCTTCATACAATAATAAGGAAATCACAATTACGAATTAAACACTTTAAATGATCACCACATTATCAAATAAAAGAATCATACCATTTTCACGTATATTTGTCCATCGACTCTTAGGGCCATAATTATCACATCAGACTTGGCACTAGGCCACATTTCATAACACAATCTCTTGTTCCTCGCATTTCACATCATTTTCTCATATTTCACATCAACATCATAATCTGTTTCATATTCCCTCATGTCACAAGTATCACCAGGTACAATTTCATTTCGAGTTCTCGACACATTGTCTACATTTTGTTTCTCAAAAGCATTTGACTTATTTCAACATGTCTATGCACGGAGGACTTCACATAGTTTTATTTAATATATGTTGCTTCAATTTCAATTTAAGGCCTTCACATTTCAATGCATGATTCATACCCATTGCACCCATTTTATGTTGTCAATAATAGCACATTGATCATATTGGAATGCATCTTTCACAAACATCGGGTCACAACACCAATTCATGTAAAGTATCAATAACAACAAGAATCCAAAGTTCAATCTTACCACATTTACACATTCACTTTCTTTGCTTCCAAATATCTTTGTATATTACCATCAACTATTCACAATCAATCAAATCCTTTTGGTACACATAAGAACAATTTGGAAGAATCAACCATAACAAGTTTTCTCACAAAATTTGGCATCAAAATATCTATTTAAACTTGACTTGAAGTCTAGTCATTTTAGCACATAGTTCACATTCTATACATATCCTCATCTACTAAGAATAATATATTAAACAAATGAAGAAGTGCCTCCTGCATATATATTCACAGCAATAATTCGCTTAACATAACAAAATGAATACTGCATCAATTATATTTTGAACCTACAACATTTACGCGGACACCATGGAAGCTTAATTTCTAAGAGACGGGGTTTTAGCCGTACATACTGATGATATACTACATGATCTGGTGGTGCAGTGACATTAGTAGGAACAAGGGTACTCTCCTTAACAACAAGTTCTACCAATCACTCCATGGCTCAACACATTCTTCTAACAAGTCCTTGGATGATCCACTTGGACTTAATGGTGAGATAAATCTCACCTTACATGCTTCAAATTCACAGATTATGGTATCAAAATTACCAATATTAAGGTTAATACTTAGAGAGGAAATTAGCTCCATATCTTGAGCCATATCGCACGATCCGGAATATCAAAGAAATGGGTAAATTCCTAAATGCCCGTGCAGCCCCCAACTTATATGATGTGGTCGACAACACACCGATAAGAAGGGCACTACTAGACACGGCTCCGAGACATCCTAGGACACTTTAAAACCTTAGGCTCTGATACCAAGTTTGTCACGCCCCAAATCGAGGGACATGACCGGCGCCTGACTAGGTAGCCCCAGTCAAGCGGACCTGGGTGCCTTTCATTCCCACGTGTTACCCCTGTGTTGATTATTTCTCATTAACCAATTATAACCGATTTCACAATATACAAACATAACCATGCGAGTGATTCATTAACAAGTTTACAGGTTTTACAACGCCCAACATAATATATACATGAGCCTCGAATCCCACAGTTTACATGTCTACGGAACCTCTAGGATACAAAGGACGATACAATACTTGCCGGTAACAAGGCTCCAGCTATACCTTACACAAAATCAAAATAAAGTCTAAACAAGAGTGGCATGAGCCACGTAGGGCCCCGAAAGGAAAGGGGCTCACCAAAACGGGCAGTGGAAGATGAAGGATGCTACCGCCGATGAGCTGAAGTACCTGCTATTGATTCACCTACAATCATAATACGAATGTAGCGTCCCCGGCAAAAGGGACGTCAGTACACTTGAATTGTACTGGTATGTATGGACAAACTTTGTCCCAAGTAAACTCAAGCCATTAAATTACATCAAAACTAATCAATCCAGCCAACCATGTTTTCCACCTTTTACTCATTTCAGATAAGCCTCAACACAAACACGTTCAAGGTAAACAATTAGAACAACAACCAATCAACCACATAAATTGCAAGTAGTCAAACATAGGGGCAATCGGTGCCCCCAGGTTGCAAACTCTCCTGCTGTCTCCTTTCACAATTTCACATCATTGATTTTTGTATCAATTTTCAATAGCGATTTCGATCGCTTTCCATCCTTATTGCCCCTGACCACCCTTATTACCTCGGCCACCCTTATCACCCCAACCCACACCTTATTTCCTCACGTTGCGGCGCGCAACACGACCCCGCCTTACAGTTTAAAACACAACAATTTCAAACAGCGAGATAAGGTACTACACACAATTTCAACAAGTTCAAATAAGCAACTTGAACATTGTTCCATGTTCTCAATTACTTATCAAGCCAATATCACAACCAAGTTACAATATTTCCATAATCAAAAATATTCACACAAGTATGTTCAACAATTTTCCACAATTCAAGTGCTTCGTCTCTTTCCACAATAAACCAATTCTCAAGTGTTTCGTTTCTTTTCCACAAGGTGCCATAAAGGCCATCATAACCATTATTCACAATTCTTCACCAATTCCAATTCCCTTGTTATCTTTCAATTCATATTTCATACCACACCACATGTAGTTTAACATCAATTAGATACCCAACAACAAAATCAACAAATTACACATAATCTCTCAAATTAACACATGCCAAACGAATTGCACACATAAGGGCGATTTCACAAGAATCAAAGTTAGCCATACATACCTCGATTGAGCTTTCCTTAAGTTACTACAATACTCCAAAAACCCTAGCAATTCCAATCTACTATGAGACATAACAAAATTAAACATATATTAGAAAGATATTCATGAAACTAGCTCATTTGAGCATTTTATCAAATACTAGTTGGGCATCTTGATTTCAAATCCCCTTTTCAAGAATTTCTTCATTTCCTAACCCAATCTTTACTTATTTATGTTCATCAATCTTCCCACAACTCTATTTGCACAAGCATGCATACATAACACTACCATACCAAGAATCACACCTCAATAACACATCTCACAACCTCTACAATACTAACATAACCTAGGTTAGGAACCCATGGCTCCCGATCACCCTCCCATGAGTTCTAATGTATGTATCTTACATAAATAATCACCATAGAGTAGTTGGAGATGATAAACATACCTCTTGTAGTAAGAATTTTAAGAATCTCCACTTGAGGTGTTCTTGAAGAATTCAAGAATTAGAAGGAAAATCTAAGGATTTTGAAGATTAATCCTTGTTAGTATAAGTGCTTAAGGGGTAGAAATTACTCAAAGAACTATAAAAATCTTACCTTAGATCATAGGGATGAAGTTTGGGATGAAACCCTCTTGAGAGAGCAAGTCAAAACCCCAAAAATGAGTTGGGAACACTCTAGGCCGGTCTTTGGGGTATTAAAACTATCCAGGTGCGCGAAGTGTTGCCCAGATGCGCGAAGTGTGCAAGCTTCGCGCATGACTTCGCGCATTTTCCTGAGCATTCTGCCTAAGGTGCGCAAAGTGTGCGCGAAGTCCACTTCGCGCAGGACTTCGCGCATCTGACACCTGACGAGTAAAATGATCATAACTTTCTGTATACACCTCCGAATGACGAACGGTTTGTTGCGTTGGAAACTAGACTCAAAGGGCTTTAATTTGATAGGTTGATCCTCACACAACTCCTTATATAATGGGAGATATGATCGTTGAAAGGGAGGTCTTGTGCGCACTCTTTTACATATTTCGTCTAATATGCAATTTTCCATCTTGGATTAGGCTTAGGCCTCTCCTTAGACCCAAAATCATTTATAATAAGACTTATACCCTTATTAAACTATCTAATTAATATCAATAATATTATGAATCCTTATTTGCACAAGAGATAAAACAATGTAGCCTACATTAGCACGACGAAATCTTGAATAACTCGAAAAAATAATTTTCGGGGCCTTACAATGGCAGACATAAAGGGGACCCGCCCAACCTTCCAGGGAACATCAAAGAAGGCTGAACCCAAACATGAAGGAAGTGGTGAAGAAAGAGTTAATAAAGTGGCTAGATGCGGGAATTATTTTCCCAATCTTTGATAGTAGCTGGGTTAGCCTAGTTAAATGTGTGCCAAAGAAAGGTGGCATGACAGTGGTGAAAAACGAGAACAACGAATTGATCTCAACAAGAACATTCACCGGGTGGACAATATGCATGGACTATAGGAAGCTGGATCTAGCCACCCGCAAGGATCACTTCCCACTTCCCTTCAATGATCAGATGCTTGAGAGGTTTGCACGGAGGTCACACTTTTTCTCCCTGGATGGGTATTCGGGGTACAATCAAATTTCCATAGCCCCCGAGGATAGAGAGAAGACCTCCTTCACATGCCCATATGGCATTTTTGGCTTTAGGAGGATGCCATTCAGACTATGCAATGCACCTGCCACATTCCAAAGGTGCATGATGGCTATATTCACTGACATGATTGAAGATAATATGGAGGTGTTCATGGATGATTTCTCAGTCATAGGAAATTCATTCGATGAATGCCTTGTCAATCTGACAAGAGTGCTAAAATGGTGCATGGAGACAAACTTAGTGCTAAACTAGGAGAAGTGACAATTTATTGTACAAGAAGGTATAGTTTTGAGGCAACGGGTTTCGAGCAAAGGTATTGAGGTAGACCAAGCTAAAGTAGATGTCATTGCAAAATTTCCTCCACCAACATCCGTTAAGGCCATTAGAAGCTTTCTTTGACATGCCGGTTTTTACCGGAGGTTCATTAAAGACTTCTCCAAAATCTCAAACCCTTTCTGTAAGTTACTTGAAAAAGATCACCCCTTTTTATTTTCTGATGAGTGAAGGATTGCATTTGAGGAGCTGAAGAAGAGGTTGGTCACAGCATCCATCATTATTGCACCCAACTGGGAGCAACCTTTTGAGCCGATGTACGATGCAAGTGATTATGCAGCGGGGGCTGTGCTTGGCCAAAGACAAGACAAGCTAATGAATCCAATCTACTATGCTAGTAGAACATTGATTGGAGCACAGCTGAACTACACGGTGGCGAAAAAGGAGATGCTAGCGGTAGTGTTGGCATTCGACAAATTCAGGTCCTATCTCATAGGATCCAAGGTAATAGTATACACTAACCATGCAATATTAAGGTACTTAATTGATAAAAAAGACTCTAAGCCACGCCTAATTCGTTGGGTGCTGATTCTACAAGATTTTAACATTAAAATACAAGACCGGAAGGGCACCAAAAATCAAGTTGTTGACCATTTGTCACGACTCGAAGGAGCTGAAATTGTCAAAGAGAGTGGAGAAATTCTGGAAACGTTTCCAGTTGAGCAGCTGCTCACTACCACTCTCCTTGGAGCACCATGGTACGAAGATAATGCAAAATACCTAGCCAGTGGTATTGTTCCTCATGACCTATCATCGGTCCAGAGGAGAAGATTTTTTCGTGAAAGCCAACTTTATTATTGGGATAAACCCTATTTGTTTAGGATATGCCTCGATAACATGATCCGGAGATACGTCGCCGAGATCGAACAATCTTTTGTTTTGCAGGCGTGTCATGCTTCCGCATATGGTGGCCACTTTGGAGTAGTGCAAACAACTACCAAGATACTTGAGGCCGGTTTCTACAGGCCAACAGTTTTTAAAGATGCACACTTGTGGGTTAAAGGATGCAACGAATGTCAACGCACCGGGAACATTTCTCGGCGTCATGAGATACCGATGAACACAATTCAACAAGTGGAAGTGTTTGACATCTCGGGAATAGACTCCATGGGTCCCTTTGTCAGCTCATACGGCAATAAATACATCCTTGTTCCGGTAGACTATGTATCCAAATGGGTGGAAGCGGTAGCATTACCCAGAATTGATTCTAAGGTGGCGGTGGAATTTTTGAAGAAGAACATTTTCACCCGTTTCGAAACTCCAAGGGCAATCATTAGTGATGGGGGTAAGCATTTTTGCAATCGGGCATTCGAGAAATTGTTGGACAAATATGATGTGAAACACCAGGTGGCTACTCCATATCACCCGCAAAACAACCGGCAAGTTCAGGTCTCCAACAGGGAGATAAAGAGCGTATTGACAAAAATAGTGAACGCCATGAGGACCGACTGGTCCAGGAAGCTCGATGATGCATTATGGTCTTATAGGATAGCATTCAAGACACCAATCGGCATGTCACCATACAAATTGGTATTTGAGAAAGCTTGTCATCTACCTGTGGAACTAGAGCACAAAGCATGGTAGGCACTGAAACAATTAAATCTCAGTTGGGATGAAGCAAGAAAATCTAGAGTCACCAGGTTGCATGAGATGGAAGAATTCCGGTATCTGGCCTTCGAGAGCACAAGACTATACAAAGAAAGGATGAAGCGTCTTCGTGACCAGAATATCATAGAGCGTAAGTTCAAATCCGGGGACAAAGGACTTCTATAAATCTCAAGATTATGGTTGTTCCCGAGCAAATTAAAATCTAGGTGGTCAGGCCCTTTCCGGGTAATTGAGGCATTACAATCGGGCATTGTGGAAATCCAAACAATTGATGGCTCACACACATTCAAAGTAAATGGATAGCGTTTGAAACTATATGTTGGCATGGATGACATCGATGAGAATATGTAACTACGGTTAGAGGAACCTCAAAGGACTAGCGAGCCTTAATATGCGCTAAGTAGAGTCGTGTTGCGACATTACATCAGGCGCTATGTGGGAGGGAACCCACGAATTTGTTGTAAGTGTAACCATTATAGTTAGTCTATACAAAAAAAAAATCTTCTGCTGCCAGGCGAAAAAATCAAAGACGCTGATTTTTTGCTGTTCATCCGCGGAAAAATAGCCCCTCTGATTCTCACCTTTCGCGATCCATCCGCGACCGCGGACGAACCGCGGATGACCTCAGTCAGATCTGCCCATCGCGGAAAACAAAAAAATTTAATGCTCATTAGTTTCCCCTCCCCCCTTTTTATTACCCCCCCCCCCCCCCCCCTCCCCCCCACAATACACAATTTCAGCCGCCCCTTTTCCCCTGCCCCTCTCTCACTAAAATCAAACTTTCTCTCCTCCTTCTCTCTGCACTTTCTATTCCAATCATCTCAAAGAATCCTCCTTCATCATTTTTGTTCATCATCTCCACATTCTCCACTTCCCAACCTTCTACTAGTATGTTTTTCCTCTTCTATCTTTTTTTTTTTTTTAGTTTTTCTCCTTAATTTTTGTAGGACTCATTAGTTTAGATAATTTTTGTAACACACTTTAATTGTAGAAATTATATAATATCTTACTAGTAGTTAGTAGAATCTATAAAAAATAATTTTTGTTATAGTGTATTATTAGTATGAATGTTGTTATGAAATATGTGGTATATTTGAAGTTGTTTGGTCTCCATTATGTTTAATTGTGATACATATGTTGTTTTGGAGACCCAATGGAGTGGTTGATTTATTTGGTGATTGGGTTGGCCAAAGTTGGAAAATATATGTTGTAGTATTTGGGTGTTGTATTTTTGGAGGAGATATTGCCCAAGTTTGTGGTTTTTTGTTGTTGTGTATAATTGTAGATGGTGTATGTTTAATTGGGTCATGTTGGAATGCCACAAGAAATAAGAGTGGGGTACGTTAGGTAACTTGGTGAAGTTGATAGAAAATTGGCCAATGGTAGGAGTTATGGTATGGTAGCACTAAAGGAAATATTGTTGTAGTCCACAGATGGTGAATTCTGAGTAGCGAACCGATGTACTAACGTGATGGAAATTTTTGGTTGTTTCTCTTTTGTGCAGGATTATGGCTCCTAAAAGATCAAGGAATGCAGCAAGCTCATATAGGCAACCGACCTATGATGTGTCTCGATTCACATGCGAGGAACCGGAAGAAAACTTTCATGCCAAGGCTACTAAAGCTTGGCTACAGGAGATTGGAATCGACAAGATGGCTATGCGGGCTGAAAAGCCCGATATGTAAGAGCCGATCCGACGTAGAGGGATGGAGTTCATGTTCAATGAACCTGCACTCATCAACAAAATGCTAGTTAGCGAGTTCTTTGCGAACGCATACTACGGAATGTCTAGAGAAGTCTTCGTCTGAGGTAAGTATGTTTGGGCTAATGTAAAAACTATTAGGGAGGCTCTTAGACTGCCCACTTTTACTGGTGATGTGTACTTTTACCACGATAGGGCTGGTGTTACTTGGGACACCTTGATTGCGGCCTTATATGTTGATGGTCACCCAGTTTGGATAAGAAACAACACACTGCATTCTAACATTTTCACCCATACTGCTAAGTGCTGGTTCACAATTATATGTAACTGGTTTCTTCACTCAAGCAACACAACTGATGTGAACTTTAATAGGGCATTGCTGACATGGTGCTTTCTCACGCAGCGAGACATTGACATTGCCCGCTTGATAAGTGACGAGATGGTGTTGAGGGGACCCCTCAAAGCCAAGGGTTTCTACTACCCGTCTCTTGTCACTACTTACTGCCTCGACCACCGGACACCGGTACTGCCTACGGATGATGAGCTTCCTCCAAAAGCTCCACTAAAAACCTCTCACATCTGGGAGGGTCGAGGCAATGACCCAATTGATCCAAATGTAGAGGATGACCATGTGCCGGTTGTCCGGTCCAGGCATTCCACAGACGCCGCCGGACCTTCTAGGCACGCTTATCATGAAGCGGGCATATCTAGGTCCGAGTCTACTAGACCTATGCTTAGGTGTATGCAGGAGGAGGTTGCGGATTTAAGCACCTCAGTGGATGGTTTTCACACGTCCATGGATGCGATGTCATAGAGACAAGCTCGGACGGAAAACAGGTTCCGGCATGGTTTCGATCACTAGGTCGAGCGTGTAATGTTGATCCCGCCACCGTCTCCGACTCTGAGATAGTCACAGGTAATTTTTTCTCACCCTTCTGAGCTATACTTGTATTATTATGCCATGAGGACATGACAAGATTTTAAGTGTGGGGTGGGAAACTAATCTTGTATATGTTGTGCATAGTAGTTATAGTTGTAAACTATATTAGATGGCTTGGCCCGATGATGGACACTTGGCGACGGGTTTCTTAAGGGTCTAAGTCAGAATAAAAACAAAAACAAAATAAAACAAATTGGAAACAAATCCAAAAATATGAGTAGAGGGCTCTTCATGATGACGGACTATTTGGACAAGTACTGTTGAGGGAAGTAGTCCATGTAGGAATTTTTCTTTTTTTTATTTTTTATTTTTCTAGGTATATCACCTCCCCCTTGGTTTTTCTTTTGACCACGATTCTTTTCCAAGGGTTTTTATTTAACCGGGTTAGGTAGATTTTTCTTTTTAGGATTAGAGAGCAAAGGTTAACATGTAACCCCAAGTATGCACATTAGCAAAACTTAATTGAACTTGAGAATGTATTATCTAAGCTTGACTGTAGATTCTTGGATATGCCTTAAATTGCACAATACAGCTTGCTTGAACATTGATAGGACTTTGAAGATGAACTTGATTCTAAATGAGTTGCATGCTACGTGTGTGAGAGATTTTACTTACATTATATGTTGTACATGATACCCAGAACTTGCCCTGTGTGTTTGCAAAGCGAAATAGAAGTTGTTTGGTTGTAGAGATGATATAAGCATTTCTTTGTGTAACCCCATAAATCAATAAGACATGAATTCACCTGTACATAATATCCTAATTAACCCTTTTGAGCTTAAAGCCTATTCTTTGATAACCCTTGAATGTTCATGAAAAAAATTGAAATCATATATTGTTATGCTTTACCTCCTAGAAGCACTTGTGTTGTAATAAATATGCAAAAGTCTAAGTGTGGGGTGAAGGGAAGTTGAAAAAAGGGAAAATCAAGAATGAATGGTAGAAAATGGTGAACTGGTAAAATAATGTAAATGCGTTGCAAAGCAATGATAAAAAAATCAATGTATATATGTAAATTTGAAAGGCCAGTTACACCAACAAAAGAAAATTTGGGATTAAAAGAATATAAGTGTGAAGGAATGTTTAGGGGAGACATAAGGAAGAAAACTAAAAGGGAAGTTGTGAAAAAGAAAGAAAAGTGCTTAGGGAGGTTAGCCACTATAACCAAAATTATCCTACTCGTCCCGTAGCCAACTTTACAACCCTTAAAGACCTCTTGATCTATGATTGAATACATCGATTAGTGGAGTGTTACACCAGGGGCAAGCCTATGGTGTGTCTGTATGCATATGAATTTTCTTTGTTGAGAGTGAGTGAATTTTTTCTATATCTATAAGTTCCATATTCTAAATTATTTATGTGTGGAAACTTCTCTCAATAAATTGTGTCAGGGCATATAACTCAACAAGCAAAAGGTAAATTTGCATGTTTGTGATAATGACTAGATTAAGCAATAATGTGCTGGCATGTGAGTTTATGGTTAGGTAAGGATTGTGCATGTCTTAGGTTAATCATGAAAGATAGCTTTTGTGACATATTTTGGGGGAGACATTATTAAAATTGGCCAAAAGTGTGATTAAGGTTGCTCGAGGACGAGCAAAGCTTTAAGTGGGTATTGATAATAGGTGAATTTGAGTATAATTAATCCCTAAATAATCACGCTTTATTGTTGATATTTTATTGTTTATGATGACAAAATGCTTTTATTAGTGTTTTTTGGTGTGAAATATGTACACATGATACATTGGAGACTAAAAGAGCCATTTTGGAGTCATAAGATGGTAAAAAGGCCATGTGTAGAGCAAGAGTGAAGTTGACAATAAAAATAGGAATGAAGAACCATAAATACTGTTCATCGGCGGTCCATCCACGACCGCGGACGAACCGCGGAATAAGAGGCTCGCGGAACCTCACAGACTTCAGAGGACTTGATTTCTCGCGGTCCATCCGGGACCCCGGACTGACCGCGTACGCCGCCAAATTTCTGAAGGCCAAACTTGTAAAAATTCCATTGTTGTAACCCAAACACTCTATATAAGGGTTTATGTGAAGCTAATTCCTTATCTAAGGTTTCGATGGAACCTATTGAGGGATGAACTTCTAGTTTATGTGATTACAAATTGTTAGCTAGATTCCTATTTGTTCAACTTCGTTTTTGTTGTAGTTAATTGGTAGGATCCCCAATTAGTTGTGCCTATTTAGTGTGCATAACTTGGAAAAGAGTGCATATTTAGGTATATTGTTGAACAACACAACACCTAGATTATTGGAGGAATCTATAATTTTAGGCGTAAAGGTGGGATTAGGAATAACGAAGCCTTGGGTGCAATCTAAAGTGAATTATTCAAATTAAAGCTAGCAAGGGGTAGCTCGGTAGAGTGCACTAGTAAATTATTATAGTTTCTCGGGAGAGAATTACAGTAAAAATAGCGTTCATGATTGATAGAATAATATTGAAAATTTGTATGAGCATAAGCGGAAGGGATTCTATCAATAGGGGAAATCAATACCTTAGTCGTTCTCTATATTCTTTACCTAACATTCAATTCATTTATTCAAGTATTTAGTTCTTGCAAAAGTTAGTTGTTAGAAAACCTCCACAAAAATATATGCAAATTTTGGGAAACTTCTCCAGAAGTGTTCTTGGGTTGTGAAAGTTGCAGTTGGTAGGTTAATTCCATGTGGGATCGACTCTGGACTTAATTGACCGGATTATATTGACTACGACCGTTGCTTGGACGTGAATCGGTCTATTTTTGGTATTGAGCATGGCAAAATATGTGCCATTGCCTTGCCAAACGAGTTGGGAGCACGAGTGGCCTTAGGCAGGGGCTTTTATAGGTCAGACTTGTGCACTTGTTGTCAATTTTGTGAGTTGGTGCCTGCCAAGGGTGGAGGCACCTTGCCGATCTCGGAAATTCCCTTTGTAATTGTACATATTATAAAAGGTTGATAAAGGGTACCCGTAAATCTGTTGTCTCCTTATTTTGATTATGTTTCTTTGAATTTTTCTAAGTGTAAACCTCGAATTCGATATTAAAATTTGGCGAAGGCTGATGTCAAGTGGGGACTTGGCTGCCGCATAGCGGGCAGTGTTTCGATGTACAAAAAATGCCCTTGTGACACCTACCATGGTGTTCACGGGTGACGAAAAATTAGGGTGCGAGTCCGGAGAGGGAACCTGAGAAACGGCTACCACATCCAAGGAAGGCAGCATGTGCACAAATTACCCAATCCTGACACGGGGCGGTAGTGACAATAAATAACAATACCGGGCTCTGTGTGGTAATTGGAATGAGTACAATCTAAATTGCTTAAAGAGGATCCATTGGAGGGTATGTCTTGTGCCAACAGCTACGGTAATTCCAACTCCAATAGCGTATATTTAAGTTGTTGCAGTTAAAAAGCTCATAGTTGGACTTTGGAAAGGGCCGGCCGGTCCACCTTAGGTGTGCACCGGTCGTCTCGTCCCTTCTGCCGGTGATGCGCTCCTTGCCTTAATTGTCCGAGTCATGCCTCCGACACAGTTACTTTGAAGAAATTAGAGTTCTTAAATCAAGCCTACACTATGTATACATTAGCATGGGATAACATTATAGGATTTCAGTCCTATTACGTTGGTCGTCGGGATCAGACTAATGATTAACAGGGATAGTCGGGGCCATTCGTATTTCATAGTCATAGGTGAAATTCTTTGATTTATGAAAGACAAACAAATGTGAAAGCATTTGCCTAGGATTTTTTTATTAATCAAGAACGAAATTTTGGGGCTCAAAGATGATCAGATACCGTCCTAGACATAACCATAAATGATAACGACCAGGGATCGACGGATGTTGTTTTTAGGACTCCGCCAGCACCTTATGAGAAATCAAAGTTTTTGGGTTTCGGGGGGAGTATGGTCGCAAGGCTGAAACTTAAAGGAATTTACGGAAAGGCACCACCAGGTGTGTAGCATGTGGCTTAATTTGACTCAACACGGGGAAACTTACCAGGTCCAGACATAGTAAGGATTAACAGATTGAGAGCTCTTTCTTGATTCTATGGGTGGTGGTGCATGGCCGTTCTTAGTTGGTAGAGCAATTTGTATGGTTAATTTTGTTAACGAATGATAACTTAGCCTGCTAACTAGCTATGCGGAGGTATCCCTTCGCGGCCAGCTTCTTAGAGGGACTACGACCTTTTAGGCTACGGAAGTTTAAGGCAATAATAGGTCTGTGATGCCCTTTGATATTCTGGGATGCACGTGCGATACACTAATATATTCAATGAGTTTATACCCTTGGCTGACAGGCCCGGGTAATCTTTGAAATTTCATCATGATGGGGATAGATCATTCAATTATTGGTCTTTAATGAGGAATTCCTAGAAACCGCCCGTCGGTCCTACAGATTGAATGATCTGGTGAAATGTTCGGATCGCGGCGATGTGGGCAGTTTGCTGCCCGTGACATCATGAGAAGTCCATCGAACCTTATCATTTAGAGGAAGGAGAAGTCGTAACTGGGTTTCCGTAGATGAACCTGCGGAAGGATCATTATCGAAACCTGCAAAACAGAATGACCCGCGAACCTGTTTAAACACTGGGGAGCGTTATAGCCGGGGTGCTTCAGCCTCCGTCTGCAAGGCTCCCTCCTATTCTCGGTGCGTGCACTTGCATGCGTGTTGGGTGATTAATGAACCCCGATGCTGAAAGCATCGAGTAATACTAAATTGAAAGCTTGCCCCTCGCGACCCGTTCGCAGCGCGCGCGGGGGTACTTGTGCTTCTTTTAAAACACAAATGACTCTAGGAAATAGATATCTCGGCTCTCCCATCGATGAAGAACATAGCGAAATGCGATACTTGGTGTGAATTGTAGAATCCTGTAAACTACCGAGTCTTGGAACGCAAGTTACACCCGAAGCCATCATGCCGAGGGGATGTCTACCTGGGTATCACGCATCGCGTCGCCCTGCACACCGCACCATTCTTATGGTCACGGCGGTTTCGTGGGGTGGATACTGGCCTCTCGTGTGCGTCGAGCGTGCGGTTGGCCGAAATGCGAGTCCACGGTGATGGACGTCACGACAAGTGGTGGTTGAAACTCAACTCTCGTAATGTCATGGCTCTAACCTGTCACACGTTTGGGCACCCTGAACCTTATCGTGCTTAGGTACTCCTAACGCGACCCCAGGTTAGGCGGGACTACCCACTGAGTATAAGCATATCAATAAATAGAGGAACAGAAACTTACAAGGATTCCCCTAGTAATGCCGACCTGAATCATTCCATGGTCATATCCTGAACCATGCCAAGGTCACGTCCTATCATGTCCCAAAACGTCAAGTGGCCACGTCATGTCATGTCCTGACACGTCCTGACCCATGCTATGGCCATGCCTGCGACGTCTTGACACATCCTAAAATGTGCCATGGCCATGTCCTGACACGTCCGAAACCATTGCCCATGTCCTACCATGTCCCTCGACGTCCTAACATGTCATATGGCCACGTCCTACAATGTCCTGACATGTCCTGACCTGTGCCATGGCCACGCCCTGCCATGTCTTGCAATGTCGTGACACATCTTGACATGTGCGATGACCATGTCCAGATACGTCTTGACACGTGCAATGCCCTTGCCATACTATGTCCTACGACGTCATGACACATCCTATGGCCACATCCTACAACGTCTTGACCCGTACCATGGACACGTCCTGCCATGTCTTGCGACATCCTGAAATGTGCCATGGCCATGTCCTGACACATCCTGACCAGTGCCATGCCCATGTCCTGCCATGTCCTGAAACATTGTGACACGTCCTGACATGTGCCATGGCCACATCCTGTCATGTCATAAGATGTCATGAAATGTGCCATGACCATGTCTTAAGACGTCCGGACCCATGACATGCCCACGTCCTTCCACGTTCTGCGACTTCCTATCATATCATGTGGCCATATCCTGCAACATCCTGACATGTCTTGACCTGTGCCATGGCCACGCCCTGGCATGTCTTGCGACGTCCTGACACATCTTGAAACGTGCCATGGCCATGTGCTGACACGTCCACACCCGTGACATGCCCATATCCTACTATGTCCTGCGACATCTGACATGCCTTCTAGCTATGTCCTGTGACATCGTGACACGTCTTGACCCGTGCCATGCCCACGTCCTACCATGTCCTGCGACGTCCTGTAGCTACGTCCTACAACGTCCAAACACGCAATACCCGTACTTTGGACAAGTCATACCATATCCTGCAATGTTCCGACACGTCCTGACACGTGCCATGGCTATGTCCTGACACGTCCTGACCCGTGCCATGCCCTTGTCCTGCTATGTCCTGCGACATCTTGACACATCCTTTGGCAACGTCCAGTGACATCTTGACCTGTGCCATGGCCACGCACTCCATTTCTTACGATATTTTGACATGTCCTTAAACGTGCCATGGCCATGTCTTGACGTGTCTTGTAGCCATATCCTCCAATATCCTGACACGTCCTGAACTATAACTTGGCCACGCCCTGCCATGTCATCACACGTCTAGAGATGTGCAATGGCCATGTCCTGACCAGTGCCATGCCCTTGTCCTGCCATGTCCTGCGACGTCCTGACACATCCTGTGGCAACGTCCTTTGATGTCCTGACCCATGCCATAACCACGCCTTTCTATGTCCTACGACATCCTGACATGTCTTGAAACATGCCATGGCCATGTCCTTACATGTCCTAGCCCGTTCTATGCCCACATCCTACCATGTCCTGACACATCCTGTGGACACGTCCAACAACGTACCGCGATGTACTGACCCGTGCCATGGCCATACCCTGCCATTCCTCCAGTGTCCTAACACGTGCCATGGCCATCTACTGATACTTCCTAACCCGTGCCATGCCCACGTCCTGCCATGTCGTGGCACGTCCTACAACGTCCTAACCCGTGGCATAGCTACACCCTGGCATGTCCTACAACGTCCTGACACGTTCTGAAATGTACCATGGCCATGTCTTGACACATCTAGACCCATTACATGACCATGTCCTGCCATGTCCTGTGACGTCTTGACGCGTCTTGTGGCCACTCCAATGATGTCCTAACACGTCCTGACTCGTGCCACGGTTGTTTCTTGACACGTCCTGACCCGTTCCATGCCCATGTCTTGCCATGTCCTACGATGTCCTGGTACGTCCTGTAGACACGTCCTTCGACACCCTGACATGTCATACTATGTCCTACGACGTCATGAAACATCCTGACACGTGCCATGGACATGTCACATCCTGAGACGTGTCATGCCCTTGTCCTACCATATCCTGCGACGTCCTGACACATCCTGTGGCCACATCTTTCGACGCCTTGACTCGTCCCATGGCCACGCCCTTCCACGTCCTGCGATATCTGGCGCTTCCTGAAACGTGCCATGGCCATGTCTTGACATGTCCAGACCCATGCCAAGCCCACGTCCTTCCATGTCCTGACACGCGTAGTGGCAACGTCATACGACATCCTGACACGTCATGACACGTGCCATGGCCATGCCTTGCCATGTCCTGCGACATCCTGACACATCCTGAAATATGCCATGGTTATGTCCTGACACATCCTGACCGATGTCATTCCCATGTCCCCCGATGTTCTGACACATCTTGTGGCCACGTCCTGCAAGGTCTTGACACGTCCTGACCAATGCCATGGCCATGCACTGACATGTCCTACAATGTCCTGACATGTGCCATGGCCAGGTCTTGACACGTCCTGACCCGTGCCATGCCCTGTCCTTCTATGTCCTGCGACATCTTGACACATCCTTTGGCAACGTCCAGTGACATCTTGACCTGTGCCATGGCCACGCACTCCATGTCCTGCGATATCGTGACACATCCTTACACGTGCCATCGCCATGTCTTGAGTGTCTTATAGCCATATCCTCTGACGTCCTGACATGTCCTGACTTTTGCCTTAGCCAAGCCCTGCCATGTCCTGACACGTCCTAAGACGTGCCATGCCCTTGTCCAGCCATGTCCTGCGATGTCCTGACATATCCTGTGGCGACGTCATATGATATCCTAAACCATGCCATGGCAATGCCTTTCTATGTCCTATGACATCCGGACATGTCCTGAAACATGCCATGGCTATGTCCTGACATGTTCTAGCTCATTCTATGCCCACATCCTGCCATGTCCTGACACATCATGTGGCCACGTCCAATCACATCCCGCGATGTCATGTCCCGTGCCATGGCCATACTCTGCAAAATCCTGTAGTGTCCTGACACTTGCCATATCCATGTCCTAACACGTCATGATTCGTGCGATGCCCATGTCCTACCTTGTCCTACGACGTCCTAACACGTGACATGGTCATCTCCTGACACTTCCTGACCCGTGCTATGCTCACGACCTGCCATGTCATGACACGTCCTACGACGTCCTGACCCATGGCGTGGCTACACCCTGGCATGTCCTACAACGTCCTGTCACGTCCTGAAATGTTCCCTGGCCATGTCTTGAAACATCCAGACCCGTGACATGACCACGTCCTGCCATGTTCTGCGATGTCTTAACACTTCTTGTGGCCACTCCAACGACGTCCTAACACGTCTTGTCTCCTGCCATGATTGTGTCTTGACACATCCTGACCCGTTCCATTCCCACATCTTCCCATGTCCTATGACGTCCTGGCACATCTTGTAGACACATCCTTCGACAACCTGACATGTCCTATGACGTCATGAAACGTCCTGACATGTGCCATGGACATGTCCTGACACATCCTGAGATGTGTCATGCCCTTGTCCTGCCATATCCTACGACGTCCTGACACATCCTGTGGCCGCAACCTTTGACGTCCTGACTCGTGCCATGGCCACGCCCTTCCATGTGCTGCGATATCGTGGCACTTCCTGAAATGTGACATGGACATGTCTTGACATATCCTGACCTTTGCCAAACCCAAATCCTGCCATGTGCTGACACGTGTAGTGGCAATGTCCCGCGACGTCCTGACACGCCCTGACCCGTGCCATGGCCATGCCTTGTCGTGTCTTGCGATGTCCTGACACATCCTGAAATATGCCATGGCTATGTCCTAACACGTCCTGACCCATGTCATTCCTACGACCTCCCATGTCCCCCGACGTTCTGACACGTCTTCTGGCCACGTCCTACAATGTCCTGACACGTCCTGACCCATGCCATGGCCATGCACTGCCACATCCTGCAACGTCTAGACATGTGACATGGCCATGTCCTAACACGTCCTGACCCGTGCCATGCCCTTGTTCTGCTATGTCCTGCGACATCTTGACACATCCTTTGGCCACGTCCTGCGACATCTTGACCTGTTCCATCGCCACGCACTCCATGTCTTGCGATATCGTGACACGTCCTTAAACGTGCCATGGCCATGTCTTGACGTGTCTTGTATCCATATCCTCCAACGTCCTGACACATCCTGACACGTCCTGACCTATGCCTTGGCCATGCCCTGCCATGTCCTGACACATCCTGAGACGTGCCATGGCCATGTCCTGACACCTGCCATGCCCTTGTCCTGCCATGTCCTGCGACGTCCTAACACATCCTGTGGCAACATCCTATGATGTCCTAACCCATCCCATGGCCACGCCTTTCTATGTTTTACAATATTCTAACATTTCCCGAAATATGCCATGGCCATGTCCTGACATGTCCTATCCCGTTCTATCCCTACATCCTGCTATGGCCACGTCCAACCACGTTCTGCGATGTCCTTACCCATGCCATGGCCATACCCTGCCATATCTTGTAGTGTCCTGACACGGGCCATAGCCATGTCCTAACACATCATGATCCTGCCATACCCACGTCCTACCATGTCCTACGATATCCAGACACATGCTATGGCCATCTCCTGACACTTCCGGACCCGTGCCATGCCCACGTCCTGCCATGTCGTGACACATCCTACGACGTCCTGACCTATGGCATGGGTACACCCTGGCATGTCCTACAACGTCCTGACACGTCCTGAAATGTGCGATGGCCATGTCTTGATACATCCAGACCCGTCACATGACCACGTCCTCCCATGTCCTGCAACGTCTTGACACGTCTTGTGGCCACTCCAATGACGTCCTAACACATCCTGACTCGTGCCATGGTTTTGTCTTGACACGTGCTGACTCGTTCCATGCCCACGTCTTTCCATGTCCTGCGACGTCCTGCCACGTCCTGTAGACACGTCCTTCGATACCCTAACATGTCCTACAGCATCCTACGATGTCATGAAACGTCTTAACACATGCCATGGACATGTGCAGACACATCCTGAGACGTGTCATGCCCTTGTCCTGCCATATTCTGCGACGTCCTGACACATCCTGTGGCCACATCCTTCGACATCCTGAATCATGCCATGGCCATGCCTTTCCATGTCCTGCGATATCCTGACACTTCCTGAAACGTGCCATGGCCATGTCTTGACATGTCCTGACCCATGTCTAGCCCACGTCCTGCCATGTCTGACACGTGTAGTGGCCACGTCCTGCGATGTCCTGACACGTCCTGACCCCTGCCATGGCCATGCCTTGCCGTGTCCTGCGACGTCCTGACATATCATGAAATATGCCATGGCTATGTCCTAACACGTCCTGACCCATGTCATGCCCACGTCCTACCATGTCCCCCGATGTTCTGACACGTCTTGTGGCCACATCTTGCAATGTCTTGACACGTCCTGACCCATGCCATGGCCACGAACTGCCATGTCCTGCAACGTCTTGACATGTGCCACGGCCATGTCCTGACACGTCTTGACCCGTGCCATGTTGTTGTCCCGCCATGTCATATGACGTTATGGCACATCCTATGGCCAGGTCCTACGACATCCTAACCGGTGCCATAGCCACGCCTTGCCACTATGTACAGTCAAAAAACAAAAAACAAAATCAAATCAGTATGTACAAAAACTTAACAGATTCTCGGCATATCATGGCTCGTGTTTTCATTCTTTTGTTGGCTCGTTAGTTTACATCTACGGCTCGGTTTTGAAGCGGGTCAGCGTTGAGGCTGATTTCAAGGTATCCGTTGTATTTTCCGGTCCAGCACCGTTCCACAGTTTTGTTCGAGTATTTGTAAGTTTCAGGTTCATTTTGAGATCCTATCCTAAACTCTACTTCTGTTTGCTTGTTGTTAATTCTGCTAAATTTCATGTTAGACTAAAGTGTAAAATTGTTTGTGATCGTTTGTTTGAGTTTTAATATAAATTAAAGGATAATAGTTTAGATTGCATTAGAAAAAAATGAACGGAAAAGGTCTCTTTACGATAAGGTCAATATATAACTCTCGTTAAAAGTTTGGCTCATATCCAACCTTGCCGTTACACTATTGGCCTTGATATCCCCTTTGTTTTTAAACTAAGCCAAATACCCCCCCCCCCCGGACTTTACTATAATGTCTATATATAACCCTCATTTTTTATCAATTTTTTTAAAGGCTAAAAATATTTTGTTGAAAATAATTTCTTCAGTTCTTAAAAAATAAAAATATTTTGTTAAATATGATTTTTTCTGTTATTAAAAAATAAAACCAGTATTTACAAATATATTTTACTATTTTTTTTAAAAACAATATCTTTAAAAAAACTCAAAAATGGAGAACAAAATATTTTTCAAAAGCGTAAATAATTGGTTGAAATATTTTATTCAATTTTTAAAATATGAAAATATTTTCAAAAAAATTGAAAATGTTCTAATTCATCTATTTTTCATTTTTTCAGTTTAACAAATACATTTTCACAAAAAAAAAAAATTTTGTTAAATAAAAATTTTTCCAATTTTTTTAAACTTGTACAAAAAGAAAATTGCAAAAATCATTTTTAATAGCTTTTTTTTGTCAAAGCATATTTGTAAAAAAAGAAAAGAAAAATATGTAAAAATAGAGAAATTAGAACATTTTCAGCTTTTAACAAAATACTTTTGTTATTTAAAAACTAAATAAAATATTTTCCACTAAAGATTTTTTCTTTTAAAAAAAAAAAACTAGAAAAATAAATTTGTAAAAAATATTTTTTTTGTAATAAAAAATCGTTTTAACAAAATATTTTTATTTTTTTAAAACTGAAGAAATTATTTCAACAAAATATTTTCAGTTTTTACAAAAAAAACTGTCTAGTTAAAAAAACACGGGTTATATATAGACCTTATTGTAAAATCGAGGGGAGTATTTTGGCTCCATTTAAAATAAAGGGGGTATCCGGGCCAATAGTGTAACGGTAAGGTTGGGTATAGACCAAACTTTTAATGAGGGTTATATATAAACATTATCGTAAAGTTTAGGGGGTATTTGAACCTTTTCCGAAAAATGAATGACGCAAAGCATTGCTATGAAATCATAAAGAGTATCAAGGCGTGGCATGGAATACGAGAATTAAAAGCGAAAATTGCTTTATTAACTTAATCGTTAGGAGCATGCTTAGGCCGACCACACTTTGGTAGGTAAACCTTAGAATATTTGTTAGTTTGAGGTGAGAGGTCGTTTCCTTAGTTGAATTTATCCGGGGAATGCCTTGCGTAATTTGTATATAGTTTATCCGGGGTATGTCCTGAAGTACTTGTAGTTGGTGATGAAAAAGAGTTCTATGCTATTGTTCGCGTGTTGCAACATGGAGTCATTATTTATTACCAAGAGGGTTCCTGCTATATTCTAATCATGAGATACTAAAGTATCTTTAGTCACCAACAAAAGCTCAAAATGGGTAGAATCTCTTTAGAATTTTCAATTGGTAATCAAGCACAAAGCTGGAAACCTCAATCAACTGGTTGATGCTATTAGTAGAAGTCCGTAATTTCCATGATACAAACTGATGCATTTAAAATCGACATCTTTGGAGTAGATGCTTAGAGAGTCCAGAAAGGATTGGTATAATTCGAGATGGGTTTCTTTTCTTTCGGCATACCACAAAGCTCTTTAATCTCCATTGTGAGTGAGGGTGGATTAGCTGGTCAATTTGGCAATTAAAACTAATTGAAGATGATTCAAAATAACTTCTACTGGCCTAAATTTCACAAAGATCGGGTTGATTGAGCGTTGTGAAAGATGTAGACATCATTGAACAAACCTTGCCAAGTGATGTACACCTCATGTGGAAAAGGGTATTTCATTGCGAAGATTCTCTCAATAACAAGCATATCACCTTCATCACATTCTACATAAGCATCCTCATCTTCCATATGAACTTCCTCAATTGGCTGGTTTACTTGGCATTAAGTATGCCAAAAATGACTGAGAAACTTAGTGTCGCGATCAGAAACAACGCTTCTTTGAATGCCCCATGCATTTTCGCTTTTATACATGTTTCACAACACTCAATCAGCCTGATCTTTGTTACGTTTTGTCCAGTAGAAGTTTTTTTGAATCATCTTCAATTCTTTTGAATGGCCGAAATGATCGGCTAGGCCACCCTCATTTGCTTATGTCACAATAGAGATTAAAGAGCTTTGTGGTATGCCCAAAGTAAAGAAACCCATCTCGAGTTACACTAATTCTTTGTGAACTCTCCAAGCATCTCTTCCAAACATGTCGAATCCAAATGCATTAGTTTATCATAGAAAGAATGCACGGTCTTCTACTAAGAGCTCAACCACTTTATTGAGGTTTCCAGATTTGTGCTCGATGACCAAAAGAAAATTCTGAAGAAACTCTACCAATTGAGCGTTTGTTTGTGACTTAGATGCTTTCGTACCTCATGATTCCAAGTTGCAACACATGAACAATAGCATAGAACGTTTTTTCATAGGTGGAGTACTTCAATAAAGGTCCACTTAGCTTCTTGCTACAATAAGACACGGTTTTACCTTCGTGGCTATGAACTCCTCCAACGCCAATATCTGACGCACCCCATTCTACTTTCAAACCCTTTTTGAGTTTCTTCATTCCACTTGAACACTCAATTATATGGGCAACCAACGTTTTGAATATTTTGATAAATCGTCGATAAAATGATAGGATTGGTCAACTTATGAATTCCTCGATATTTCTTGGGTCAGCTTGAATACTAACACTTGTTATTATGAAACCTAGAAAGAAACACTTTTAGTATAAAAAATGCTCTTTCTCTCTCGTTGGTTTCAAAAACCATCTCCAAATGCATTCCACGTAAAGCTTCCTATTTGCATAGATTAGTTTATTGTCAAAGTAGACAACAATAAACTTCCCAATGAATGGTCTAAACACATGAGTCATAAGCCTCGTGAATATGCTTGGAGCATTTAACAAACCAAAAGGCTTATCATTCATACAAGCCTAAGCTTGTCATGAAGGCAGTTCATCACCTTCTTTTATACGAATCTGGTGCACCGCTCTTTATATCAAAACCTTAGAACCATGTAATTGTTCAAATAGAACATCTAAGCTTGGTATTGGCAAGCAATATTTGATAGTGGTCTTGTTGATTGCTCGACTGTCAACACATATCCGCCAAGTGCCATATTTCATAGGAACAAGCAGAGCAGGTATGGCACAGGGACTATGGCTCTCCCTTATTAAACCCCTCTTCAATAATTCTTCGACTTGCCTTTGGAGTTCAACTTGTAGTGTAGGATTCATCCTATAAGCGGGCTTTCCTTGGCCATGATTCTCCTGGTATATGGTCAATTTGATGTTGAATATCGTGCAAGGGTGGAAGTTCTAATGGAATATCTTCAGTGACTTTTAGTGACTCAATCTCAAAACCCAATTTAGTTATCATCTCTTTAAAAACAACATTAGTGCAATTACACAAACAATAATCACTGTCATACATAAAAAATACTTTCTTTTATATTTACTTTCAAAAAATACTACACGCTTATTTTGGCTTCCCACCCTCTTTCTCTCTGTCACGGGTCAGGACGTGTCAGGACATGGCCATGACATGTTTATGGATGTGTCAGGATGTCGCAGGACTTGCAAGGGCGTGTCCATAGCATGTCCTCCATGGCATGGGTCAGGACGTCTTAGGATGTTGTAGGACATGTCAGTACGTAGCAGGACATGGCAGGACGTAGGCAATGCATAGGATGTGTCAGGACATCGCAGGACATGGAAGGACGTGGGCATGTCAAGGGTCAGGACATGTCAAGACATGATCGTGGCACGAGTAAGGACGTGTCAGGATGTCGAAGTATGTGGCAACAGGATGTGTCAAGACGTTATAGGACATGGAAGGACGTGGGCATGTCACGGGTCAGAACGTGTCAGTACATGGCCATGGCACGTTTCAGGATGTGTCAGGACGTCACAAGACATGCCAGGGCATGGCAATGGCACGGGTCAGGAGGTTGCAAGATATGGCCAGAGGACGTGTCAGGACATGAAAGGATGTGGGCATGGAACGGGTCAGGACATGGCCATGTCATGTTTCAGGAAGTGTCAGGAAGTCGCAGGACTTGGCAAGGTGTGGCCATGGCACGGGTCAAGACGTCCCAAGATGTGGCCACAGGATGTGTCAAGACGTCGCACGACACGGCAGTGCATGTGTCAAAATGTGTAAGGATGTGTTAGGACATGGCCATGGCACGTGTCAGGATATGTCAGGACATTGTAGGACATGGAAAGGAGTGGCCATGGCACACGTCAGGACGTGTTAGGATGTCGTTGGACATGGCAGGACGTGGGCATGGCACGAGTCAGGACATGTCAGGACATAGCCATGGCACATTTCTGAATGTGTCAGGATATAGCAGGACATGGTAGGGTGTGGTCAAGGCATAGGTCGGGACGTGTCAGGATGTTGCCATATGATGTGTCGGGACATGGGAGGACGTGGGCATGGCACGGGTTAGGATATGTCAGGACATGGCACTAGCATGTTTCACGTTGTGTCTAGATGTTCGCACAACATGGCAGGGTGTGGCCACGTCACCAGTTAGAATATTGCAGGACAGGACCATAAGATGTGTCAAGACGTCGCATGACATGGCAGGACAAGGGAATGGCACGAGTTAGGATGTTTCAGGACATAGCCATGACACGTGTGAGGACGTTATAGGACATGGCAGGGCATGGCCATAGCATGGTTGAGGACGTGTTAGGACATCATAGGACATGGCTATAGGACGTGTAAAGATGTCGCTGGACATGGCAGGACGAGGGCGTGGCACAGGTACGGACATGTCAAAATATGAACATGGCACGGATCAGGATGTGTTAGGACGTTATAGGATGTGTCAGGACGTTGAAGGATGTGTTAGGACGTGGGCATGACATGGGTAAGGATGTGTGAGGACGTGGCCAAGGCAATTGTCAGGATGTGTGAGGACATCACACGAGATGGTAGGACATGGGCATGGCACGGGTCAGGACGTGTCAGGACACGGCCTTGGAACGTGTTAGGATGTGTCAGGATGCCATATGACATGGTAGGGAATGGCCATGGCATAGGTCAGGACGTGTTAGGATGTCGCATGACATTGTTTGACGTGGCTACTAGACATGTCAGGACGTCACAAGTCATGGCAGGACGTTGGCAAGGCATGGGTCAAGACATGTGAGGACATGGCCATGTACTCTTTAGGATGCCACATATTGTGTCAGGACATGGCAGGCATGGCCATGGCACGGGTTAGGATGTCCCAAGTCGTGTCAGGATGTGGTTGGACGTGGCCATAGGACGTGTCAATTCGTCGTAGGTTTTGGTTATGGCACGGGTCAGAACATGTTAGGATTGACATGGGCACAAGACATATCTGGACATCGCAGGACATGGAAGGACAAGGGCATATCACAGGACAGGACATGTTAGGACATGGCCATGGCACGTTTCAGGATGTGTCAGGACAATGCAAGACATGCTAGAGCATGACCATGACATGTGTTGGGATGTGTCAGGATGTTGCAAGACGTGGCCATACTACGTGTCAGGACGTCGCAGGACATGGCAGGACGTGGGCATGGCACGAATCAGGACGTGTTAGGACATGGCCATGGCACGTTTCAGGATGTATCAGGATATTGCAGGACATGGCATAACATGGCCATGTCATGGGTCACGACATCGTAGGATATTGCCACATGATGTGTCAGGAAGTGCAGGAAATGGCAGGAAAAGGGCATGGCACGAGTCATGACGTGTTAGGACTTGGCCATGGCACATGTCATGACATGTTAGGGCGTCACAGGATATGGCTGGGCATGGCTAAGGCACAGGTCAGGATGTGTCAGGACATCGCAGGACGTGGCTACAGGAGGTGTCAAGATGTCGCAAGACATGGAAGGACGTGGGTATGGCACGGGTCCGGACATGAGCATGGCACGAGTCAATACGTGTCAGGACATCGTAGGATGTGGTCACACGACATGTCAGGACATGGTAGGATGTGGGCATGGCTCATATCAGGACATGTTAGGATGTCGCAGGAGATGCTGAGGCATGGCCATGGCACAGTCCAGGACGTGTCAGGACATGGCCATGGCAATTGGCAAGACGTGTGAGGACGTCATGTGACATGGCAAGACGTGGGTATTGCAGGGGTCAGGACAAGTTAGGACATAGCTATGGCACGTGTCAGGACGTGTCAGGATGCCGTAGGACATGGCAGGGCATGGCCATGGTACGGGTAAGGACGTGTCAGGGCATTGCAAGACATCGTGAAACGTGGCCATAGGACGTGTCAAAACGTCGCAGGACATGGGCATGGCATGGGTCAGGACCTGTGAGGATATAGCCATATACTCTCCAGGATGCTACATAACGTGCCGGGACATGGCAGGGCATGGTCATGGCACGGGTCAGGACATGTCAAGATGTGGCAGGACGTGGCCACAAGACGTATCAAGACATCACAGGTCGTGGTTATGGTACGGATCAGGACGTTGCAGGACATCGCCACAAGACGTATCAGGACGTCGCAGGACATGGCTGTACATGGGCATGTCATGGGTTAGGACGTGTCAGAACATGGTAATGGCACATTTCATGATGTGTCAAGACATCGCAGGACATTCCAGTGCGTGTCCATGGCACGGGCTCGGATGTTGCAGGACGTGGCCATAGGACGTGTCAGGACGTCGCCGGACATGGCAGGATGTAGGCATGCAATAAGTCAAGACGTGTTAGGACATGGCCATGGCACATTTCAGGACGTGTGAGGATGTCACAGGATACACTAGTGCATGGCCATGGCAAGGGTCAGGACACGCAGGACCTGGCCACAGTATGTGTAAGGACTTCGCAGGACAAGGGCTTGACATGGGTCAGGACGTGTTAGGAAATGGCTATGGCACGTGTCAAGACGTGTCATGACATCGCAGGACATGGCAAGGCGTGGCCATAGCACAGGTCAGGACGTCGCAGGACGTGTCAGGACGTTGTAGGACATGGCAGGACGTGTGCTACTTGCACGATGATCCACCATTCTTTGTCTAAAGCCATTAGTTGCCACGAACGATGTCATGCTTTGCAGGTTTCGTGCAAGTTGACGATTGCCATCAGCTGTTGCGGGTTGTTTCTGGCATCGCTCATGGCAACTGATGGCTTTTGACAATGATTTCACTACTAAAGGTGGAACATCATGCCCGCTACACGCCGCTCAATGTCTAGTGCTAGCCAATGCTTAGTAACATTTCAAGTACAAGGATGGTTGTGGTCGTTGGTGGCAGTGGTGGAAAGTATCGGTGGTTCGAGCGGCAGCGACCAGAGACAGTTGGTCGATGCTTGGTGGTTGGCGCCGGTGATTTAAAGTCGGAATCATTTATGGCGGTTGCGGCAATGGAAGTTCCTCATGATTAATGGTGGTAGGTCATCCATATGGTTTTACAAAAAATATTATGTATTTTAATTTTAATTTTTAATTTTTATGCATTTTTTGTAATTTTAAATAATTTTTATGTTAGTTTTTTATAAAAATAATTACTCCTTTATGTGTAGTATGATGACTAGATGTATTAGAAATTGTCTCCATTGTTTTCCTATTTTTATAATAATTTTCTTATTTTTTACTATTTTCCGAGTACTTTTCATTTTTATAACAAAAATAAGAATAAAATAATATTTTTTTTGTAAAAAATATCATTTACAATGTTTAAAAGTTATTTGTGAATATATTAGCTAAGTTGTACCTTGGTTTGTTCTATTTGTGTTGTACAACTCCATTATGATTCTCTGGAGAAAACATATCTACTCCTGAAACATGGGTTTTTTTAAGCATATATAAAGGGGGTAGAGGTGTTGAAAGGCACCTCAGGTGCTTGCTGCTAGGTAATGGGGGCAAGCATGGGGAACGATGGCATGGGGCGTGGGCATAGGGGGCATGCATTCTTGTCCGTGCTACATCCTCGAAGTTCACCATCAATGCCGCCAACTACTCGTGTGGGCTCCTAGCATGCCCGGGGGTGACACCGCTCGTGGAAAACATTGAATTTTGGCAACAAAAGGTGGAGCATCGTGCAAGTAGTACTGCAAGGTGCAGTGCGCATGGGACGAAGCTTAGTAAATGTTGATTGCCAATGGATGTTACAAGCAAAATGGGGAGGCGACTTCGCTCGTGGCGGCAAATGACTTTTAGCAATGGAACAACAAAGCAATGTGCAAGTAGCACCACAAGGGGCCATGCACATGGGCTAAAGCTTAGTAAGTTTACAGTTTTTATCGGTTGTTGTGGGTTATGTCTATCATCGCTCGTGGCAGCTGATGGCTTTAGACAATGAATGGTGGATGGTCGTGCAGGTAGCACCACAAGGCGTCGCGCACATGGGGAGATGCACAGTAGCTGTCGATTGCCATTGGGTGTTTCGGGCAGCATCACTCGTGGTGGTTGGTGGCTTTTGGCAATAGAACGGCAAAGCGTCGTGCAAGTAGCGCCATAAGGTGCCATGCGCTTGGGGAGAAGCATAGTAAGTTGCCGATTGCCAACGGTTGTTTCGGGTTGTGTCTAGCATCACTTGTGGCAACGTAAACGCTTTAGACAATGAATGGCGGATCGGCATGCATGTAGTGCCGCAACGCACCATGCGTATGGGGCGATGCTCAGTAGATGTCGATTGACATCGGGTGTTTGGGGAAACATAACTCATGGCAGTTGATGGGTTTTATCAATGCAATTGAAAATCGTCCTGCAAATAGCACCGCAAGGTGCCATGCGCAAGGAGTGGAGCTTAGTAAGTTACCCATTGCCATCGGTTGTTGTGGGTTATGTCTGTAAACCCCCCACCCACTCATGGAAGTTGATGGTATTTGATAAAGAACGATAGAGCATCGTGCAAGTAGCACCACAAGGTGTCATGCATATGGGGCAAAGATCAGTAGATGTCCATTGGCATCGGTTATTGTAGGCAACATCACGAGGCGATATCGCTCGTGAAGGCTGATAGCTTTTTGCAATGGAACAACAACAGATCGGGCAAGTAGCGCCGAAAGATGCCGTGCGCATGGGGCGAAGCTCAATAAATTACCGATTGCCATTGGTTGTTCTAGGTTGTGTCCGACATTGCTTCTACCCTATATTCATGCTTAGCGGGGCTTGTCGTGGCTTTGCAATGTTGGCATTGTCAACAACCTAAGGATGTGCGTCGCGTGTTGGGGCTATTGTTGGCTTGTATCGGCGAGGCAAGTGTACATGTGGCACATGAGTGGTGTTCAGCTTGTGTGACTAGGTTGGATCCTTGGCCATGGCCATGTCGTAGGCGCTATCTACGAGTCCGGTTGTTTGGGGGGGGAAGGTAACCAAATCTCGGTCTTTTGATATGCTTGTAGAATAGTGTCTCCTTGATTGCAGTAGGCAGTGTGCGTCTCTAGCGTGCTTCGACATCTGTGCGCTATAGACGCTGACCTGTGCGCTCCCTAATTGACCTATCTTTAAACACTAACCAAAGAGTCTATTATGTGTGCGAGTCAGCCAGCGAGTAAACGCGTAAGGAATAAAGAAACTAATTGGTGGGATCTCCCTAAGAGGTGCAATGCCGACCGACAACCAACGGGTCAAGACATGGTCATGGCACGGGTCAGGATGTGTTAGGACGTCGTAGGATGTGGCCATAGGACGTGTCAGGACGTCATAGGACATTATAGGACTTGGGCATGTTCAGGACGTGCCAAGATATGGCCATAGCACGTTTTAGGACGTAGGACATTGCAGGACATGCCAGGGCGTGTTCATGGCACAGGTCAGGATGTGTCAGGATATTGCGGGACGTGGCCAAAGGACATCGCAAGACATGGTAGGATGTAAGCATGGCATGGGTCAAGACGTGTAAGGACTTGGCCATGGCACATTTCAAGATGTGTCAGGACATTGCAAGACATGCCAGGGCGTGGCCATACCACGGGTCTGGACGTGTCAGGACATTGTAGGACGTGTCAAAGGCGTGTCAGGACATGGCAGGGCGTGACCATAGCACGAGTCAGGACATGGCCATGGGACGTGTCAGGACATTGCAGGACTTGCCAAGGCGTGTCTATGGTACGTGCCAAGATGTGTCAAGATGTTGCAGGATGTGGCCACAAGACGTGTCAGGACATCGTAGGACATGGAAGGACATAGGCATGTCACGGGTTAGGACATGTTAGGACATGGCCATGGCACATTTCAGGACATGTCAGGACGTCGCATGACATGCCTGAGCATGGCCATGGCACGTGTCAGGACGTGGCAGGACGTTCCAGGATATGGCCATAGGACTTGTCAAGACATGGCAGGGCGTGGGCATGGCACAAGTCAAGACATGTCAGGACATGACCATTGCACATTTTAGGATGTGTTAGGATGTCACAAGACATGGCAGGGCGTGGCCATGGCACGGGTCAAGATTTCCCAGGACGTGGCCACAGGAAGTGTGAAGGCGTCGAAAAACATGGAAGGACAAGGGTATGGAACGGGTTAGTACATATCACGACATTACGTGAAGTGTCAAGATGTCGCAGGACATGGAAGTACGTGGGCACAACACGGGTCAGGATATGTCAGGACATGGCCATGGCACATTTCCGAACATGTCAGGACGTTGCAGGACATGGTAGGGCGTGGCCATGGCACAAGTCAGGATGTGGCCATACGACGTGTCAGTATATGGCATGATGTGGGCATGGCATAGGTTAAGATGTGTCAGGAGATGGCCATGGGATATTTCAAGATGTGTCAAGATGTCACACGACATAGCAGGGCGTGGCCATGGCACGATTCAAGACATTGCAGGACATCGCATGACATGGCAGGAGAAGGGCTTGGCAGGAGTAAAGACGTGTCAGGATATGGCCATGACACGTGTTAGGACGTGTTAGTACATCGCATGATATGGCAGGGTGTGGCCATGGCACGGGTGAGGATGTGTCAGGATGTCGTAGGATGTGGCTACATGACGTGTAAAGAGGTCGCAGTACATGGCAGGACGAGGGCATGGCACATGTTAGGACGTGTCAAGACATGGCCATGGCATGGGTCAGGACGTGTCAGAACATCGTAAGACATCGTATGATGTGGCCACAGGACATGTCAGGACGTGTCAGGACGTGGAAGGATGTGGGCATAGCATGGGTTAGGACGTGTCAGGACATAGCCAAGGCAATTGTCAGGACGTGTCAGCACGTCACACGAGATGGCAGGATACATGGCCATGGCATGTGTCAGGATGCCGCAGGACATGGTAGAGCATGGCCATGGCATAGTTCAAGACGTGTTAGGATGTCGCAGGACATCGTTGGATGTGGTAACTGGATGTGTTAGGACGTTGCAAGACATGGTAGGACGTGGGCATTGCACGGGTCAGGACCAGTGAGGACATAGCCATGCACTCTTTAGGATGCCATATGACGTGTCAAGACATGGCACAGCATGGCCATGGTACAGGTCAGGACGTGTCAGGACGTGGCCACATGTGTCAAGTCGTCACATTTCCTTGTTATCACATGGGTCAGGACGTCGTAGGACGTGGCCATAAGACATTTCAGGACGTCGTAGGACATGGCAGAAAGTGGGTATGTCATGGGTTAGGATATGTCATGACATGGTCATGGCATGTTTCAGGATGTGTCAGGACATGCCAGGGCATAGCCTTGGCACAAGTTAGGACGTGTCAGGATGTTGCAGGACGTGGCCACCGGACGTGTCAGAAAATCGCAGGACAAGGAAGGACGTGGGCATGTCACGGGTCAGGACGTGTATGGACATGGCCATGGCACGTTTTAGGATGTGTCAATATGTCACATGACATGTCCTGGTGTTGCCATGGCACAGGTCACGACGTCGCAGGATGTGGCCACATGATGTGGCATAAAGTGTAGGAAATGGCAGGAAAAGGGCCTGGCCCGTGTCAGGACATGGCCATGGCACATGTCAGGACGTGTTAGGACGTTGCAGGGCATAGAAGGGCGTAGCCATGGCGTGGGTGAGAATGTGTTAGGACGTCGCAGGACCTGTCTACAGGACATGTCTAGAGGTTGCAGGACATGGAAAGACGAGGGCATGGCACGGGCCAGGACGTGTCAAGAGATGGCCATGGCAGAAATCAGGACGTGTAAGGACGTCGTAGGATGTGGCCACAAGACGTGTCAGGACATTACAAGACGTTCGCATGGCATGGGTCAGGACTTGTCAGGACATGGCCTAGGCAATTGTTAGGACGTGTCAGGACATTGCACGAGATGGTAGGATGTGGGCATGGTAAAGGTTAGGACGTGTCAGGACATGGCCATGGCACGTGTCAAGATGTATCAGACGACACAGGACATGGCAGAGCATGGCCATGGCATGGGTTAAGATGTGTTAGGACATCGGAAGACATAGTTGGATTTGGCCACTAGACGTGTCAGGACGTCGCGAGAAATGGCTGGACGTGGGCATGGCACAGGTCAGGACATGTGAGGACATAGCCATGCACTCTTTAGGATGCCACATGATGTGATAGGACATGGCAGGACATGACAGGGCATGTCCTTGGCATGGGTCAGGACGTGTAAAAACGTGTCAGGACGTTGCCACAGGACGTTTCAAGTTGTCGCAGGTTATGGTTATGACACGGGTCAGGACGTCGCATGATGTGGCTACAAGACTTGTTAGGATGTTGCATGATATGGTAGGACGTGGGTGTGTCACGGGTTAAGACGTGTCAGGACATGGCCATGGCACATTTCAGGACGTGTCAGGATGTAGCAAGACATGCCAGGGCGTGGCTATGGCACGGGTTAGGACATGTCAGGATGTTACAAGACGTGGCCACAAGACGTGACAGGACATCACAGGACATGGCAGGACGTGAGCATGGCCCGGGTCAGGACGTGTCAGGATATGTCCATGGAAAATATAAGGACGTTTCAGGATTACGCAGGACATTGCAGAGCGTGGCCATGGCACGGGTCAGGATGTCACAGGACGTGGCCACATTATGTGTCAGGAATTGTATGAAATGGTAGGAAAAGGGCATGGCACGGGTCACGACATGTCAGAACATGGCCATGGCACATGTTAGCATGTGTCAGGACGTTGCAAAACATGGCAGGGCGTGGCCATGGTACAGGTCAGGAAGTGTCAAGACGTCGCAAAACATCATAGTATGTGGCTACACGATGTGTCTAGACGTCGTAGGACATGGAAGGATATGGGCGTGGAATAGGTCTGGACGTGTCAAGACATGGCCAAGTCATGGATCAGGACGTGTCAGCACATTGGCACGTGTCAGGACATGTCAGGCCGTTATAGGACATGCCAGGGCGTGGCCATAGCATAGGTCAGGATGTGTTTGGACATGGCCATCGCAATCGTCAGGATGTGTTAGGACATCACAGGACATGGAAGGGCGTGGGCATGGCACGGGTCAGGACGTTTCCATAGGACGTATCAGGACCTGGCAAGATATGGGCATGGAATGGGTCAAGACGTGTCAGGACATGGCCATGGCAGATTTTGGATGTGTCATGATATCACAAGACATGACAGGACGGGTCAATGGCAGGGATGAGGATGTGTTAATACATTGGAGGATGTGGCCACATGACGTGTAAGGACATCGTAGGATATGGCAAGACGTGGGCAAGTCATGGGTCAGGACGTGTCAGGACATAGCCATGACACATTTCTGGACATGTCAGGACATCACAGGACATGACAGGGTGTGGCCATGGCACAGGTCAAGACGTGTCAGGACATTGTAGGATGTAGCCACATGACGTGTTAGGACGTCGCGTGGCACGGGTCAGGACGTGTCACGACATGGCCATGGCACGTATTAGGACGTGTGAGGACTTGGACATGGCACGAGTTAGGACGTGTTAGGACATGGCCATGGCACGTGTTAGGACATGTTAGGACATGGTAGGGCATGGCCAAGGCACAAGTCAGGATGTCACAGGACATGGCAAGACATAGGCATGGAACATGTTAGGAAGTGTCAAGACAAGGCCATGGCACGGGTTAGTACATCGCAGGACATGGTCAAAGGACGTGTTAGGACGTCGCAGGAAATGGCAGGACATGGGCACGTCATGGGTCAGGACGTGTTAGGACATGTCCATGGCACATTTCAGGACGTGTCAGGACGTCGCCAGACATGCCAGGGCGTGTCCATAATACGGGTGAGGATGTCTCTGTACATTGCAGAATGTAGCCATAGGACGTGTCAGGACATGGCAGGACGTGGGCATGGAATGGGTTAGGACGTGTCAGGACGTCACAGGACATGCCAGGGCATGTCTATAGCACGGGATATGACGTGTCAGAACATGGCCATGGCACATGTTAGGATGTGTCAGGAAGTGTCAGGACGTCGCAGGACGTGGCTACATGACGTGTCTAGATGTCGCAGGACATGGAAGGATGTGGGTATGGAATGGGTCCGGACGCGTCAAGACATGGCCAAGTCATGGGTCAGGACATGTCAGGATATTGTAAGATGTCACTACAAGACATGTCAGGAGATCGCATGATGTGGGTGTGGCACGGGTCAGGACGTGTCAGCACATAGGCACATGTCAGGACATTTTAGGACATGCCAGGGCATGGCCATAGCATAGGTCAGGACGTGTTAGGACATGGCCACGGCAATTGTCAGGATGTGTTAGGACGTCACAGGACATGGAAGGGTGTGGGCATGGCATGGGTCAGGACGTGTCAGGACGTTTCCATAGGACGTATCAGGACATGGCAAGATGTGGGCATGGCACAGGTCAGGACGTGTCAGTACATGGCCATGGCAGATTTTAGTGTGTGTCGGGATGTCACAAAATATGACAGGACATGTCCATGGAACGGATAAGGATGTGTTCAGACATTAGAGGACGTGGCCACATGACGTGTAAGGACGTCGCAGGATATGGCAAGACGTGGGCAAGGCAAGGGTCAGGACGTGTTAGGCCATGGTCATGACAAATTTCTGGACATGTCAGGACGTCACAGGACATGGCAGGGTGTGGCCACGGGACAGGTCAAGATGTATAAGGACATTGTAGGACGTGTACACATGACGTGTTAGGACGTCGCAGGGCACGGGTCAGGACGTGTCATCACATGGCCATGGCATGTGTTAGGACATGTGAGGACTTGGGCATGGCACGGGTCAGGACGTGTCAGGACATGGCCATGGAAAGTGTTAGGACATGTTAGGCATTGCAGGGCATGGCCAAGGCACGAGTCAGGACGTCACAGGACATGGAAGGACATGGGCATGGAACATGTTAGGACGTGTCAAGACGAGACCATGGCACGGGTTAGGACATCGTAGGACATGGCCACAGGACGTATTAGGACGTCGCAGGAAATGGCAGGACGTATTAGTACATGTCCATGGCACATTTCAGGACGTGTCAGGACGTCGCAAGACATGCCAGGGCGTGGCCATGGTACGGGTTAGGATGTCGCCGTATGTTGCAAAATATAGCCATAGGACGTGTCAGGACATGGCAAAACATGGGCATGGAACGATTTAGGACGTGTCAGACGTCGGAGGACATGCTAGGGCATGTCTATAGCACGGGACACGAAGTGTCATGATGTTGTAGGACGTGTCCAGACATCACAGAATATGGCAGGCGTAGGCATGGTACAGTTCAAGCCGTGTCAGGACATGGCCATGGTACATTTCAGGACGTGTCAGGGCGTCATAAGACATGGCACGGGTCAGGATATCGCAGGACTCAGTCACAGGATGTGTCAGGACATCATAGGACGCGGGCATGACACGGGTCAGGGCGTGTCAGGACAAGGTCGTGGCATGTTTTAGGACGTGTCAGGATGTCGTAGGACATGGAAGGGCGCGGCCATGGAACGGGTCAGGACGCGTAGGACGTGGCTACAGGATGTGTCGGGACGTTGCAGGACATGGTAGGTCAATGGCTTGACACATGTGAGGACGTGCCAGGACATGGCGATGGCATGTGTCTGGACATCGCTGAACATGGTAAGGCATGGGCACTGCACGGGTCAGGATGTGTCAGGATGTCGTAGGACGTGTCAGGACATCGCAGGACATGGCAAGACGTTGGCATGGAATGGGTCAGGATATGTCAAGGCATGGCCATGGCACGAGTTAGGACCCGCAGGACGTGGCTGTTACATCCCATATTTTCATACAAAAATATGCCATAAATAATTAATTAGAGCCCAGAAGTGAGATGTCATGCTCGATGTTACATTAGGGTAATGTTACGCTTTTCATTATTAAGTTAGGACAATTTTGCACCCTCAAGTACTGTACGGTAAAATTTTATTTTCAGTTAACTAGTGTAACAATCGAGGATTAGATCATCTTAATGTTAACGTACTTACATTATTTATAGCAAGCAATAAATAAGTGTTATGAAGAATTAGAGGGTAAGAAAATTAAAGAAAACGAGCTTTGTTAAAAGTGGCTAATTTGGAATAAAAGTACGGGTCGAGCGATAATACCCAATACTTATAAATTTGTACTATGCAAGTTAGCATATGATCACGGTAGTATAATATATACAAAGTATATATGAAGTATTTTTATAATTAAATAAAATTTATGGTAATTTTAAATTAGGCGTGTAATTAGGACAAGAGGGGTTGCTCTGATGGTAAGCAACCCCCACTTCCAACCGAGAGGTTGTGAGTTCGAGTCTCCCCAAGAGCAAGGTGGGAAGTTCTTGGAGGGAAGGATGCCGGGGTCTATTTGGAAACAGATTCTCTACCCCAGGGTAGGGGTAAGGTCTGCGTACACACTACCCTCCCCAGACCCCACTAAGTGGGATTATACTGGGTTGTTGTTGTTGTTGTTGTTGTTAATTGGTTAACTACCGGGTAATGAGACATTACCTAATTACCTAATAAGTGGATAGAGATTAAACTTATCCACCCCATTACCACGTGGCAGCCTCTCACCATGCCATGAATGACTCATTACTCAATAAAATAGGTGCCCTAGTATTCTCACATTTGCTTTAGATTGTTGTCAGCACAAACTCACGTTAAACCAAAAAAGGACATTAGCCATATATCAACTTGACGAACCCTTTTGGAGGAGAAAATAAAAGAAATGTACCAGCAATTAATCTTTCTACAAAACAGTAATAACATAGCAAGGTTATAACGTGATTTACCCTCAAGGACTCATAGCGAAGTATAACCCCTCCATTCCTTTTGTCGTTGTTTTAGTGGTAGTGCAAGATAGTACAAGCTGAATAAAGGATTGTTGCAAGTTGAATTGAAGTAAGTCTTACTCCTTTTTTGGTGTAGTTGGAGTTGGACTCATGCTATAATCAAGGAATTAGCTTTTATTTTGCGGAACTGAAAGGAGAGATTGGTATATGCTGCTAATAATGTTGTATTTGGGCTGAATTGGAGTTGCTCCAAGTTAATATTGTTGATTGTTATTGTTGGTTGTCGTTGTGAACCTGGGAATTTAATAGCAACAGGGGAAATGCTGCTTGAATTATTATAACACAAAATAAAAGTTATATAGTTCTAAGAGTCAACTGGTTAAGAATCGAGTTGGATAAAATATTGATGCAGTCCTAATTGTGGCGACCGCGCAAGATACCATTGATGAAGGTTCGTCAACTTACAAAGCCAAACAGTTTGTGGTCAAGTATGTTAAGGCATTTCCTTCTTTCTTTTGGCATGATCTAATATGAAATGAATATGCTATTTGATTCACGTCCAAGCAACGGTCGTAGTTAATATAACTTGGTCTAATAAGTCCAAGATCGATCCCACAGAGAATTAACCTATCAATCAGAACTTTCACAACCCAAGAGTACTTACGAATCAAGTTCCCAAAATTTTAGAATATATTTGTGTATAATTTTCGAATACCTAGTTTTGCAAGAATTAAGAATGCTTCAAAGAAAGAATTGAATGTTGAATAAAATAATATGGAGAGAGACTAAGGTGTTGATTTCCCCTATTGATGGAATCCCTTATCATTATGCTCATACAAATTGTTAATATATATTCTATCAATCATGAACGCTATGTGTATCATAACCCTCCCCCGAGCAATTTCAATAATTTACTAGTGCACTCTCCCGAGCTACCCTAGCTAGCTTTAATTTGAATAGTTCACTTTAGATTGCACCCAAGACTTCGTTATTCCTAACCCCGTCTTTACGCCTAAAGTTATAGATTCCTCTAATAACCTAGGTGTGGTGTTCTTCAACAATAAACCTAAATATGCACTCTTTTCCAAGTTATGCACACTAAATAGGCACCGCTAATTGGGAGCTCTACCAATTAACTACAATAAGAATGAAGTTGAACAAATAGAAATATAAGTCACAATTTGTAATCACATAAACGATAAGTTCATCTATCAATAGGTTCCATCAAAACCTTAGAAAAGAATTTAGCTACTCATTCTTGAAGAAACAAGAATAATAATTGAAATCATAAAGAATTGCTTGATATAAAATAAAAGAAAGAGTTTGAGAGGAATCTCTCCTACTAAAACCTTGCAAAAGTATTGAATAATAGATTACATGCCTCTATGGGGCAAACTAGGAGTTTATATAGAGGTTTTAGGGCTAAAAATATTAAGTTTGAGTACAATTAGGACTGCTGCTGCGACGACTTTCGCGGTTCGTTCGCGGCCGCGGACGGACCGCGAACAGTAAAACTTCAGAGATCCTGTTTTGCCTTGGTTCATCCGCGGTGGCGGCGAAACCGCGGTTTTTCACCCTGTTCCATTGGGAATTTGGAAAAACTGAAAACATGAAAGTTGTATCCCTTTGAATTAGCTTTCAAACCTTATATTATGGCTACTTTCAATATAAGTTCTTGACTTGAATCACACCATCCCGGCTACTTTCAATATAAGTTCTTGACTTGTACCACATTTTGGCTTTTTTCACCATCTTTTGACTCCAAAACTTGCTCTTTTAGTCTTCATTAGCTCAAGTGTACCTATAACACACTACGAACACTAATAAAAGCATTTTGTCATCATAAACAATATCAAAACAATAATAAAGCGTGATTATTTAGGGCATAAATATAGTCAAATTCACCTATTATCAATACCCCACACTTAAACCTTAGCTCGTCCTCGAGCAACCTTAATCAAACTTTAGGCCAATTTTATTTATGTCTCCCCCAAATTATATCACAAAAGCTATTTTTCATGATTAACCTAAGATATGCACAATCCTTACCTAACCGTAAACTCTCATGCCAGCACATTATTGCTTACTCTAATTATTACCAAAAACTTGCAAATTTACCTTCTTCCTCTTGAGTTACACACCCTTACATAGTTCATTGAGAGAAGTTCCGACACATAAACAATTCATAACATGGAACTTATAAATATCGGAAAAATTCACTCACTCTCAACAAAGAACATTCATATGCATACGGACACACCATAGGCTTGCCCCTAGTGTAATACTCCACTAATCGAGTTATTCAATCATAGATCAAGAGGTCTTTAAGGGTTGTAATGTAGGCTATGGGACGGGTAGGATACTTTTGGTTATAGTGACTAGCCTCCCTAAGCACTTTTTTTTTCACAACTTCCCTTTTTGTTTACATCCTTATGTCTCCCCTAAACATACCTTCACCTTCCATCACTTTTACCCCCACTTTTTATTTTATTGATCTGACTGGCTTTTCTAAGATTTTATTCAATATAGCTCATCTTTTCATTGCTTTGCAATACATTTACATTATTTTGGCCAGCTCACTATTTTTTTTTTACATTCATTCTTGATTTTTCCCTTTTCAAGTTCCCTTCACCCCACACTTAATCTTTTGCATATTCGTTACAATACAAGTGCTTCTAGGAGGTAAAGTAGAACAATAATTTGAAGAACATTCAAGGGTTATCAAAGAATAGGCTTTAAGCTCAAAGGGGTTAACTAAGATATAATATATGGGTGAATTCATGTTTATTGGCATATGGGGTTATACAAAGAAATGCATCTATCCTTTCTACAACCAAACAACTTCTATTTCGCTTTGCAAACACACATGGCAAGTTCTAGGTATCATGTACAACATACAATGTAAGTAAAACCTCACACACACATGGAATGCAACTCATTTGGAATCCAATTGATCTACAAAGTCCTATCGATGTTCAAGCAAGCATTATTGTGCAATTTAAGGCATATTGAGATTCTACAGTCAAGCTTAGAAGATACATTCTCAAGTTCAATTTACGTTTTTGCTAATGTGCATATTTGGGGTTACATGTTGCCCTTTTACCTCTAATCCTAAAAAAAAGAAAGAAAAAAAATCTACCTAACCCGGTTCAATAAATACCCTTGGAAAAGAACCGTGGTCAAAAGAAAAACCAAGGGGGAGATGATACACTACCTAGAAAAAGAAAATAAAAGAAAGAAAAATTCCTACGTGGACTACTTCCCTCAAGAGTACTTGTCCTAAATAGTTCGTCATAAGGAAGAGTCCTCTACTCATATTTTTGTATTTTTTCAAATTTTCTATTTTTATTTATTTTTTTTTGTTCCGACTTAGACCCTTAAAAAACCCGTCGCCAAGTGTCCATCATCGGGCCAAGCCATCTAATATAATTTACAGCTACATCTACTATATACAATATACAATACAAGATAAGTCTCCCACCCCACACTTAAAATCATGCCATGTCCTCATGGCATAATAATACATGTATAGCACAGAAGGGTGAGAAAACTTACCTGGGATCTACCCCGTGTCTAGCCACTTTATCACTTTCTTTTTCACCCTATCCTTCATATTCGGGTTCAGCCTTCTTTTGCGTTTCCTAGAAGGTTTGTGCCCCTCTTCTCGGAGAATCTTGTGCATGCAATATGCAAGGCTGATCCCCTTTATGTCTGCCATGGTCCACCCAATGGCAGTCTTGCATTCTTTTAGTACTTGTATAAGCTTTTGAGCCTGCACATCTAGCAAACCAGATGAAGTAATAGCAGGTAAAGTGGAGTTAGGATCTAGAAATTCATACCTGAGATGTGATGGTAGTGGTTTAAGCTCAAGCTTTGGTGGCTCTTCTATGGATGGCTTTGCTGGTGGGCTTTCTCTTTTCTCTAAGTGTAGAGGTTCGAATTCGAGCTCTCTCTGCTAGAATCCCTTGCCTTCCAGAGATAATACCCATTCGGCCAAACTTTCACCGTTTACCTCTTCCATGTTCATCGGGCATGCTTGAAGTGGATCTTCAATAGTCAATTCTGCATCGTCGGTCTCCACTATCACATCAACCGCATCAATTAGAGAGCAATTTGCAAACTCACTAGGACGCCTCATGGATTTTTGCACATTGAAGATGATCTCCTCATCATTCAACCTCATCTTGAGTTCCCCAGTTTCACAATCAATTATGGCTCTCCCGGTGGCTAGGAATGGTCTTCCCAGGATTATGGGAATTTCTTCGTCGACCTTGCAATCAAGAATAACAAAATCAGCGGGAAACACGAACTTCGCAACCTGGATTAGCACATCATCTATAATACCAAATTTACGCTTAACCGTCCTGTCAGCAAGCTGTAAAAGCATAGAGGTGGGTCTGGCTCTCCCAATACCTAACCTCTTATAGATAACTAAGGGCATGAGATTAATGTTTGCCCCCAAATTACATAAAGCCTTAGTAAAGGCATAATTCCCTATAGTGCATGGGATGGTGAAGCTACCTGGATCAGATAGCTTCTCAGCAATGGGTCTGGAGACTACTGCACTACAAGTCTGGGTGAGTGTAACTGTGGCCAAGTCTTGGAAATCGAATTTAAGCGACATCATATCCTTCATCATCTTACCATTACCAGGCATTTCTTTTAAAGCTTCAATTAATGGAATGTTTACCTGGATTTGCTTGAGCATGTCGAAGAACTTTTTGTATTGCTCCTCTTTCTGGTGTTTGGCCAACCTTTGGGGGAATGGTGGTGGAGGCCTCTTCTTCCCGGTGACTTGGGATTTATCTTTGTCTATCACTTTCTCATCAATCTGCTGCTCTACCTTTTCGGCTACTTTCTCCGTTCCCTGTTTTGCTTCTTTATTTTCAGCAACTGGCTGGACTGTGACTTTTGTCAACCCTGTGGACTCATCCAGTTCAATGGGCAATGGAGTAGGTGTCTCAGCCTGTCTGTCAATTTTCTCACTTTCATTCTCAGCATCAAGATCTCTACCGCTTCTCAGAGTCACTGCCATCATCTGCTTTGGGATTTGGTCATTTGGGTTTGTTTGTGTATCTACAGGCAATGTTCCTTGAGGACGATTGTTAAATGAAATAGCAATCTGACCCATCTGCACTTCCATAATTTTGATGGCGGCATCATGTGCATCTATCCTCTCATTTGTTTTGGCGTTTGACCTAATTACATGCTGCATCATGGCTTCCAACCTTGCAAACCCATCATCTTGTCTACCCCCATGTGGTGGTGGAGGTGGATGGTATCCCTGCTGCTGATTTCCTAAATTCTGAGGTCTAGGATATGGAGCAATGTTGTGTGGTGGCCTCATACCTGCTGCATTAAATTGGGGCTGGGGAGGTCTGTACTGCATTGGAGCCTGTTGGCCCCAGTTTTGATTACCTTGTCGCTGCCCTCCATAGTTAGCCACATAGTTCATATCTTCATGCTGATGATGATGTTCTTGGTCTGCAGCCCATGGATTACCTATGGGTTGGCTAATGCAAGATGTGCACAAACCACCGTTGTTAGTATCTACAATGTGAACTTGTTGCTTAACCCCTGATTCTTCTACCTTCTTTGTCAGGATGCACATTTGTGTCAATAAAGTTGCCACGTTCTCCTTCAGGGTGTTGGATGGATCCATAGGTACAGAGTGTACCACTGGTATGATAGGAGCATTCTTGGACGTCCACCCGGAATTCTGAGCCATCTTGTCTAGCAAATTTTGGCCCTCTCTCCAAGTCTTGCTCAGAGAAGCCCCACCTGCTGAAGCATCTACAATATTCTTCATACTGTCTGAAAGCCCCATGTAGAACCTTTGACCCAACATCTGCTCAGGGATCCCATGATGAGGACACATAACAAGCATACCCTTGAATCTGCCCCAAGTTACATGTAATGTTTCCATTGGTTTTTGCTTGAAGCTCACGATCTCATCAATTTGTTGAGCTGTTTTGTTCGGTGGATGAAAGTTGTTGTGGAATTGTTTGACTAACTCATTCCAAGTTGCAATGGAGTTTATTGGGAGTGAGTTTAGACATATATGTGCTACTCTTGTAACTGAGAATGGAAAAAGTAGTAATTTGATAGCTTCCGGAGTTACATTCGATTGTCTTTGTGTTTTGCATATTGATAGAAAGTTCTTGAGGTGCTGCTGGGGATCTTCAACCTGAGACCCAGAGAATAATCCTTTGTTTTGCAACAAGTGAAGCATGTTGTCAGTAATCTGGAAAGACTAAGCTTGAATTGCTGGCACTACTGGGAGGAGACTTATTTGTTTTGAGTGTATGCTGACAACATCATCCGGAGGTGCGTACCAGAGGAAGAAATCATGGCAATCCTCAAAGCATGTCATGACTCACCGGTTGGAGGCCATCATGGAGGTAATAGGTCGGTGACAAAGATTCTTGAATGTGGTTACTACTGGCCTTCCATCTATCATGATGCAAACCAATTTGCAAAAGCTTGTGAGCAGTGTCAACGGCAAGGTTCAATCTCCAAAAGGCATGAAATGCCAATGCAATATGTGTTGGAGATGGAAATCTTTGATGTGTGGGGGATTGATTTCATGGGCCCCTTTATGAGTTCCTATGGGATGAAGTACATTTTAGTGACCGTGGACTACGTCTCAAAATGGGTTGAAGCCGTTGCCTTACCAAACAATGAGGTAAGGAGTGTGACCGCATTCTTGAAGAAGAATATATTCACTCGGTTTGGCACTCCTGGAGCCATTCTTAGTGATGGTGGAGCACACTTCTGCAACAAAGCATTTGTAGGGTTACTTGAGAAATATGGGGTGAAACACAAGGTGGCTACACCATACCATCCGCAGTCGAGTGGTCAAGTGGAGGTCTCAAACCGAGAGATCAATAATATCCTAGCCAAGACTGTGAATGCCAATAGGATTGACTGGTCCGGAAGATTAGATAATGCATTGTGGGCCTACCACACGGCTTTCAAAACTCCTATTGGTACTTCTCCTTACCGGCTCATTTCTGGGAAGGCATGTCATTTACCAGTTGAGCTAGAGCACAAGGCCATGTGGGAACTGAAGAAGCTCAATCTAGAATGGGCTAAAGCTGCGAACTTGAGGTTGACGCAACTAAATGAACTGGAGGAATTTCGATTCCATGACTATGAGAGCGCAGCGGTATACAAGGAGCGGATAAAGTTTGTTCATGACAAAAAGATCTTGAGAAGAGAGTTCAGGACGGGAGACCTGGTCTTACTCTTCAACTCAAGATTGAAATTGTTTTCGGGCAAATTGAAATCAAAATGGTTCGGCCCCTTCAAAGTGGTGAGTGTCTCCCCATACGGAGCGGTGGAATTGGAATCTACTGACGGGTCTCAGACATTTAAAGTAAATGGCCAACGTATCAAGCACTACTTGGGTGTTTATGGTGAAAAGGAAGTGATAAAGCAGCTGGTTCTACAAGATGGTCGTTGCCCGTCTAAAGGATGAAATTGGAGCAACCAGTCCCATCGTGCCGTGACGTTAAATCAAGCGCTGCGTGGGAGGCAACCCATGGATGGTAACATCGTCTTTAATTTTTGAATTTTCTTTGTTCATTTATTTCCTTAACATCTGTGAAGTGTAGGGAGCCCAAACAATTGTGATATTTGATGGATGTACCCATGGGAAGAAATGCAGAAGAAATGCGGTAGAAATGCGACCACATAATTGATTTGCGGACCGCAAATCTACCGTAGACCAAATCAGAGAGTCCTCTAAATTGGAAGTTGCAATGCGTCCATTCTGTGGTGTGCATGTCAGTTGTGCAACCGCAGATTGGATCGCAAAGTTGACTCTGAGAAACCTACAATACGCGACAAAATGCGATCATTATGCGGTCCGCATGTTAGCTCTGCGACCACATAATGGTCTGCAAAATAGCCTTCGCAAATTCGTGTAAATCACCCAGGTGCGTTCCTAATACCCTACACTACAGAATAAAAAAAAGAGAAAAACAAACAAAAGAAAAAGTAGAGAAAAATAAAAAGAAAAAGAACGAAAGGAGGCAAGTTCGAGCTTACACAACAGGCACATCATCCCATTCATCACTAGCATTCTTAACAACATCTAGTATGTGTATTGTTCCCTCCATCTCCATCGTTTAAATTTTTGAGGAAAAAGTTGTGGGGACCTGTTGTGGGCTTAATCGCATGACTAGGGTAGTAATGATTTGGACATGAATATAATGTGGGGTAGGAATTGGTTGAAGAGTCGGCACCCATGGATGAAAAGTTCAATTGTTGCTTTGAATTGCTCAGTTCTGCGGTCCGCATGTCTAAAATGCGGACCACATTTTTGTCGCGGACTTAACCCTAGGTCAGCTGGAGAAGACAACGTCTGCGGTCACTATGCGATCGCATTATCACTTTGCGGTCCGCAAAGTGACCACATAGTTGTCACCTGGGTAGCCCTTCCAAGTGGTTAAATGTGCGATCGAGTATGCGGCCGCAGAATTGATCTGCGGTCCGCAAACTCAACGCAAAGTGTAACAGAGAACTGGAAAATTTGGACTTTGCAAGTGGCCATTCTGCGATGAGTATAAGATCCGCATAACTGTTATGCGACCGCATATATCATCACAGATTGGCAAGGAACTTGAACAGGAAATTGTGCGATGACTTTGCGGTCTGTAGACTTGTTCTGCGATCGCATAGTGCATCGCATCTTTGTTCTCTCAATTTGATGTTTCCTATACTCTACCCTATTGTCTATACAAACAGTGCTTCCCTTGCAGAAATGGCTCACAAATGACTTGCACACAAGCCCCTTGATGCTAAAAGACAATGAGTGGACCCACCACGAGAAGCAAGTGCCCAACCTGAGGAAGCAGATGCCCGACCTGCCGTTAACATACATGTTGAGGCACGGATAAAGCAGGCTGCTGAAGGCCTTTCATATCATCTCCGTTGGGGCATTGAGGGCTCAAGTGAGAAATATAAAGGTGGGCTTGAACGGAGAAAACTCCTCCCGGAGAAGCAATTGAGCCTCAATGGGCTTAAGGATAAGTACCCGCACATCCTTGCCAACATCAAACGGAGAAAATGGATGGGATTCATTGAACCTCCAGCCAAATACAATAAATCAATCATTCGGGAGTTCTATGCCATCTATGGATCTTCCCAAACCAAGCATCATAAGAGGCAAAAGATGTACCTCGACAAGGTGGATGTTCGGGGTATCTCAGTCAAATGCAGTGCAAAAGCCATAAACCGGATGTTGGTCCCAGACTGGGACGAGGACACCTCCACAGTAGAGTACAAAGCCAAATTTGCTAACAAGGAGAGTGAAAGGAGCCGGATTGCCTCCGTCATCGCAACTGGAACCCCTGCATGGATACAACCGGGGAGAAAAATTTATAAGGAGAGCTTCTCAAGGGAAGGGAGATACTGGCTTGCATTTCTTGCATCCAGATTGATCCTAACGAATCATGAGACAGACATTGCCATTGAGAAGGCCCTCCTCATTGCTTGTATCATATAGGGCATTAAAGTGAATGTGAGAGAGATCATTTTTCAAGAGATGGGGCAAAGAGCAATACAAGATGTCACTTCTCTCCCGTTTCCGTCCTTGATCACTGGTTTGTGCCATGAGGCCCAAGTTCCTGTTAATATTCGGGATGCGACAGGTCAGGAAAAAGGATTATAGACATCAACCGCCTTGCTGATGTGGTGATACCACCTCCGGCAGTTGTTTAGGAGGACCTACACTCTTCCCAGCCCCCTATTGCTCATGATGATGTGCCATAGTCCTCCACTCCTTCCACCACTGCTCAGATTACTACTGCCACTGGTCAGACTCATCCAGCCACTCCGGCAGTCTCACAGCTTGGTCTCTTAGCCAAACATGAAAACTCCAAGGTCGACCAGCTTGTTAAGACATTGCCAAACTTAATCAAGCAGGCTTTCACTCCCATGCAGTCAGCCATAGCAGAGATTCAACAAAAACAGATGGCATATGCTGAGCGACTGCAAGGGCTTGAATTGAGGGTGGAAAAGCTAGAAAGGGGAGAAGTGTTTGGTTTGCACTATCTCAAGACAGAGGTGGCTTCCATGAAAGTCGAATTCCAAAAGATGCAAAATTTGGACTTCGACGTTTCATCCCTCTTTCCTGTGGCGGGTGACAAGGGTGCTGATGCGGTACCTGATTTAGGCCTTGACTTCACCAACCTAATGGCCAACCCTATCATTCCCACTCCCGGAGACTCACAGGCCCCAGCTCCTCCTAGTCGTATTGACATTGCCTCTGATGAGGAAACTGAGGGAGGGAGTGAGAGTGATGACGAAGATGATAGCTCGAGATTCTCCAGCGATGATGCCCCTCAGCCTGTTGACAAGGGAAAGTAGCTGCTCCAACTTAACCTCAGGAGGATGATGCTGTGGATGAGGATGAGCGCGCTCAGATTGAGGTTGCCTTGGAGAGATCGTTGATCGACAGAGGAGGCCCCACAGCTCATGCAGCAGCTGATGCATCTAGCAGCTCTCAGATGCCAGGTGAGGTCACAACACCTCCACCATCCGTCCCAGTGCCAGCCTTGCTTCCTATACTAGAGCTTCCGCCAACAGTAGAGGTCGCACCCTCCATTGTGCCCACGCCAGTCCTCACAGCTACACAGGAGGGTGATCACCCCGGCACACAGCTAGTTGTCGATTCCCATAGCACTTAGTGTGCCTCAGGGAGTCTTTCCTCACACTCTGCATTTTCATTATCTGCATTGGGGACAATGCATCTTTCTAAGCTAGGGGTGGGGTACCTTGGTGTTTGATATTGCTATTTTGTGCTTTTATGTATCAAGCTTGTACAAATTTGGTATATAAAGCAATGTATATATAATGTTTTGATCCGTTGTGTTTTTTTATTAGTTAGTCAATCAATTCCTCTTGGTTTTTCTTTGTCTGATTCTTTTCGAAGAATGTAATAGTAGAATCAGAACCTCGTGTGTAAATCAATGTGACCAGTTTAGTGAAATTGTTTAGTGTCAAGCATGCATATCTGTACATAGAACATATCCTCCTATAGTCATCTTTCTCGACTAGTCCCAATGATAGATAGATTGACGACTATCTTAAGGGAACTTGTCTCTATGACCAATCTTGTGAATTTAAGGCTCATTTTGTGACTCTATGGCTATCTATAAAAGCTTGGAATTGCAAAGTAGTTGCTCGAAAGTGCTAAACAATGTGAATTAAGCAGTTCAAGTACGATGTGTGTACGTGAGTTTTCTACTCGTATATGGTTCTTGTGTCCACATTTGTCATCTAGAACTTGCCTGGTTGGTCTTCAAATACTAATGATAGTACATTTGGGTGGAGGAATGATCTTAGGCGTTCTTTGTGTAAATTTTAAAAATCTCTTTAGCCTTTCAAGCCTACCATTGTGTAAATAATATCACTAGTAACCCTCTTTGAGCCTTTAAACCTTTCTTTGGCCAACTCATTACAAACATTTCCCTTTTTGCAAAATGATTCCTTCTTTTGAACCCGTCCCTCCTTGAACATTGAAAATGAGGCTAAAAGCCTAAGTTGGGGGTGGTGTCAAAGTTGAGATAGGCAAGGTTATGTATTGAGTCTAAGACCACATGCCTCAAAGTGTGCATTAGAGTATTCAAGCTCCAAAAGAAAAAGAAAAAAAAGAAAAAAAATGAAAAAAAATGTTAGTCTATATATATATATATATATGTGTAAATATATACATTATGGAGCCTTGAATAAAATTGGGATAGGCATGCAAGGTGGTTCTATAATTGGGAACTAGATGCCAATGGGGCTATGTGAGTTAAAGAGAATCAAAATGCAAAAGAATGAAACTTGTGAGTAGTGTTCAAGGAGGATGAAGTCATATGTACCCAAATGTTTACCCAACCTTCCCTAAACCAACTGTACAAGCCTAAAAAGTCCTTATGGGACCTCCAACCGATCATTCTTGAAGAAGTGGCGAATTAAAATAAAGGCAAGCCTATGGTATGACATGTTGTGGCACTTGAAGTTCCTTCTAAGAGTGAGTGTTCTTTTTGTCTTGTCCTTGTAAATATTGTAAATATTGTGAGTATGGGACATCATTTCTGGTGAGAGTGCATGAACTGTAGAATTTACTTAAGTTGAGCCTTTAGAGCCCAATGAAAACGCATTCAGCTGAGGGTAACATTTAGTCACAATGTGAGGCTCAAAGCTTACATGATTGTTCTATCTTTATGTGCATGCTCTTAGTCAGGGAGGAGTGGAGCGATTGTTTCAATACATGCTTGAAGAAATGAACATTAACACTATCTTGTGTCATTATTTTGTTAAGTGTTGTGAATAAGTGTGGCGTAGGTGAGTTCTGCTTGCTTGAGGACAAGGAAGAGTTTAAGTTGGGGGTGTTGATGTGCCGGAGAAATTCGGTACATTTACATACTAATTGCTCTTATATTGGCTTGTTTTATTGCAAAATGTAGTCCATACTTATGTGATTTTGTGGTATTATAGATTAAGAGGAAGAAAAGACCAAGGACACAAAAATGGAAGAAAAAAGTCAAGAAAAATGGCAAAGTTGTGCAAAACAGCTGATCTGCGGACCAACATGTGGTTGCATATTACATATGCGGACCGCAGAAGAGCAACCAAATCAAAGAGCTAAACAGAGAATGGAGCTAAAATGCACGGCAAGAATGCGATGTCTTCTGCGATCGCACAATGAATATGCGGTCCGCACTTCTGCCGCAAAATGAACACGAAGGAAACCTAACAGTCAATTATGCAGTGCCATCTGCGGTCGCACAATCAATATACGGACCACAAAATGGTGATGCGATCAGCACATGAACATCTAGGGTTCCTATCCGCGATGCCGCCTCTCAAGATGCGGACCGCAGACCTGTTATGCGACAGATCTGCGATCGCATACATGACCTGGAAGGGTAAACTTGTCCGCTTTTTGTCAGGTATTGGTCCCTCTATAAATAGCTTTTTTGAATCTTGTGTAAGGGTATCTTGTGCAGACTTGATACTACACTCCAAGACTTTATTAGTTCATCTTTTTGGAAGCTTTTGGTTGAAGAATCTTTTACTTTGTAAGCATTTATGACATTTATTACACCTTGTATTTTTTATTTTAGCATGTGTGGCTAAACGTAAATACTAAGGTTGCCAACCCTAAATGGGTGTTATGTAAATGGGTGTTTAACATTTAATATATGCATAATGGTTGGTTGATATTTCTTTACTTCTCATTCTTCATTTATTGTTGGTGGTTGCAAACACTAATTAATGCCATTAAAGTCCTACCTTACTTGGGAAAGTGGGTTAGATTTTGGAAGAAGTAAAGAACAAAAACATGAGGCCTTACACCTCGTTTAATAAAATCGCTTAGGGATAAGTGGGTTTTATTTGGTATTTATTGATTGTTATACATTGTGACTCTTAGACTTTTGGAAAAAAGCAAGAGAGGAAATACTACTCAAGTATTGGGAAATATTGGGTAGTTGCATAGAAATGAATTGCATATCAATAATCAACCATTAGAAATATATCATATTAACACCGATAGTATTACACTACATTTATGGGAACACAACCTTAGTTTAATCAATTCTATAAATTACTACATCAAGCATTCTCATTAGTTAATATTCTAAAACAACATTCACTCATAGTACCACTTTTTCACCATTTCTATGTTACTCCTAACGGAATATATTCAAGATTCTAGTCGAGTAACACACTAATTAAAGTGATCATTTCACACCTATTCCCTGTCGGATTCGACCCCAACCTAGTTGGGTTACTATATTTGACACCGATCGCCTTACACTAATTATAAAAGTGTAATTTGAGCGTATCACTGCAGACCAAGAAAATCATCATCAACATGAGGATATGTACTATGTTGCAAATTATGGAGGGCAGAGACAATGTAATCTGAGTTGGGTCAGCAGGATCCACAACAATACAGGCCTCCACAACTACAGTATAATGCAGCAAGTATGCGGCCACCACACAACATGGCCCCATATCCTAGACCTCAAAATTTCGGCAATCAGCAGTAGGGATATCATCCACCTCCACCACAGCATGGGGGTAGACAGGACGATGGGTTCGTAGAATTGAAAGCTATGATGCAAGAGGTAATTGGGTCAAATGCCAAAACCAATGAAAGAATAGATACACATGATGCAGCGATCAAGAATATGGAAGTGCAGATGGGACAGATTTCTATGTCACTTAACAATCGTCCTCAAGGGACATTGCCTACAGATACACAAACAAACCCAAAAGACCAAGTCCCAAAACAGCTGATGGCAGTGACTTTGAGAAGCATTAGAGATCTTGATGTTGAGAAAGAAGAAGAGAAAAGCAACACAAATGCTGAGACACTCACTCTAGTGCCCATTGAACTGGATAAGTCCACAGGGTTGACAAAAATTACAGTCTAGCCAGTTGCTAAAAATAAAGAGGAGCAGCAAGGAACGAAGAAAGTAGCTGAACAGGTAAAACAACAGGTTGAAGAGAAAGTGCTAGAGAAGGAGAAGTCCCAAGTCATTGGGAAGAAGAGGCCTCCACCACCATTCCCCCAAAGGTTGGCCAAATACCAAAAAGAAGTGCAATACAAAAGGTTCTTTAAGATTCTGAAGCAAATCCAGGTAAACATTCCCTTAATTGATGCTTTAAAATAACTGCCTGGGTATGCTAAGATGATGAAAGATTTGATGTCGCGGAAATTTGATTTCCAAGACTTGGCCACCGTAACCCTTACCCAGACTTGTAGTGTAGTGGTCTTCAGACCCATAGCGGAGAAGCTATCTGATCCATGTAGTTTCACCATCACATGCACTATAGGGAATTGTGCCTTTACAAAGTCATTGTCTGATTTGGTGGGCGAGCATTAATCTCATGCCCTTAGTTATTTATAAGAGGCTAGGAATTAGGAGAGCCAGGCCTACGTCTATGTTATTACAGCTTGCTGACAGGACGGTTAAGCGTCCATGTGGTATTTTAGATGATGTGCTTATCCAGGCAGGGAAGTTTGTGTTTCCCGCCGATTTTGTTATTCTTGATTGCAAAGTGGACGAGGAAATTCCCATAATCCTAGGAAGACCATTCTTAGCCACCGGGAGAGCTCTAATTGATTGTGAAACTGGGGAACTCGAGATGAGGTTGAATGACAAGGAGATCATATTCAATGTACAAAAATCCATGAGGCGCCCTAGTAAGTTTGCGAATTGCTCTCTTATTGATGCGATTGATGTGATAGTGGAGACAGATGATGCAGAGTTGACCATTGAAGATCCACTTCAAGCATACCTGATGAACATGGAAGAGGTAAATGTTGAAAGTTTAGCTGAATGGGTACTATTTCTGGAAGGCAAGGGATTTTGGGGGAGAGAACTTGAATTCGAGACTCTACACTTAGAGAAAAGAGAGACCCCGCCTGCAAAGCCATCCATAGAAGAGCCACCAAAGCTTGAGCTTAAACCACTACCATCACATCTCATGAAAGAATTTCTAGGTCCTAACTCCACTTTACCTATTATTATCTCATCTAGTTTGTTAGATGTGTAGGCCCAAAAGCTTATACAGGTACTCAAAGAATGCAAGACTGCTATTGGGTGGACCATGGCAGACATAAAGGGGATCATCCCAGCATATTGCATGCATATAATTCTCCTGGAAGAGGGACACAAACATTCTAGGGAACATCAAAGTAGGTTGAACCCTAACATGAATGAAGTGGTGAAGAAAGAGGTAATAAAGTAGCTAGACGTGGGAATCATCTTCCCAATGTTAGACAGCAGCTAGGTTAGCCCGCTCCAATGTGTGCCAAAGAAAGGTGGCATGACGGTGGTGAAAAACGAGAATAATGAGTTGATTTCAACTAGAACCGTCACCGGATGGAGAATATGCATGGACTACAGGAAGTTGAATCTAGCCACCCGCAAAGATCACTTCCCACTTCCCTTCATTGATCAAATGCTTGACAGGTTGGCAGGGATGTCCAACTTTTGCTTTCTGGATAGATATTCGGGGTACAATCAAATCTCCATAGCCCCCGAGGATAGAAGGAAAACCTCCTTCACATGCCCGTATGGCATTTTTGCCTTTAGTAGGATGCCATTTAGATTATGCAATGCACCTGCCACATTCCAAATGTGCATGATGGCCATTTTCACCGACATGGTGGAAGACATTATGGAGGTGTTCATGGATGATTTCTCAGTGGTAGGGAATTCATTCGATGAATGCCTTGTCAATCCGACAAGAGTGCTGAAACGGTGCATGGAAGCAAACTTAGTGCTAAACTGGGAGAAGTGCCATTTTATGGTACAAGAAGGCATAGTATTGGGGCACCTGGTTTCAAGTAAAGGCATTGAGGTAGACCGTGCCAAAGTAGATGTCGTTGCAAAGCTTCCTCCACCAACATCAATCAAGGCCATAAGAAGCTTTCTTGGACACGCCGGTTTTTACCAGAGCTTCATCAAAGACTTCTCCAAAATATCAAACCCTCTCTGTAAGTTACTTGAAAAAGATCACCCTTTTGTTTTTTCTGAAGAATGCAGGATTGCTTTTGAGGAACAGAAGAAGAGGTTGGTCACATCACCCATCATCATTGACCCCGACGGGGAGCAACCTTTTGAGCTAATGTGTGATGCAAGTGACTATGCAGTGGGGCAGTGCTGGGCCAAAGTAAAGACAAGCTGATGCACCCAATATACTATGCAAGTAGGACCTTGAGTGGAGCACAACTAAACTACACAGTGACGGAAAAGGAGATGCTTGCGGTCATGTTCACATTTGACAAATTATGGTCCTATCTCATAGGATCCAAGGTAATTGTATACACAGACCATGCATCTTGAAGATATGTAATTGATAAAAAGGACTCTAAGGCACTCCTAATTCATTGGGTGCTGCTTCTCCAAGAGTTCGACCTTGAAATTCGGGATAGGAAAGGCACTGAAAATCAAGTTGCTGATCATTTGTCACGACATGAGGGAGCTGAAATTGTCAAAGAGAGTGGGGAAATTCTGGAAACCTTTCCAGACGAGCAGCTTCTCACCACCACTCTCCTTGAAACACCATGGTATGCTGATTATGCTAATTACCTAGACAGTGGTATTGTTCCTCACGACATCTCGTTGGTCCAAAGGAAAAGATTTTTTCGTGAAAGTTAGCTTTATTATTGAGATGCACCATATTTGTTTAGGATATGTCTCGATAACATGATCCGGAGATGCATCCCCGAGATAGAACAATCTTCTGTTTTGCAGGCATGTCACGCTTCAGCATATGGCGGTCACTATGGAGGAGTACGTCCAGCTGCCAAAATACTTGAGGACGGTTTCTATTGGCCAACGGTGTTTAAAATGCACACTTGTGGGTGAAAGGTTGCAACAAATGTCAACGCACCGGGAACATCTCCCGGCGTCACGAAATGCCAATGAACCCAATCCAGCAAGTTGAAGTGTTCGATGTCTGGGGAATAGACTTCATGGGGCCCTTTATCGGCTCGTACGGTAATATGTACATACTTGTTGCAGTTGACTACGTGTCCAAATGGGTGGAAGCTACAGCATTACCCACCAATGATGCTAAGGTGGTGGTGGAATTTTTTGAAGAAGAACATTTTCACCCATTTTGGGAGTCCAAGGGCTATCATCAGTGACGGGGGCACACACTTTTGCAATAGGGCGTTTGAGAAATTATTGGCCAAGAATGATGTGAAACACCGAGTGGCCACTCCGTATCACCCGCAGACCAGCGGGCAAGTTGAGGTCTCCAACAGGGAGATAAAGAGTGTATTAACTAAAATAGTGAACGCCACAAGGGTTGACTGGTCCAGGAAGCTTGATGATGCACTATGGGCTTATAGAACAGCATTCAAGACACCAATCGGCATGTAACCATATAAATTGGTGTTTGGGAAAGCTTGTCACCTACCTGTTGAACTAGAGCACAAAGCATGGTGGGCACTGAAGCAATTGAATCTCAACTTGGACGAAGCGGGGAAATCAAGGCTAACCGGGCTGCATGAATTAGAAGAATTTCGGTATATGGCATTTGAAAGCACTAGACTATATAAAGAGAGAATGAAGCAGATTCATGATCAGAATATTGTTGAGAAGAAATTCAAAAGCGGTGACAAAGTACTGTTATAAAACTCAAGATTACGGTTGTTCCCAGGTAAATTGAAATTAAGGTGGTCAGGAACCTTCCGGGTAATTGAGGCATTTGAGTCAGGCGTTGTGGAAATTCAAACCATGGATGGGTCACGCACATTCAAGGTAAATGGACAGCGGTTGAAACCTTATGTAGGCTTGGATGACATCGAGGACGAGGTAGAATTATAGTTGGATGAACCTCAAAGGTCTAGCGAGCCTTAAAATGCACTAAGATGAGTCGTGTCGCGACTTTATATCAGGCGCTACGTGGGAGGCAACCCACGAACATGTTGTATGTATTCTCATTTTAGTTAGTCTATAAAAAAAAAAAAAAAAAATTCTGACCAGCGGAAACAAAAATTCAGAGAGGATCATTGTTCGCGGTTCATCCGCAACCGCGAATGAACCACGGAAAAGTGACCCCTCTGAACTTTTGACTGTTCGCGGTCCGTCTGCGCCCGCAAACGAACCACCAAAAAGTGACCCCTCTAAACTTTGACTATTCGCATTTTATCCGCGGCCGCGAACGAACGCGGTCAGCTCCACGGTCAGCGAAAATAAAAAGATTATTTTAATTTTTTCTTTCCCCCCTTCTTTAAACTCTAAAACATAACCCCCCCTATTTCTCCCTCCACAACCGCCTAATCTCCCAAATTCTCTCTCTCTCTCTCTCTCTCAAATCTCTCTTCCTTCTCTTTACAATTCCCCCCCCCCCTCTTCTACAAATCACTCCCCCACTTCCACCAAACTTATCTCTTACTCTCACTAGTAAGTTTCTCTATTCTTATTCTTTTTATTTTCTTTCTCTTAGTTCTTGAATTTTTATTTTGTAGACTCATTAGTAAGTATAGTTTAATATGTATTATATGTAGTATATAATGTTAGTTTAGGAGATTTCATGAATATTACTTGGTTTCTTTTGGACATTGAATGTTACATGAATTTTTTTCAATAAACCTTGTGATATAATTGGAAGTTTGGTAAAGATTGGGTTGTTGGGTCTCCAATTGAGTTCATAATGCTAATTTCGTGTTTTGGAGACTCAAAACTGTTGTGATTTTATGTGTTGGTTGGTTGGCTAAGTTGGGCAATTACTTTTGGTAGTAATTGATGAATGCATTTTTAGGAGAAATAATGCCCAAATAGTGAATTGTTTGTTGTTGTATATTATTGGAGATGGATTAGGTTGGTTGGGTAATGTTAGAATGCCATAATAAATAAGTGTGGGGTGCTTGAATATGCATGTGTAAAATTATTAGATAAGTAACTAAGTATAGGAGTATGAGATGATTGCACTGAAGGATCAATTGTGATATTCCACGGATGGTGAAGTCTGAGTAGCCAACTGGTGTCTAATAGTATGCAAATTTTTGGTTGTCTTAATTGTGCAGGATCATGGCCCCTAAAAGATCATGACAGGGTGCTAGCTCTTCGAGGCAACCTACTTATGATGAGTCAAGGTTCGCCTGCGAAGAGGCGGAGGCTGGTTTCCACACTAAGGCAGCTAAGAAATGGCTGCAGGAAGTTGAAGTTGACCGGATAGCCCTCCGTTCTGAAAATCCAGAAATATATGACGAAATTCGCAGATGCAAAATGGAGTTCCTATTTCACACACCGCCCCTAGTGAACAAGATGCTTGTCAGGGAGTTCTATGCTAATGCTCCCTACACGTTGGCTAGGAGGATATTCGTCAGATGTAAGGATGTCTTCGCCCATGTTCCTACTATTAGGAAGGCACTTAGACTGCCAATTCAAACTAGTGACGTGGACAATTACCACGATAGGCCGGGTGTCACATGGGACATGGTAATTGAGGCCTTATGTGTAGACGGCATCCCTGTGTGGATTAGAAATAAAATACTTCATTCTAACTGCTTTACACACACCGCTAAATGTTGGTTTTCTATAATATGTAGCCGGCTCTTGCCCTCTAGCAACACCACGGATATCAATTTTAATAGGGCACTTATAACGTGGTGTTTTGTAACATAGTGGGACGTAGACATCACCCACTTAATTAGTGATGAGATGGTGTTGAGGGGATCCCTCACAGCCAAGGGTTTTTACTACCCATCTCTTGTCACTACACTGTGTCTCAGCCATCAGACCCCAGTCATGGCCACAGATGGTGACCTACTACCAAAAGCTCCGTTTAGAGCTTCTCAAATCCAGGTTGGCCGAGACACTAACCCAATTGACTTGGATGAGGAGGAACACCCTATACCAGTTGTCCAGGCCAGGCACTCCACCAATTCAGTCGGACCTTCCAGGCATACTCACCATGTAGAGAGTATGTCTAGGTCCGAATCCTGACGACCTATGCTTAGGTCTGTGGAGGAGGAGGTTAGTGATCTGCGCACCTCCATTGATTGCTTGCACACGCGTTTAGACGCGATGTCTCAGAGGCAAGCTCGGTCAGACAACAGGTTAATGGCATGGCTCCGAGCACTTGGACGAGCATGTCACGTCGACCCATCCACCGTCTCTAACTCCGAGTGAGTCTGAGGTAAATTTTATCGCCCCTCTTCAGCTTTATCTTTCTTGATGTCATGGGGGTATGACATGTTTTTAACTGTAAGGTGGGTGACTTATCTTGTATATGTTGTATATATAGTTGTAGTGGTTAATATAAAAAAAATACAAAAAAATCAGAAAATTTAAAAATCCAAAAATATTAGTAGAGGAATCTTCCTGATGACGGACTATTTAGGACAAGTACTCTTGAGGGAAGTAGTCCACGTAGGAATTTTTCTTTCTTTTATTTTCTTTTTTCTAGGTAGTGTATCATCTCCCCCTTGGTTTTTCTTTTGACCACAGGTTCTTTTCCAAGGGTTTTTATTTGAACCGGGTTAAGTAGATTTTTTTTTTCTTAGGATTAGAGGAAAAAGGGTAACATGTAACCCCGACTATGTTAACAAAGCTTAATTGAACTTGAAATGTATTTTCTAAGCTCGACTGTAGAATCTCAATATGCCTTAAATTTTCACAATAATGCTTGCTTAAACATCGATAGGACTTTGTAGATAAATCGGATTCAAAATGAGTTGCATGCTCTGTGTGTGTGAGGTTTTACATACATTGTATGCTTTACATGATGCCTAGAACATGCGCTGTGTGTTTGCAAAGCGAAATAGAAGTCGTTTGGTTGTAGGAAGGAGAGAGGCATTTCTTTATGTAACCCCATAAGCCAATAGACATGAATTCACCCATACATAATATGTTAGTTAACCCCTTTGAGCCTAAAGCCTATTCTTTGATAACCCTTGAATGTTCATCAAATTATTATATTTTCTACATTACCTCCTAGAAGCACTTGTATTGTAATGAATATGCAAAAGTCTAAGTGTGGGTGAAGGGAAATTGAAAACAAAAAGGGAAAATCAAGAATGAATGGTAGAAAATAGTGAACTGGCCAAAATAATGTAAATGTGTTGCAAAGCAATATGAAAAAAAATGAGAAAAAGAGCTATACCAAAGTATATATGAAAACTAGAAAGGCCAGTCACACCAACAAAAGACAAGTGGGGATTTGAAGTAAATACAGGTGAAGGAAAGTTTAGGGGAGACATAAGGAAGAAAACTAAAGGGAAATTTTGAAAAGGAAAAGAAAAGTGCTTAGGGAGGTTAGTCACTATAACCAAAAGTATCCTACCCTTCCCGTAGCCAACATTACAACCCTTAAAGAGCTCTTGATCTATTATTGAATAACTCGATTAGTAGAGTATTACACTAGGGGCAAGCCTATGGTGTGTCTGTGTGCATATAAATGTTCTTTGTTGAGAGTGAGTGAATTTTTCAGATATTTATAAGTTCCATGTTCTAAATTGCTTATGTGAGGGAACTTCTCTCTATAAATTATGTGAGGGCATGTAACTCAAGAGGAAGAAGGTAAATTTGCATGTTTTTGGTAATAAGTAGAGTAAGCAATAATGTGCTAGCATGAGAGTTTACGATTAGGTAAAGATTGTGCATATCTGAGGTTAATCAGGAAAGATGGCTTTTGTGACATATTTTGGGGTAGACATAATTAAAAATTGGCCTAAAGTGTGATTAAGGTTGCTCGAGGACGAGCAAAGATTTAAGTGTGGGGTATCGATAATAGGTGAATTTGACTATAATTATGCCTTAAATAATCACACTTTGTTGTTGAATTAATGTTGTTTATGATGACAAAATGCTTTGATTAGTGTTTATTGGTGTGTTATAGGTAGATATGATACATTGGATGCTAAAAATAGCTATTTTGGAGTCACATATTGATGAAAAGGCCAAGTGAAGAGTTAAGTGAAGTGAGCTTGAAGAATCAGAGAAACATTAGAAGTGTTGTTCATCTACGGTTCACTCGCGACCGCGGAGGAACCGCGAAAAAACAAGCTCTCTGAAGTTGACTGTTTGCGGTCCGTCCGTGACTGCGGACGAACCGTGGAAGGCGACGCATAATGTTTCCTAGTTTTGTACAAATTCAGTTTTTAAGCCCTAAAACCTCTATATTCAAACAGGCCACTCTAGTTCAAACTAAGGGACAACAGCAGCTAGCGACAACCAATCCAATAATATCAGTAGAGGAGAGGAATTTATTGGATGCAATGACAATAGTGGATAAATCCCAGGAAGGAAATGAATTGGTGTCACTTTTTTCGACCAAAATTCACCACAACCAGTGCACTCGGGGAGAGACATGTATGAAGAAGGAGAGGAAGATGATATCTTAAAGCAATGCCGGGCAGAGGCTTCAAGAAAAGGTGATTTGTCACCAATGCATAGTGGAAGAAGTAAGAAGTCTCGTGCTAGGGATAGAAGTTGGGACGGTAGGGTGTCTGAAGATGCAAACATAAGGAGGCCCCCAATGAGAAACGCAAAACAAAAACATGTCATTCAAACTACATCTACAAATTCCAATCGCTCGAAGAAAAAAACATGAATTTTGAAGACATTTTGAAAAAAGTTGTGGACGAAGATAAGAGTATACACATTGAAGTTTTTATAAGTTTAGAGAAAAGAGAGTACCACGGTGGTTTCTTCATTTTTTATGTCTATGATCACATTAGTATAGTTCTATGCAATATCATCACAGAATATGTTATAAATTCTATGATGATCATAGAATATCTTGTTTTAGCTAGTTCTTTCTTTTTGCATGCTTGCTAGTGAGGTTACTTTATGGCTCAATAGGATTAGTACGATAAGGTTAGCCCGGTATTTGTTATATGGGTAACAATACCGATGCTATTGTCCCCATTATTTGTAGTTTTCCTAATTGTTGTAATTTTCTTTTATGTTATTAATAATAACTAGCCCTAGCCTCTGCCTAGTGGATTGCTCAAAAAAAACCCCTAGTTCGCCCAATAGAGTCAAGTTGTCTATTTTTCACTACTTTTGCAAGAAAATTAGTAAGGGAGAACTCTCTCAACTTATTCCTTTATTTTATATCAAGTACTTATTTTATGAATTCAGTTATTATTCTTGTTTCTTTAAGCATGATTTGCTAAATCCTTTTCTAATGTTTTGATGGAACCTATTGAGTGATGAACTTATCGTTTATGTGATTACAAATTGTTAGCAAGATTTCTATTTGTTCAATTTCATTCTTGTTGTAGTTAATTGGTAGACGTCCCAATTAGTTGTGCCTATTTAGTGTGCATAACTTGGAAAAGAGTGCATATTTAGGTTTATTGTTGAACAACACCACACCTAGGTTATTGGAGGAATCTATAACATTAGGCATAAAGACGGGGTTAGGAATAATGAAGTCTTGGCTGCAATCTTAAGTGAACTATTCAAATTAAAGCTAGCTAGGGTATCTCGGGAGAGTGCACTAGTAAATTATTGTAATTGCTCGGGAGAGGGTTACGACACAAATAGCGTTCATGATTGATAGAATATATTAACAATTTATATGAGCATAACGATAAGGGATTCCATAAATAGGGGAAATCAATACCTTAGTCTTTCTCCATATTAGTTTACCCAATATTCAATTCTTTCTTTTAAGCCTTTTTCATTCTTGCAAAGGTAGCTAGTTCAAAAATCCATACAAATATATACTTGAAATTTTGGGAACTTGATTCAGAAGTGTTCTTGGGTTGTCAAAGTTGTAATTGGTAGGTTAATTTCCCGTGGGATCGATCTTGGACTTATTAGACCATGTTATCTTGACAACGACCGTTGCTTGGACTTGAATCAGGCATGGGTCAGGATATGTCAAGACATGGCCATGGCACGGGTTAGGACTCGCAGGACGTGGCCACATGACATGTCAGGACATCACATGACATGGCAGGACGTGGGCATTTCACAGGTAAGGATGTGTTAGGATATGGCCATGGCATATTTCAGGATGTATCATGACGTCGCAGGACATGCCTTGGCGTGGCCAAAGCACGGGTCAGGACATGTCAGGACGTGGCCATAAGATGTGGCCAGAGGATGTGTCAGTACATGGCAGGACATGGATATGGCATGTGTCAGGACGTGTCAGGACGTGTCAGGACGTGTTAGGACACGACATGTTTCAAGACATCTCACAATGTCGCAGGACATGGCACGGCATAGCCATGGCACTGGTCAGGATGTCACAAGATGTGGCCACAGGATGTGTCAAGACATCGCATGACATGGTAGGACAAAGGCGTGGCACGGGTTAGGACGTGTTAGGACATGGCCATGGCACGTGTTAAAATGTGTTAGGACGTCACTGGACATGGCAGGCTGTGGCCACGGCACAGGTTAGGATATGTTAGGATGTCCCAGGACATGTCAGGATGTCACTAGATATGGCAGGACATCGGCATGTGATGGGTCAAGTTGTGTCAGGACATGGCCATGGAATGTGTCAAAACGTGTCAGGACATCGCATGACATGGCAGGTCATGGCCATATCACGGGTTAGGATGTGTCAGGATGTAACAGGACGTGGCCACAGGATGTGTTAGGATGTCGCAGGACAAGGGATGTCATGGGTAAAGATGTGTCAGGACTTGGCCATGGCACGTTTTAGGATGTGTCTAGACGTCATAGGACATGCCAGCGTGTATCCATGGAACGGTTCAGGACGTATTAGGATATTGTAGGACGTGGCCATATGACGTATCAGGACATCGCGGGACTTGGCGGGACGTGGACATGTCACGGGTCGGGATGTGTTAGGACATGATTGTGGCATGTTTCAGGACTTGTCAGGACATTGCAGCATATGGCAGGGCGTGGCCATGGCAAAGGTCAGGAAGTGTCAGGACATCGCAGTACGTAGCCATAGGACGTGTTAGGACATGGCAGGACGATTGCATGTAATGGGTCAGGATGTGTTAGGACATGGACATGGGATATTTCAGGACGTGTTACGATGTCACAAGACATGGTAGGGCATGGTAAAGGCACGGGTTAGGACGTGTCTGTATTTCGCCGGACGTGGCTACAGGACATGTCAGGATGTTGCAGGACATGTTAGTACGCGGGCATGGCATGGGTCAGGACGTGAAAAGACATGGCCATATCATGGGTCAGGATGCTGTAGGATGTAGCCATAGGACGTGTCAGAAGATGGTAGGATGTGGGCATGGCACAGGTTTGGACATGTCAAGACATGGCCATAGCACAGGTCAAGACGTTGTAGAATGTAGCCATAGGATGTGTCAGAATAAAGCATGATGTGGGCATGGCATGAGTTAGGATGTGTCAGCACATGGCCATGCCATGCATCAGGATGTGTCAGGACATCGTAGGACATGGTAGGGCATGGCCATGGTACGGGTCAGGACGTCACAAGACGTGCCCACACGATGTGTCAAGACTTGGCAGGACGTGGGTGTGGCACAGGTTGGGAAATGTCAGGACATGGCCATGGCATGTTTCAGGACCTGTCAGGACGTTGCACGACATAGTAGGGGGTAGCAGTGGCACGGGCCAGGATGTGTCAAGACATTGTAGGACGTGGCCACAAGACGTGTTAGGACGTCACATGACATGGTAGGACGTGGGAATGGCACGGGTCAAGACATGTCAGGACATGGCCATGGCACGTTTCAGAATGTGTTATGAAGTCATAGGACATGGTAGGGCCTAGTCGTGGCACGAGTCAAGACGTCGCAAGACATGGCAGAGCATGGCCATTGCACGGGTCAGGACGTGTTAGGACAATGTAGGACATGGCCACAAGACTTGTTAGGACGTTGCATGGCACGGGTCAGGACGTGTCAGGACATGGCCATGGCACATGTTAGGACGTGGGCATTGCACGGGTCAAGACATGTCAGGATATGGCCATGGAACTTGTTAGAATGTGTTAGGACATGGCAGGGCATGGCTAAGGCACGAGTCAGGACGTCGCGGGACATGGCAGGACGTGGGATGGAACAGGTTAGGACGTGTGAAGGCATGGCCATGGCACGGGTCAGGATATTGCAGGACATAACCACAGGACATGTAAGGATGTTGCAGGATATGGCAGGACGTGGGCATGTTACGGGTCAGGACGTGTTAGGATATGGCTATGGCATGTTTTAAGATGTGTCAGGATGTCGCAGGACATGCCAGTGTGTGTCTCTGGTACGGGTCAGGATGTGTCAGGATGTTGCAGGACGTGGCCATAGGATGTGTCATGACATCGCAGGACATGGCAGGATGTAGCCATGGCACATTTCAGGACGTCACAGGACATGGCAGGGAGAGGCTATGGCACGGGTCAGGACATTGCAGGATGCAGCCACGGGATGTGTCAGTACATGGCAGGACATGGGCATGGCACAAGTCAGGACGTGTCAAGACATGGCCATGGCACATTTTAGGATGTGTCAAGATGTCACAGGTCATGGAAGGGCATGGCCATGGCACGGGTCAAGACATCATAAGACGTGGGAATAGGATATGTCAGGATTTCGCTGGACATGCATGTACATGGGCTTGGCATGGGTCATGGCGTGTCAGGATATGGCAATAAAATGTGTCAGGACACGGTAGGACATCACAGAACATGGCAGGGAATGGCCATGGCACGGGTCAGGGTGTGTCAAGATGTCGTAGGACGTGTTAGGATATCGCAGGACATGGTAAGACATGGGTACGACATGGTTGCGAAGTGTCAAAACATGGCCATAGCACGGGTTATAACATGTCAGGACATCGCATGACATGGAAAAGTGACGTGTTAGGACGTCACATGACATGCCAGAACATGGACATGTCATGGGTAAGGACATGTCAGGACATGGCCATGGCACATTTGCAGGATGTGTCAGGACGTTGCAGGACGTGCCAGGGCATGGACATGGCACGGGTCAGGATGTGTCAGGACGTTGTAGCACGTAGCCAGAGGACATGGCCACATGACATGTTAGGATATGGCAGGACATAGGCAAGGCATGTGTCTGGACGTCTCAGGGCATGGCATGGGTCAGGACGTGTTAGGACATGGCCATGGCACTTGTTAGGATGTGTCAGGACATCGCATGACATGGTAGGTCGTGGCCATGGCAGGTTAAGGATGTGTAAGGACGTCGCAGGACGTGTTAGGATATTGTAGGACATGGCAGGACGTGGGCATGGCATGGTTTAGGACGTGTCAACACATGGCAATGGCACGGGTCAGGATGTCGTAGGACCTGGCCACAAGAGGTATCAGGACGTTGCAGGACATGGCAGGACGTGGGCATGTCATGGGTCAGAACGTGTCAGGATATGGCCTTGGCACATTTCAGGACGTGTAAGGATGTTGCAGGATATGCCAGGGCGTGTCCATGGCAGGGGTCAGGACGTGTCAGGACCCTTACATAGGATGTGTCAGGACATGGCAGGACGTGGGCATTGCACGGGTTAGAATGTGTCAGGACATGGCCAAGGCACATTTGAGGACATGTCAGGATGTCGCATGACATGGCAGGGCATGGTCGTGGCACGGGTAAGGACGTTGCAGGATGTGGCCACACGACGTGTCAGGACATCACAGGACATGGCAGGACAAGGGCTTGGCATGAGTCTGTACATGTCAGGACATGGACATAGCATGTGGTAGGACATATCAAGACATCGCAAAACATGGCAGAGCATGGCCATGGGTATGGTTAGGATGTTTCAGGATGTCGTAGGATGTGTATGGATGTCACTGGATATGGCAAGACGTAGGCATGGCACGGTTCAGGACGTGTCAAGTCATGGCCATTGCACGGGTTAGCACGTGTCAAGACGTGGCCATAGGACATGTTAGGACATCGTAGGGCATGGCAGGACATGGGTATGTCATGGGTAAGGACGTGCTAGGAAATGTCCATGGCACGTTTCAAGGTATATCAGTACGTCGCGGGACACGCCTTAGCGTGGCAATGGCACGGGTCAGGACGTGTCAGGACGTTGTAAGACGTGGCCATAGGATGCGGCCACAAGATGTGTCGAAACATGGAAGGATGTGGTCATGGCACGTGTCAGGACGTGTCAGGAAATGACTTGTTTCAGGACGTCTCAAGATGTCGCATGACATGGCATGGCGTGGCCATGGCACAAGTCAGGATGTGTCAAGACATTGCAGGACATAGAAAGACAAGGGCATGGCACGGGTCAGGACGTGTTAGGACATGGCCATGGCTCATGTTAGTATGTGTCAGGATGTCACAGGACATGGCAGGGCGTGGCCATGGGTCTGGTTAGGATGTGTCAGGACATCGTAGGACGTGTATGGACGTCTCTAGATATGGCAAGACGTAGGCATGGCATGGGTTAAGACGTGTCAAGTCATGGCCATTGCACGGGTTAGCACATGTCAGGACATGGCCACGGGCTAGATTTCTATTTGTTCAACTTCATTCTTGTTGTAGATAATTGGTAGACGTCCCAAATAGTTGTGCCTATTTAGTGTGCATAACTTGGAAAAGAGTGCATATTTAGGTTTATTGTTGATCAACACCACACCTAGGTTATTGGAGGAATCTATAACTTTAGCCATAAAGACGGGGTTAGGAATAATGAAGTCTTGGGTGCAATCTTAAGTGAACTAGTAAATTATTGTAATTGCTCGGGAGAGTGCACTAGTAAATTATTGTAATTGCTCGGGAGAGGGTTACGACACAAATAGCATTCATGATTGATAGAATATATTAACAATTTGTATGAGCATAACGATAAGGGATTCCATCAATAGGGGAAATAAATACCTTAGTATTTCTCCATATTAGTTTACCCAATATTCAATTCTTTCTTTTAAGCCTTTTTCATTCTTGCAAAGGTAGCTAGTTCAAAAATCCATACAAATATATACTTGAAATTTTGGGAACTTGATTCAGAAGTGTTCTTGGGTTGTGAAAGTTGTAATTGGTAGGTTAATTTCCTGTGGGATTGATCTTGGACTTATTAGACCAGGTTATCTTGACTACGACCGTTGCTTGGACTTGAATCAGGCATGGGTCAGGATATGTCAATAAATGTCCATGGCACGGGTTAGGACTCGTAGGACGTGGCCACACGAAATGTTAGGACATCACAGGACATGGCAGGACGTGGGCATTTCACAGGTAAGGACGTGTTAGGATATGGCCATGGCATATTTCAGGATGTATCAAGACGTCGCAGGACATGCCTTAGCGTGGCCAAAGCACGGGTCAGGACATGTTAGGACGTGGCCATAACATGTGGCCAGAGGATGTGTCAGGACATGGAAGGACATGGATATGGCACGTGTTAGGACGTATTAGGACACGACATGTTTCAAGACATCTCAGGATGTCGTAGGACATGGCACGGCATAGCCATGGCACTGGTCAGGATGTCACAAGACGTGGCCACAGGATGTGTCAAGACATCGCAGGACATGGTAGGGCAAGGGCGTGGCACGGGTCAGGACGTGTTAGGACATGGCCATGGCACGTGTTAAAATGTGTTAGGACGTCACTGGACATGGCAGGTTGTGGTCACGGCACAGGTAAGGATATGTCAGGACGTCACAGGACGTGTCAGGATGTCGCTAGATATGGCAGGACATCGGCATGTCATGGGTCAAGTTGAGTCAGGACCTGGCCATGGAACATGTCAAAATGTGTCAGGACGTCGCATGACATGGTAGGATATGGCCATGTCACGGGTTAGGATGTGTCAGGATGTAACAGGACGTGGCCACAGGATGTGTTAGGACATCGTAGGACATGGTGGGACATGGGATGTCATGGGTAAGGATGTGTCAGGACATGGCCATGGCACGTTTCAGGATGTGTCGGGACGTCATAGGACATGCCAGCGTGTATCCATGGAACGGTTCAAGACGTATTAGGATATTGTAGGACGTGGCCATATGACGTATCAGGACGTCGTGGGACATGGCGGGACGTGGACATGTCACGAGTCGGGATGTGTTAGGACATGATTCTGGCATATTTCAGGACTTGTCAGGACGTTGCAGCATATGGCAGGGCGTGGCCATGGCAAAGGTCAGGAAGTGTCAGGACGTCGCAGTACGTGGCCATAGGACGTGTCAGGACATGGCAGGACAATTGCATGTAATGGGTCAGAACGTGTTAGGACATGGACATGGCATGTTTCAGGATGTGTTACGATGTCACAGGACATGGTAGGGCATGGTAGAGGCACGGGATAGGACGTGTCAGGATTTCGCCGGACGTGGCTACAGGACATGTCAGGATGTTGCAGGACATGTTAGTACGTGGGCATGGCATGGGTCAGGACGTGACAAGACATGGCCATATCATGGGTCAGGATGCTGTAGGACGTAGCCACAGGACGTGTCAGAAGATGGTAGGACGTGGGCATGGCACAGGCCTGGACATGTCAAGACATGGCCATAGCACAGGTCAGGACATTGTAGAATGTAGCCATCGGATGTGTCAGAATAAGGCATGATGTGGGCATGGCATGAGTTAGGATGTGTCAGCACATGGCCATACCATGCATCAGGATGCGTCAGGACATCATAGGACATGGCAGGGCATGGCCATGGTACGGGTCAGGACGTCACAAGACGTGGCCACACGATGTGTCAAGTCATGGCAAGACTTGGGTGTGGCACGGGTTGGGAAATGTCAGGACATCGCCATGGCATGTTTCACGACCTGTCAGGACATTGCAGGACATAGTAGGGGGTAGCAGTGGCACGGGCCAGGGTGTGTCAAGACATTGTAGGACGTGGCCACAAGACGTGTTAGGACATCACATGACATTGTAGGACGTGGGAATGGCACGGGTCAAAACATGTCAGGACATGGCCATGGCACGTTTCAAAATGTGTTACGAAGTCATAGGACATGGTAGGGCCTAGTCATGGCACGGGTCATGATGTCGCAAGACATGGCAGGGCATGGCCATGGCACGGGTCAGGACGTGTTAGGACAATGTAGGACATGGCCACAAGACTTGTTAGGACGTTGCATGGCACGGGTCAAGATGTGTCAGGACATGGCCATGACACATGTTAGGACGTGGGCATTGCACGGGTCAGGACATGTCATGAAAAGGCCATGGAACTTGTTAGAATGTGTTAGGACATGGCAGGGCATGGCTAAGGCACGAGTCAGGATGTCGCGGGACATTGCAGGACGTGGGATGGAACGGGTTAGGACGTGTGAAGACATGGCCATGGCACGGGTTAGGATACTGCAGGACATAACCACATGACATGTAAGGATGTTGCAGGATATGGCAGGACGTGGGCATGTTACGGGTCATGACGTGTTAGGATATGGCTATGGCATGTTTAGGATGTGTCAGGATGTCGCAAGACATGCCAGTGTGTGTCTCTGGCACGGGTCAGGATGTGTCAGGATGTTGCAGGACATGGCCATAGGATGTGTCATGATATCACAGGACATGGCAGGATTTAGCCGTGGCACATTTCAGGACGTCACAGGACATGGCAGGGAGAGGCTATGGCACGGGTCAGGACATTGCAGGATGCAGCCACAGGATATGTCGGTACATGGCAGGACATGGGCATGACACAAGTCAGGACGTGTCAAGACATGGCCATGGCACATTTTAGGACGTGTCAAGATGTCGCAGGTCATGGCAGGGCATGGCCATGGCACGGGTCAAGACATCATAAGACGTGGGAATAGGATGTGTCAGAATTTCGCTGGACATGCATGTACATGGGCTTGGCATTGGTCATGGCGTGTCAGGATATGGCAATAAAATGTGTCAGGACACGGTAGGACATCACAGAACATGGCAGGGAATGGCCATGGCACAGGTTAGGGCGTGTCAGGATGTCGTAGGACGTGTTAGGATATCGCAGGACATGGTAAGATGTGTGCATGACATGGTTGCGAAGTGTCAAGACATGGCCATGGCACGGGTTATTACATGTCAGGACATCGCATGACATGGCAAAGTAACGTGCTAGGACGTCACATGACATGCCAGAACGTGGACATGTCACGGGTGAGGACATGTCAGGACATGGCCATGGCACATTTGCAAGATGTGTCAGGACGTTGCAGGACATGCCAGGGCATGGACATGGCACGGGTCAGGACGTGTCAGGACGTTGTAGCACGTAGCCAGAGGACGTGGCCACATGACATGTCAGGATATGGCAGGACATAGGTAAGGCACATGTCTGGACGTCTCAGGGCATGGCATGGGTCAGGACGTGTTAGGACATGGCCATGGCACTTGTTAGGATGTGTCAGGACATCGCATGACATGGCAGGTCGTGGCCATGGCAGGTTAAGGATGTGTAAGGACGTCGCAGGACATGTTAGGATGTTGCAGGACATGGCACGACGTGGGCATGGCACGGGTCAGGACGTGTCAACACATGGCAATGGCACGGGTCAGGATGTCGTAGGACGTGGCCACAAGAGGTATCAGGACGTTGCAGGACATGGCAGGACGTGGGCATTTCATGGGTCAGGACGTGTCAGGATATGGCCATGGCACATTTCAGGACGTGTAAGGATGTTGCAGGATATGCCAGGGCGTGTCCATGGCAGGGGTCAGGATGTGTCAGGACTCTTCCACAGGATGTGTCACGACATGGCAGGACGTGGGCATTGCACGGGTTTGAATGTGTCAGGACATGGCCATGTCACTTTTCAGGACGTGTCAGGATGTCGCATGATATGCAGGGCATGGTCGTGGCATGGGTCAGGATGTTGCAGGATGTGGCCACACGACGTGTCAGGACATCACAGGACATGGCAGGACAAGGGCTTGGCATGGGTCCGGACATGTCAGGACATGGACATAGCATGTGGTAGGACATATCAAGACATCGCAAAACATGGCAAAGCATGGCTATGGGTCTGGTTAGGATGTTTCACTATGGCGTAGGATGTGTATGGGCGTCACTGGATATGGCAAGACGTAGGCATGGCACGGGTCAGGACGTGTCAAGTCATGGCCATTGCACGGATTAGCACGTGTCAGGATGTGGCCATAGGACGTGTTAGGACATCGTAGGACATGGCAGGACGTGGGTATGTCACGGGTAAGGACGTGTTAGGAAATGTCTATGGCACGTTTCAAGGTATATCAGTACGTCGCGGGACACGCCTTAGCATGGTAATGTCACGGGTCAGGACGTGTCACGACGTTGTATGACGTGGCCATAGGATGCGGCCACAAGATGTGTCGGAACATGGAAGGATGTGGTCATGGCACGTGTCAGGACGTGTCAGGAAATGACTTGTTTCAGGACGTCTCAAGATGTCGCATGACATGGCATGGCGTGGCCATGGCACAAGTCAGGATGTGTCAAGATGTTGCAGGACATAGAAGGACAAGGGCATGGCACGGGTCAGGATGTGTTAGGACATGGCCATGGCTCATGTTAGTATGTGTCAGGATGTCACAGGACATGGCAGGGCGTGCCTATGGGTCTGGTTAGGATGTGTTAGGACATCGTAGGACATGTATGGACGTCTCTAGATATGGCAAGACGTAGGCATGGCACGGGTTAAGACGTGTCAAGTCATGGCCATTGCACGGGTTAGCACATGTCAGGACATGGCCACGGGCTAGATTTCTATTTGTTCAACTTCATTCTTGTTGTAGTTAATTGGTAGACGTCCCAATTAGTTGTGCCTATTTAGTGTACATAACTTGGAAAAGAGTTCATATTTAGGTTTATTGTTCAACAACACCACACCTAGGTTATTGGAGGAATCTATAACTTTAGGCATAAAGATGGGGTTAGGAATAATGAAGTGTTGGGTGCAATATTAAGTGAACTATTCAAATTAAAGCTAGCTAGGGTAGCTCGGGAGAGTGCACTAGTAAATTATTGTAATTGCTCGGGAGAGGGTTACGACACAAATAGCGTTCATGATTGATAGAATATATTAACAATTTGTATGAGCATAACGATAAGAGATTCCATCAATAGGGGAAATCAATACCTTAGTCTTTCTCCATATTAGTTTACCCAATATTCAATTCTTTCTTTTAAGCCATTTTCATTCTTGCAAAGGTAGCTAGTTCAAAAATCCATACAAATATATACTTGAAATTTTGGGAACTTGATTCAGAAGTGTTCTTGGGTTGTGAAAGTTGTAATTAGTAGGTTAATTTCTTGTGGGATCGATCTTGGACTTATTAGACCAGGTTATCTTGACTACCACCATTGCTTGGACTTGAATCAGGCATGGGTCAGGATATGTCAAGACATGGCCATGACATGGGTTAGGACGCGCAGGACGTGGCCACAGGACATCACAGGACATGGAAGGACGTGGGCATTTCACAGGTAAGGACGTGTTAGGATATGGCCATGGCACATTTCAAGGCGTATCAGTACGTAGCAGGACATGCCTTAGCGTGGCCATGGAACGTGTCGGGACGTTTTAGGAAGTGGCCATGGGATGCGGCCACAAGATTTGTTAGAACATGGAAATATGTGGGCATGGCACGTGTCAGGACGTATCAGGACATGACATGTTTCAGGACATCTCAAGATGTCGCATGACATGGCATGGCGTGGCCATGGCACAAGTCAGGATGTGTCAAGACGTTGCAGGACATGGAAGGACAAGGGCATGGCACGGGTCAGGACGTGTTAGGACATGGCAATGGGTCATTTTAGGATGTGTGAGGACGTCACAGGACATGGAAGGTTGTGGCAATGGAACATGTTAGGATGTGTCAGGACGTCACAGGACATGGCCACAGGTCATATAAGGACATCGCAGGATATGGCAGGACATGGCCATGGCATGTATTAGGACGTGTCAAGAAATTGCAAGATATGCAGGTCATGGCCATGGCACGGGTTATGATGCGTCAGGACGTCATAGGACATGGTAGGACGTGGGCATGTCATGGGTCAGAACATGTTAGGACATGACCATGGCATGTTTCAAGATGTGTAAGGATGTCGCAGGACATGCCAGGGTGCTATATGGCATGGGTCATGATGTGTCGGGATGTTGTAGGACATGGCCACAGGACATATTAAGATAACGCGGGACTTGGGGACATATGGACATGGCACAGGTTAGGACGTGTCAGGACATGATCGTGGCACGTTTCAGAACATGTCAGGACGTCGTTACATGGCAGGGCATGGACATGGCACAAGCCAGGACGTCGCAGTACGTGGCCACATGATATGTTAGGATATGGTAGGACGTGGGCATGGCACGGGTCAGGACCTGTCAGGACATGGCCATGGCACGTTTCAGGACGTGTCGGGATGTCGCAAGACATGGTAGGGCGTGGCCAAGGAACGGGTCAGGACGTGTCAGGATGTGGTAGGATGTGGCTACAAGCCATGTCAGGATATCGGAGGACATATTAGTATATGGGCATTGCACAGGTCATGACGTGTCAAGGCACGGCTATAGCACGAGTCATGATGTCATAGGATGTTGCCACTGGGCGTGTCAGAACATGGTATGACGTGGGCATGGCACGAGTCAGGACGTGTCAGCATATGGCCATGGCATACGTCAGAATGTGACAGGACATCGTAGGACATGGAAGGGCGTGGCCATGGCGCGGGTCAGGATGTCTCAGGACGATGCAAGACGTAGCCACATGATGTGTCAATACATGGCAGGACTTGGGTGTGGCACGGGTCGGGACGTGTCAGGACATGGCCATGGCATATTTTAGGACGTGTTAGGACGTCGCATGACATAGCAGGGGGTAGCAGTGGCACGAGTCAAGACATGTCAGGACATTGTAGGACGTGGCCACAAGACGTCTTAGGACATCGCATGACATGGTAGGATGTGGCCAAAGCACGGGTTAAGACTGATAATAGGTGAATTTGACTATAATTATGCCCTAAATAATCACATTTTGTTATAGTATTATTGTTGTTTATGAGGACAAAATGATTTGGTTAGTGTTTGTTTGTGTGTTATAGGTACATATGATGCAATGGATGCTAAGAAGAACTATTTTGGAGTCATATGTTGAAGAAAAGACCAAGAGAAGAGCTAAGGTGAAAAGAGCTGGAAAACGCAGAGAAAGATCCGCATGACTGTTCCTCCGCGGTTCATTCGCGGTCGCGGATGAACCACGAATAATGAGGCTTTCTGAAGTTTTGATGTTCGCGGTCAGCTCGCGGCCGCGAACCAACCGCGGAAGGCGACGCACAGTTCTCCAATTGGACTCAAACTTAGTTTTTTAGCCCTAAAACCTCTATATAAACTCCTAGTTTGCCCAATAGAGGCATGTTGTCTTTATTTCAATACTTTTGCAAGATATTTAGTAAGAGAGAATCCTCTCAACTCCTTTTTTTTTATTTTATATCAAGTATTTCTTTATGATTTCAATTATTATTCTTGTTTCTTTAAGCATGAAGAGCTAAATCCTTTTCTAAGGTTATGATGGAACCTATTGGGTGATGAACTTATCGTTTATGTGATTACAAATTGTGACTTAGATTTCTATTTGTTCAACTTCATTTTTGCTGTAGTTAATTGGTAGAGCTCCCAATTAGCGGTACTATTTAGTGTGCATAACTTGGAAAAGAGTGCATATTTAGGTATATTGTTGAACAACACCACACCCAGGTTATTGGAGGAATCTATAACTTTAGGCATAAAAAGGGTTTTCGAATAACGAAGTCTTGGGTGCAATCTTAAGTGAACTATTCAAATTAAAGCTAGCTAGGGTAGCTCGGGAGAGTGCATTAGTAAATTATTGTAATTGCTCGGGAGAGGGTTATGATACACATATCGTTCATGATTGATAAAATATATTAACAATTTGTATGAGCATAACGATAAGGGATTCCATCAATAGGGGAAATCAATACCTTAGTCTATTTTTACTCAACATTCAATTCTTTCTTTTAAGCATTCTTAATTCTTGCAAGTAGTTAGTCGAAAATCATACACAAATATACTCTAAATTTTGGGAACTTGATTCGGAAGTACTCTTGGCTTGTGAAAGTTGTGATTGATAGGTTAATTCTTTGTGGGATCGATCTTGGACTTATTAGACCAGGTTATATTGACTACGACCGTTGCTTGGACGAGAATCAATTTTGGTGCCTTTGCCGGGGAATTAATGAAATTATCAATTGCCATTGACAGAACTTCAAGATTCTTGTGTATTCAGGTTCTTTCTACACTTTACATTGAATAGTTTGACGTTTGTTGATTTGGGTACTCAGGTGCATGCCTAGAAAATCTGCAAGGACTGGAGAACTAATTGAAGGACTCTCAGACCCCGAGCAAACTTTCCGGGCACGTAACAAAGCCATCAAACAAATTCAACAATCTCAACAACCAATCAAACTAGACTTCGACATGGGTGATGTAAACGAACAAAACCAGCAAGTCGGGCTAAACATGCAAGAGGCACAAGAGGCACAAGAAGGTGCACTGTATGACTGGGCACAACCCACAGCGAATAATTTGGCAACTGCCATTGTTGTGCCGACAATTCAAGTTGAGTCTTTCGAGATTACCAACAACAAGCTACACTTGTTGCAGAACAAGGGATTATTCTCTGGGTCTCAGGTTGAAGATCCACAGCATCACCTAAACAACTTTCTATCAATATGCAAGACACAAAGGCAATCGAATGTAACTCCGGAAGCTAACTGATAATTACTCTTTCCGTTCTTAGTTATAGAAGCAACAAAGATATGGCTAAACGCACTCCCAATAAACTCCATTGCATCTTGGGATGAGTGAGTCAAACAATTCCACAACAAGTTTCATCCACCTAACAAGATAGCTCAACAAATTGATGAGATTGTGAGCTTCAAGCAGAAACTAATGGAAACATTACATGAAACTTGGGGCAAATTCAAGGGTATGCTTGTTATGTGTCCTCACCATGGGATTCCTAAGCAGATGTTAGGCCAAAGATTCTACATGGGGCTTTCAGACATCATGAAGAACATTGTAGATGCTTCAGTAGGTGGGGCTTTTCTGAGCAAGACTTGGAGAGAGGGCCAAAATTTGCTAGACAAGATGGCTCAAAGTTCCGGGTGGACGTCCAGAAATGCTCCTATCACACCAGTGGTACACTCTGTACCTCTGGATCAATCCAACACTCTAGAGGAGAACATGGCTACTTTGTTGACACAAATGAGCATCCTGACAAAGAAGGTGGAAGAATCAGGAGTCAAGCAACAGGTGCACATTGTAGATACTACCAATGGTGGTTTATGCACATCTTCCATTAGCCAACCCATAGGTAATCCATGGGCTGCAAACCAAGAATATCATCATCAGCATGAGGATATGAACTATTTGGCTATTTATGGAGGGCAACTAAAAGGTAATCAAAACTGGGGCCAACAGGCTCCAATGCAGTACAGACCTCCCCAGCCACAATTTAATGCAGCATGTATGAGGCCACCACACAACATGGCCCCATATCGTAGACCTCAGAATTTCAGCAATCAGTAGCAGGGATATCATCCACCTCCACCACCACATGGGGGTAGACATGACGATGGGTTTGCAGAGTTGAAAGCTATGATGCAGCAGGTAATTGGGTCAAATACCAAAACAAATAAGAGGATAGATGCACATGATGCCGCCATCAAGAATATTGAAGTACAGGTAGGTCAGATTGTTATGTCTCTCAACATTCATCCTCAAGGGACATTGCCTGTAGATACACAAATAAATCCAAAGGACCAAGTCCCAAAGCAGATAATGGCAGTGACCCCAAGAAGCGGTAGAGATCTTGATGCTGAGAATGAAAGTGAGAAAATCGACAGACAGGCTGAGACACCTACTCCATTGCCCATTGAACTGGATGAGTGCACAGGGTTGACAGAAGTCACAGTCCAGCCAGTTGCTGAAAATAAAGAACCAAAATAGGGAACGGAGAAAGTAGCTGAACAGGTAGAATAGCAGATTGAAGAGAAAGTGATAGAAAACGAAAAGTCCCAAGTCACTGGGAAGAAGAGGCCTCCACCACCATTCCCCCAAAGGTTGGCCAAACACCATAAAGAGGAGCAATACAAAAAGTTCTTTGAAATGCTCAAGCAGATCCAGGTAAACATTCCCTTAATTGAAGCTTTAAAAGAAATGCCTGGTTATGCTAAGATGATGAAGGATTTGATGTCGCGGAAATTTGATTTCCAAGACATGGCCACCGTAACACTTACCTAGACTTGTAGTGCAGTGGTCTCCAAACCCATTGCTGAGAAGCTATCTGATCCAGGTAGCTTCACCATCCCATGCACTATTGGGAATTATATCTTTACTAAGGCTTTATGTGATCTGGGGGCAAGCATTAATTTCATGCCCTTAGTCATTTATAAGATGTTAGGCATTGGGAGAGCCAGGCCCACCTCTATGCTCTTACAACTTGCTGACAGGACGGTTAAGCGTCCATTTGGTATTATAGATGATGTGCTTATCTAGGATGGGAAGTTCGTGTTTCCTACCGATCTTGTTATTCTTGATTGCAAGGTCGACGAAGAAATTCCCATAATCCTAGAAAGACCATTCCTAGCCACCGGGAGAGCCATAATTGATTGTGAAACTAGGGAACTCAAGATGAGGTTGAATGATGAGGAGATCATCTTCAATGTGCAAAAATCCATGAGGCGCCCGAGTGAGTTCGCAAATTGCTCTCTCATTGATGCGGTTGATGTGATAGTGCAGAACGACGATGCAGAGTTGACCATTGAAGATCCACTTCAAATATGCCTAATGAATATGGAAGAGGTAAATGGTGAAAGTTTAGCTGAATGGGTACTATCTATGAAAGCAAGGGAATTTGGCAGAGAGAGCTTGAGTTCGAGCCTCTACACTTAGAGAAAAAAAAGACCCCGCCAGCAAAGCCATCCATAGAAGAGCCACCAAAGCTCGAGCTTAAACCACTACCATCACATCTCATGTATGAATTTCTAGGTCCTAACTCCACGTTACCTGTTATTATCTCATCTAGTTTGTTAGATGTGCAGTCCCAAAAGCTTATACAGGTACTCAAGGAATGCAAGACTGCCATTGGGTGGACCATGGCAGACATAAAGGGGATCAGCCCAGCCTATTGCATGCATAAAATTCTCCTGGAAGATGGACACAAACATTCCAGGGAACATCAAAGAAGGTTTATCCCCAACATGAAGGAAGTGGCGAAGAAAGAAGTAATAAAGTGGCTAGATGCGGAAATCATCTTCCCAATCTCAGTCAGCAGCTGGGTTAGCCTGGTCCAATGTGTGCCAAAGAAAGGAGGCATGACGGTAGTATAAAACGAGAACAATGAATTGATCTCAACATAAACCGTCACCGGATGGAGAATATTTATGGACTACAGGAAGTTGAATCTAGCCACCCACAAATATCACTTCCCACTTCCCTTCATTGATCAAATGCTTGACAGGTTGGCAGGGAGGTCCCACTTTTGCTTTCAGGATGGATACTCGGGGTACAATCAAATCTCCATAGCCCCCGAAGATAGAGAGAAGACCTCCTTCACATGCCCATATGGCATATTTTCCTTCAGGAGGATGCCATTCGGACTATGCAATGCGCATGCCACATTCCAAAGGTGTATGATGGCTATTTTCACCGATATGGTGGAAGACATTATGGAGGTGTTCATGGATGATTTCTCAGTGGTATGGAATTTATTCAATGAATGCCTTGCCAATCTGATAAGAGTGCTGAAATGGTGCATGGAAACAAAGTTAGTGCTAAACTGGGAGAAGTGCCATATTATGGTACAATAAGGTATAGTATTGGGGCACCGGGTTTCAAGCAAAGGCATTGAGGTAGACCGTGCTAAAGTTGATGTCATTGCAAAGATACCTCCACCAACATCCGTCAAGGCCATAAGAAGCTTTCTTGGACACGCCGGTTTCTACCGGGGGTTCATCAAAGACTTCTCCAAAATATCAAACTCTCTCTGGATGTTACTTGAAAAAGATAACCCTTATGTTTTTTCTGATGAATGCAGGATTGCTTTTAAGGAACTGAAGAAGAGGTTGGTCACAGCACCCATCATCATTGCCCCCAACTGGGAGCAACCTTTTGAGCTAATGTGTGATGCAAGTGACTATGCAGTGGGGGCAGTGCTGGGCCAAAGGAAAGACAAGCTGATGCATCTAACATACTATGCAAGTAGAACTCTGAGTGGAGCACAACTGAACTATACAGTGATGGAAAAGGAGATACTTGCGGTCATGTTCGAATTCGACAAATTTCGGTCCTATCTCATAGGATCCAAGGTAATCGTATACACAGACCATACAATTTTAAGACATTTAATTGATAAAAAGGACTCTAAGCCGCGCCTGATTCGTTGGGTGCTGCTTCTCCAAGTGTTCGACCTCGAAATTAGGGATAGGAAAGGTACTGAAAATCAAGTCGCTGATCATTTGTCACGACTTGAAGGAGCTGAAATTGTCAAAGAGTATGGGTAAATTCTGGAAACATTTCCATACGAGCAGCTGCATACCACCACTCTCCTTGAAACACCATGGTATGCTGATTATGCTAATTAACTAGCCAGTAGTATTGTTCCTCATGACCTTTCATCGGTCTAGAGAAAAATATTTTTGCGTGAAAGTCAGCTTTATTATTGGGATGAACCATATTTTTTTAGGAGATGCTTAGATAACATGATCCGTAGATGCATCCCCGAGATAGAACAATCTTCTATTTTGCAGGCATGTCACGCTTCAGCATATGGCGGTCACTTTGGAGGAATACATACAGCCGCCAAAATACTTGAGGCCGGTTTCTATTGGGCAACGGTGTTTAAAGATGCACACTTGTGGGTGAAAGGTTGCAACGAATGTCTACGCACCGGGAATATCTTCTAGCGTCATGAAATGCCAATGAACCTAATCCAGCAAGTTGAAGTGTTCGATGTCTGGGGAATAGATTTCATGGGGCCCTTTATTAGCTCATACGGCAATAAGTACATATTTGTTGCAGTTGACTACGTGTCCAAATGGGTGGAAGCTGCAGGATTACCCACCAATGATGCTAAAGTGGTGGTGGGGTTTTTAAAGAAGAATATTTTCACCCGGTTCGGGACTCCAAGGGTTATCATCAGTGACGGGAGCACAAACTTCTGCAACCAGGATTTTGAGAAATTATTGGCCAAGTATGATGTTAAACACCGTGTGGCCACTCCATATCACCCGCAGACTGGGGGGCAAGTTGAAGTCTCCAACAGGGAGATAAAAAGTGTTCTGACTAAAATAGTGAACGCCACAAGGACCGACTGGTCCAGGAAGCTTAATGACGCACTATGGGCTTATAGAACAGCTTTCAAGACACCAATTGACATGTCGCCATACAAATTTGTGTTTGGAAAAGATTGTCACCTACCGGTTGAATTAGATCACAAAGCTTGGTGGGCACTGAAACAATTGAATCTCAACTTGGATGATGCAGGTAAAGCAAGGCTGACTGGGTTGCATGAATTAGAAGAATTTCGGCATCTGGCATTTGAAAGTATTAGATTATATAAAGAGAGAATGAAGCGGATTCATGATCAAAATATCATTGAGCGAAACTTCAAAAGCGGGGACAAAGTACTACTATACAATTCAAGACTACGATTGTTCCCAGGTAAATTGAAATCAGGTGGTCAGGACCCTTCAAGGTAATTAAGGCATTTGAGTCAGGAGTTGTGGAAATTCAAACTATAGATGGATCACGTACATTCAAGGTAAACGGATAGCGGTTGAAACCTTACATAGGCCTGGATGACACCGAGGACAAGGTAGAATTGTGGTTGGATGAACCTCAAAGGTCTAGCGAGCCTTAAAATTCGCTAAGTTGAGTCGTGCCGCGACGTTAAATCTGGCGCTACATGGGAGGCAACCCACGAATGTGTTGTAAGTGTATTCATTATAGTTGGTATTTAATAAAAAAAAAGAAAAAACAATTTTTTGCTGAACAATGGTGAAAAATTTCAGAGAAGGGCACTGTTCGCGGTCCATCCGCGACCGCGGATGAACCGCGGAAAAGTGACCTCTCTGAATTTTCTCTGTTCGCGGTCCATTCACAGCCGCGAACCAACCGCGAAAAAACGTCCCTTCTGAATCGTGACTGTTCACGGTCGATCCGCGGCCGCGAACAATCGCGGCCAGTTCCGCGGTCAGTGAAAATTAATGTTTTTTTATTTATTTATTTTCTTCCCCCCCCCCCCTTCTTTAAACCCTAAAAACCCAACCCCTCTCTCCATAACCCCAATTCAGCCGCCCCCCTCTCAAATCTCTCTCTCTCTAAACTCCAAATCCTCTCCCTTCTCTCTACAAATTCCCAACCCCTTCTTCCACCCTACTCCTCTATTGCTATAACTAGTAAGTCTCTCTACTTTTTTCCTTTTATTTTGTTTTTATTTTAGTTCTTGAATGATTATTTTGTATAATTAATTAGATAATGTTAGTTTAGGGTAGTTCATGAATATTACTTGGTTTCTTGTTGCACATTGAATGTTTCCATGAATATCTCTTAAGGAACCTTGTTATATGATTGAAGTTTAGTAAAGAATGGGTTGTTGGGTCTTCAATTGTGTTTATCATGCTAATTTTATGATATGGAGACCCAAAAGTATGTTGACCATATATGTCGGTTGGTTAGCCAAGTTGAGCAAATTATCCTTGGTCATAATTGATTATTGTAGTTTTAGGAGACATAATGCCCAACTCATGAATTAGTTATTGTGTATTTTATTGGGGATTGATTAAGTCGATTGGGTAATGTTAGAAGTGTTCAAATAATTAAGTGTGGGGTGCTTGAATAGGCATGTGTAAAATAGTTAGATAAAGAAACTAAGTATAGGAGTATGAGGTGATTGCACGAAAAATGGTCAATTGTGATATTTCACGGATGGCGAAGTCTGAGTAGCCTCCCGATGACTAACGGTTTACAAAATTTTTGGCTGTCTTATTTGTACAGGATCATGTCCCCAAAGAGAGCGCGACATGGTGCTAGCTCTTCCAGGCAACCGACTTATGATGAGTCTAGGTTTGCTTGTGAAGAAACGGAGAATGGATTTCACTTTAAGGCGGCCAAGAAATGGCTCCAAGAGGTAGAAGTTGACCGGAAAGCTATCCGCTCGGAGAAGCCGGAAATATATGATGAGATTCGCAGGTGTGAGATGGAGTTCCTCTCTGACTCACCTCCTAATGTGAACAAGATGCTTGTCCGGGAATTCTACGACAATGCTCCTTACTCTATGGTCAGATGGGTATTCGTCAGAGGTAAGCATACCGATGCCCATATTCCTACTATTAGGCAGATACTTAGACTGCCCATGCACACTAGTGATGTCGACAATTACCATGATAGGCCAGGTGTCACATGGGACATGCTAATTGAGGCCTTATGTGTAGATGGCATCCCGGTGTGGATTAGAAATATAACTCTGCACTCTAACTGCTTTACACACATAGCCAAATGTTGGTTCTCTATAATATGCAATTGTATCTTGCCCTCGAGCAACACCACGGATGTTAACTTTAATAGGGCACTTTTGACTTGGTGTTTTGTAACACAGCGGGATGTTGATATCGCCCGGTTAGTTAGTGATGAGATGGTATTGAGGGGATCCCTCACTGCCAAGGGTTTTTATTACCCATCTCTTGTCAGTACACTGTGTCTCCTCTATCATACCCCAGTAACTGCAACTAATGGTGAGCTACTACCAAAAGCTCCATTTAAAGCTGCTCAAATCTGGGTTGGACAAGACACAACCCCTATTGACTTGGATGATGAGGACGATCTTGTACCGGTTGCCCGGGCCAGGCATTCCACGGATTCAGCCAGACCTTCCAGGCCTGCTCCTCGTGGAGCAAGTATGTCTAAGTCCGTGTCCTCACGACCTATGCTTAGGTCCATGGATGAGGAGGTTGCTCATCTGCGCACCTCCATTGATGGCTTGTACACACGGCTAGACGCTATGTCTACAAGGCAAGCCTGGTCTGAAAGCTAGTTTATGGCATGGCTTAGAGCACTTGGACGAGCATGTCATGTCGACCCACCCACTATCTCCGACTCCGAGTGAGTCTCACGTAAGTTTTCTTGCCCTTATTGTGCTTTAATTTTTATTTATGTCATGGGGACATGACATATTTTTAAGTGTGGGGTGGGTGACTTATCTTGTGCATGATGTATATATTAGTTGTAGTAGTTAATACAAAATTATAAAACACAAAAAAAATCATAAAATTTTAAAAATCCAAAAATATGAGTAGAGGACTCTTCCTGATGACGGACTATTTAGGACAAGTACTCTTGAGGGAAGTAGTCCACGTAGGAATTTTTCTTTTTTTTATTTTCTTTTTATAGATAGTGTATCATCTCCCCCTTGGTTTTTCTTTTGACCACGGTTCTTTTCCAAGGGTTTTTATTTGAACCAGGTTAGGGAGATTTTTTTCTTTTCTTAGAATTATTGGAAAAAGGGCAACATGTAACCCCGAATATGCACATTAGCAAAAGCGTAAATTCAACTTGAGAATGTATCTTCTTGGCTTGACTGTAGAATCTAAATATGCCTTAAACTGCACAATAATGCTTGCTTGAACATCGTTTGGACTTTGTAGATAAACTGGATTCCAAATGAGTTGCATGCCATGTGTGTGTGAGGTTTTACTTACATTGTATGCTTTCCATGATGCCTATAACTTGCCGTGTGTGTTTGCAAAGTGAAATAGAAGTTGTTTGGTTGTAGAAAGGATAGAGGCATTTCTTTGTGTAACCCCATACGTGTTAGGATGTCGCAGGACACAAATGGTTATGGCCATGGCACGGTGTAGGACGTGTCAGGAATTGGTAAGACGTGGTCATAGGACATGGAATGAAGTGGGCATGGAACAGATCAGGATGTGCGAGGACACGACAATGGCATGTTTTAGTATGTCAGAATGTTGTAGGGCATAGCATGGCATTGGAATAGCATGGGTCAGGATGTGTTAGGACATGGCAAGGCTATGGAAAGGGACGTGGGCATGGCATGAGTCAGGACGTGTCAGGACATGGCCATGGTATGTGTCAGGACGTGCTGCAAGACATGGCAGGTGTTACACTGCCAATTTTTTGCAAAGATTGACAATGCACGGCAGTAGCAAGTCGCACTGCAACTTCAGCCTTCTTTCGCACACAACAGTCCAAACACTAGAATGTTTCAGACTTATAGCCAACCACAAAGAACACACAGATTTACGGGTAAAAACACCCAACCTTTCTTACTCTCACAGAATTACAAAGGACTCGGTTTTGGAAGGCTCACATATGCTATTTGCCAATGCCAAACGAAATATACACATAAATAAAGGGGACTCCCTTGGCAGTTTACAAAGGGGGACAATTTTGGGGAGGTTATTGACTTTCCTACAAACAAGTTAACATTTCAGTTTGAATTCAAATTCAAACTCTTATCCACGAAATGGCCTTGTCCTGATATGTAGAAGTCAACTTCTCATGTGCTTTGCACATGCCTTCAATTTGCATCACATGCCTTGCACCACTAGACTTTCACACTAGCCATTCCAGCTTCATTGCCTACGTTTGCCTTCAGCCTTCGCCTCAATTTGGACCCTGCCTTGCCCTTAGTTTCATTGCCACACCCTGCTCTAAAACTAAGTGATCCCACTTATCCGTGAATTCCTTCATCAAGTGCCATGCCATAGCTGCCAATGTCGAAGCCCACAACCCAAGGTTGCCTTGCCAACACTCAAGACACCTTGCCTTAGCCGACCTGTCTAAGTCCAACACTACTTAGACACACACCCAGCCGTGTACATTGCTTTCCGTCATCTTCAAGACCCATGCCAAGGGACAATGTACCAACCCTTAGCACGAATCTGCCTGACCTCATCAAGCCATATTTTTGGGGTCTAACAAACCACCCCCACCGGTTGAACTCGACGCCCTCGTCGAGGTTAATCTCAAGTAGCCCTCAAATTGATTATCAACCTGCCACAATGACGTACCTATCTCCTACATTGCATCCACCTCATGTTTGCCTTCCCATTGAATTAAAATTTATGTCTGCCTGTTATTCTTGTGCATCCCGATTACCCGGTGGTCAAGAATCTTCTCAATCATGTCCTCAATCTGATTGCGCACTTTAGGAGGACCGTTCTTGATTATATGCCCATCCAGATCATCAATATCTTCCACAAAAGGCCGCAAATAACTCACATGGAGTGTGGGTTCTATCTTCATTCTGTCCAGCAGCTTCATCCTATAAACAACATTGCCTACCTTCTTAATCACAGATTTAGGCACCTGCCACTCCGCATTGACATGTACCATATTCGTGTCCATCCGCTCTTGGTATTGGCTCACCAAGTGACCCAGAAATTCAATCTCCTATTTCTCAAACTTACATTTCTCCACATTAATCAACTGTGAGAGATGTTCCCCAAGGGTTTGACTACCAATAACTCTGTCGTCTACATAGACAACCACACAGTCATCCAGAAACTCGTACAACACCTTATTGATCAAATTACAAAAGGACTCATCGCCTTCTGCGACACAAACCTACCAATAACCCGACCTTAAATCAAGCTTTATGAACCAGCATGGCTTACTCAATCTGTCCGTCAAGTCCTGCTGATTTGAAAGAGAACAGGTGCACCAAATTCGTTCAGTTGTTTCCACAACTCAGGTAATTCCTTTGGCACCATCCCATAAGGTGGTTGAGCAGGGGGCACCGCACCAGGCATCAACTCCATTTTATGATCAATCGCCCTCCGCGGTGGCAAATTTTTCGGCAACTCTAGAAGCATCACGTCAGCAAAGTCGCTCAAATATTTAGCGACACAGTCCGACACTTCCACTTTGACATCAGGTTTCTCCTCGATCATCGCAACCAAGGAAAGTATCTTCTCCCTTTTTCAAACCTTTTTCTACTATAATGGCAGAGGTTAATGAAGCCTTCCTTTGAGTTTCTTCCTTCCCGTATGGATGAACAAATTTAATGAAACCAGGAGCAATTTCATTCATGATCATCACTCCGTCCAAGTGAGGCATTGGAACGAAACGATGCTTCCGCATGAAGTCAATTCCAAGTATGATCTCAAACTCCTCCAATGGGATCACCATCAGGTTTACCTTCCCTTTCCAATTCCCACAAGATGTTGGAACATTGTAAGCCATACCCACAATGGCTTGCGCTTTGGTATTCACCGTCTTCATGTAAGTAGGACTCTTCAACACACTCAAACCATACTTTTGCACCAAACTGGCCGAAACAAAGGTGTGCGTAGCACCAGTATCCACCATAGCTATCACACTTTTGTCCCCAATTTTCATTTCGATGTGCATGAGCAAGGAATGAGGGTTAGTCTCGCTGCTTGTAGCATTCACCAACGAGATAGCATTCAGCAATTACAAAGGATTCACCAAGGCAGCAACAAATTTCTGGCCTTCTCCATCCCCTTCCTTTTCTGTAGCAAGCAAAGCATTGACCCGCTCCCGATTTGGAAAATGTCTGGCAAGATGGGATCCGCCACACGTCCAGCAACCACTGCTCTTTTCATTCGCGACGCCTCTATTTCTAGCATTTCCATCAGCCACATTGTTGTCCTTTTCCACAACTTCCTATCGGACTTCTTTCCTCCATTCCCATTGCTTCTCCACCCTTTTCTTATGTTTTGAAACCGAAGTATTATTAGATAAACTACAGGTACTGCGATAATCCACCAAGGAATCCGCTGCGGCAATCGCACTTGGGAGATCTTTCATGTTCTGTCTCCTCAATTCGTTTTGCGCCCATGCTTGCATTCCAGAAATAAAGTTATGCAATTTATCATCCTCCGACATGTTCTAAATATCCAACATTAAGGAAGTGAATTCCTTAATATAATCTCGAATAGATGTGGTATGTCTTAAGCATTTCATGCGATCCCTAGCAAGCCAAGATGCATTACTAGGCAAGAATTGTTCCTTCATTCCCTCCCGGAGTTTATCCCACGTATCAATCTTGGGGCTGCCCGCACTTTCGTCATCCGCCATGTGAGTTCTCCACCACAATTTAGCATCTCTCGTGAGGTACATGCTTGTAATTATGACCTTCTCTCCGTCCGAAACTTTGGCAGTAGCAAAGTACTGCTCCATATCCCACAAAACGTTCTCCAATTATTTTGCACTACGCACTCCACCAAACGCCTTAGGATCAGGGATCTTCACTTTCGAACGTTCTTCACTCACTTGGCCTGGAGCGGCCAGTGCCCGTCGAAGAACAGTAATTTCGGCATTCAAGATTTCGATCTTTTTCTTTAGATCTCTAACTTTGCCTCTCGTAGCCTCACTAGTTTGTTGGATTTCACCACGGAACTCAGCCATTCCATCCTCTAGACGGTAGATCTTAGTAATTAGATCTGCCAAGTCTATAGGATCATCAGTCACGCCGATCAGCCCTTCCAATCGCAGCACTCGTTCACGCAAATCTGAAGTTCCACCAGCCATAGTCACTTAACATGACCAAAGCTCTGATACCAGTTGTTACACTACCAATTTTTCTCAAAGATTGACAATGCACGGCAGTAGCAAGTCGCACTGCTACTTCAGCCTTCTTTCGCACACAACAGTCCAAACACTAGAATGTTTCAGACTTTTAGCCAACCACAAAGAACACACTAATTTACGGGTAAAAACACCCAACCTTTCTTAATCTCGTAGAATTACAAAGGACTCGGTTTTGGAAGGTTCACATATGCTACTTGCCAATGCCAAACGAAATATACACCTAAATAAAGGGGACTGCCCTGGCAGTTTACAAAGGGGGAGAGTTTTGGGGCGGTTATTGACTTTCCTACAAACAAGCTAACATTTCAGTTTGAATTCAAATTCAAACTCTTATCCACGAAATGGCCTTGTCCTGGTCTGTAAAAGTCAACTTCTCATGTGCTTTGCATATGCCTTCAATTTGCATCACATGCCTTTCACCACTGGACTTGCACACTACCCATTCCAGCTTCATTGCCCACATCTGCCTTCAGCCTTTACCTCAATTAGGACCCTACCTTGCCCTTAGTTTCATAGCCACACCCTGCTCTAAAACTAAGTTATCCCACTGATCCGTGCATGCATTCATCAAGTGCCATGCCATAGCGGCCAATGTCGAAGCCCACAACCCAAGGTTGCCTTGCCAACACTCAAGACACCTTGCCTTAGCCGACCTGTCTAAGGCCAACACTACTTAGACACACACCCAGCCGTGTACGTTGCTTTCCATCATCTTCACGACCCATGACAAGGGACAATGTACCAACCCTTAACACGAATCTGCCCGACCTCGTCAAGCCATATTTTTGTTGTCTAACAGCAGGGTATGGCCATAGCATGGGTCAGATGCCATAGGACATCATTGGATGTGGCCACAGGACATGTCAGGACGTTGCAAGATATGGCAGGATGTGGGCATGCCATGGGTCAGGACGTTTGAGGACATAGCCATGCACTTTTCAAGATGCCACATGACGTGTCACGACATGGTAGGACATGGATGGGCGTGGCCATATAATGGGTCAGAACATGGCCACACGACGTGTCAAGATGTTTTAGGTCATGGGCATGGCATGGTTCAACACGTGTCAGGACTTCGCATAACATGGCCATGCCATGTGTCAGGACGTTGCAGGACATCTCCAGATGTAGGTATGGCACGGGTCTGGACATGTGAGGATATGGCCATGGCACGTCTCAGGACGTGTAAGTGGTAACGTCTAATTCCACCGCTAAAAAGCAATAGACACGGTCGTATGCAATATATTTACCCAACTATGAGTCGGGGTCGAATCCCAGAGAGAACAATATGTAGGCGATTAGGAATGCAAGAAAATTATCGCTAGTCGCGCTAAGCCAAACACTTAAGATTTTGGGTTGAAAAGATTTCTATATATAATGCGGAAATGTAAACTAACCTAGAAAGAAAATAAAATGATCAATGGCTACAAGTATGAATGCATCGGGAATTACACTCAAGTAACGATCCAATGTATTTCACGATTTTACAAATATGAGCGAGTTTATGTTAATTAGCCACGGATAATAATTCTTAATTAGCTTCTTCGAAGACTAACAAGACTTCCTAATTGAATTATCCCTAATCACAATTAGAAGATTAAGCGCACCCGATAGGCTACAAGTAGTTCAATCCTATCCCTAGGTCGAATCTATAAAGTGAGGGTTAACGCCTCAAGTTCTTGTTAATTAATCTTTCCCAACTCCAAATTATCTTTCCCAAAATTAATTCAAAGTAAATGGGTGAGTCTTAGAGTTAGCTATCTCTTTGGAAACATTAAAGAACAAGAATAATTAAAGTAACTATAACTCACTTCATAAATATATAGAAATCATTCAATACATAAGCACAACAATGGATTTAAATATGAATATTCCCATAAACAAGATTCAAATGTTAGAAATAAATACTACACACTTAGATATACAATACAAAGCAAGGAAATGAAGAAATAAACATAAATGGGTAAGAAATTCTTAACCACAAGCTTTAATCTTCAAGACCCAAGTGTGTCTGCAAAACCCTAGCCTTCAAACTTGTTCTCTCTAAGCCAAAAATATGTCCAAGATGCCAAAGATAATAAAAGATGAAGAGAGATCCTGAGAGATCTGTTTGGGAGAGTATATAATTGATTTGGGGTAGAAAATGTAAAATTACAGAACTGCCCAGTCTTCTTGCCAGATCTGTTCATCGCGTCCGCGTGCCTACCTTCGCGTTCACGATGAGTAGGAGTTTTTGGTCAACGTGTTCGGGTACATGCCTTCGCATTCGCGAAGGTTCCATTCGTTGAACATCGCATTTGCGTGTAACTCTGTTGCGTTCGCGAAGATCCTTTTCGTCCTGCATCGCATTCGCGACGTTTATCATTGCGTTCGCGTAGCTTGGGTTACTGAACCATCGCGTTCGCGAGACCTATATCACGTTCGCGAAGAGTATTTCACCTGGGCAGATTCTTTGTCCATTTTAGCTCATTTTTGTCTTGTTTTCACTTGGTTTCTTCACCATTACTTCTAAATCACATACCACCTGTAAAATAGAAGTAAATGGAATCAAATACATGATTTTATTGCTAAAACATAGCAAAAGTATCGATTTAATGACAAGATTAGTCGGTAAAATACCAACTCATCACACCCCCAAACTTGAACTATTGCTTGTCCTCAAGTAACAAAAGCAACAAAATCCCTTCCCAAGTGGTTAACTCAACAATGCATCTCCATAATACCAAGCCAAAAAGAAAGTCTACTTTAAGCACAATTGCATGACTTAAATTTGTACCAACAATTATTCCAAGGCATATGAATTATCAAGCACTTCTCATAAACTTCATTGTACTTCAAGTGCTCAACCACTAATGCAAATAAAGTAACAACCAAGTCATGACACTAAAGCTTGAATATTTGCCTATCTATCACAATCAACTTTCTTTGGCCATTCTTTCCAATTGAAAATGGGATTAAATTCACAACTCAAATTTCATGTGCCCTCACTATTAAGAGAGAATCCCACACTGATGAATCTTTATTTCAAACCAAAATAGGATATTAAATGGAAAAAGTTCACTCTCTCTCAAAAAGATGTTCAAAATCATACAAGTAGTACCATAGGCTTGCCCTTCATGTATTCCTCCACTAATGTAGACAACTTGGTTCAAAATCAATTAGGACTTAAGGGTTTTAGTTTAGGATTTTGGTTAAGGTAGGGAAAATTTTCGGTTAAAGTGACTCAATACCTTCCAAAGCACTACAATATTCACCATTAAAGCCTCCTTCCTTTAAAAGTATTTTCCATCCTTTCTTCGCTTTTTCATTCCACAAATAGTCTTCCCTTTTTCACAATTTCTCATCACTTTATTCTATATTTTTTTTCTTTTCTTTTCTTTTCATTTTTTTTTCTCTACCTTCCACCATTTTCAAACAACTTACATATCACAAATTCCAACCTTCACCCCCAAACTTAGGCTTTTAGCCTATGCTTATACTTTCAAAGTACTTAGGGAGGTAGGGTGCCAAAAGCTAGATCAATTAAGAACAAAGGATTTAAGCTTGTAATACTGTTGCCAAATAATAAGGTTAAAGACTTAAAATGGGTTGACTAGGGAAAATATTTACGGGTAGGAATTTTTAAGGCATGCTAGCAGTCCAAGGAAGGCCTAATATCATGTTTCAAACCAAGTTAGTCTATGATATCGCTTTGAAGCACATTCCGGGCAAGTTCTAGACCACAAGTAATACAAAAGAACTCACAAATAAATCTCACCACACATGGCACATGAAAACTCAAGTGGAATACAAATCCAAAATCTAATTGAAATAAATGACTCAAAGAGGTCACATATAGCATAAAGGAAGCTATTCAGTGAATGAAAGAGTCAAAAGTTGAGTCTAAAAGTCACAACATCTTTACTTCAATCATTTTTCTTTTTCAACAACTAAAAATTCGTATGCCGAGGTTTAAGTATGTTGGTACCAAGCAAGCCACAACTAGACCAATGGACACAATTCCTAACTCCATACCATTTATTTTTATAATTTCAACAAAAGCTACTCCTAATTACAAGACTAATTCCCTTAAGAAAGTTGTCAACCAATACATCATCGGGAAAAGTCAACAAAAAAATTTACTCGGTTCAAGAAGAAAATTGGCATCATTGGCAAAAGAACCGTGGTATAAAGAAAACCAAGGATATTGCCACTATCTATAACATAAAAATTAAGAAGCTAATAAAAATTACGTAACTAAATATACTAATATCACATGTCACATGAAAATATACTAATAACAACATGAAAAACAAACACATATAAACAAACAAATATAACACATAACATAAGAATATACTAGAAACACCGTGAAAATAACTACTATACCAATCCGCCAAAACAACAGTTATACAAGAAGAACAGTTATACAAGAGGCCACCCCCCCAACTAAAGAAGTTGCATTGTCCACAATGCAACAATAAAGATGATAAAGTAAAATGGTGGAGAGTGCTCCCTGAATACCTCATCAATCAGAAATGGATGTGGTGGGAAATTTAAGATCCATGTCTGCATGATAATCATCATCATCCGAGTCCTGTGAACCACAAAGTGTGCTCAGCTTCTGCATTATCTTAGAAAGCAGCTTGCTCTTCTTCTTCTCATGCTCCTTGAATTTCTTTTGCCGCTTTTCTATCTTTCCCTACCTGCAGCTCATGTTCTTCAGCCTGGTGTTCATGGCCTCCATCTGGGTTGTCATATCTTTTTGATTCTTGGCCATATCTTCCAGGGTTGGTGGGGCTTTAGCTCTTGCAGAGGTGCTGGTCCCAGATGTCCTTGCCCCAGATGGGCCAGTGAGAAGGCCAGCTATCAGCTGCCTAACATGTGCATCAACACCATAGATCTGGCTAGATAGATGTCTCATAGTGTGTGGTCCAGACTGGAGGGGTCCCATAGGGTGAAAGGATCCGGCAGGGTCAGTGGTGATCTCCGTGAACTGCCCGAATGAAGGGGAGGCTACATCAATGCGCCTCTTTTTCTGCTTATCCCTTGGTCCCCTTTTTGGTAAAGTATGGATCATTGGCTTACCGGGACCCTTCTCAAAATCATTGGGGCGTTTTAAGTAGCCCTGCATCATAGCACAACCTGGTGATCAAAGAGGGAAAAAATAGACTCTTAGACCTACCATTAGCAGCTTCCTCAATTTCTCGAACAATATGCTCCCCCACATTCACAGGCAATCCCTCGATTAGAGCAGCAATCATGACAACTCTATCCATTGTTACATCAGTGTCATTTGTGGAAGGTGACACTCTGGAACAAATAATGAAAAGCCATGTTTTTGCTTCCGCTGTAAAATCATGAGAGTCCACCCTCTTATGCAATGTTAGCCACTTTGGAGTGACTCCACCGTGCAGCCTGTCTATTAGCCACTGGTTGCCCCCTGCTCTTGCTCTCTCTTGGTAAACCTCGTTGTCAACATTGGGGAGGTCATAAACAGCATTGATCACTAGAGAGTTGAAAGGAACTTACACACCCCGCACAATAGTCACCAACACACCCTGGAAATCAGTTCGTATGACATTTGCATAGAACTCCAAAAGAACTGTGTGGTTGGCGTTGATAGACGGCTCAGCAAAACACATCCAGCCGCTCTCCATGAAGCATGCATAGAACTCGGGCATTTTCTCCTCAACCTTTCCAAATATATTCCTCTTTCCTGAATAATTGTTTTGGACAGCATTTCATCGTATTTTCGCTCGCATGCTGCAGATAGAAACCTGTCATGGTCATAAGCTTCCTCCTGTCCCGGTCCGAACACATGTTCCTGTACCATTTCTTCATGTTCTGGTTCCATTTTAAGTCTAAAATACCTACAAAATCGACGAACAATGTTAAACGCGCATATGAACACTTAAAACAATGTATTAGGAAGTATTTAAGCTAAAGAAATGGGCGGCAAAGGTCCCGGACAGAGCTGTACAAAGCTACTATTTTTTCCCAGTTTTGGGACTGTCAGTTATTTTCTCTTCGTGTTCGCGATCACCCAGACGCGTTCGCGAAGAGTAAATTTTTTTTCAGAACTTGTAGACCTTCGCGTTCGCGAAGGTATGACCGTGTTCGTGATGGGTTAATTTCTCCTGCTCATGCGTTCGCGTTGGGAGCTTCGCGTACGTGAAGGCTTCTTCTTCGCCCAGAAATCTTCAGTTTCATTGAGGCATTTTTTTAAGCACACTGTGTGCCTTAGTTGTTTGTGCACATTCAACAGATTTGGGTACAAATTTTTACCCAGAATTTTCACACAATTAAACACTCACACTCAACCAACCTCACCCAGCAAGCAACATAAGTTTTCAAGCACCAATTTGCAACTTAATGCTTGAAAAACTTGAACCCAAAAAAAAGAACACTACAATGGTGGCTATTCTCAGATTTTATACCAAAGAAACAGAGGGAAAGAATAAAAATTTAGTTTAGATGAGAGTGAAGATTATATACCTTAGCAATGGAGATGATTGCAAGAAGAATTTAGCTAATTTGCACCTCAAATTAATTTGGGCCGAAAAGGGGTTAGGGTTAGGAGCTGTTATTTTTGGGCAAAAATTTTGGGAACATCCAATTCCAGTAGCGTAGGTTTCTTTTTACCAACCGGACCCTACGCATTCGCGACGTGGCTACGCATACGCGAAGGGTATTTTTCTACAGGTGTCGCGAATGCGACAGAGCCTCACGCGAACGCGTTGAGTAATTTTCTTCCGGCCACGCGAACGCGCCTGGGTGACACGCGAACGCGACGAGTTGAAAACTCTGAAGCTTCACGAACGAGTTAGTATCACGCGAACACGCTGGAGAAAAGTTTTTTACAATTGCACAGTGTTGGCAGCTACTGGTTTTTGCACTCCGGAACAACCCGACCTACTCAAATCAACTCCAAAAAATCTGAAACTTGGCAGATTAGTAACAAATAATATTCTAAGCTATTCTAAAAAAGAAGATTCAAAAAACGATGAAAATTTTTGAAAAATGATGGGTTGCCTCCAACCAAGCGCCGCATTTAACGTCGTGGCACGACGCAAACAACATTACCACTTTTCTCGCCATTTGGATGATATGAATTGGGCCCCTAGCTTGGAATCAAGCTTATGACCATGAGCGTGGGGGTGGTAATTGGATGTTCGGGCCAATACTTAAAATTTTCATTTTGCACTTCGTGGCTTTCAAGTGACGAATGTCGTTTTGATTTTTTTCCTCCTCAAACTGTAAAATGTATGGCCAAAGTTGTTCCTCCTCGCATTCCTTCATTGATTCATGTGGTTCAACTCTCGTGTCACCACACAATTCTAAGGTTAAAAAATTCTTGGAATGTGACTTTAAGCCTACACTTTGCAATTCTTCTAAATTGACATCCTCTTTTTCCCCCGGATTAGAGTCAACATCAAGCACATTAGCATTCACACCGGTTGACTTCAATTTCATATTTTTGCTGGCATCAATAACACTCATTGAGTTGGTTGGCGGATGTTCATCCATTTGTGAGTGCAATCCTTGGAGTAAAAAATCATTTTGGAGATTAGTCTCCAAGAGATGTTCCAAGGCACTTTGCTCCTTGTTTCCTTCTTCAAGTAGACACTCAAACATGAGTTTGAACTCTCCACTTTGGCCAAGCTCCACTTCTTCCAATTCCATAGCCGTATAATTCTAACTAAAACAAGTAGAATCATCATAGTGGGGGCTTGGAGAAGGGACTAACAAATAAGCACAATCATCCCAATGACCATTTTGGAAACCACGCTTATCACAAATACACCACCTATGGGTTTGGAATTGTGCACACAATCCACCCCCGGGAGAATTTAAATAATTTTGCCACGAGTGTGGTCCTCCACAATAAGGACAAGGATCATCAAAATATGAACAACTACCATCCAACCAATTTTCATTATATGATGCCATTTTTAAAAAATTAAGAAAATAAACAAGAAAAAACACTAAAAATAGACCCAAGGTAAGAAAAATAATTACAAAAATATTCACAAGTTTGGACCAAAGCACTTTCGCTTACTTCTCCAACAACCTAAATTATGCCAAATTGTTCCCCGGCAACTGCGCCATTTTTGGTAACGTCCAATTACGCCGCTAAAAAGCAATAGACACGGTCGTACGCAATATATTAAACCAACTATGAGTCGGGTATCCCACAGAGAACAATATGTAGGCGATTAGGAATGCAAGAAAATTATCGCTAGTCACGCTAAACCAAACACTTAAGATTTTGGGTTGAAAAGATTTCTATATCTAAATGCGGAAATGTAAAATAACCTAGAAAGCAAATAAAATGATCAATGGCTACAAGTATGAATGCATCGGGAATTACACTCAAGTAACGATCCAATGTATTTCACGATTTTACAAATATGAGTGAGTTTATGTTAATTAGCCACGGATAATAATTCTTAATTAGCTTCTTCCGAAGACTAACAAGACTTCCTAATTGAATTATCCCTAATCACAATTAGAAGATTAAGCACACCCGATAGGCTACAAGTAGTTCAATCCTATCCCTAGGTCGAATCTATAAAGTGAGGGTTAACGCATCAAGTTCTTGTTAATTAATCTTTCCCAACTCCGAATTATCTTTCCCAAAATTAATTCAAAGTAAATGGGCGAGTCCTAGAGTTAGCTATTCTTTTTGGAAACATTAAAGAACAAGAATAATTAAAGTAACAATAACTCACTTCATAAATATATAAAAATCATTCAATACATAAGCACAACAATGTATTTAATCCACACTTTAAATATGAATATTCCCATAAAAAAGATTCAAGTGTTGGAAATAAATACTACACACTTAGATATACAATACAAAGCAAGGATATGAAGAAATAAACATAAATGGGCAAGAAATCCTTAACCACAAGCTTTAATCTTCAAGGCCCAAGTGTGTGTGCAAAACCCTAGCCTTCAAACTTGTTCTCTCTAAACCAAAAATATGTCCAAGATGCCAAAGATGATAAAAGATGAAGAGAGATCCTGAGAGATCTGTTTGGGCGAGTATGTAATTGATTTGGGGTAGAAAATGTAAAATTACAGAACTGCCCAGTCTTCTTGCCAGATTTGTTCATCGCGTCCGCGTGCCTACCTTCGCGTTCGCGATGAGTAGGAGTTTTTGGTCAATGCGTTCGCGTACATGCCTTAGCGTTCGCGAACGTTCCAGTCGTTGAACATCGCTTTCGCGTGTAACTCTGTCTTGTTCGCGAAGATCCTTTTCGTCCTGCATCGTGTTCGCAAGATTGATCATCGCGTTCGCGTAGCTTGGGTTACTGAACCATCGCATTCGCGAGACCTATATCGCGTTCGCAAAGAGTATTTCACCTGGGCAGATTCTTTGTCCATTTTAGCTCATTTTTGTCTTGTTTTCACTTGGTTTCTTCACCATTACTTCTAAATCACATACCACCTGTAAAATAGAAGTAAATGGCATCAAATACACGATTTTATTGCTCAAATCTAGCAAAAGTATCGATTTAAAGACGACATTAGTCGGTAAAATACCAACTCATCAGTAAGGATGTTGTAGCACTTGGCCATGGCACGTGTCAAGACGTGTCAGGACGTCATAGGACATAAAAAGGTATGGCCATGGCATAGGTCAGGACATGTCAGGATGTCACAGGAAATCGTAGGACGTGACCACAGGACGTGTCAGGACATGTCAAGATGTACGCATGGCATGGGTCAAGATGTCGTAGGACGTAGCTATTAGACGTGTTACGAGGTCGCAGGACATGGTATGACGTGGGTATGGCATGGGTCAATACTCGTCAAGAATATGCCATGACTCGAGTCAGGACGTGTCAAAAAGTCATAGGATGTGGCCATAAGACGTGTCAGGACATCGGATGGCATGGAAGGACGTGGGCATGTCATGGGTAAGGACATGTCAGGATAAGTCCATGGCACATTTCAGGATGTGTCAGGACGTTGTAGGATATGGTAGGGTGTGACCATGGCACGGGTTAGGAAGTGTAAGGACGTGGCCATAGGACGTGTCAGGACATCGTAGGATGTTGGAATGGCACGGGTCAGGATATGACAGGACATTGCCATGTCACATTTCAGGATGTCACAGGACATGGTAGGGTGTGGGCATGGCACGGGTCCAGATGTGTCAGGACGTCGTAGGACAAGGCCACATGACGTGTCAAGACATGGGAGGATGTGTGCATGGCACTTGTCAGGACATGTAAGGATATGGCCATAGCACCTTTCAGGACGTGATAGGATGTCGCAGGACACGGTAAGGCATGGTCATTGCACGGGTCAGGACATGTCAGGACTTGGCAATACGTGGCCATATGACATGGAAGGACACGAGCATAGCATGGGTCAGGACGTGTCAGGACATGGCCATGGCATAGGTCAAGACATGTCAGGACGTCATTGGAAAAGGCCATAGGACGTGGGCATCACACGGGTCAGGACTTGTCATGACATGGCCATGCCACATTTCAGGATGTGTCAAGACATGGCGGGAAATGGCAGTTCATGTCCATGACACGGGTCAGGAGATGTTAGGACATTACAGGACGTGGCCATAGGACGTTTTAGGACGTCGCAGGACATGGCAGGACCTGGGCATGGCACGTGTCAGGACGTGTCAAGATTTAGCCATGGCACATTTCAGGACGTGCCAGGATGTCGTAGGACATAGCAGGGCATAGCCATGGCACATGTCAGGATGTCACAATACATCATAGGATGTGGCCACATGACGTGTCAGTACATGGCAAGATGTGGGCATGGCATGGTTCAGAATGTGGCCACATGACGTTTAGGGACGTGTCAGGATATCCCAGGTGTTACAACCCATATACACACACGTTATTTCATGACATATGTTAGTTAACACAAATCCAAGGAGGAATTATCCTTGAGATGATAAGAAGTTAATCTGATTGATCTTAAGTGATACAAGGGTGCATAAGGGTGATTAACAAGTATTAGAAGTTAAACGAATCAATGATGCAGTAACTCGTAGTTTTGAGTAAACCTATAGATGCTTAATATACTTAGGAGGTCATGTTTTAAGGTATTTGAATCATATAATATCTGTATCATAAGTCTTGAAGTCAAACGAGTTGTGAAACAAAAGTCGACAAAAGTTGTCGCAACTTAGGTTCATAGGTTTACTTAAACTTTAGGTAGAATGTTACTAAGATTTTCTTCAAATTTATATAGAATTGTGGAGTGATCTAACCACGAAATTTAATATCTATGAGTCTAGTTTCTAACTCATTAAACCGTTTGTCGATACAATCTAGGAGTAGAGAGATATTCGCATTTTCGCGAGACTGCGCCAAACACCTCTCTATGGGGCCCACTTAGGTGGTTTAAGACATTTGGATCTATATAGGACGCCTCCAACCCGTTTTATGTTATTTATTTTAACTATATTCAAACCTTAGAACCCTAAGAACACCCTCTCGAGGTTCTCTCATGGTTCAAGACCCAAACAAAGGGCAAACAACACAAATTAAGTGTCGGGAATCACGTGGCGCTAGTAAGTCTCTTGTTCTTCTTGTTGTTGCTCATTTTTGTGTTGTTACAGATCGTGTGGGGGGGGTTGTTTTAAAGGGTTTATGTTCTGTAAATACTCCCTTGAGTTCTTAATATCAACCCTAGGTGATTTCAATCCTTCTAAAGTGATTCTAGTGCCGAAAAAATACTAATGGATTGCTAGCTTCACTTTCTTGTTGTTGTGGAAGAATTGGAGGGATATTTCGTGGAGAATTAAGGTCAAATTGGAGTTTTTATTTCTGTATTAAGGTAACTAACCTCTTAATCTCTATGTATTTAAGATTATCAAAGTTGTGGCTAAGTCATTGAAGCTAGAACTTGTGAAATATATATCGAAAGGCTTGGTAGTAATGTTATCGGTTGGTGGACTGTTTTGGGATGTTCAATATGATTAACATTGATGTTGTTTGGGCTGTTTGGTGATTGTTTTCACGTGTGGGAATTCATATAAATAGGGAGGTGCTGTCCGTTTCATCACAAAATAGGTTGTGGTTGGTACATAATAGTTGCGACGCTTGGACGTTAACGATAGTGTCATTTCTCCAATTGTAGTCTAAGGAGTTGTGACGTTTGCATAGCTTGAGGTTGGGGCAGTATATAAAAGGTATGTAAGGCTATCCCTTTCCTTCTTTTGCACGACTTCGATTGTACATAATGTAATGAACGAGCTTCCAAAGATAATGTACTCTTAGAAGCTAGCAGTACTTACATTATTTCCCCTCTTATGGAATGATTGACGTTGATATTGTTTCTCTTATTCTTATGTTATCAATCTTGTTGGTACTTCCTGATTCCTATAAGGTTCATAGCGAACAGTTAGTCCTAATAAGGTGTACGTAGGATACCAACCTTACGTCTCTGAAAGGTCTACAAGGTGTTTCCATGAGTCGAGCATGCATTATATATATGTATCTATTTTACTCCGCCGATCCGCGCTATAGTCGGCCAGGTACAGCACCTATTGTGCAACCACTAAGCAGTTGGGTTTTACCGAGCTCCGCGTGGCCGGGTACGATTCTATCGAGCCTTATAATGGTCGGGTATGTTTTTATCGAGCCTATTATGGCCGGGTACGATATGATGATGATGATGCCCACAGAGACTTATGTTTTCAAATATTATGTATTTATACATATGTATCATGCATTTCATGTCAGTAGCCCTAAGAGGTACTCAAATGTTAAAGGTTGTATATTCTCTATCCCTGCTTACATTACTATTTGTATTTCTGGCTCTCTGCCTTACATACTCAGTACTTTATTCGTACTGACATCCTTTTGTTTGTGGGTGTTGCATGTCGTGATGCAGGTCCTGATAGACAGGCGGGTGCAGCTCCCCTATCACAGTAGGTTGTCCAGTTCAGCGGTGATTGGCAAGATCCCTTCTCCGGACTTGTCTTGGTCTTGGTATGCATTTTTGTTATAGACATTATGGGTATGTCGGGGCCCATAGACAAGTGTCGACTCATGTGTAGTTTGGTATGCCTTGTCGGCTGGTTTTTGTTGTAGTCTTTCATTTTAGCGTGGTAGCTAGTACCATACGAATATAGATTCTTGATTGTTTGGTCATCCCATGTTATGTAGCTTCATGCCATCATATTTTATTGTTGGTTGTCCATGATCCATTTCTACCATTTATATTGCTCTTGTCAGCCCTAAAAGATAATAAAGAAGGTTAGATAAAATGTACGTTGGTGCTCGGCAAGTATGATCGAGTGCTAGTCATGGTCCTCTAGTTTGCGTCGTGACAGCAGGACATGGCAGGGCGTGTCCATGGCACGAGTCAGGACATTGCAGGATTTGGCCACAGGATATTTTAGGATGTCGCACGACATGGCATGATAAGGGCATGGAACGGGTCAGTACGTGTCAGGACATGGCCATGGCATAGTCCGGAAGTGTCTGAATATTGTAGGACATAGTAGTGCTAGGCCATGGAATGGGTCAGTACATGTTAGGACATCGAGGATGTGGTTTTAGGTTGTGTCATGACGTCCCAGGACATGGCGGGACGTGGGCATGGCACGGGTCAGGACATGTTAAGACATAGCCATGGCACGGGTCAGGGCGTGTCATAATGCGGCCATAGGACAAGTCAGGGTGTCGCACGACATGGCAAGATGTGGGCATGTCATAGGTCAGGACGTGTCAGGACATGGACGTGGTCAAAGGACGTGTCAAGACATGGCAGGACGTGGGCATGGCACGGGTCAAGATGTGTCAGGGCATAGCCATGGCACGTGTCAGGACATGTCAGGTCACGGTACGTGGCAGGACATGGGTATGGCACGGGTCAGGATGTGTCAGGATGTGACCCTAGGACGTGTCGCAGGGCATAGAAGGGCGTGGCCATGACACGGGTCAGGACGTGTCACGATGTCGCAGGACATCGTAGGACGTGACCCCAAGACGTGTCTGTACATGGCAGGATGTGGGCATGGCATAGGTCAAGATGTCGCAGGACATGGCTATAAGACGTGTTAGGATGTCGCAGGACATGTCAGGACATGGGTATGGCATGGGTCAAGATGTCATAGGACGTGGCCACAAGACATGTCAGGACATTGTAGGACATGGAAGGACGTGGGCATGTCATTGGTCAGGATGTGTCAGGACAAGTCCACTGCACGTTTCAGGATGTGTCAAGACGTCGCATGACATGCTAGGATGTGGCCATGGAACTGGTTAAGAAGTATCAGGACGTGTCAGGACGTCGAAAGACGTTGGCATGGCACGGATAAGGACGTGATAGGACATTGCCATGACACATTTCAGGACATCACATGACATAGCAGGGTGTGGGAATGGCACGTGTTAGGACATTTCAGGACGTCGTAGGACGTGGCAACACGATGTGTCAAGACATGGAAGGATGTGGGCTTGGTAATGGACAGGACGTGTCAGAACATGTCGATAGCACGTTTCAGGACGTGTCAAGATGTCGCAGGATACAGTAGGGCATGGCCATGGCACTGGTCAGGACGTGTCAGGACATGGCAAGACGTGGCCATAGGACATGGAAAGACATGGCCATGGTATGGGTCAGGACGTGTCAGGAAATGGCTATGGCATAGGTTAGGACGTGATAGGACCTCACAGAATGAGGCCACAGGACGTGGGCATGACACGGGTCAGGACGTGTCAAGACATGGCCATGGCACATTTCAGGACGTGTCAAGACGTGGCGGGACAGGGCAGGGCATGGCGATGGCATGGGTCAGGATGTGTCAGGACATTCCAGGACGTAGCCACTGGATGTGTCAGGAAATTGCAGGACATGGAAGGAAGTGGGCATGGCACGGGCCAGGACGTGTAAGGATATAGCCATGGCGCATTTCAGGACGTGTTAGGATGTCGCGGGACATAGCAAGGTGTATCCATGGCACAAGTCAGGACGTGTCAGAACTTGGTAGGATGTGGCCACGGGACGTGTCAGGACATGGCAAGATTTTTGCATGGCACGGGTCAGGACATGTCAGGACATGGCCATGGCACATTTAGGGATGTGTCAGGATGTCACAGGACATGGTAGGGCATGTCCGTGGCACGGGTCAGGACATCGCAAGAAGTGGCCATAGGATGTGTCAGGACGTTGCACGACATGGCATGATAAGGGCATGGCACGGATCAGGACGTGTTAGGACATGGCCATGGCATGGTTAAGAAGTGTTAGAATATCACATGATATAGAAGGGCATGGCCATGGCATGGGCTAGTACATGTCAGGACGTCGAGGATGTGGCTTTAGGTTGTGTCAGGACGTGGCAAGACATGGCAGGACGTGGGCATGGCATGGGTCAGGACGTGTTAAGACATGGCCATGGCACAGGTCAGGACGTGTCAGGATGTGGCTAGAGGACATGTTCGGGCATCGCACGACATGGAAAGATGTGGGCATGTCACGGGTTAGGACGTGTCAGGACATGTCCATGGCACGTTACAGGATGCATTAGGACATCGCAGGACATGCTAGGGCATGGCCATGCCACGAGTCAAGAGCGTCAGGATATCGTGGGACGTGGCCAAAGGACGTGTCAAGATATGGCAAGATGTGGGCATGGCACGGGTCAGGACATGGTAGGACATGGCCACGGCATGTGTCAGGATGCGTAGGACATGGACGGGCGTGGCTGTGACACAGGTCAGGATGTTGCAGGACATGGCCACAGGACGTGTCAGGACATGGCCATGGCACGTTTCAGGATTTGTTGGGATGTCGCACGACATGGCAGGGCTTGGCCATGGCACATGTCAGGATGTCCCAGAACATGGCCACAAGATGTGTCAGGACGTTGCAGGACATTGCAAGACAAGGGCATGGCACGGGTCAGGACGTGCAGGACAGCGCCGTGGAAAATATCAGTACGTGTCAGGACTTCATAGGACATGGCAGGGTGTGGCCATGGAATGGGTCTGGACGTGTCAAGACGTTGCAAGATATGGCCAAAAGATATGTCAGGACATGTAGGACATGGCAGGACGTGGTCATGGCACGGGTCAGGACATTTTAGGACATGGCCATGGTACATTTCAAGATGGGTCAGGACATTGTATGAAATGGTTGGGTGTGGCCATTGCACGGGTTAGGACGTCGCAAGATGTGGCCACTAGATGTGTCAGGACAAGGCAGGATGTATGCTTGCCATGAGTCAGGACATGTCACGACATGGCCATAGCACATTTCAGGAAGTGTTAGGCTATCGTAAGATATGGCAGGCTGTGGTCATAGCACGGGTCAGGACATCGCAGGACGTGGCCAAATGATGTGTCAGGACATTGCGAGAAAAGGACATGGCAGTGTGTGACCATGGCACGTTTCAGGACGTGTCAAGACATAGCAGGGTGTGGCCATGACACGGGTCAGGATGTGTCAGGATATTGCACGATGTGGCCATAGGACGTGTCAGGACGTCATAGGACAGGGTAGGATGTGGGCATGGTACGGGTCAGGACGTGTCGGGATATGGCCATGGCATATATTAGGACCTGTCGGAAGGTTGCAGGACATGGTAGGGCGTAGCCTTGGCACAAGTCAGGACGTGTTAGGACATTGCAGGAACATGGCAAGATGTGGGCATGGAATGTGTTAGGACATGTCAGGATATGGCCATGGTATGTTTAGGTATGTGTCAGGATGTCGCAGGACATGGCAAGGCGTGTCCATGGTACGGGTCAGGATGTTGCAAGAAGTGGCCGCAAGATGTGTCAGGATGACGCACAATAAGGCAGGACAAGGGCATGGCGCGGGTCAGGACATGTCAGGACATGGCCATGGCATGGTCAGAAAGTGTTTGAATATCGCAGGACATAGCAGGGCGTGGCCATGGAATGGGTTAGTACATGTCAGGACGTCGAGGATGAAGCGTTTGGTTGTGTCAGGATGTCGTAGGACACGGTAGGACGTCGGCATGGCATGGGTCCAGATGTGTTAGGACATCCCAAGATGTTGCTACATAATGCGTTAGGACATCGCAGGACATGGCATGACATAGGCATGGCACGGGTCAGGACATTTTAAGACATGGCCATAGCACGGGTCAAGACGTGGCCACAAGATGTGTTAGGACATGGCAGAATATGGGCATGGCAAGGGTCCAGACGTATCAGCACATGGCCATGCCATGTGTCAGGACGTGTTAGGATGTCACACGACACGAATGGTTGTGGCCATGGCACGGGTCAGGATGTGTCAGGACTTGGCAAGAGGTGGCAATAGGACATGGAATGAAGTGGGCATGGAATAGATCAAGATGTGCCAGGACATGGCCATGGCTTGTTTCAGGATGTGTGAGGCATCGTAGGATATAGTAGGGCATTCTAATGGCACGGGTCAGGATGTGTCAGGATATTGCTGGACGTGGCCACAGGATGTGTCAGGACGTCACAGGACATGGCGGGACGTAGGTATGGCATGAGTCAAGACATGTTAGGACATGGACATGGCACGTTTAGGACGTGTCAGGACGCTGCAAGACATGGCAAGGCGTAGCTATGGCATGGGTCAGGACGTTGTAGGATGTGGCCACAGGACGTGTTAGGACATGGCAGAACGTGGGCATGGCACGGGTCAGGACGTGTCAGGACAAGGCCATAGCACATTTAGGGACACGTCAGGATGTCACAGGACATGGCAAGGCGTGGCCATGAAACAGGTCAGGATATTACTGGATGTGGATATAGGATGTGTTAGGACATTGTAGTAGATGGCAGGACAATGGCATGGCATGGGCCAGGATGTGTCAGGATATGGCCATGGCACGGGTCAGGACGTGTCAGGACATTGCAGGACATGGCAGGGCATGGCCATGGCACAGGTTAGGACGTGTCAGGATGTCACTGGACATGGCTATAGGATGTGTTAGTGCTTTGTAGGACATGGCAGAAGGTGTGCAGCGCATGGGTCAGGACGTATAAAGACACGGCCGTGGCACAGGGCAGGACGAGTAAGGACGTCGCAGGACAATGCAGGGCATAGCCAAGGCATAGGTTAGGACGTGTCACGATGTCATAGGATGTGCCTAAAAGATGTGTTAGGATGTCGCAGGACATTGCAGGATGTGGGCATGGCACGGGTCAGGACGTGTAATAACATGGCCATGGCACGGATTAGGACGTGTCAGGACGACGCAAGACATGGCAGGGCATGATCATGGCATAGGTCAGGACATGTCAGGATATCGTAGGATGTGCCTATAGGACGTGTTAGGATGTCATAGGACATGTGGGACGTGGGCATGGAACGAGTCAGGATGTCTCAAGACATGGCCATGGCATAGGTTAGGACATGTCAGGATGTCACAAGACGTGGCCATAAGATGTGTCTTGACGTCGCAGGAAAGGGCAAGACGTTGGCATGTCACGGATGTGGACGCGTAAGGACATGGCTGGGGCATATTTCAAGACATGTGAGGACGTCGTAGGACATGTCGAGACGTGGCTATGGCACGGTTCAAGACGTGTCAGGATGTTGCAGGACGTGGCCATAGAATGTGTCAGGACATCATAGGACATGGTAGTACGTGGGCATGGCATGGGTCTGGACATGTCAGGAATGGCAATGTCATGTTTTAGGACGTCGCAGGATATAGACGAGCGTGGCCATGACTCATATCAGGACATTGCAGGACATGGAATTAGGACGAGTCAGGACATGGCCCTGGCACATTTCAAGAGTTGTTAGGATGTCGCAGTTCATGGTAGGGAATGGCCATGGCACATGTCACGATGTCGCAAGACGTGGCCACATGATGTGTTAGGACGTCGCATGACATGGTAGGACAAGGGAATGGCATGGGCTAGGATATGTCAGGACATGGCCCTGGGACGTGTTAGTACGTATCAAGGTGTCATAGGACATGGCAGGGCGTGGCCATTGCACGGGTCAGGATGTGTCAGGACATTGTAGGACGTGGCCATAGGATGTGTCAGGACGTCGTGGGACATGGCAGGACATGGTCATGGCACTGGTCAGGACGTTTCAAGGCATGGTCATGGCATGTTTCAGGATGTGTTAGGACGTCGGAGGACATGGCAGGGCGTGGCCATTGCACGTGTCAGGACGTCGCAGGACATGGCCAGAGGATATGTCAGGACATCGCAGAACGTGGGCTTGGCATGGGTAAGGACATGTCAGGACATGGCCATAGCATGTTTTAGGAAGTGTCAGGATGTCGCAGGACATGGAAGGTATGGCCAAGTCATGGGTCAGGACATCGTAGGACGTGGCCAGAGGATGTGTCAGGACATCGCAAGACAAGGACATGGCAAGGTGTAGCCATGGCACATGTCAGGACATGTCAAGACGTGGTGGGACATGGTAGGGCATGGCCATGGCACGAGTCAGGATGTGTCAAGACATTGCAGAACATAGCCACATGACGTGCCAGGATGTCGCAGGACATAGTAGGACGTGGGCATGGCACGGGTCAGATGTAGTAGTACATCATTAGACGTGGCCACAGGACATGTCCGGACGTTGCAAGACATGGCAGGACATGGGCATGGCACGGGTCAGGACTTGTGAGGACATAGCCATGCACTCTTCAAGATGCCACATGATGTGTCACGACATGGCAAGACATGGCTGGGCGTGGCGATATCACTGGTCAAAACGTGTCCACATGACAGGTCAAGATGTTTTAGGTCGTGGGTAAGGCATGGGTGAAGATGTGTCAGGATATCGCATAAAATAGCAATGTCAAAGTGTCAGGAAGTTGCAGGACATGTCAGGATGTAGGTATGGCACGGGTCAAGACATGTGAGAACATGGCCATGGCACGTCTCATGACGTGTAAGGACGTTGTAGGACATGTCCATGGCACGTGTGAAGATATGTCAAGACCTCATAGGACATAAAAAGGTGTTGCCATGGCATAGGTCAGGATGTGTCAGGATGTCGCATGACATCATAGGACGTGACCACAGGACATGTGAGAATAAGTAAGGATGTAGGCATGCTATGGGTCAAGATGTCGCAGGACGTGTTAGGAGGTCGCAGGACATGGTAGGACGTGGGTATGGCATGGGTCAATACGTGTCAAAAACTTGCCATGGCACGGGTCAGGATGCATCAAGAAGTCATAGGACATGGCCACAAGATGTGTCGGGACATCGGAGGGCATGGAAGGAACTGGACATGTCATGGGTCAAGACATGTCATGATAAGTCCACGTCACATTTCAGGACGTGTTAGGATGTCATAGGATATGCTAGGGCATGACCATGGCTTGGGCTAGGAAGTGTCATGACTTGGCCACAGGACGTGTCAGGACGTCGTAGGATGTTGACATGGCACGGGTCAGGACGTGACAGGACATTGCAATGACACATTTCAGGACATCACAGGACATGGTAGGGCATGGGCATGGCATGGGTCAGGTCATGTCAGGACGTCGCAGGACAAGGCCACATGACGTGTCAAGGCATGGCAGGATGTGGGCATGGCACTGGTCATGACGTGTCAGGATATGGCCATAGCATGTTTCAGGATGTGTCAAGATGTCGCAGGACATGGTAGGGCATGGCCATGGCAGGGGTCAGGATGTGTCAGGACTTAGCAAGATCTGGCCACAAGATATGGAAGGACGTGGGCATGCCACGGGTCAGGACATGTCAGGACATGGCCATTGCATAGGTCAGGACGTGTCAGGACGTCACAGCACAAGGCCATAGGACGTGGGCATGACACGGGTCGAGATGTGTCATGACATAGCCATGGCACATTTCCGGATTTCTCAAGACGTGGCGGGACATGGCAGTTTGTGGCCATGACACGGGTCAGGATGTGTCAGGACATAGCAGGACCTGGCCACAGGATGTGTTCGGACGTCGCCGGACATGGTAGGATGTGAGCATGGCACGTAGTGTCAGGATTTGGCCATGGCACATTTCAGGACGTTCCAGGACGTCGTAGGACATGGCAGGGCATAGCCATGGCACAGATCAGGATGTGTCAGCACATGGCAGGATGTGTTAGGACATGGCAAGATGTAGGCATGGCACGGGTCAGGATGTGTCAAGAAATGGCCATGGCACGTTTAGGGACGTGTCGGGATGTCGCAGCACATGGCAGGTCCTGCCCATGGCACGGGTCAAGACGTCGTAGGACGTGGCCACAAGATATGTCCGGAAGTCGCACGACATGGCAAGACAAAGGCATGACATGGGTCAAGACGTGTCAGGACATGGCCATGGCATGGTCAGGAAGTGTCAAAATATTGCAGGACATAGTAGTGCGGCATCCTAATGACATGGAAAGATGGTGGCCACAGGACATGTCAGGGCGTCGCATGACATGGCAAGATGCGGGCATGTCACGGGTTAGAAAGTGTCAGGACATGGCCATGGCACGTTTCAGGACGTGTTAGGACATTATAGGACATGCCAAAGAGTGGACATTCCATAGGTTAGGAGTGTCAGGACGTCGCGGGATGTGGCCAAACGACGTGTCAAGACATGGCAGGACGTGGGCATGTCATGTGTTAGGACATGGCCATGGCACGTGTCAAGACATGTAAGGTAATAGTACGTGGCAGGATGAGGGCATAGCACGGGTCAGGACGTGTCAGGACATGGCCACGGTATGTGACAAGACGTGTTAGGATGCTGCAAAACATGGCAGGGTATGGCCATATCACGGGTCAGGACGTGTCAGGATGTTGTAAGACATTGCTGGACGTGGCTACATGACATGTCAGGACGTCGCAGGACATGGAAGGATGTGGGCATGGCACAGGTCAAGACGTGTGAGGACATGGCCATTGATAATATGTGAAGTTGACTATAATTATGCCCTAAATAATCACACTTTGTTGTTTAATTGATATTGTTTATGATGACAAAATGCTTTGATTAGTGTTTATTGGAGTGTTATAGGTACACATGAACCATTGATGCTAAAGGAGCTATTTTGGAGTCACATGTTGATGAAAAGGCCAAGTGAATAGTTGAAGTGAAGTGAGCTTGATAATTTGAAGAAGAAATCCAAAGTACTGTTCATATGCAGTTCAGTCGCGACCGGGGATGAACCGCGAAAAAACAAGCTCTCTGAACTTTTCGGAAGAATCAGAGTACTGCTTTGTTCGCGGTTCACCCGCGACCGCGGACGAACCGCGGAAGGCGCCGCAAAATACTTTCCTAGTTGTGTACAAATTCAGTTTTTAAGCCCTAAATTAATCCTCTATATAAACTCTTAGTTCACCCAATAGAGGCAAGCATTATATTTTTCACTACTTTTGTAAGTAATTTGTAAGAGAGAACTCTCTCAACTCATTCCTTTATTTTATATGAAGTATTTATTTATAAATTCAATTATTATTCTTGTTTCTTTGAGCATGAGTAGCTAAATCCTTTTCTAAGGTTTTTATGGAACCAATTGAGTGATGAACTTGTTGTTTATGTGATTACAAATTGTTAGCTAGATTTCTATTTGTTCAACTTCGTTCTTGTTGTAGTTAATTGGTAGGATCCCAATTAGCTGTGCCTATTTAGTGTTCATAACTTGGAAAAGAGTGCATATTTAGGTATATTGTTGAACAACACCACACCTAGGTTATTGGAGGAATCTATAACTTTAGGCGTAAAGATGGGATTAGGAATAACGAAGTCTTGGGTGCAATCTTAAGTGAACTATTCAAATTAAAGCTAGCTAGGGTAGCTCGGGAGAGTGCACTAGTAAATTATTGTAATTGTTCGGGAGAGGGTTACGTTACAAATAACATTCATGATTGATAGAATATATTGACAATTTGTATGAGCATAACGAGAAGGGATTCTATCAATAGCGGAAATCAATACCTTAGTCTTTCTCCATATTATTTTTCTCAACATTCAATTCCTTCTTTTAAGCCTTTTTTAATTCTTGCAAAAGTAGTTAGTCGAAAAATCACACAAACACATACTCGAAATTTTTGTAACTTGATACGGAAGTACTCTTGGGTTGTGAAAGTTGTAATTGGTAGGTTAGTTCTATGTGGGATCGATTCAGGACTTATTAGACCAGGTTATATTGACTACGACCATTGCTTGAACGTGAATCAATTTTGGCACCGTTGCCGGGGAATTAACGGAATTATCAATTGCCATTGACAGAACTTCAAGATTCTTGTGTAGTCAGGTTCTTTCTACACTTTACATTGAATATTTTGATGGTTGTTGATTTGGGTACTCAGGTGCATGCCTAGAAAATCTGCAAGGACTAGAGAACTAATTGAAGGACTCTCAGACCCCGAGCAAACTTTCCGGGCACATAACAGGGCTATCAAACAAATTCAGCAATCTTAACAACCAATCAAACTCGACTTCGACATGGGTGACGTGAACGACCCAAACCAGCAAGCTGTGTTAAACATGCAAGAGGCGTAGGAGGCACAGAAAGGTGCACTATATGACCGGGCACAACCCACAGCGGATAATTTGGCAACTGCCATCGTTGTGCCCACGATTCAAGCTGAGTCTTTCCAGATTACTAACAACATGCTACACTTGTTGCAAAACAAGGGATTATTCTCTGGGTCTTAGGTTGAGGTTCCACAACAGCACTTGAAGAACTTTCTCTCGATGTGCAAGACACAGAGGCAACCGAATGTGACTCCGGAAGCCATCAGACTATTGCTCATTCCATTATCAATTACAGGGGCTGTATAGGTATGGCTAAACTCACTCCCTATAAACTCTATTGAAACTTAGGATGAGTTAGTCAAGCAATTCCACAACAAGTTTCATCCACCTAACAAGATAGCTCAGCAAATTGATGAGATTGTGAGCTTTAAGCAGAAACCAATGGAGACATTACATGAAACTTGGGGCAGATTCAAATGTATGCTTGTTATGTGTCCTCTCCATGGGTTTCCTGAGCTGATGTTGGGTCAAAGGTTCTACATGGGGCTCTCAGATAGTATGAAGAATATTGTAGATGCTTTAGCATGGTGGGGCTTTTCTGAGCAAGACTTGGAGAGAGGGCCAAAATTTGCTAGACAAGATGGCTTAAAATTTCTGGGGGACGACCAGGAATGCTCCTATCACTCCAGTGGTACACTCTGTACCTTTGAATCCATCCAACACTCTAGAGGAGAACATGGCAACTTTATTGACACAAATGAGCATCCTGACATAGAAGGTGGAAGAATCAGGGGTGAAGTAGTAGGTTCATATTGTAGACACTACCAGTGGTGGTTTATGCACATCTTGCATTAGCCAACCCATAGGTAATCCATGGGCTGCAGACCACGAACATCATCATCAGCATGAAGACATGAATTATGTGGCTAATTATGGAGGGCAGCGATAGGGTAACATGTGTTGGGGTCAGCTGGCTCCACAGCAGTATAGGCCTCCTCAGCCACAATATAATGCAGCAGGCATGAGGCCACCACACAACATGGATCCATATCCTAGAACTCAAAAATTTAGCAATCAGCAGCAGGGATATCATCCACCTCCACCACATCATGGGGGTACACATGATAATGGGTTTGCAAGGTTGGAAGCTGTGATGCAGCAGGTAATTGGGTCAAATGCCAAAACCAATGAAAGAATAGATGCACATGACGCAGCGATCAAAAGTATGGAAGTACAGATGGGTAAGATTGCTATGTCAATTAACACTCGTCCTCAAGGGACATTGCCTGCAGATACACAAACAAACCCAAAAGACCAAGTCCCAAAGTAGTTGATGGCAGTGACTCTGAGAAGTGGTAAAGATCTTGATGCTGAGAAAGAAAGAGAGAAAAGTGACACACAGGATGAGACACTCACTCCAGTGCCCATTGAACTAGATGAGTCCACAGGGTTGATAGAATTTACAGTCCAACCAGTTGCTGAAAATAAAGAGGCGCAGCAGGGAACGGAGAAAGTAGCTGAACAGGTAGAGCAGCAGGTTGAAGAGAAAGTGATAGAGAAAGAAAAGTCCCAAGTCATTGGGAAGAAGAGGCCTCCACCACCATTCCCCCAAAGGTTGGCCAAGAACCAGAAACAAGAGCAATACAAAAACTTCTTTGATATGCTCAAGCAAATCCAGGTAAATATTCCTTTAATTGATGCTTTGAAAGAAATGCCTGGGTATGCTAAGATGATTAAAGACGTGATGTCGCAGAAATTTGATTTCCAAGACTTGGCCATCATGACCCTTACCTAGACTTGTATTGCAGTGGTTTCCATACCCATTGCTGAGAAGCTATCTGATCCAGGTAGCTTCACCATTCCATGCACTATAGGAAATTATGCCTTCGCAAAGGCATTGTGTGATTTGGGGGCAAACTTTAATCTCATGCCCTTGTTTATTTATAAGAGGCTAGGCATTGGGAGAGCGAGGCCTACCTCTATGTTATTACAGCTTGCTGACAGGACGGTTAAGCATCCATTTGGTATTTTAGATGATGTGCTTATCCAGGTAGGGAAGTTCGTGTTTTCTGTCGATTTTGTGATTCTTGACTGTAAAGTGGACGAGGAAATTCCTATAATCTTAGGAAGGCCATTCCTAGCCACCGGGAGAGCTCTAATTGATTGTGAGACTGAGGAACTCAAGATGAGGTTGAATGATGAGGAGATCAGATTCAATGTGCAAAAATCCATGAGGCGCCCTAGTGGGTTCGCGAATTGCTCTCTTATTGAAGCGGTTGATGTGATAGTGGAGACAAACGATGCAGAGTTGACAATTGAAGATCCACTTCAATCATGCCTGGTGAACTTGGAAGAGGTAAATGGTGAAAGTCTAGCAGAATGGGTACTATCTCTTGAAGGCAAGGGGTTTTGGGAGAGAGAGCTTGAATTCGAGCCTCTACTCCTAGAGAAAAGAGAGACCCCTCCTGCAAAGCCATCCATAGAAGAGCCACTAAAGCTTGAGCTTAAACCACTACCATCTCATCTCAGGTATGAATTTATAGGTCCTAACTCCACTTTACCTGTTATTATCTCATCTGGTTTGTTAGATGTGCATGCTCAAAAGCTTATACAGGTACTAAAAGAATGCAAAACTGCCATTGGGTGGACCATGGCAGACATAAAGAGGATCAGCCACGCATATTGCATGCATAAAATTTTCCTAGAAGAGGGACACAAACCTTCCAGGGAACATCAAAGAATGATGAACCCAAACATGAAGGAAGTGGTGAAGAAAGAGGTAATAAAGTGGCTAGACGCGGGAATCATTTTCCCAATCTCTGATAGCAACTGGGTTAGCCCACTTTAATGCGTGCCAAAGAAAGGTGGCATGACAGTGGTGAAAAATGAGAATAATGAGTTGATCTCAACTAGAACCGTCACCGGATGGAGAATATGCATGGACTACAGGAATCTGAATCTAGCCACCCGCAAAGACCATTTCCCACTTCCTTTCATTTATCAGATGCTTGACAGGTTGGAAGGGAGGTCACACTTCTGCTTTCTGGATGGATACTCGGGGTACAATCAAATTTTCCATAGTCCCCGAGGATAGAGAGAAGACCTCCTTCACATGCCCATATGGCATTTTTGCCTTCAGGAGGATGCCATTCAGACTATAAAATGCACCCGCCACATTCCAAAGGTGCATGATGGCCATTTTCACCGACATGGTGGAAGACATTATGGAGGTGTTCATGGATTATTTCTCAGTGGTAGGGAATTCATTCGATGAATGCCTTGTCAATCTGACAAGAGTGCTGAAACGGTGCATGGAGACAACTTTAGTGCTAAACTGGGAGAAGTGCCATTTTATGGTACAAGAATGTATAGTATTGGGGCACCGGCTTTCAAGCAAAGGCATTGAGGTAGACCGAGCCAAAGTTGATATCATTGCAAAGCTGCCTCCACCAACATCCGTCAAGGCCATAAGAAGCTTTCTTGGACACGCCGGTTTTTACCTGAGGTTCATTAAAGACTTTTCCAAAATATCACACACTTTCTGTAAGTTATTTGAAAAAGATCACCCCTTTGTTTTTTCTGATGAATGCGGGATTGCTTTTGATGAATCGAAGAAGAGGTTGGTCACAGCACCCATTATCATTGCCCCCGACTGGGAGCAACTGTTTGAGCTAATGTGCGATGCAAGTGACTATGTAGTGGGGGCAGTGTTGGGCCAAAGGAAACACAAGCCGATGCATCCAATATACTATGCTAGTACGACCTTGAGTGGAGCACAGCTAAGCTACACAGTGATGGAAAAAGAGATACTTGCGGTCGTGTTCGCGTTTGACAAATTCCGGTCCTATCTCATAGGATCCAAGGTAATTGTATACACTGACCATGCAACTTTAAGTTACTTAATTGATAAAAAGGACTCTAAGCCATGCCTAATTCGTTGGGTGCTGCTTCTCCAAGAGTTCGACCTTGAAATTCGTGATAGAAAGGGCACGAAAATCAAGTCGCTGATTATTTGTCATGACTTGAAGGAGCTGAAATTGTCAAAGAGAGTGGGGAAAATATTGAAACCTTTCCAAACGAGTAGCTGCTCACCACCACTCTCCTTGAAGTGCCATGGTATGCAGATTATGCAAATTACCTAGCCAGCGGTATTGTTCCACATGACCTCTCGTCGGTCCAGAGGAAAACATTCTTTCGTGAAAGCCAGCTTTATTATTGGGATGAACCCTATTTGTTTATGATATGTCTCGATAACATAATCTGGAGATGTGTCCCCGAGATAGAACAATCTTCTGTTTTGCAGGCATGTCACACTTCAGCATATGGTGGTCACTTTGGAGGAGTGCATACAGCCGCCAACATACATGAGGCCGGTTTGTATTGGCCAATGGTATTTAAAGATGCACACTTGTGGGTGAAGGGTTGCAACAAATGTCAACGCACCGGGAACATCTCCGGGCATCATGAAATGTCAATAAACCAAATCCAGCAAATAGAAGTGTTCGATGTCTGGGGAATAGACTTCATGGGGCCCTTGTTGCGGTAGACTACGTGTCCAAATGGGTGGAAACTTTAGCATTACCCACCAATGATGCTATGGTGGTGGTGGCATTTCTAGAGAATACCATTATTACCCGTTTCGGGACTCCAAGGGCTATCATCAGTGATGAGGGCACACACTTTTGCAACCGGGCATTTGAGAAATTATTGGTCTAGTATAATGTGAAACACCGAGTGGCCACTCCATATCACCCACAGACCAGCGAGCAAGTTGAGGTCTCCAACAGGGAGATAAAGAGTGTATTAACAAAAACAGTGAACGACACAAGGACGGACTGGTCCAGGAAGCTTGACGACGCATAGTGGGCATATTGGACAGCATTCAAGACACCAATCAGAATGTCACCATACAAATCGGTGTTTGCGAAATCTTGTCATCTACCTGTGGAACTAGAGCACAAAGCATGGTGGGCACTGAAGCAATGGAATCTCGACTGGGATGAAGCGCGAAAATCTAGAATGACCGGTTACATGAATTGGAAGAATTCCGGTACCTAGCCTTTGAAAGCACTAGACTATATAAAGAGCGGATGAAGCGGATTCATGATTAGAATATCATTAAGCGAAACTTCAAAACCGGGGACAAGGTACTGTTATACAATTCGAGATTATGGTTGTTCCCGGGCAAATTAAAATTAAGGTGGTCAGGACCCTTTCGGGTAATTGAGGCATTTGATTCGGGTGCTGTGGAAATTCACACCACTGATGGTTCACGCACATTCAAGTTAAATGGACAGCGGTTGAAACCTTATGTCGGCATGGATGAGATCGAGGACAAAGTGGAACTACGGTTAGATGAACCTCAAAGGTCTAGCGAGCCTTAAAATGCGCTAAGATTATTCGTGCCGCGACATTAAATCAGGCCCTACGTGGGAGGCAACCCACGAACATATTGTAAGTATCCTCATTATAGTTAGTCTATATAAAAAAAAAAATTTGACCAGCGAAAATTTTTTTTCAGAGAAGGCCTCTGTTCGCTGTTCATCCGCGACCGCGGACGAACCGCGGAATATTGCCCTCCAGCAACACCACTGATGTCAATTTTAATAGGGCACTTCTAACATGGTGTTTTGTAATGCAGCGGGATGTGGACATCGCCCGCTTAATTAGTGACGAGATGGTGTTGAGGGGTTCCCTCAAAGCCAAGGGTTTTTATTACCCATCATACCGCGGTCCTGGCCTCGGATGGTGATCTCCCACCAAAAGCTCCATTCAGAGCTTCTCAAATCCGGGTCGGTCGAGACAATGACCCAATAGACTTGGATGCTGAGGTTGACCCTGTGCCGGTTGCCTGGGCCAGGCATTCCACTGACTCATCCGGACCTTCCAGGCATGCTTACCATAGAGCGAGTATGTTTAGGTCCGAATCTACTCGACCTATGCTTAGGTCCATGGAGGAGGAGGTTGCTGATCTGCGCACCTCTGTAGATGGCTTGCACACGCACTTAGACGCGATGTCACAGAGGCAAGTTCGGTCGGAAAGCAGGCTCATGGCATGGCTCCGAGCACTTGGTCGAGCATGTCACGTCGACCCATCCACCGTCTCTAACTCCGAGTGAGTCTCAGGTAAGTTTTCTCGCCCCTCTTGAGCTATATTTTTGTCTTTATGTCATGAGGACACGACATGATTTTAAGTGTGGGGTGGGTGACTTGTCTTGTATATGTTGTATATATTAGTTGTAGTTGTTAATACAAATAGTTGGCTTGGCCCGATGATGGACACTTGGCGATGGGTTTCTTAAGGGTCCAAGTCGGAATAAAAAAAAACACAAAAAAATCAAAAAATTTAAAAATCCAAAAATATTAGTAGAGGACTGATAATAGGTGAATTTGACAATAATTATACACTAAATAATCACACTTTATTATGAGATTAATGTTGTTATGAGGACAAAATGCTTTGATTAGTGTTTGATTGTGTTTTACAGGTACATGTGATGCATTGGATGCCTTAAAAAGCCATTTTGAAGTCATAGGTTGATGAAAAGGCCAAGAGAAGAGCTAAAGTGAAGAGGTCTGGACGAAGCAGTAAAGAAACAGAAGTGTTGTTCATCCGCGGTCCACTCGCGGCCGCGGATGAACCGCGAAAAACGAAGCCCTCTGAAGTTTGACTGTTCGCGGTCCGCTCGCGGCCGCGAACGAACCGCGGAAGTCCCAGCGGCAGTAATCCCAGTTGGACTCTAACTTAGATTTTAAGCCCTAAAACTTCTATATAAACTCCTAGTTTGCCCCATAGAGGCATGTACTTTATTTCTTCAATACTTTTGCAAGGTTTTAGTAGGAGAGATTCCTCTCAAACTCTTTCTTTATGTTTATATCAAGTAATTATTTATGATTTCAATTATTATTCTTGTTTCTTCAAGCATGAGTAGCTAAATTCTTTTCTAAGGTTTTGATGGAACCTATTGATAGATGAACTTATCGTTTATGTGATTACAAATTGTGACTTAGATTTCTATTTGTTCAACTTCATTCTTATTGTAGTTAATTGGTAGAGCTCCCAATTAGCGGTGCCTATTTAGTGTGCATAACTTGGAAAAGAGTGCATATTTAGGTTTATTGTTGAACAACACCACACCTAGGTTATTAGAGGAATCTATAATTTTAGGCGTAAAGACGGGGTTAGGAATAACGAAGTCTTGGGTGCAATCTAAAGTGAACTATTCAAATTAAAGCTAGCTAGGGTAGCTCGGGAGAGTGCACTAGTAAATTATTGCAATTGCTCGGGAGAGGGTTACGATACACATAGCGTTCATGATTGATAGAATATATTAACAATTTGTATGAGCATAACGATAAGGGATTCCATCAATAGGGGAAATCAATACCTTAGTCTTTCTCTATATTATTTTGTTCAATATTCAATTCTTTCGTTTAAAGCATTCTTTAATTCTTGCAAAGTAGTTGTTCGAAAACACACCAATATATATTCAAAGTTTGGGAACTTGATTCGGAAGTACTTTTGGGGTTGTGAAAGTTGCAATTGGTAGGTTAATTCCATGTGGGATCGATCTTGGACTTATTAAACCAAGTTATATTGACTACGACCGTTGCTTGGACGTGAATCAATTTTGGCGCCGTTGCCGGGGAATTAACGGAATTATCAATTGCCATTGCCAGAACTTCAAGATTCTTGTGTATTCGGGTTCTTTCTACACTCTACATTGAATATTTTGACGTTTGTTGATTTGGGTATTCAGGTGCATGCCTAGAAAATCTGCAAGGACTGGAGAACTAATTGAAGGACTCTCAGACTCCGAGCAAACCTTCCGGGCACGTAACAAAGCCATCAAACAAATTCAACAATCTCAACAACCAATCAAACTAGACTTCGACATGGGTGACATGAACGCTCAAAACCAGCAAGTCGGGCTAAACATCCAAGAGGCACATGAGGCACAGGAAGGTGCATTGTTCGATTGGGCACAACCCACAGCGGATAATTTGGCAACTGCCATCGTTGTGCCAGCAATTCAAGCTGAGTCTTTCCAGATTACCAACAACATGCTTCACTTGTTGCAAAACAAGGGATTATTCTCTGGGTCTCAGGTTGAAGATCCACAGCAGCACCTCAAAAACTTTCTATCAATATGCAAAACACAAAGGCAACCGAATGTAACTCCGAAAGCTATCAGATTACTACTTTTTCCATTCTCAGTTACAGGAGCAGCACAGATATGGCTAAACTCACTCCCAATAAACTCCATTGCAACTTGGGATGAGTTAGTCAAACAATTCCACAACAAGTTTCATCCACCCAACAAAACAGCTCAACAAATTGATGAGATTGTGAGCTTCAAACAGAAACCATTGGAAACACTACATGAAACTTGGGGGAGATTCAAAGGCATGCTTGTTATGTGTCCTCACCATGGGATTCCTGAATAGATGTTGGGTCAAAGGTTCTACATGGGACTTTCAGACAGTATGAAGAATATTGTAGATGCTTCAACAGGTGGGGCTTTTCTGAGCAAGACTTGGAGAGAGGGCCAAAATTTGCTAGACAAGATGGCTCAAAATTCCGGGTGGACGTCCAGGAATGCTCCTATCACACCAATAGTACACTCTGTACCTCTGGATCCATCCAACACTCTGGAGGAGAACGTGGCAACTTTATTGACACAAATGAGCATCCTGACAAAGAAGGTGGAAGAATCAGGGGTTAAGCAGCAAGTTCACATTGTAGATACTACCAATGGTGGTTTATGCACATCTTGCATTAGCCAACCCATAGGTAATCCATGGGCTGCAGACCAAGAACATCATCACCAGCATGAGGATATGAACTATGTGGCTAACTATGGAGGACAGCGACAAGGTAATCAAAACTGGGGCCAACAGGCTCCAATGCAATACAGACCTCCCCAGCCACAAATCAATGCAGCAGGTATGAGGCCACCACACAACATGGCTCCATATCCTAGACCTCAGAATTTCGGCAATCAGCAGCAGGGATATCATCCACCCCCACCACAACATGGGGGTAGACATGATGATGTGTTTGCAAGGTTGGAAGCTATGATGCAGCAGGTAATTGGGTCAAATGCCAAAACAAATGAGAGGATAGATGCACATGATTTCGCCATCAAGAATATTGAAGTACAGGTGGGTGAAATTGCTATGTCACTTAACAATCGGCCTCAAGGGACATTACCTGCAGATACTAAAATGAACCCAAAGGACCAAAGCAAATAATGGTAGTGACTCTGAGAAGCGGTAGAGATCTTGATGCGGAGAATGAAAGTGAAAAAATTGACAGACAGGCTGAGACACCTACTCCATTGCCCATTGAACCAGATGAATCCACTGGGTTGACAAATGTCACAATCCAGCCAATTGCTGAAAATAAAGAAGCACAACAGGGAACGGAGAAAGTAACGGAAAAGGTAGAACAGCAGATTGATGAGAGAGTGGTAGACAAAGATAAATCCCAAGTCACCGGGAAGAAGAGGCCTCCACCACCATTCCCCCAAAGGTTGGCCAAACACCAAAAAGAGGAACAATACAAAAAGTTCTTCGACATGCTCAAGCAAATCCAGGTAAACATTCCATTAATTGAAGCTTTAAAAGAAATGCCTGGTTATGCTAAGATGATGAAGGATTTGATGTCGCGGAAATTTGATTTCCAAGACTTGGCCACAGTTACACTTACCCAGACTTGTAGTGCAGTGGTCTCTAGACCCATTGCTGAGAAGCTATCTGATCCAGGTAGTTTCACCATCCCATGCACTATAGGGAATTATGCATTTACTAAGGCTTTATGTGATTTGGGGGCAAGCATTAATCTCATGCCTTTAGTTGTCTATAAGAGGTTAGGTATTGGGAGAGCCAGACCCACCTCTATGCTTTTACAGCTAGCTGACAGGACGGTTAAGCGTCCATTTGGCATTATAGATGATGTGCTAATCCAGGTTGGGAAGTTCGTGTTTCCCGCCGATTTTGTTATTCTTGATTGCAAGGACGACGAAGAAATTCCCATAATCCTAGGAAGACCATTCCTAGCCACCGGGAGAGCCATAATTGATTGTGAAACCGGGGAACTCAAGATGAGGTTGAATGATGAGGAGATCATCTTCAATGTGCAAAAATCCATGAGGCGCCCTAGTGAGTTCGCAAATTGCTCTCTAGTTGATGCGGTTGATGTGATAGTGGAAACCGACTATGCAGAATTGACTATCGAAGATCCACTGCAAGCATGCCTGATGAACATGGAAGAGGTAAATGGTGAAAGTTTGGCCGAATGGGTATTATCTTTGGAAGGCAAGGGATTTTGGAAGCGAGAGATCGAATTCGAACCCCTACACCTAGAAAAAAGAGAAAACCCACCAGCAAAGCCATCCATAGAAGAGCCACCGAAGCTTGAACTTAAACCACTACCATCACACCTCAGGTATGAGTATTTAGGCCCTAACTCCAAATTACCTGTTATTATCTCATCAAGATTTTTAGATGTGCAGGCCCAAAAGCTTATACAGGTACTCAAGGAATGCAAGACTGCCATCGGGTGGACCATGGCAGACATAAAAGGGATCAGCCCAACCTATTGCATGCATAAAATCCTCCTGGAAGATGGACACAAACCTTCCAGGGAACATCAAAGAAGGCTGAACCCCAACATGAAGGAAGTGGTGAAGAAGGAAGTAATAAAGTGGCTAGATGCGGGAATCATCTTCCCAATCTCAGACAGCAGCTGGGTGAGTCCGGTCCAATGTGTGCCTAAGAAAGGAGGCATGACGGTGGTGATAAACGACAACAATGAACTGATCTCAACAAGAACCGTCACCGGATGGAGAATATGCATTTACTACAGGAAGTTTAATCTAGCCACTCGCAAGGATCACTTCCCACTTCCCTTCATTGATCAAATGCTTGACAGGTTGGCAGGGAGATCTCACTTTTGCATTCTAGATGGATACTCGGGGTACAATCAAATCTCCATAGCCCCCGAAGATAGAGAGAAGACCTCCTTCACATGCCCTTATGGTGTCTTCGCCTTCAGGAGGATGCCATTCGGACTATGCAATGCACCTGCCACTTTTCAAAGGTGCATGATGGCTATTTTCACCGACATGGTGGAAGACATTATGGAAGTGTTCATGGATGATTTCTCGGTGGTTGGAAATTCATTCGACGAATGCCTGGCCAATCTGAATAGAGTATTACAAAGATGCATGGAAACAAACTTAGTACTAAACTGGGAGAAGTGCCACTTTATGGTTCAAGAAGGTATAGTACTTGGGCACATGGTTTCAAGCAAAGGCATTGAGGTGGACCGTGCTAAAGTCGACATCATTGCAAAGTTGCCTCCACCAACATCCGTCAGGGGCCATAAGAAGCTTTCTTGGACACGCCGGTTTTTACCGGAGGTTCATTGAAGACTTCTCCAAAATATCAAACCCTCTCTATAAGTTACTTGAGAAAGATCATTCTTTTATTTTTACTGACGAATGCAGGATTGCTTTTGAGGAACTGAAAAAGAGGCTGGTCACAGCACCCATCATCATTGCCCCAGACTGGGAGCAACCGTTTGAGTTAATGTGCGATGCAAGTGATTATGCAGTGGGGGCAGTGCTGGGCCAGAGGAAAGATAAACTGATGCATCCAATATACTATGCAAGCAGAACTCTGAATGGAGCACAGCTAAACTACACAATGACGGAAAAGGAGATGCTAGCGGTTGTGTTTGCATTCGACAAATTTCGGTCCTATCTCATAGGATCAAAGGTAATCGTATACACAGACCATGCAGCTTTAAGATATCTAATTGATAAAAAGGACTCTAAGCCACGCCTAATTCGTTGGGTGTTGCTTCTCCAAGAGTTCGACCTCGAAATCAGAGATAGAAAAGGTACTGAGAATCAAGTAGCTGACCATTTGTCAAGACTTGAAGGAGCTGCACTTGTCAAAGAGAGTGGGGAAATTCTGGAAACCTTTCCAGATGAGCAATTGCTCACCACCACTCTCCTGGAAGCTCCATGGTATGCTGACTACGCTAATTATCTAGCCAGTGGCATTGTTCCTTATGACCTATCATCGGTCCAGAGGAAAAGATTTTTTCGTGAAAGTCAGAATTATTATTGGGATGAACCATATTTGTTTAGGATATGTCTTGATAACATGATCCGGAGATGCGTCCCCGAGATAGAACAATCTTCTGTTTTGCAGGCATGTCACGCTTCAGCATATGGCGGTCACTTTGGAGGAATTCGTACAGCTGCCAAAATACTCGAGGCCGGTTTCTATTGGCCAACGGTATTTAAGGATGCACACTTATGGGTGAAAGGTTGCAACGAATGTCAACGCACCGGGAACATCTCTCGGCGTCATGAGATGCCAATGAATCCAATCCAGCAAGTGGAAGTGTTCGATGTCTGGGGAATAGATTTCATGGGGCCCTTCATAAGCTCATATGGCAATAAGTACATACTTGTTGCAGTTGACTATGTGTCCAAATGGGTGGAAGCTGCAGCACTACCCACCAATGATTCTAAGGTGGTAGTGGGATTTTTGAAGAAGAATATTTTCACCCGGTTTGGGACTCCAAGGGCTATCATTAGTGACGGGGGCACACACTTTTGCAACCGAGCTTTTGAGAAATTATTGGCCAAGTATGATGTTAAACACAGGGTGGCCACTCCTTATCACCCGCAAACTAGCGGACAAGTTGAGGTCTCCAACAGGGAGATTAAAAGTGTACTGACCAAAACAGTGAACGCCACAAGAACCGACTGGTCAAGGAAGCTTGATGATGCACTATGGGCATATAGAACAACATTCAAAACACCCATTGGCATGTCTCCTTACAAATTGGTGTTCGGAAAAGCTTGTCACTTACCGGTTGAATTAGAATATAAAGCGTGGTGGGCACTGAAACAATTGAATCTCAACTTGGATGAAGCAGGTAAGGCAAGGTTGACTGGATTGCATGAGTTGGAAGAATTTCGGTATCTAGCATTCGAAAATACAAGATTGTATAAAGAGAGGATGAAGCTGATCCAAGATCAAAATATCGTTGAGCGTACCTTCAAAAACGGGGACAAGGTACTACTATACAATTCAAGATTACGACTGTTCCCAGGTAAATTGAAATCAAGGTGGTCAGGACCCTTCAAGGTAATTGAGGCATTTGAGTCAGGAGCTGTGGAAATTCAAACTATGGATGGATCACGTACATTTAAGGTAAAGGGACAGCGGTTGAAACAATACATAGGCCTGGATGACATGGAGGACAAGATAGAATTGCGGTTGGATGAACCTCAAAGGACCAGCGAGCCGTAAAATGCGCTAAGTTGAGTCGTGCCGCGACGTTAACTCGGGCGCTACGTGGGAGGCAACCCACGAACTTGTTGTAAGTAATTTAATATTAGTAGTAAGTAATAAAGGAATATAAGAAAAAAACAAAAAAAAAATCTTTTGCTGAACAGTCGAAGTTTTTCAGAAAGGAGCACTGTCCGCGGTTCACCCGCGGACCGCGGATGAACCGCGGAAAAATACCCTTTCTGAACTTTCTCTGTTCGCGGTCCATTCGCGGTCGCGAACCAACCGCGGAAAAATGACTTCTCTAAATCTCGACTATTCGCGGTCCATCCGCGGCCGCGAACGAACCGCGAACAGTCGCGGTCAGTTCCGCGGTCGGCAAAAATTTAAAGTTTTTTATATTTTTCTTTTTCCCTCCCCCCTTTTAAACCCTAAAATAACTTACCCCCCTTTCCCAAACCCTCATTCAGCCGCCCCTCCCCCCTAAAAACTCTCTCTCTCTAATTTTTTTTCCTCTCCCTTCTCTCTAAAAATCCCCAACCCCCTCTTCTCCAAATCATCCCCTTCTCCCACCCTACTTCTCCATTGCTATAACTTGTAAGTTTCTCTACTTTTCTCTTTTATTTTGTTCTATTTTTTTTAGTTTTTGATTGTTTATTTTGTATAAATATTTAGGTAGTGTTAGTTTTGGGTCCATTCATGAAGATTGCTTGGTTTCTCATTGTACATTTAATTTTGCCATGAAATTCCTTTAAGGAACCTTGTTATATGTTTGATGTTTGGAAAGAATGGGTGTTGTTTTTTTTCAATTGTGTTTATGATGTTGATTCTATGATCTGGAGACCCAATAGTAGTTCTAGCATATATATGGGTTGATTAGCCATGTTGGGGCACATTACCTTGAGCATAATAGACTAATGAATATTAGGAGACATAATGCCCAACTCTTAAATTGGTTATTGAATATTTTATGGGGGATGGTCTAAGTCAATGAGGTACTCGTAGATGTGTTCCAAGAACTATGTGTGGGGTACTCAATTGGCCATGTGTGAAATAGTTAGATAAAGTGTATGAGGGAATTACAGATAATTGATGAACAATTGTGAATTATCAAGGATGGCGAAGTCTGAGTAGCCTTCCACTGACTAACGGTTTACAAACTTTTTGGCTATCTTAATTGTACAGGATCATGGCTCCAAAGAGACCACGACATGGTGCTAGCTCATCCAGGCAACCAACTTATGACGAATCTAGGTTTGCCGATGAAGGGGCGGAAAATGCATTTCATACTAAAACAAACAAGAAGTGGCTTCAAGAGGTGGAAGTGGACAGGATAGCTATCCGCTCGGAGAAGCCGGAAATGTATGATGAGATTCGGAGGCGAGAGATGGAGTTCCTTTTTGAAACTCCCACTAAGGTGAACAAGATGCTTGTTAGAGAATTCTATGCCAATGCCCCTTATTCCTCGGTGAGACAAGTTTTCGTCAGAGGTAAGCGAGTCAATGCTCATATTCCCTCAATTCGGCAGGTACTTCGCCTACCACCGCACACGAGTGATATTGATTATTACCATGATAGGCCCGGTGTCACATGGGACATGCTAATTGAGGCCTTATGTGTATATGGTGTTCCTGTATGGATTAGAAATCAAACTCTGCACTCTAACTGCTTCACACACATTGCCAAGTGTTGGTTATCCATAATTTGCAACCGTATTTTGCCCTCAAGTAACACCACAGATGTTAACTTTAATAGGGCTGTTCTGACTTGGTGTTTTGTAACACATCGGGATGTTGATATTGCCCGAGTTATTAGTGACGAGATGGTTTTGAGGGGATCCCTCACTGCCAAGGGTTTCTATTACCCATCTCTTGTCACTGCCTTGTGTCTCCTCAACCACACCCCAGTTACTGATACTGACGGTGAGCTACTACCGAAAGCTCCATTTAGAGCTGCTACTATCCGGGTTGGAAGAGACACAACACCCATTGACTTAGATGAGGAGGACGATCCTGTACCGGATGCCCGGGCCAGACACTCCACGGATTCAGCCGGACCTTCCAGGCCTGCTCCTCGTGGAGCAAGCATGTCTAGATCCGAGTCCACACGACCTATGTTGAGGTCAATGGAGGAGGAAGTGGCTGCTCTGCGCACTTCAGTGGACGGTCTACACACACGACTAGATGCCATGTCCACTAGCCAAGCCCGGTCAGAGAACAGGTTTATGGCATGGTTCAGAGCACTTGGGAGAGCATGCCATGTCGACCCATCCACTGTTTCCGACTCCGAGTGAGTCACAGGTATGTTTTCTTAAACACTATTGTGCTTTCATTTTATTTATGCCATGAGGACATGACATATTTTTAAGTGTGGGTGGGAAACTTATCTTGTACATGATGTATATATTAGTGTAGTAAGTAATATAAAATAATAAAAATACAAAAAAATCAGAAAATTTTTAAAAAAAATCCAAAAATATGAGTAGAGGACTCTTCCTGATGACGGACTATTTAGGACAAGTACTCTTGAGGGATGTAGTCCACGTAGGAATCTTTTCTTAGGATTAGAGGTAAATAAGGGCATAGCAATCAATAGTCTGAACAGACATGATACCTGTAACAACATCTGGAGAAGCCTCGGCATTCTGGCGGCCACTCAATGCATAGAATCGGCTAGGTCCACCCCTACCCTGAGCTCCACCCCTAGCTGCACCACGCCCTGCCGCTGCTGGAGTACGCGCTGATGATGTAGCAGCTGAAGAACCGGATGACTGAGCAGATCCCCTACCTATACCCTGACGGGGTGCACGGCAGTCCCGCTGAATGTGACCTCTCACCCCGCACCCGAAGCACACTGGAAGGTCAAGGTAGCAAGTTTCCGTATGAAATCTCCCACACTTGGGGCATGTAGGTCTCCCCTGCTGCTGGGATCTCACCCCAGGATGACCAGACTGACGAGACCTCCTGCTGTCTGAACCAGGTCTCGAGTAACTGCCCTGCTGATGACTGTGCACGGATGGCGGTGCACTCGCGGAGGACCGAGCATATGACTGGGATGGCCCTGATGACCCCTTCCCTGGAAGTGATCTCCCCGAACGACCCATTGACCGGGCCCTGTTGCTACTTTCTCTTTCTGCACGAATCTTCAATTTCCTGGCCTCTGTGGCCTGAGCAAACCCCACAATCCTCCCATAGTTCATGTCTGAGTGCAAAGCTGCTGTGGCGGCCTCATTCACTACCAAAGGGCTAAGGCCCTGAACAAACCGTCGAACCCGGGCATCCATGGTCGATACTAAATGAGGAGCATACTTGGACAACCTTAAGAACTCCATGTGATACTCCCAAACACTCATACTGCCCTGCTTGAGGACCTCGAACTCCGTGGCGCGGGCTGCCATCACCTCGGCAGGCAAGAAGTGGTCCATAAATGCATGTACGAACTCATCCCATCTGGCCGAAGGGCTCCCTTCCTCACGGGAATCCTCCCACATTTCGAACCATGAACGTGCCGCTCCCTTCCGCCTGTAAGAGGCCAACTCTACCCCCTCTATATCTGTAGCCTTCATCACTCTGAGGGTCTTGTATATCTCATCAAGGAATTCCTGTGGATCAGCCTCTGGATCGGTGCCTGAAAATTCTGGAGGGGCCAATCGCAAGAATTGATGGACTCTGGAGCCAAAGGAATCTCCCTGTCCGCTGGAGGATGCAGGGGCATCATGGGATCTCTGGGCCCGGGCGGCCACTAACTGTGTTAACATATGAATGGCTCCCCTAAGATCTTCATTAGAGATACCAAAGCCCGAAACGGGAACTGTATCTGAGTCAGGAACACCGGCGGGAGGAATGGTGGCATCCTCTGCCGCAGCTGGAATAGGGACACTTGGGTTTTGAACAGATGGGCCAGGAAAATTCAGGACTGGTGGGTCATTCTCGCCCACGGCATCGGGTACATGATTAGCATCCGCACTTGGGCCGTCATTGGCCCTAAGGCCGAGTCTAGCCTTCGTCTTAGGTGCCATATTCTGAAAATTTGGGAACAAGGCGCGAATTAGACACAGATATCTCCACATTGCACTTTACCGCACGATATAGATTATCAAAGAAGTAGGTAAATTCCTAAATGCCCGTGTAGCCCCCTACTTAATGATGTGGTCGACAACACACATATAAGAAGGGCACTACTAGACACGGCTCCGAGACATCCTAGGACACTTTAAAACCTTAAGCTTTGATACCAAGTTTGTCACGCCCCAAATCGAGGAACATGACCGGCGCCTGACCGGGTTGCCCCAGTCAAGCGGACCTGGGTGCCTTTCATTCCCACGCGTTACCCCTGTGTTGACTGTTTCTCATTAACCAAATATATTACTAATCATAATTGATTTCACATTAAACAAATAAAATGATACGAGTGATTCATTAACAAGATTTCAATTTTTACAACGCCCGACATAACACAATATATATACATAAGACTGGAGTCCCACAGTTTACATGTCTACCGAGCCTCTAGGATACAAAAGGGAAATACAATACTTGCCGGTAACAAGGCTCCGGCTATACCTTACAAAACCAAAATGAAATTTAAACCGAGCGGCATGAACCACACAAGGCCCCGAGGAAGAAAGGGGCTCACCAAAAACGGGCAGTGGAGGATGAAAGATACTACTGCCGATGAGCTGAAGTGCCTGCTACTGATCCACCTACAATCATGACACGAATGTAGCGCCCCCGGCAAAAGGGACGTCAGTACACTTGAATTGTACCGGTATGTATGGACAAACTTTGTCCCAAGTAAACTCAAGCCATTAAATTACATCAACAATTAATTAAGCCAGCCAACCATGTTTCCACATTTTCCTCATTTCAAATAATTCTCACACAAAGCACTTTCTACGATCAACCAATTTAACAATAACCAATCAATCACGTAAAGCACAAGTAGTCAAACAAAGGGGCAATCGGTGCCCCACAGGTTGCAAACTCTCCTGCTGTCTCCTTTCACAATTTCACATTATTGATTTTTGTATCAATTTTCAATAGCGATTTCGATCGCTTTCCATCCTTATTGCCCCCGACCACCCTTATTACCTCGGCCACCCTTATCACCCCAACCCACACCTTATTTCACCACGTTGCGGCGCGCAACACGACCCCGCCTTACGGTTGAAAACACAACAATTTCAAACAGCAGATAAGGTACTACACACAATTTCAACAAGTTCAAATAGGCAACTTACACATTGGTTCATGTTCTCAATTTCTTCTCAATTCAATATCACAACCATGTTACAATATTTCCACAATTCAAGTGTTTCATCTCTTTCCACAATAAACCAATTCTCAAGTGTTTCGTTTGTTTTCCACAAGGTGCCATATAGGCCATCATAGTCATTATTCACAATTCTTTTGCCAAATTAAACTCTCATTTTACATCACTCATAACTCAACAACAAACTTTGAATATCCAACAACAACATCAAGAATTTCACACAATTTGTCAATTTAACACGAAACAAACAAACTTCACACATATAGGTGATTTCACAAGAATCAAAATTAGCCATACATACCTGGTGATGATTTTTCCTCCTACTTTATGCTTACCCAAGATATCCTACTCTTGCCAACCTTGTTCTTGAAGACTCTTACTTCTACTCACTTCTTTTTACTAGAAATCAAGTTCAATAATCATGCATGAGTGTAAAAATTCTATCTTCAAAAGCTATTATATGCAAACCTCTCTTTACCCAATTAAAACTGAAAATCAAAGAAAATAGTTAGGGTTTTTACCTTGAAAAGATTGGGGAAGTTGAATCCTTGCCCTAGGATCCCTTGGAATTAAATGGTTGGAACAATCTTTGAAGATGAAAGATTTCTCTCTCTAAAAACCCTCTCTTCTCTCTCTAATTTTGGTAAGATGATATGATAAAATGATGAAGAAGTGTGTTATATTAAAGAAGAGCTCGGGTCAAAATGTTACAAAAATCTGGGCCGGGGTTAATTATGCGGTGCACTATGCGACCGCAGAATCAACATGCGGTCCGCATAGTGACCGCAGAATTGCCCCAAATTTTACACAGGTTCTGTTAAGGAATGCGGTCACTATGCGGACCGCATGTTGATTCTGCGGTCGCAAAGTGCACCGCAGATTTGACATGCGATCGCATATCGACCGCACTTTTGACACGATTTTGGGAAAACTCTCTGGAACGTTTTGCGGCAAGAATGCGGTCCGCATGTCAGGTTTGCGGTCGCATTCTTGACCGCATATTTGACACTTTTTCGGAAAAATTAATTCTCTACATTTTTGAAACTTAAATCACTACCAAGGGTCCGAACCGCGGCGAGCTTGCTCGCCGCGAAGAATTCTACGCATTCCTAACACATTATTCGGACCATGACACTATAGCTACTAGGTTTTATGCACAAAAATTTTACGGGGCCTTACAGTAGGTATGGCACATGTCAGGACGTGTTAGGATGTTGCAATATATGACAGGATATGGGTATGGCACGGGTCAGGACGTGTTAAGACATGGCCATGGCACGTCTCATGACGTGTAAGGACGCTATAGGACATGGCCATGGCACGTGTCAGGATGTGGCAATACGTCATAGGACATAGCAGTGCATGGCTATGGCACGGGTCAGGATGTGTTAGGACATCACAGGACATTATAGGATGTGGCCATAGGATAACTCAGGATATTGTAGGACGTGGGCATGTCACGGGTCAGGACATGTCAGGACATGGCCATGGCATATGTCAGGACGTGTCAGGATGTCGCAGGACATGGCCGGGCTTGGCCATGGAACGAGTCAAGACGTCGCAGGACGTGGCTATAGGATGTGTCATGACGTCGCAGGACATGGGCATGGCACGAGTCAGGACGTGTCAAGAACTAGCGATGGCACGGGTCAAGACGTTGCAGGACTTCGCCACAAGACGTGTTAGGACGTCGCATGACATGGGCATGTCACGGGTGACGAAGTGTCAAGACATGCCCATGGCACGGGTCATGACATGTCAAGACGTGGCCATAGGACGTGTCAGGACGTCGTAGGACATGGCAGGACGTAGGCATGGAACATGTAAGGATGTAACAGGACATTAAATTGGCATGTTTCACGATGTGTCTAGACGTCACAGGACATGGCAGGGTGTGGCATTGGAATAAGTCACGACTTAGTAGGACGTGGCCACAGGACATGTCAGGACATGGAAGGATGTGGGCATGGACATGGGTCAGGACATTCCAGGACATGGCCATGGCACATTTCAGGACGTGTCAAGATGTCGCAGGACATGGCACGGGTCAAGACATGTCTATGGCACATTTCAAGACATGTGAGGATGTCGCTGTACATGGTACAAGTTAGGACGTGTCAGGACATTGTAGTATGTGGCCATAGGACATGTCAGGACGTCTCAGGACTTGGCAAGATGTAGGCGTGGCATGGGTCAGGACATGTCAGGACATGGCCATGGTACATTTTAGGTAATGTCAGGATGTTGCAGGACATGGAAGCCCGTGGCCATGGCACGGGTTAGGACATGTCATGATGTTATAGGACGTGGCAACAGGACGTGTGGGGACATGGGCATGACTTGGGTCTGGACTTGTCAGGACATGGTCATGGCATGCTTCATGATGTGTCAGGATGCCGCAGGACATGGCAGGGCATGGACATTGCATAGGTTAGGACGTCATAGGATATGGTTTGACATGGGCATGGCACGGGTCAGGACGAGTCAGAATATGGCCATGGAACATTTTAGGACATGTCAAGATGTTATAGGACATGGCAGGTCATGGCCATGACATGGGTTAGGACACGTCAGGACGTGGCTACAGGACATGTCAAGACGTCACAGGACATGGAAGGGCGTGGTCATGGTATGGGACGCGACGTGTCAAGACATGGGGATAGGTCAAGACATGATAGGACATGGCCATGGCACTGGTGAGGATGTGTTAGGACATGGCCATGGCATGTTTCAAGATGTGTAGGATGTTGTAGGACATGGCAGAGCGTGGCCATGACACGAGTTAGGACATCGCAGGACGTTGTCACAGGATGTGTCAGGACGTCCCAGGTCCTGGAAGGACAAGGGCTTGACACGGGTCAGGACGTTTTAGGACATTGCTATGGCACATTTTAGGATGTGTCAGGACGTCGTAGCACATGGCAAGGTGTGGCCATGTCGTAGCACATGGCAAGGATGTCGCCATTGAACGTGTTAGGACATGGCAGGATGTGGGCATGGCACTGGTCAAGATGTGTCAGGACATAGACATGGCACATTTCAGGAAGTGCCATGATGTCGCTGGACATAACAAGCCATGGCCATGGCATGAGTCAGGACGTCAAAGTATATGACCACAGGTTATGTTAGGACTTCGCATGACATGGAAGGACAAGGGCATGGCACGGGTCAGGATGTGTCAGGACATGTCTATGGCATGTGTTAGGATGTAGTAGGACATGGTAGGACGTGACAGGACGTCGGGGGACGTGCCAACAAGATGTGTTAGGATGTCGGAAGATGTCCCTACAGGACGTGTTAGGATTTCATAGGAAATGGTAGTATATGGGCATGGCACGGGTCAGGACGTGTCAAAACTCAGCAATGACACAGGTCTAGACATGTTAGGATGCCACAGGAGTGGCCGCAAGATGTGTAAGGACGTCGTAGGACATGGAAGAATGTGGTCATGTCACGGGTCTGGACGTGCCAGGACATGGCCATGGTACCTTTCAGGACGTGTTATGATGTCCTAGGACATGATAGGGTGTGGCAATGCCACGGGTCAGGACGTGTCAAGACGTTGTTGGACATTTGAGGACATGTTAGGACATGACCATGGCACGTGTCAGGATGATTGATAATAGGTGAATTTGACTATAATTATACCCTAAATAATCACACTTTATTATGAGATTAATGTTGTTATGAGGACAAAATGCTTTGATTATTGTTCGATTGTGTTTTACAGGTACATGTGATGCATTGGATGCCTTAAAAAGCTATTTTGAAGTCATAGGTTGATGAAAAGGCCAAGAGAAGAGTTAAAGTGAAGAGGTGTGGACGAAGCAGTAAAGAAACAGAAGTGTTGTTCATCCGCGGTCCACTCGCGGCCGCGGATGAACCGCAAAAAACGAAGGCCTCTGAAGTTTGATTGTTCGCGGTCTGCTCGCGGCCACGAACGAACCGCGGAAGTCCCAGTGGCAGTAATCCTAGTTGGACTCAAACTTAGCTTTTAAGCCCTAAAACCTCTATATAAACTCCTATTTTGCCCCATAGAGGCATGTACTTTATTTCTTCAATACTTTTGCAAGGTTTTAGTAGGAGAGATTCCTCTCAAACTCTTTCTATTATTTTATATCAAGCAATTCTTTATGATTTCAATTATTATTCTTGTTTCTTCAAGCATGAGTAGCTAAATTCTTTTCTAAGGTTTTGATGGAACTTATTGATAGATGAACTTATCGTTTATGTGATTACAAATTGTGACTTAGATTTCTATTTGTTCAACTTCATTCTTATTGTAGTTAATTGGTAGAGCTCCCAATTAGCGGTGCCTATTTAGTGTGCACAACTTGGAAAAGAGTGCATATTTAGGTTTATTGTTGAACAACACCATACCTAGGTTATTAGAGGAATCTATAATTTTAGGCGTAAAGACGGGGTTAGGAATAACGAAGTCTTGGGTGCAATCTAAAGTGAACTATTCAAATTAAAGCTAGCTAGGGTAGCTCGGGAGAGTGCACTAGTAAATTATTGTAATTGCTCGGGAGAGGGTTACGATACACATAGCGTTCATGGTTGATAGAATATATTAACAATTTGTATGAGCATAACGATAAGGGATTCCATCAATAGGGGAAATCAATACCTTAGTCTTTCTCTATATTATTTTATTCAATATTCAATTCTTTCGTTTAAAGCTTTCTTTAATTCTTGCAAAGTAGTTGTTCGAAAACACACAAATATATATTCAAAGTCTGGGAACTTGATTCGGAAGTACTTTTGGGGTTGTGAAAGTTGCAATTGGTAGGTTAATTCTCTCTGGGATCGATCTTGGACTTATTAAACCAAGTTATATTGACTACGACCGTTGCTTGGACGTGAATCAATTTTGGCGTCGTTCCCGGGGAATTAACGGAATTATCAATTGCCATTGATAGAACTTCAAGATTCTTGTGTATTCAGATTCTTGTGTATTCATGATGTGACAGGACATGGGAGGACAAGTGCATGTCACGGGTTCGGACGTGTCAGGACATGGCCATGGCACATGTCAAGACGTGTTAGGATGTTGCAGGACATGGCAGGGTGTGACCATGGAACGGGTTAGGATGTGTCAAGACGTTACAGGATGTGGCCATAGAACATGTCAGGACATCGAGGGACGTGGAAGGACATGGGCATGGAATGGGTTAGTAGATGTTAGGACATGGCCATGGCACGTTTTAGGAAATAAGGACGTTGCAGGACATAGCAGGGCATGGCCATGGCATGGGTCAGGATGAATCACGATGTCGCAGGATGTGGCCACTGGTCGTGTCAAGACATGGCAGGACGTCGGCTAGGTATGGGTTAGGACATGGCCATGGCACATTTCAGGAAGTGTCAGAATGTCGCAGGACATGGCAGCCATGGCATGGGTCAGGACATCACAGGATGTGGCCACACGATGTGTCAGGATATCGCAGGACATGGCAGGACAAGGGCGTGGCACGGGTCAGGATGTGTCATGATATGGACATGGCACATGTCAGGACGTGTCAGGATGTTGTAGGACCATGGAGGACATGGGCTTGGCATGTGTCAGGACGTATCAAGACATGGCCATGGCATGGTTAGCACATGTCAGGATGTCATCGGATGTGGCCACAAGACGTGTCAAGATGTCGCAGGACATGGCAGGATGTGGGCATGTCACTGGTGTGCAAGTGTCAGCACATGGCCATGGATTATTTTAGGATGTGTCAGGATGTCACATGACATGCAAAAGCGTGGCCATGGAACGAGTCAGGATGTGACAAGATGTTGCAGGACATGGCCACATGACGTGTCAGGACGTCGCAGGACGTGGAAGGATGTGGGCATGGCATGGGTCAGGACGTGTCAGAACATGGTAATGGAACGTTTTAGGATTGTGTCAGGACATCGTAGGAAATGGCAGGGCGTGGCCATAGCATGGGTCAGGACATGTCAGGACATGGTAGGACATAGACATGGCACTAGTCAGGACGTGTCAAGACATGGCCATGGCACATTTTAGGATGTCGCAGGACATGGTAGGGCGTGGCCATGGCAGAGGTCAGGACGTTGCACGATGTGGCCATAGGATGTGTCATGATGTCAAAGGACATGGTAGGACAAGGGCATGGCACGGGTCCAGATGTGTCCGGACATGGCCATGGCACATGCCAAGACATGTCAAGACATTGCAGGACATGGCAGGGCGTGGCCATTACACGGGTCCGGTCGTGTCAGGACATTGTAGGACGTGGCCACAGGACTATCAGGACATCGTGGGACATGGCAGGATGTGGTCATGGAATGGGTCATGACGTGTTAGGACATGGTCATGGCATATTTTAGGACGTGTTAGGACATTGCAGGACATGGCAGGGCATAGCCATGGCATGGGTCAGGACGCGTCAGGACGTCGCAGGACGTGGCCACTGGACTTGTCAAGACATGGCAGGACGTGGGCTTGGCATGGGTTAGGACATGGCCATGGTACTTTTCTGGAAATGTGAGGATGTCGCTGGATATGGCAGAGCATGGCCATGCACGTGGTCAGAACGTTGTAGGACATGGTAGGGTGTATCCATGGCACGGGTCAGGACTTGTCAAGACACAGCTATGGCACGGGTTAGGATGTGTAAGACACAACTATGGCACGGGTAAGGACATGTCAAGACATTGTAGGACGAGTCCACAAGATGTAGGCATGGCACGGGACAGGACATGTTACGACATGGCCATGGCATGTTTTAGGACGTGTCAAGACATGTCGTGATGTGTCAGGACATTATAAGACGTGGGCATGGCACATGTCAGGACGTGTCAGGACATGGCCCTGTGATATTTAGGGATGTGATAGGAAGTTGTAGGTTATGGTAGGGCATGGCCATGGCTAAGGTCAAGACGTCGGAGGATGTGGCTTAGGATGTGTCAGGACGTGATAGGACATGGCAGGACAAGGGCATGGCACGTGTCAGGACGTGTCAGGTCATAGCCATGGCACGTGTGAGGACGTCAAAATACATGATAGAGCGTGGCTATGGCACGGGTCAGGATGTCACAACACATGGCTACATGAAGTGTCAAGACATCGTAGGACATGTCAGGATGTGTCAAGGCATCACAGGATGTCGTAGGACGTGGCCACAAGATATGTCAGGACGTCGCAGGACATGGCAGGATTTGGGCTTGTCACTGGTGTGGATATGTTAGGACATAGCCATGGCACATTTCCGAATGTTTTAGGACATCGTAGGACATACTAGAGCGTTGTCATGGCACGGGCAAGGACGTGTCAGGATGTTGCAGAATGTGGCCACATGATGTATCATGACTTGGCCAGACGTGGGAATCGCACGGGTCACGCTTGGTCATGGAACATTTCAGTACATGTCAGGACGTAGCAGAACATGGTGGTGCATGGTCATGGGACGGGTCAAGACGTGGCCATGGGACACGTTAGGACATGGCACGATGTGGGCATGGCACGGGTAAGGACATGTCAAGACATTGTAGGACGAGGCCACAAGATGTAGGCATGGCACGGGACAGGACATGTTACGACATGGCCATGGCACGTTTCAGGACGTGTCAAGACATGTCGTGATGTGTCAGGACATTATAAGACGTGGGCATGGCACATGTCAGGACGTGTCAGGACATGGCCCTGGGATATTTAGGGACGCGATAGGAAGTTGTAGGTTATGGCAGGGCTTGGCCATGGCTAAGGTCAAGACGTCGGAGGATGTGGCTTAGGATGTGTCAGGACGTGACTGGACATGGCAGGACAAGGGCATGGCACGGGTCAGGACGTGTCAGGTCATAGCCATGGCACGTGTGAGGACGTCAAAACACATGATAGAGCGTGGCTATGGCACGGGTCAGGATGTCACAGCACATGGCTACATGAAGTGTCAAGACGTCGTAGGACATGTCAGGATGTGTCAAGGCATCACAGGATGTCGTAGGACGTGGCCACAAGATATGTCAGGACGTCGCAGGACATGGCAGGATTTGGGCTTGTCACTAGCGTGGATATGGTAGGACATGGCCATGGCACATTTCCGAATGTTTTAGGACATACCAGAGCGTTGTCATGGCACGGGCAAGGACGTGTCAGGATGTTGCAGAATGTGGCGACATGATGTATCAGGACTTGGCCGGACGTGGGAATCGCACGGGTCAGGCTTGGTCATGAAACATTTCAGTACATGTCAGGACGTAGCAGAACATGGTGGTGCATGTTAGGACATGGCACGATGTGGGCATGGCACGGGTCAGGACATGTCAGGACATGGCCGTGGCACATTGCAGGATGTGTCAGGATGTCGCGAGACATGGCAGGGCGTGGCCATGGCATGGGTATAGACATCACAGGACGTGGCCACATGATATGTCAGGGCGTCGCAAGACATGGCAGGACAAGAGCATGTCACGGGTCTGGACGTGTTAGGACATGGGCATGGCATGTGATAGGACATGTCCGGATGTTAGAGGACATGGAAGGGCTTGGCCATAGCACAGGTCAGGATGTGTCAGGACATTATCGGACATGGCCATGGCATATGATAGGATGTGTCAGGACGTTGCAGGACATGACAGGGCATGGCCATAGCATGGGTTAGGACACTACAGAACGTGGCCACAGGATGTGTCAGCACGTCGATGGACATGGCAGGACAAGGGCATGGCACGGGTTAGGATGTGTCAGAAGATGTCCATGGCATGTGTAAGGACGTATCAGGATGTCATAGGACATGATAGGGCGTGGCCATGGCACATGTCAAGACGTTGCAGTATATGGCTACAAGACGTGTTAGGACATCACAAGACATGGTAGGATATGGGCATGGGACAAGTTAGGATGTTGAAAGACACAACCATGCATGGGTCAGGACGTGTCAGGACATCATATGATGTGGACATAGGACGTGTCATGATATCCTAGGACATGGTAGGGCATGACCATGGAACGGGTCAGGATGTGTCAGGACATTGGAGGACGTGGCCATAGGACATGTCAGGACGTCGAGGGACATGGAAGGACGTGGGCATGGAATGGGTCAGGACATGTTAGGACATGGCCAGGGCACATTATAGGACATATAAGGACGTTGCAGAACATAGCAGGGCGTGACCATGACATGGGTCAGGATGCATCAGGAAGTCGCAGGACGTGGCCACTGGTCGTGTCAAGACATGGCAGGACGTGGGCTTGGCATGGGTCTGGACATGGCCATGGCACATTTCAAGAAGTGTCAAAATTGCGTAGGACATGGCAGCCATGGCATGGGTCAGGATATCGCAGGATGTGTCAGGATATCGCAGGACATGGAAGGACAAGGGCATGGCATGGGTCAGGATGTGTCAGGACATGGACATGGCACGTGTCAGGACGTGTCAGGATGTTGCAGGACCTGGCAGGACGTGGGCTTGGCATGTGTCAGGACGTGTCAAGACATGGCCATGGCATGGGTCAGGACGTGTCAGGTCATAGCCATGGCACGTGTGAGGACGTCAAAATACATGATAGAGCGTGGCTATGGCACGGGTCAGGATGTCACAGCACATGGCTACATGAAGTGTCAAGACATCGTAGGACATGTTAGGATGTGTCAAGGCATCACAGGATGTCGTAGGACGTGGCCACAAGATATGTCAGGACGTCGCAGGACATGGCAGGATTTGGGCTTGTCACTGGTGTGGATATGTTAGGACATGGCCATGGCACATTTCCGAATGTTTTAGGACATCGTAGGACATACTAGAGCGTTGTCATGGCACGGGCAAGGACATGTCAGGATGTTGCAGAATGTGGCCACATGATGTGTCATGACTTGGCCAGACGTGGGAATCGCACGGGTCAGGCTTGGTCATGGAACATTTCAGTACATGTCAGGACGTAGCAGAACATGGTGGTGCATCGTCATGGGGCGGGTCAAGACGTGGCCATGGGACACGTTAGGACATGGCACGATGTGGGCATGGCACGGGTAAGGACATGTCAAGACATTGTAGGACGAGGCCACAAGATGTAGGCATGGCACGGGACAGGACATGTTACGACATGGCCATGGCACGTTTCAGGACGTGTCAAGACATGTCGTGATGTCAAGACGTCGGAGGATGTGGCTTAGGATGTGTCAGGACGTGATAGGACATGGCAGGACAAGGGCATGGCACGTGTCAGGACGTGTCAGGTCATAGCCATGGCACGTGTGAGGACGTCAAAATACATGATAGAGCGTGGCTATGGCACGGGTCAGGATGTCACACCACATGGCTACATGAAGTGTCAAGACGTCGTAGGACATGTCAGGATGTGTCAAGGCATCACAGGATGTCGTAGGACGTGGCCACAAGATATGTCAGGACGTCGCAGGACATGGCAGGATTTGGGCTTGTCACTAGTGTGGATATGGTAGGACATGGCCATGGCACATTTCCGAATGTTTTAGGACATACCAGAGCGTTGTCATGGCACGGGCAAGGATGTGTCAGGATGTTGCAGAATGTGGCGACATGATGTATCAGGACTTGGCCGGACGTGGGAATCGCACGGGTCAGGCTTGGTCATGGAACATTTCAGTACATGTCAGGACGTAGCAGAACATGGTGGTGCATGTTAGGACATGGCACGATGTGGGCATGGCACGGGTCAGGACATGTCAGGACATGGCCGTGGCACATTGCAGGATGTGTCAGGATGTCGCGAGACATGGCAGGGCGTGGCCATGGCATGGGTATAGACATCACAAGACGTGGCCACATGATGTGTCAGGGCGTCGCAAGACATGGCAGGACAAGGGCATGTCACGGGTCTGGACGTGTTAGGACATGGGCATGGCACGTGATAGGACATGTCCGGATGTTAGATGACATGAAAGGGCTTGGCCATAGCACAGGTCAGGATGTGTCAGGACATTATCGGACATGGCCATGGCATATGATAGGATGTGTCAGGACGTTGCAGGACATGACAGGGCATGGCCATAGCATGGGTTAGGACACTACAGAACGTGGCCACATGATGTGTCAGCACGTCGATGGACATGGCAGGACAAGGGCATGGCACGGGTTAGGATGTGTCAGAAGATGTCCATGGCATGTGTAAGGACGTATCAGGATGTCATAGGACATGATAGGGCATGGCCATGGCACATGTCAAGACGTTGCAGTATGTGGCTACAAGACGTGTTAGGACATCAGAAGACATGGTAGGATATGGGCATGGGACAAGTTAGGATGTTGAAAGACACAACCATGCATGGGTCAGGACGTGTCAGGACATCATATGATGTGGACATAGGACGTGTCATGATATCCTAGGACATGGTAGGGCATGACCATGGAACGGGTCAGGATGTGTCAGGACATTGGAGGACGTGGCCATAGGACATGTCAGGACATCGAGGGACATGGAAGGACGTGGGCATGGAATGGGTCAGGACATGTTAGGACATGGCCAGGGCACATTATAGGACATATAAGGACGTTGCAGAACATAGCAGGGCGTGACCATGACATGGGTCAGGATGCATCAGGAAGTCGCAGGACGTGGCCACTGGTCGTGTCAAGACATGGCAGGACGTGGGCTTGGCATGGGTCTGGACATGGCCATGGCACATTTCAAGAAGTGTCAAAATTGCGCAAGACATGGCAGCCATGGCATGGGTATGGATATCGCAGGATGTGTCAGGATATCGCAGGACATGGAAGGACAAGGGCATGGCATGGGTCAGGATGTGTCAAGACATGGACATGGCACGTGTCAGGACGTGTCCGGATGTTGCAGGACCTGGCAGGACGTGGGCTTGGCATGTGTCAGGACGTGTCAAGACATCGCCATGGCATGGGTTAGGACATGTTAGGATGTTGTAGGATGTGGCCACAAGACGTGTCAGGATGTCGCAGGACATGGCAGGATGTGGGCATGTCACAGGTATGGAATTGTCAGCACATGGCCATGGATTATTTTAGGATGTGTCATAATGTCATAGGACATGCAAAGGCGTAGCCATGGCGCGAGTCAGGATGTGACAAGATGTTGCAGGACATGGCCACATGATGTGTTAGGACGTCGCAGGACGTGGAAGGACGTGGGCATGGCATGGGTCAGGACGTGTCAGAACATGGTCATGGCACGTTTTAGGACTGTGTCAGGACGTCATAGGACATGACAGGGCATGGCCATAGCATGGGTCAGGACGTGTCAAGACATGGCACTAGTCAGGACGTGTCAGGACATCGCCATGGCATGTTTTACGATGTGGCATGACATGGTATGGCAAGGTCATGGCATAGGTCAGGACGTTGCAGGATGTGGCCATATGATACGTCATGATGTCGCAGGACATGGTAGGACAAGTGCATGGCACGGGTCTAGACATGTCCGGACATGGCCATGGCACATGCCAAAACATGTCAGGACGTTGCAGGACATGGCAGGGCGTGGCCATTGCACGGGTCCGGTCGTGTCTGGACATTATAGGACGTGGCCATAAGACTGTCAGGACATCGTGGGATATGACAGGACGTGGGCATGGAACGGGTCAGGACATGGCCATGGCATATTTTACGATGTGTCTTTACACTACAGGACATGGCAGGGCGTTGCCTTGGCATGGGTCAGGATGCGTCAGGACATCGCAAGACGTGGCCACTGGACGTGTCAATACATGGCAGGACGTGGGCTTGGTATGGATTAGTACATGGCCATGGCACATTTATGGAAGTGTCAGGATGTCGCTGGACTTGGTAGGGCATGCCCTTGGCACGTGGTCAGGACGTTGTAGGACATGGTAGGGTGTGTCCATGGCACGGGTCAGGACATGTCAAGACACAGCTATGGCACGGGTCAGGACGTGTCTTCACAGCTATGGCACGGGTAACGACATGTCAAGACGTTGTAGGACGAGGCCACAAGACGTAGGCATGGCACGGGTCAGGACATGTTATGACATGGCCATGGCATATTTCAGGACGTGTCAAGACATGGCGTGACATGGCAGGGCATGGCCATGGCACGGGTTAGGACGTGTCAGGACATTGCAGGACGTCCCCACATGACATGTAAGGACGTCGCAGGTAATGGCAGGACGAGGTCATGGTACGCGTCAGGACGTGTCAGGAAATGGCCATGGCACATTTCATGTCATGTTAGGACGTCACAGGACATGGTAGGGCATGGCCATGGCACTGGTCAGGGCATTTCAGGACATCAAAGGATCTAGCCACATGACGTGTCAAGACATGTCAAGACATGGGCATGTCATCGGTGGGGACGAGTCACGACATGATCATGGTAGGTTTAGGGACGTGTTAGGATGTCACAAGTCATGGCAAGTTGCAGCCATGGCACGGGTCAGGACGTCACAGGATGTGGCCACAGGATGTGTTAGGATGTCGCAGGGCATGGTAGGACAAGGGCATGGCACGGGTCAGAATGTGTCAGGACATAGCCATGACATGGTTAGGATGTGTCAGAACATCGCAGGACATGGCATGGCATGAGTTAGGACATGTTAGGATGTCGAGGATGTGGCTATAAGACGTGTCAAGACATTGAAGGACATGGCACGACGTGCGCAAGGCACGTGTCAGGACGTGTCGAGAAATTGCCATGCCACAAGTCAGGACGTGTTAGGATATGGCCAAATGACTTGTCAGGGCGTCGCACGCCATGGAAAGATGTTGGCATGTCACAGGTCAGGACGTGTCAAGACATGGCCATGGCATGTTCCAAGATGTCTAAGGATGTTGTAGGACATAACAGCGCATGAACATGCCACGGGTCAGGAGTGTTAGGATGTTGCAGGACTTGGACATACGACGTGTTAGGACGTGGCAGGGATGTGGGCATAGCACAGGTCCGGACGTGTTAGGACATAGCCATGGCACGTGTCAGGACGTTGCACTAAATGGCAGAACGTGGCCATGGTCAGGACGTGTCAGTATGCCGCAAGACACCATTAGATGTGGCCACATGACATGTTACAATGTCACAGGACATGGCAAGACATGGGCATGGCACGGGTCAGTACGTGTGAGCACATGGCCATGGATTCTTCAGGACGCCACATAATGTGTCAGGACATTGTAGGACATGGCAGGACATGGAAGGGTGTGGCCATGGCACGGGTCAGGACGTGGACACAAGATGTGTCAAGTCATCACAGGTCATAGGTATGGCAGGGATTAGGACGTGTCAGGACTTCGTAGGACATAGCGGGATGTCGATATCGCACGGGTGAGGACATGTCAGGATATGGCCATGGCACGTCGCAGGACGTTTAAGGACGTCGTAGGATATGGCCATAGCACGTGTTAGAAAGTGTCAGGACGTCATAGGACATGGAAGGGCATGGCCATGGCACAATTTAGGATGTGTCAGGACATCACACGACATCGTAGGATAGAGAAAGACTAAGGTATTGATTTCCCCTTTTGATTGAATCCCTTCTGTTTATGCTCATACAAATTGTTGATATATTCTATCAATCATGAACGCTATTTTTACCGTAATTTTCTTCCGAGAAACTACAATAATTTACTAGTGCACTCTCCCGAGCTACCCTAGCTAGCTTTAATTTGAATAGTTCACTTTTGATTGCACCCAAGACGTCGTTATTCCTATTCCCGCCTTTACGCCTAAAGTTATAGATTTCTCCAATAACCTAGGTGTGGTGGTTCAATAATATACCTAAATATGCACTCTTTTCCAAGTTAAGGACTTAAAAATTGAGTTTTTACAAAGTTGACCTTCAAAGTTTCGGTAGCTTTCGCGATTCGTTCGCGGTCGCGAACGGACGTTGAAATATCAGGTTCTCTGAAGGTAAAAGATATTCTGCAGGCTTCTTTTTTAACGGTTCATTCACAGTCGCGTTTGAGTTCTCATTCCAACCATATATTATGGAGCCAAAATAGGCTTCTGAGCGTAAAGTTATATCTAATTTACTAGACAGTGCGCAATATGCCTCATCGATTCTTCGCTTGTAGTAAACTATCAAATTTGACCCCCGAACACGATCCCGGCTTAATTCCATTAGCTATTACTCAGACTTCAAAGATCCAAATCACTTAAATTCATTCCATAACATCTATATAGCTCGGAATCACACCTTCCCGACTATTTTCATCATAGTTTCTTGACTTGTACCACACTTTGGCCTTTTTCACCATCTTTTGACTCCAAAACTTGCTCTTTTAGTCTTTATTAGCTCATGTGTACCTATAACACACTAAGAACACTAATAAAAGCATTTTGTCATCATACACAATATCAAAAAAACAATAAAATGTGAATATTTAGGGCATAAATATAGTCAAATTCACCTATTATCAATACCCCACACTTAAACCATTGGTCATCCTCGAGCAACCTTGATCACACTTTAGGCCAATTTTATTAATGGCTCTCCCAAAATATGCCATAAGAGCTATCTTTCATGATTAACCTAAGACATGCACCATCCTTACCTAAACATAAACTCACATGCCAGCACATTATTTCTTACTCTAATTATTATCACATACTTGAAAATTTACCTTTTCCTTATTGAGTTACATGCCCTAACACAATTTATTGAGAGATGTTCCCACACATAAACAAATTATAACATGGAACTTATATATGTTGGAAAGATTCAATCACTCTCAACAAAGAACATTCATATGCATACAGACACACCATAGGCTTGCCCCTAGTGTAATACTCCACTAATCGAGTTATTTAATCACATATCAAGAGGTCTTTAAGGGTTGTAATATTAGCTAAGGGACGGCTAGGATACTTTTTGTTATAGTGGCTAACCTCCCCAAGCACTTTCTTTCTTTTTCACAACCTCCCTTTTAGTTTTCTTCCTTATGTCTTCCTTAAACATTCCTTCACCTTTATTTACTTTTAATCCCCCAATTTGCTTTTGTTGGTGTAACTGGCCTTTCTATTTTACATATATACATTGATATATCTCTTTTTTTTTTCAAATCTTCTAGCATTTACTGTATTTTTCCAGTTCACCATTTTCTACCATTCATTCTTGATTTTCCCTTTTTTTTCAACTTCCGTTCACCCCACACTAAGACTTTTGCATATTCATTACAACACAAGTGCTTCTAGGAGGTAAAGTAGAACAATATAAGATTTTGATTTTTCATGAACATTCAAGGGTTATCAAAGAATAGGCTTTAAGCTCAAAGGGGTTAACTACGATACTATGTATAGGTGAATTCATGTCTTATTGATTTATGGGGTTACACATAGAAATGCCTCTATCATCTCTATAACTAAACAACTTCTATTTCGCTTTGCAAACACACAGGGCAAGTTCTAGGTATCATGTAAAACATATAATGTAAGTAAAATCTCACACACATATAGCATGTAACTCATTTAGAATCAGGTTCATCTACAAAGTCCTATCAATGTTAAAGCAAGTTGTACTGTGCAATTTAAGACATATCGTAGAATCTACAGTCAAGCTTAGATGATACATTCTCAAGTTCAATTAAGTTTTGCTAATGTGCATACTTGGGGTTACATGTCAACCTTTGCCCTCTAATCCTAAAAAGAAAAATCTACCTAACCCTGTTCAAGAAAAACCCTTGGAAAAAAACTGTGGTCAAAATAAAAACCAAGAGGGAGGTTATACACCACCTAGAAAAAGAAAATAAAAGAAAGAAAAATTTCTACATGGACTACTTCCCTCAAGAGTACTTGTCCTAAATAGTCTATCATCAGGAAGAGTCCTCTACTCATATTTTTGGATTTTTCAATTTTTATTGGTATTTTTTTGTGTTTTTATTTCGACTTAGACCCTTAAGAAACTCGTCGCCAAGTGTCCATCATCGGGCCAAGCCAGCTAATATAATTTACAACTATAACTACTATGTGCAACATATACAAGATAAGTTTCCCACCACACACTTAAAATTATGCCATGTCCTCATGGCATAATAATCAATGTACAACACAGAAGGGTGAGAAAACTTACCTGGGACCTACACGTATCTAGCAACTTTATCACTTTCTTTTTCACTATATCCTTCATATTCGGGTTCAGCCTTCTTTTGCGTTTCTTGGAAGGTTTGTGTCCCTCTTCTAGGAGAAACTTGTGTATGCAGTATGCAAGGCTGATCCCCTTTATGTCTGCCATGGTCCAACCAATGGCAGTTTTACATTCCTTGATTACCTGTATAAGCTTTTGAGCCTGCACATCTAGCAAACCAGATGAAGTAATAACAGGTAAAGTGGAGTTAAGGCCTAGAGATTCATACCTGAGATGAGATGGTAGTGGTTTAAGCTCCAGCTTTGGTGGCTCTTCTATGGATGGCTTTGCAGGAGGGGTCTCGCTTTTCTCAAAATGTAGAGGTTCAAATTCCAACTCTCTATCCCAAAACCCTTTACCTTCCAGAGATAGCACCCACTCTTCCAAGATCTCACCATTTGCCTCTTCTAAGTCCATCAGGCATGCCTGAAGTGGATCTTCAGTGGTCAATTCTATATCATCAGTCTCCGCAATCACATCTACCGCATCAATGAGAGAGCAATTCGCGAACTCACTAGGGCTCCTTATAGATTTTTGTACATTGAATATGATCTCCTCATCATTTAGCCTCATTTTGAGCTCCCTAGTCTCACAATCAATTAATGCTCTCCCCGTGGCTAGGAATTGTCTTCCTAAGATTATAGGAATTTCCTCATCCACCTTGCAGTCAAGGATCACAAAATCGGTGGGAAACACGAACTTCCCCACCTGGATGAGCACATCATCTAATATACCAAATGGACACTTAACCATCATGTCTGCAAGCTACAATAACATAGAAGTAGTCCTGACTCTCCCAATGCCTAGCCTCTTATAAATTACCAAGGGCATAAGATTTATGCTTGCCCCCAAATCACACGATGCCTTTGTAAAGAGAAAGTTTCCTATAGTGCATGGAATGGTAAAGCTACCCGGGTCAGATAACTTCTCAGCAATGGGTCTAGAAACCACTGCACTACAAGTCTAAGTTAGAGTCACTGTGGCCAAGTCTTGGAAATCGAATTTCTGTGACATCAAGTCTTTCATCATCTTAGCATACCCAGGCATTTCTTTAAAAGCTTCAATTAAAGAGATGTTTATCGGCATTTGCTTGAGCATATCAAAGAACCTTTTGTATTACTCTTCTTTTTATGCTTGGCCAACCTTTGGGGGAATGGTGCTGGAGGTCTCTTCTTCCCAATCACTTAGGACTTTTCTTTTTCTATCACTTTCTCCTTAATCTGCTGCTCCACTTGTTCAGCTACTTTCTCCGTTCCTTGCCGCACATCTTTATTTTTAGCTACTGGCTGGACTGTAACTTTTGTCAGTCCGGTGGACTCATCCAGTTAAATGGGCACTGGAGTGAGTGTCTCAGCCTGTACGTTGCTTCTCTCTCTTTCCTGCTCAACATCAAGATCTCTACCACTTCTCAGATTAACTCTCATAGCTGCTTTGGGATTTGATCCTTTGGGTTTGTTTGTGTATTTGCAGTTAATGTCCCTTGAGGACGATTGTTAAGAGACATAGCAATCTGGCCCACCTATACTTCAATATTCTTGGTATTTGCATCATGTGCATCTATCCTCCCATTGGTTTTGGCATGTGACCTAATTACCTGCTGCATCATAGCGTTCAACTCGGTGAACCCATCGTCATGTCTACCCCCATGCTGTGGTGGAGGTTGATGATTGATAATCGGTGAATTTGACTATAATTATGCCCTAAATAATCACACTTTTTTATGATATTTATGTTGTTTATGAGGACAAAATGCATTGATTAGTGTTTGTTTGTGTGTTGTAGGTACATGTGATGCAATTGATGCTAAGAAGAGTATTTTGAAGTCATATGTGGATGAAAAGGCTAAGAAAAGATCTGAGGTGAAAAGAGCTGGAAGAAGCAGCCAAAAATACGCAGCACTGTTCATCCGCGGTTCATTCGCGGTCGCGGATGAACCGCAAAAAAAGAGGCATTCTGATGTTTGACTGTTCGCGGTTGGCTTACGGCCGCGGAAGCCGGCGCCCAGTTCTCCTAATTTGATTCGAATTTAGTTTTCTAAGCCCTAAAACATCTATATAAACTCCTAGTTTGCCCCATAAAGGCATGTTGTCTTTAATTCATTACTTTTGCAAGATATTTAGTAAAGAGAATCCTCTCAAACTACTTCTTTTATTTTATATCAATTATTTCTTTATGATTTCAATTATTATTCTTGTTTCTTCAAGCATGAGTAGCTAAATCCTTTTCTAAGGTTTTGATGGAACCTATTGGGTGATGAACTTATCGTTTATGTGATTACAAATTGTGAATTAGATTTCTATTTGTTCAACTTCATTCTTGTTGTAGTTAATTGGTAGGCGTCCCAATTAGCGGTGCCTATTTATTGTGCATAACTTGGAAAAGAGTGCATATTTAGGTTTATTGTTGAACAACACCACACCTAGGTTATTAGAGGAATCTATAACTTTAGGCGTAAAGACAGGGTTTGGAATAATGAAGTCTTGGGTGCAATCTTAAGTGAACTATTCAAATTAAAGCTAGCCAGGGTAGCTCGGGAGCGTGCACTAGTAAATTATTGTAATTGCTCGGGAGAGGGTTATGATACACATGGCGTTCATGATTAATAGAATATATTAACAATTTGTATGAGCATAACGAAAAGGGATTCCATCAATAGGGAAAATCAATACCTTAGTCTTTCTCTATATTATTTTATTCAACATTCAATTCTTTCTTTTAAGCATTCTTAATTCTTGCAAGTAGTAGTTCGAAAATCATACACAAATATATTCTAAATTTTGGGAAACTAATTCGGAAGTACTCTTGGGTTGTGAAAGTTGTGATTGATAGGTTAATACTCTGTGGGATTGATCTTGGACTTATTAGACCAAGTTATATTGACTACGACCGTTGCTTGGACGTTAATCAATTTTTGGCGTCGTTGCCGGGGAATTAACGGAATTATCAATTGCCATTGATAGAACTTCAAGATTCTTTTGTATTCAGGTTATTTCTACACTCTACATTGAATATTTTGACGGTTGTTGATTTGGGTATTCAGGTGCATGCCTAGAAAATCTGCAAGGACTGGAGAACTAATTGAAGGACTCTCAGACCCCGAGCAAACTTTCCGGGCGCGTAACAAAGCCATCAAACAAATTCAACAATCTCAACAACCAATCAAATTAGACTTCGACATGGGTGACGCAAACAAACAAAACCAGCAAGCCGGGCTAAATATGTAAGAGGCACAAGAGGTACAGGAAGGTGCACTATTTTACTAGGCACAACCCACAGCGGATAATTTGGCAACTACCATCATTGTGCCAGCAATTCAAGCTGAGTCTTTCCAGATCACTAACAACATGCTTCACTTGTTGTAAAACAAGGGATTATTCTCTGGGTCACAGGTTGAAGATCCACAGCAGCACCTCAAGAACTTTCTATCAATATGCAAGACACAAAGGCAATAGAATGTAACTCATGAAACTATCAGATTATTACTCTTTCCGTTCTTAGTTACACGAGCAACACAGATATGGCTAAACTCACTCCCAATAAACTCCATTTCAACTTGGGATGAGTTAGTCAAACAATTCCACAACAAGTTTCATCCACCTAACAAGACAGCTCAACAAATTGATGAGATTGTAATCTTCAAGCAGAAACCACTGAAACATTACATGAAACTTGGGGCAGATTCAAGGGTATGCTTGTTATGTGTCCTCACCATGGGATTCCAGAGAAGATGTTAGGCCAAATATTCTACATGGGGCTCTTAGACAGCACGAAGAACATTGTAGATGCTTCAACAGGTGGGGCTTTTCTGAGCAAGACTTGGAGAGAGAGCCAAAATTTGATAGACAAGATGGCCCGAAATTCCGGGTGGACATCCAGGAATGCTCCTATAACACTAGTGGTACACTCTGTACCCCTGGATCCATCCAACACTTTGGAGGAGAACATGGCAACTCTAATGACACAAATGAGCATCCTAACAAAGAAGGTGGAAGAATCAGGAGTCAAGCAACAGGTTCACATTGTAGACACTACGAATGGTGGTTTATGCACATCATGCATTAGCCAACCCATAGGTAATCCATGGGCTGCAGACCAAGAACATCATCATCAGCACGAGGATATGAACTATGTGGCTAACTATGGAGGGCAGCGACAAGGTAATCAAAACTGGGGCCAACAGGCTCCAATGCAGTATAGACCTCCCCAGCCACAATTTAATGCAGCAGGTATGAGGCCACCACACAACATGGTCCCATATCCTAGACCTCAGAATTTCGGCAATCAGCAGCAGGGATATCATCCACCTCCACCACCACATGGGGGTAGACATGACGATGGGTTCGCATAGTTGAAAGCTATGATGCAGCAGGTAATTTGGTCAAATGCCAAAACAAATGAGAGGTTAGATGCACATGATGCCGCCATCAAGAATATTGAAGTAAAGGTGGGTCAGATTGCTATGTCTCTCAACAATCGTCCTCAAGGGACATTGCCTGCACATACACAAACAAACCCAAAGGACCAAGTCCCAAAGCAGACGATGGCAGTAACCCTCAGAAGCGGCAGAGATCTTGATGCTGAGAATGAAAGTGAGAAAATTGACAGACAGGCCGAGACATCCACTCCATTGCCCATTGAATTGGACGAATCCACAGGGATGACAAAAGTCACAGTCCAGCCAGTTGCTGAAAATAAAGAAGCAAATCAGGGAACGGAGAAAGTAGCTGAACAGGTAGAGCAGCAGATTGATAAGAAAGTGATAGAAAAAGAAAAATCCCAAGTCACCGAGAAGAAGAGGCCTCCACCACCATTCCCCCAAAGATTGGCCAAACACCAGAAAGAGGAGCAATACAAAACGTTCTTCGAGATGCTCAAGCAAATCTATTTAAACATTACATTAATTGAATCTTTAATATAAATGCCTGGTTATGCTAAGATGATGAAGGATTTGATGTCGCGGAAATTTGATTTCCATGACTTGGCCACAGTAACACTTACCCAGACTTGTAGTGCAGTGGTCTCTAGACCCATTGCTGAGAAGCTATCTGATCCAGGTAGTTTCACCATCCCATGCACTATAGGGAATTATGCCTTCACTAAGGCTTTATGTGATTTGCGGGCAAGCATTAATCTCATGCCCTTAGTTATCTATAAGAGGTTAGGTATTGGGAGAGCCAAACCCACCTCCATGCTTTTACAGCTTGACAACATGACGATTAAGCGTCCATTTGGTATTATAGATGACGTGCTTATCCAGGTTGGGAAGTTCATGTTTCCCGCCGATTTTGTTATTCTTGATTGCAAGGTCGACGAAGAAATTCCCATAATCCTAGGAAGACCATTTCTAGCCACCGGGAGAGCCATAATTGACTTGTGAAACTGGGGAACTCAAGATGAGGCTGAATGATAAGGAGATCATTTTCAATGTGCAAAAATCCATGAGGCGCCCTAGTGAGTTCGCAAATTGCTCTCTCATTGATGTGGTTGATGTGATATTGGAGACCGACGATACAGAGTTGACCATTGAAGGTCCACTTCAAGCATGCCTGATGAACATGGAAGAGGTAAATGGTGAATGTTTAGCCGAATGGGTACTATCTCTGGAAGGCAAGGGATTTTGGCAGAGAGAGCTTGAGTTCGAACCTCTACACTTATAGAAAAGATAGAGACCGCCAGCAAGGCCATCCATAGAAGAGCCACCAAATTTTGAACTTAAACCACTACCATCACATCTCAGGTATGAATATCTAGGTCCTAATTCCACGTTACCTGTTATTATCTCATCTAGTTTGTTAGATGTGCAGGCCCAAAAGCTTATACAGGTACTCAAGGAATGCAAGACTGCCATTGGGTGGACCATGGCAGACATAAAGGGGATCAACCCAGCCTATTGCATGTATAAAATTCTTCAGGAAGATGGACACAAACCTTCCAGGGAACATCAAAGAAGGCTGAACCCCAACATGAAGGAAGTGGTGAAGAAGGAAGTAATAAAGTGGCAAGATGCTGGAATCATCTTCCCAATCTTAGACAGCAGCTGGCTTAGCCCGGTCCAATGTGTGCCAAATAAAGCAGGCATGACGGTTGTGAAAAACGAGAATAATGAATTGATTTCAACAAGAACCATCACCGAATGGAGAATATGTATGGACTACAGGAAGTTGAATCTAGCCACCCGCAAAGATCACTTCCCACTTCGCTTCATTGATCAAATGCTTTACAGGTTGGCAGGGAGGTCCCATTTTTGCTTTCTTGATGGATACTCGGGGTACAGTCAAATCTCCATAGCCCCCGAAGATAGAGAGAAGACCTCCTTCACATGCCCATATGGCATCTTTTCCTTCAGGAGGATGCCATTCGGACTACGCAATGCGCCTGCCACATTCCAAAGGTGCATGATGGCTATTTTCACCAACATTGTGGAAGACATTATGGAGGTGTTCATGGTGATTTCTCAGTGGTAGGGAATTCATTCGATGAATGCCTTGCCAATCTGACTAGAGTGCAAAAACGGTGCATGGAAACAAACTTAGTGCTAAACTGGGAGAAGTGCCATTTTATGGTACAAGAAGGTATAGTATTGGGGCACCGGGTTTCAAGCAAAGGCATTGAGGTAGACCGTGCTAAAGTTGATGTCAATGCAAAGTTACCTCCACCAACATCCGTCAAGGCCATAAGAAGCTTTCTTGGACACGTCGGTTTTTACCGGAGGTTCATCACAGACTTCTCCAAAATATCAAACCCTCTCTGTAAGTTACTTGAAAAAGATCATCCTTTTGTTTTTTCTAATGAGTGCAGGATTTCTTTTGAGGAACTAAAGAAGAGGTTGGTCACAGCACCCATCATCATTTCCCCCGACTGGGAGCAACCTTTTGAGCTAATGTGTGATGCAAGTGACTATGCGGTGGGGGCAGTGCTGGGCCAAAGGAAAGACAAGCTGATGCATCCAATATACTATGCAAGTAGAACTGTGAGTGGAGCTCAGCTAAACTACACAATGACGGAAAAGGAGATGCTTGCGGTCATGCTCGCATTCGACAAATTTCGGTCCTATCTCATAGGATCAAAGGTAATTGTATACACAGACCATGCAACTTTAAGATATTTAATTAATAAAAAGGACTCTATGCTGCACCTAATTTGTTGGGTGTTGCTTCTCCAAGAGTTCGACCTCGAAATTAGGGATAGAAAAGGTACTGAAAATCAAGTCGCTGACCACTTGTCAAGACTTGAAGGAGCTGAACTTGTCAAAGAGAATGGGGAAATTCTGGAAACCTTTCCAGACGAGCAGCTGCTCACCACCACTCTCCTTTAAACACCATGGTATGATGACTATGCTAAATACCTAGCCAGTGGTATTGTTCCTCATGACCTCTCATCGGTCCAGAGGAAAAGATTTTTCGTGAAAGTCAGTTTTATTATTGGGATGAACCATATTTGTTTAGGATATGTCTTGATAACATGATCCGGAGATGCGTCCCCGAGATAGAACAATATTATGTTTTGCAGGTATATCACGCTTCAGCATATGGCAGTCACTTTGGAGGAATACGTACAACTGCCAAAATAATTGAGGCCGATTTCTATTGGCCAACGGTGTTTAAATATGCGCACTTGTGGGTGAAAGGTTGCAACGAATGTCAACACACCGGGAACATCTCCCGGCGTCATGAAATGCCAATGAACCCAATCCAGCAAGTTGAGGTTCGATGTCTGGGGAATAGATTTCATGGGTCCCTTTATTAGCTCATACGGCAATAAGTACATACTTGTTGCAGTTGACTACGTGTCCAAATGGGTGGAAGCTGTAGCATTACCCACCAATGATACTAAGGTGGTAGTGGAATTTTTGAAGAAGAATATTTTTACCCGGTTCGGGACTCCAAGGGCTATCATCAGTGACGGGGGCACACACTTTTGCAACCGAGCTTTTGAGAAATTATTGGCCAAGTATGATGTTAAACACCGTGTGGCCACTCCATATCACCCGCAAACTAGCGGGCAAGTTGAGGTCTCCAACAGGGAGATAAAAAGTATACTAACTAAAACAGTGAACGCCACAAGAACAGACTGGGCCAGAAAGCTTGATGACGACGCACTATGGGCATATAGAACAGCATTCAAGACACCCATTGGCATGTCTCCATACAAATTGGTGTTTGGGAAAGCTTGTCACTTACCGGTTGAATTAGAGCACAAAGCTTGGTAGGCACTGAAACAATTGAATCTCAACTTGGATGAAGCAGGTAAAGCAAGGCTAACTGGGTTGCATGAATTAGAAGAATTTTGGTATCTGGCATTTGAAAGTACTAGATTGTATAAAGAAAGGATGAAGAGGATTCATGATCAAAATATCGTTGAGCAAAACATCAAAAAAGGGGATAAAGTGCTACTATACAATTCAAGATTGAGATTGTTCCCAGGGAAATTAAAATCAAGGTGGTCAGGACCCTTCAAGGTAATTGAGGCATTTGAGTCAGGAGCTGTGGAAATTCAAACTATGGATGGATCACGTACATTCAAGGTAAATGGATAGCGGTTGAAACCTTACATAGGCTTGGATGACATGGAGGACAAGGTAGAATTGCGGTTGGATGAACCTCATAGTTCTAGCGAGCCTTAAAATGTGCTAAGTTGAGTCATGCCGCGACGTTAAATCAGGCGCTACGTGGGAGGCAACCCACGAACATGTTGTAAGTATTTTTATTTTAGTAGAATTTAATAAAATAAAATAAGAAAAAAACAAAATTTTAGCTGAACAATTGAGAAAAAAATTCGGAGAGGGGCACTGTCCGCGGTCCATCCGTGACCGCAGATGAACCGCGGAAAAATGACCTCTCTGAACTTTCTCTGTTCGCGGTCCATTCGCGGCCGCGAACCAACCGCGAAAAAATGATCTCTCTGAATCTTGACTGTTCACGGTCCATCCGCGGCCGCGAACGAACCGCGAACAGTCGTGGCCAGTTTCGTGGTCAGCTAAAATAAATGTTTTTTTTATTCCCCCCCCCCTCCTTTTTTAAACCCTAAAAAACCTAAACCCCCTCTCCCATAACTCAAAGTATCCGCCCCCACTGTCCAAATCTCTCTCTCTCTAACTTTAAATCCTCTCCTTTCTCTCTAAAAATTTCCCAAACCCCTCTTCTCCAAATCATCCCCTTCTTCCTCTATTACTCCTCCATTGTTATCACTTGTAAGTTTCTCTACTTCTTTTCTCTTTTATTTTGTTTTTATTTTCAGTTCTTGATTATTTATTTTGTAGAATTAATTAGATATTGTTAGTTTAGGATAAATCTTGAATATGACTTGGTTTCTTTTTGCACATTACATGTTTCCATGAATTTCTTCTAAAGAAAGTTGTTATATGATGGAAGATTGGTAAAGGATGAGTGGTTGGTTCTTTAATTATGTCTATAATGCTAATTTTTATGGTTTGGAGACCCAAATAGTATGTAAACCATGTATGTTGATTGGTTAGCCAAGTTGGGCAAATGATTATTGTTCATAATGTATTAATGTAGTTTCTGGAGAAATAAGGCCCAACTCATGAATTGGTAATGGTGTATTTTATTGGGGATGGATTAAGCCAATTGGGTAATGTTAGAAGTGTTCAAATAACTAAGTATGGGGTGCTTGAATAAGAATTTGTAAAATAGTTAGATAAAGAATCTAAATATAGGAGTATGAGGTATTTGCACGAAAAAATGGTCAATTGTGATATCTCACGGATGGCGAAGTCTGAGTAGCCTTCCAATGACTAACTGTTTACAAAATTTTTAGCTATCTTATTTGTGCAGGATCATTGCCCCAAAGAGAGCTCGACATGGTGCTAGCTCATCTAGGCAACCGAATTATGACGAGTCTAGGTTTGCTTGTGAAGAAGCGGAGAATGGATTTCACATTAAAGCAACCAAGACGTGGCTCCAAGTGGTAGAAGTTGACCGGATAGCTATCCGCTCGAAGAAGCCGGAAATATATGATGAGATTCGGAGGCGCGAGATGGAGTTCCTCTTTGACTCACCTCAAAAGGTGCACAAGATGCTTGCCCGGGTATTCTACGCCAATGCTCCATATGATATGGTCAGAGATGTATTCGTGAGAGGTAAGCGGGTCAATGCTCATATTCCTACTATTCAGCAGGTATTTAGACTGCCATTGCACACTAGTGATGTCGACTATTACCATGATAGGCCTGGTGTCACATGGGACATGCTAATAGAGGCATTATGTGTAGACGGCATCTCGGTGTGGATTAGAAATAAAACTCTACACTCTAACTGCTTTACACACACAGCCAAATGTTGGTTCTCCATAATTGCAACTGTATCTTGCCCTCGAGTAACACCACGGATGTTAACTTTAATAGATGTGTATTGACTAGGTGTTTTGTAACACATCGGGATGTTGATATCGCCCGAGTAATTAGTGATGAGATGGTATTGAGGGGATCCCTCATTGCCAAGGGTTTTGATTACCCATCTCTTGTCACTACGTTGTGTCTCCTCCATCAGACCCTAGTAACTGATGCTGATGGTGAGCTACTTCCAAAAGCTCCATTTAGAGTTGCTACTATCCGGGTTGGATGAGACACAACCCCAATTGACTTAGATGAGGAGGACGATCCTATACCGGTTGCCCAGGGCGAGGCACTCCACGGATTCAGCCGGACCTTCCAGGCCTGCTCCTCGGGGAGCAAGTATGTCTAGGTCCGAGTCCACACGACCTATGCTAAGGTCCATGGAGGAGGAGGTTGCTGATCTGCGCACCTCCGTTGATGGCTTGCACACACGGCTAGATGACATGTCTACAAGACAAGCCCGGTCAGAAAACAAGTTTATGGCATGGTTCAGAGCACTTGGACGAGCATGTCATGTAGACCCATCCACCGTCTCCGACTCCGAGTGAGTCTCAGGTAAGTTTTCTTGCCCCTTTTGTGCTTTAATTTTTATTTATGTCATGAGGACATGACATATCTTTAAGTGTGGGGTGGGTGACTTATCTTTTACATGATGTATATAATAGTTGTAGTAGTAATATAAAATAATAAAAACACAAAACAATCATAAAATTTTAAAAATCAAAAAACAAATATGAGTAGAGGACTCTTCCTGATGACGGACTATTTAGGACAAGTACTCTTGAGGGAAGTAGTCCACGTAGGAATTTTTCTTTCTTTTATTTTCTTTTTATAGGTAATGTATCATCTCCCCCTTGGTTTTTCTTTTGACCACGGTTCTTTTCCAAGGGTTTTTATTTGAACCGGGTTAGGTAGATTTTTTTATTTTTCTTTTCTTAGGATTATAGGTAAAAGGGCAACATGTAACCCCGAATATGCACATTAGTAAAAGCGTAAATTGAACTTGAGAATGTATCTTCTAAGCTTGACTGTAGAATCTCAGTATGCCTTAAATTGCACAATAATGCTTGCTTGAACATCGATAGGACTTTGTAGATAAACTGGATTCCAAATGAGTTGCATGTCATGTGTGTGTGAGGTTTTTACTTACGTTGTATGTTGTACATGATGCCTACAACTTGCCCTGTGTGTTTGCAAAGAGAAATAGATGTTGTTCGGTTGTTGAAAGGATAGAGGCATTTCTTTGGGTAACCCCATATACCAATAGACATGAATTCACCCGTACATTATATCTTAGTTAACCCCTCTGAGCTTAAGCCTATTTTTTGATAACCCTTGAATGTTTATCAAATATGTATAATGTTCTACTTTACCTCATAGAAGCACTTGTATTGTAATAAATATGCTAAAGTTTAAGTGTGGGGTGAAGGGAAATTGAAAAATGGAAAATCAAGAATTAATGTAAAAAAAAATATAGTGGACTAGTCCAAAAGAATGTTACAAAGCAATGAAACAAGTGGGGGTTAAAATTGAAGAAAGGTGAAGGTATGTTTTTGGGAGATATAAGGAAGTAAACAAAAAGGGAAGTTGTGAAAAAGAAAAGAAGAGTGCTTAGGGAGGCTAGTCATTATAACCAAAAGTATCCTACCCGTCCCATAGCCTACATTACAACCCTTAAAGACCTCTTGATCTATGAATAAATAACTCGATTAGTGGAGTATTACACTAAGGGCAAGCCTATGGCGTGTCTGTATTCATATGAATGTTCTTTGTTGAGAGTAAGTGAATTTTTCCGATATTTATAAGTTGCATGTATTTGAATTGTTAATGTGTGGGAACTTCTCTCAATAAATTTTGTGAGGGCATGTAATTCAAGAGGAAGAAGGTGAATTTGCAAGTTTTTGGTAATAAGTAGAGTAAGTAATAATGTGCGGGCACGAGAGTTTGCAGTTAGGTAAAAATTGTGCATATCTTAGGTTGTTCATGTATAATAGCTTTTGTGACATATTTTGGGGGAGACAAATTTTTGTTAATAGGCCTAAAGTTTGATAAAAGTTGCTCGAGGATGAGCAAAGGATTAAGTGTGGGGTATTGATAATAGGTGAATTTGACTATAATTATGCCCTAAATAATCACACTTTGTTATGGTATTTATGTTGTTTATGAGGACAAAATGCTTTGATTAGTGTTCGTTTGTGTGTTGTAGGTACATGTGATGCAATGGATGCTAAGAAGAGTATTTTGAAGTCATATGTGGATTAAAAGGCTAAGAAAAGATCTAAGGTGAAAAGCGCTGGAAGAAGCAGTCAAAAATACGCAGCACTGTTCATCCGCGGTTCATTCGCGGTCGCGGATGAACCGCGAAAAAAGAGGCATTATAAAGTTTGACTGTTCGCGGTTGGCTCGAGGCCACGAACGAATCGCGAAAGCCGGCACCCAGTTCTCCTAATTGGATTCGAATTTAGTTTTCTAAGCCCTAAAACCTCTATATAAACTCCTAGTTTGCCCCATAGAGGCATGTTGTCTTTAATTCATTACTTTTGCAAGATATTTAGTAAGAGAGAATCCTCTCAAACACCTTCTTTTATTTTATATCAATTATTTCTTTATGATTTCAATTATTATTCTTGTTTCTTCAAGCATGAGTAGCTAAATCCTTTTCTAAGGTTTTGATGGAACCTATTGAGTGATGAACTTATCGTTTATGTGATTACAAATTGTGAATTAGATTTCTATTTGTTCAACTTCATTCTTGTTGTAGTTAATTGGTAGACGTCCCAATTAGCAGTGCCTATTTAGTGTGCATAACTTGGAAAAGAGTGCATAGTTAGGTTTATTGTTGAACAACACCACACCTAGGTTATTGGAGGAATCTACAACTTTAGGCGTAAAGACGGGGTTAGGAATAACGAAGTCTTGGGTGCAATCTTAAGTGAACTATTCAAATTAAAGCTAGCTAGGGTAGCTCGGGAGAGTGCACTAGTAAATTATTGTAATTGCTCGGGAGAGGGTTATGATACATATACCGTTCATGATTGATAGAATATATTAACAATTTGTATGAGCATAACGATAAGGGATTCCATCAATAGGGGAAATCATTACATTAGTCCTTCTGCATATTATTTTATTCAACATTCAATTCTTTATTTTAAGCATTCTTAATTCTTGCAAGTAGTAGTTCGAAAATCATACACAAATATATTCTAAATTTTGGGAACTTGATTTAGAAGTACTCTTGGGTTGTGAAAGTTGTGATTGATAGGTTAATTCTCTATGGGATCGATCATGGACTTATTAGACCAAGTTATATTGACTACGACTGTTGCTTGGACGTGAATCAATGATACCCCTGCTGATTGTTGAAATTTTGAGGTCTACTATATGGAGCCATGTTGATTGGTGGCCTCATACCTGCTGCATTATATTATTGCTCTGGAGGCCTGTACTTCTGTGGAGCCTACTGACCCCAACTCTGATTACCCTGTCGTTGCCCTACATAATTTATTACGTAGTTCATATCTTCATGCTGGTGATGATGTTCTTCGTCTGCAGCCCATGGATTACCTATGAGTTGGCTAATGCAAGATGTGCATAAACTACCATTGGTAGTGTCTACAATGTGAACTTGTTGCTTGACACCAGATTCTTCCACCTTATTTGTCAAGATTCTAATTTGTGTCAATAAAGTTGCCATGTTCTCCTCTATAGTGTTAGATGGATTCGACGGTATAGATTGTACCACTGGAGTGATAGGAGCATTCCTTGTCGTCCACCCAGAGTTTTGAGCCATCTTGTCTAGGAAATTCTGACCTTCCCTCTAAGTCTTGCTCAGAACAACCCCACCTGCTGAAGCATCTACAATATTCTTCATACTATCTAAAAGCCCCATGTAGAACCTTTGACCCAACATCTAATCAGGAATCCCATGGTGAGGACACCTAATAAGCATACCTTTGAATCTGCCCCAAGTTTCATGTAATGTCTCCATTGGTTTCTACTTGAAACTCACAATCTCATCAATTTGCTGAACTGTCTTGTTAGGTGGATGAAACTTGTTGTGGAATTGCTTGACCAACTCATCCCAAGTTGCAATAGATTTTACGGGGAGTGAGTTTAGCCATACGTGCGCAGCCCCTGTAACTGAGAACGGTAATAGCAATAGGCTGATGGCTTCCGGTGTCACATTCGGTCGCCTCTGCGTCTTGCATATAGAGAGAAAGTTCTTCAGGTGATGTTGTGGATCTTCAACCTGAGTCCTAGAGAATAATCCCTTATTTTGCAACAAGTGTAGCATGTTGTTAGTAATCTAGAAAGACTCAACTTGAATCGTGGCACAATAATGGAAGTTGCCAAATTATTCGCTGTTGGTTGTGCCCAGTCATATAGAGCACCTTCATGTGCCTCTTGCGCCTCCTGTGCGTTCAACACCGCTTGCTGTTTTGGTCGTTCACGTCTCCTATGTCGAAATATAGTTTGATTGGTTGCTGGGATTGCTGAATTTGTTTGATTGCACTGTTACGTGCCCGAAAAGTTTGTTCTGGATCTGAGAGTCCTTCAATTAGCTCTCTAGTCCTTGCAGATTTTCTAGGCATGCACTTGAGTACCCAATTCAACAACGTCAAAATTTTCAATGTAAAGTGTAGAAAGAACCTGACTACAGAAGAATCTTGTAGTTTTGTCAACGGCAATTTATAATTGCGTTAGTTCCCCTGCAAAGGCGGAAAAATTGATTCACGTCCAAGCAACGGTCGTAGTCAATATAACATTGTCAAATATGTCCATAATCGATCCCACATGGAATTAACCTACCAACTGCAACTTTCACAACCCAAGAACACTTATGAAGCAAGTTCCCATACTTTGAGTATATATTTGTGAAGGTTTTCTAACAACTAACTTTTGCAAGAATTAAATATTTAAAAGAAAGAATTGAATGTTGGGTAAATAATATAGAGAAAGACTAAGGTATTGATTTCCCCTATTGATGGAATCCCTTCTGTTTATGCTCATACAAATTGTTAATATATTCTATCAATCATGAACGCTATTTTTACCGTAATTCTCTCCCAAGCAACTACCATAATTTACTAGTGCACTCTCCTGATCTACCCTAGCTAGCTTTAATTTGAATAGTTCACTTTAGATTGCACCTAAGACTTCGTTATTCCTAATCCCGCCTTTACGCCTAAAGTTATATATTCCTCCAATAACCTAGGTGTGGTGTTGTTCAACAATATACCTAAATATGCACTCTTTTGCATGTTATGCAATCTAAATAGGCACAACTAATTGGGGATCCTACCAATTAACTTCAACAAAAACGAAGTTGAACAAATAGAAATCTAGCTAACAATTTGTAATCACATAAACGAGAAGTTCATTACTAAATAGGTTCCATCAAAACCTTAGATAAAGAATTAGTTACTCATGATCAAAGAAACAAGAATAATAATTGAATTCATAATCAAAGAATCAATATAAAAGAAACAAATAAGTAGAGAGAGTTCTTTCTTACTAATTATCTTGCAAAATGTGGAATAATACAATGCTTGCCTCTCTTGGGCGAAATCTAGGCTTATATAGAGGGGTTAGATCTTAAAAATTCAGTTTTTACAAAGTTGGCCTTCAAACTTTCGGCAGCATTCGCGGTTCGTTCGCGGTTGCGAACGGACCGCGAAAAATCAGGCTCTCTGAAGTTCAAAAATCTTCTGGAGGTTTCTTTTTTCGCGGTTAATTCGCGGTCGCGATTGAACCGCGATTTTTCACCCTGTTCCGTTTGGAATTTGGAAAAATGCAAAGCATAAAGGTTTTATCCCTTTGTGTTAGATTTCCAACCATATATTATGGATCCAAAATGGAGTTCCAGGCGAAAGGTTATGTCCAATTTACTAGACAATGCGCAATATGCCTCATCTATTCTTCGCTTGTGCTAAACTATCAAATTTGACCCCCGAACACGATCCCGGCTTAATTCCTTGAGCTTTTACTCAGAGTTCAGAGCTCCAAATCACTTAAATTTATTCCATAACATCTATATAGCTCGGAATCACACCTTCACGACTATTTTCATCATAGTTTCTTAACATGTACCACACTTTGGCCTTTTTCACCATCTTTTGATTCCAAAACTTGCTCTTTTAGTGTTCATTAGCTCATGTGTACCTATAACACACTAAGAACACTAATAAAAGCATTTTGTCATCATAAACAATATCAAAACAATAATAAAGCATGATTATTTAGGGCATAAATATAGTCAAATTCACCTATTATCAGGCACATATCAGGACATGTCAGGATGTCGCAGGGCATGCTAGGGCGTGGCCATGGCACGGGTTAGGAAGTTACAGGATATGGCCACAAGACGTGTTAGGACGTCACAGGATGTAGTCATGGCACGGGTCAGGACGTGACAGGACATTACCATGGCATAATTCAGAACGTCACAGGACATGGAAGGGCGTGGGCATGCCACGGGTCAGGACGTATCAGGATGTCGCAATACGTGGCAACATAACGTGTCAATACATGGCAGGATGTGGGCATGGCACTGGTCGGGACGTGTCAGGACATGGCCATGGAATGTTTTAGGACGTGTCAGGATGTCGTAGGACATTGCAGGGCATGACCATGGCACGGGTCAAGACGTGTCAGGACTTGGCAAGACATGGCCACAGGACATGGAAGGACGTGGCCATGGCATGGGTCAAGACGTGTCAAGACATGGCCATGGCATGTTTTAGGACGTGTCAGGACATTGCAAGACATGGTAGGGCATTGCCATGGTACAGGTTAGGACGTGTCAGGATATTACAGGATGTGGCCAGAGGACGTGTCAGGACGTCGCAGAACATAGCAGGACCTAGGCATGGCACAAGTTAGGACGTGTCAGGACATGGCCATGGAAATATTTAGGACGTGTCAGGATGTTGTGGGACATGGCACGGGTCAGGACGTGTAAGGACATTGCAGGGCGTGGACATTATATATGTCAGGACGTCGTAGGACATGGTATGACGTGGGCATGGGATGGGCTTCGATGTGTCTGGACATGGCCATGGCACGCTTTAGGAAATGTCATGATGTAGCACGATATGGTAGGGCGTGGCCATGACACGGGTTAGGACATGTTAGGACGTCGCACGACGTGGCCACAGGACGTGTCAGGACGTGGGCATGGCACGAGTCTGGACGTGTCAGGACATGGCCATGGTACATTTCAGGATGTGTCAGGATGTTATAGGACATGGTAGGGCATGGCCATGTAATGGGTCAGGATGTTGCAGGACGTGGCCACAGGATGTGTTAAGACATCGTAGGGCATGGTAGGATAAGGGTGTGGCACGGGTTAGGACATGGCCATGGCACGTGTAAAGGCGTGTCAAGATGTTGCAGGACATTGCAGGGAGTGGCCATGGGACGGGTCAGGACAGGACAGGATGTGGCTACAGAACGTGTCAAGACGTCAGAGGACATGGAAGGACGTAGGGGTGGTACGGGTCAAAATGTGTCAAAATATAGGTACGGGTCAAGACGTGTCTGGACGTGGCCACAGGACGTGTCAGGACATCGCATGACAAGGAAAGACGTGGGCATGTCATGTGTAGAGACATGTTAGGACATGGCCATGTCATGTTTCAGGATGTGTCAGGACATCGCATGACATGCCAGGGCAAAGCCATGGCATGGGTCAGGACGTTGCAGGACGTGTCAGGATGTGACATGGCAGGACGTGAGCATGATAGGTCACGACATGTCAGGACATGGCCATGGCACATTTTAGGACGTGTTAGGACGTCACAGGACATGGCAGGGTGTGCCCATGGCACGGGTCAGGATGTGTCAGGACATTGGACATCACATGACATGGAAGGACGTGGGCATGGCACGGGTTAGGACAGGCCAGGATATCACCATTGTTCATTTCAGGATGCGTCAGGACACCATAAGATATGGCAGTGTGTAGCCATGGCACGGGTCAGGATGTGTTACGACATCGTAGGATGTGTCCACATAACATGTTAGGACATGGCAAGACATAGGCATAGCACGTGTCAGGACGTCTTAGGACATGGCCATGGCTTGTTTAGGGACGTGCCAGGATGCCGTATGACATGGCAGGGTGTGGCCATGGCACAGGTCAAGACGTCACAAGACGTGGCTACAGGATGTTTTAGGATATCACAGGACATGGCAGGACAAGGGCATGGCACGGGTAAGGACCTGTCAGTACATGTCCATGGCATGTGTCAGGATGTAGTAAGACATGACAGGGCGTGGCCATGGCATGGGTCAAGACGTGTCACGACATTGTAGGACGTGGCTATAGGACGTGTCCAGACTTTGAAGGACATGGAAGAACGTGGGTAGCACATGGGTCAGTACATGTCAAGACATGTCCATGGCACGAGGAAGGATGTGTCAGGACATCACAGGACATTACAGGGCGTGGCCAAGGCACAGGTCAGGATGTGTTAGGTTGTCATAGGACGTGCCTGGATGACGTGTTAGGACGTTGTAGGACATGGCAGGACTTAGCCATGGCACGGGTCAAGGCATGTCAAGACATGGACATGGCACGGGTTAGGACATGTCAGGACGTCATAGGACATGCAGGGCGTGGCCATGACATGGGTCAGGATGTGTCAGGACGTTGCAGGACGTGCCTACAGGATGTGTTAGTACGTCAGAAGACATGGCAGAACGTGGACACGATGTGTCAGGACATGGCCACAACATATTTTAGGATGTATCGGGATGTCACAGGACATTGCAGGGCGTGGCCATGGCACGGGTCAGGACGTCGCAGGACATGGCCATCAGAGGTGTCAGGACGTCGCAGGACATGGTAGGAAAAAGGCATGGCACGGGTCAGGATGTGTCAGGACATGGCTATGGCACATGGCACGGCATGGCCAATGCACAGGTCAGGACATGTCAGGACGTCGTAGGATGTGGCTATAGGATGTGTTAGAATGCTGCATGACATGGAAGGACGTGGGCATGGCACGGGTCGGGACGTGCCATAAGATGGCTATGGCATGGGTCAGAACATGTCAGGACGTCACAGGATATGGCAGGGTGTAGCCATGGCACAGGTCAGGATGTGTTACGACATCGTAAGTTGTGTCCACCGGACATGTCGGGACATGGAAAGACATAGGCATATCACGGGTCAGGACGTCTTAGGACATAACCATGGCATGTTTAGGGACGTGTCAGGATGCTGCAGGACATGGCTGGGTGTGGCCATGGCGCGGGTCAAGACGTCACAAGACGTGGCTACAAGATGTGTTAGGATATCACAGGACATGGCAGGACAAGGGCTTGGCATAGGTAAGGATATGTCAGTACATGTCCATGGTATGTGTCAAGATGTAGTAGGACATGGTAGGGCATGGCCATGGCATGGGTCAGGACGTGTCACGACATTGTAGGACGTGGCTATAGGACATGTCTGAAATTTGAAGGACATGGCAGAACGTGGGTAGCACATGGGTCAGGACGTGTCAAGACATGACCAGGGCACGAGGCAGGATGTGTCAGGACATCCCAGGACATTACAGGGCATGGCCAAGGCACGGGTCAGGATGTGTCAGGTTGTCATATAACGTGCGTGCATGACGTGTTAGGATGTTGTAGGACATGGTAGGACGTAGGCATGGCACAGGTCAAGACATGGACATGGCATGGGTTAGGAAATGTCAGGACGTCATAGGACATGGTAGGGCGTGGCCATGACACGGGTCAGGACATGTCAAGACGTTGCAAGACGTGCCTACATGACGTGTTAGTACGTCACAAGACATGGTAGAACGTGGGCACGACGTGTCAGGACATGGCCACAACACATTTTAGGATGTGTCAGGATGTCGAAGGACATTGCAGGTCATGGCCATGGCACGGGTCAGGACGTCGCAGGACGTGGCCATAGGAGGTGTCAGGACGTCGTAGGACATGGTAGAAAAAGGGTGGCACGGGTTAGGACATGTCAAGACATGGCTATGGCATATGTTAGGATGTGTTAGGACGTCGCAGGACATGGCAGGGCGTGTCCATGGCACGGGTCTGAAAGTGTCAGGACATTGTAGGATGTGGCCATAGGACGCGTCAGAACGTCGAGGAACATGGCAGGATGTGGGCATGGCACGGGTCAGGACGTGTAAGAACATGGTCATGGCATGTATTAAGACGTGTCAAGATGTCGCAGGATGTGGCAGGGCGTGGCCACTGCTAGGGTCAAGACGTGTTAGGATGTCGCAGGATGTGTCAGGACATGGCAGGACACGGGCTTGGCATGGGTCAGGACATGGCCATGGCACGTTTCAGGAAGTGTCAGGATGTCGCAGGACAAGGTAGGGTGTGACCATGGCACGGTTTAGGACATCGCAGGACGTGGCGACAAGATGTGTCAGGATGTCGCAAGACAAGGACATGGTACATGTCAAGTTATGTTAGGACATGTCCATGGCACGTGTCCGTACATCGCATGACGTGTTAGGACATGGAAGGACGTGGACATTTCCCAGGTCAAGACGTGTCAGCACTTGGCCATGTCACATGTCAGGATGTGTCAAGACGTTGTAGGACATGGTAGAGCGTGCCTATAGCACGGGTCAGGATATGTTAGGATATCACAGGACGAGGCCACAAGACCTGTCAAGACATGGTAGGATGTGGTCATGGCATGTGTCAGGTGGTGTCAGGACATGGCCATGGCACATTTTAGGACGTGTCAAGACATGGCCATGGAAAATATCAAGACGTGTCAGGACGTCGGAGGACTTGAAAGGGTGTGGCCATGCCACGGGTCAGGACGTGTCAGGACATCGTAGGACGTGTCAGGACATGGTAGGACGTAGGCATGACACAGGTCAGGATGTGTCAGGATATGGCGATGGCACATGTCAGGAAATTTTAGGACGTCGTAAGACATGGCAGGACGTGGGCATGTCATGGGTCAGGACGTGTTAGGACATGGCCATGGCACGTGTCAAGACACCGCTTGACATGGAAGGGTATGTCCATGGAACGGGTTAATACGTGTTAGGACGTCGCATGACATCATGATATGGCCATGGCACGTTTTAGGACGTGTCAGGACGTCGTAGGACATGGCAAGGCATCACCATGGCATGAGTCAGGATGTGTCAGGATGTTGCAAGATGTAGCCACAGGACGTGGCAAGATGTGGGCATGGCATGGGTCAGGACATGGCCATGGCACGTTTAGGGATGTGTTAGGATATCGCAGGACATGGCAGGGTGTGGCAATGGAACACATCAGCATGTTGCAGGACGTGGCTACAGGATGTGTCAGGACTTCACAGGATATAGCAGGACAAAGGCATGGCATGGGTCATGATGTATCAGGACATAGCCATGGAACGTGTCAGGACATCGCAGCACATGGCAAGGCATGTCAAAGGCACAGGTTAGGATGTGTTGGGACGTTGTAGGATGTGGCTAAAGGACGTGTCAGGACGTTGCAGGACACGACAGGACATGGGCATGGCACTGGTGAGAACGTGTCAAGACATGGCCATGGAATGGGTTAAAACATGGCAAGATGTGGGCATGTCACAGGTGTGGAAGTGTAAGCACATGGCCATGGAACATTTTAGGATGTGTTAGGACGTCACAAGACATGCCAAGGTATGGCCATGGCATGGGTCTGGACGTGTCAGGATATTGTAGGAAGTGGCCACATGACGTGTCACGACATCGCAGGACGTAGAAGAATGTGGGCAAGGAATGGGTCAGGACATGTCAAGACATGGTCATGGCACATTTTAGGACGTGTCACGATGTGATAGGACATGGCAGGGGGTGGCCATGGCACGGTCATGACATGTTAGGACGTGTTAGGACATGGTAGGACGTGGGCATGGCACTAGTCAGGACGTGTCAAAACATGGCCATGGCACGTTTCAGGATGTCGTAGGACATGGCAGGGCATGGCCATGGCACGGGTCAGGATGTTCTATGACACGGCCATAGGAAGTGTCATGACATCGCAGGACATGGCAGGACAAAGGCATGGCACGGGTCCGGATGTGTCAGGTCATGGCCATGGCAGGGCGTGGCCATGGCATGGGTTAGGACATGTCAGGACATTGCATGACGTGGCCATAGGATGTTTCAGCACATCAAGGGACATAGTACAATGTGGGAATGGAATGAGTCAAGACATGGCCATGGAATGGGTCAAGACATGGCAAGATGTGGGCATGTCACAGGTGTGGAAATGTCAGCACATGGCCATGGAACATTTTAGGATGTGTTAGGACGTCACAAGACATGCCAAGGTATGGCCATGGCATGGGTCTGGACGTGTCAGGATATTGCAGGAAGTGGCCACATGACGTGTCACGACATCGCAGGATGTAGAAGAACGTGGGCAAGGAATGGGTCAGGACGTGTCAAGACATGGTCATGGCACATTTTAGGACGTGTCAGGATGTAATAGGACATGGCAGCGGGTGGCCATGGCACGGGTCATGACATGTTAGGACGTGTCAGGACATGGCAGGACGTGGGCATGGCACTAGTCAGGACGTGTCAAAACATGGTCATGGCACGTTTTAGGATGTCGTAGGACATGGCAGGGCGTGGCCATGGCACTGGTCAGGATGTTCTATGACATGGCCATAGGAAGTATCATGACGTCGCATGACATGGCAGGATAAAGGCATGGCACGGGTTCGAATGTGTCAGGTCTTGGCCATGGCAGGGCGTGGCCTTGGCATGGGTCAGGACGTGTCAGGACATTGCAAGACGTGGCCATAGGATGTTTCAGCACATCAAGGGACATAGTAAAACGTGGGAATGGAATGGGTCAAGACGTGTTAGGATGTCGTAGGACATGGCAGGTCGTTTTCATGACATGGGTCATGACATGTTAGGACGTCACAAGACGTGCCTACAAGACACGTTAGGACGTCGCAAGACATGGTAGGATGTGTCAAGACATGGCTATAGCATATTTAAGGATGTGTCAGAATGTCGCAGGACATCGCAGGGCGTGGCCATGGCATGGGTCAAGACATCAGAGGATATCGCCACAGTATGTGTTAGGACATCACAGGACATGGCAGGACAAGGGCATGGCACGAGTCTGGATGTGTCAGGACATAGCTATGTCATATGTTAGGACGTGTAATTATTTCGTAGGATATGGTAGGGCGTGGCGATGGCACTGGTCTGGATGTGTCAGTACATTGCAGGACGTGTCAGAACATTGCAGGACATGGCCACATGATGTGTCAGGACGTCGAGGGACATTGCAAGATGTGGGTATGGCACATGTTAGAACGTGTCAGGACATGGCCATGGCACGTATCAGGACTTGTCAGGATGTCGCAGGACATGGCAGGGCATGGCTATTGCAAGGGTCAGGACGTGTCAGGACATGGCAGGACGTGGGCGTGGCATGGGTCAGGACATGTCAGGACATGGCTATGGCACGTTTAAGGAAGTGTCAGGATGTCGAAGGACATGGCAGGGTGTGGCCATGGCATGGGTCAGGACATCATAGGACATGGCCATAGGGTGTGTCAGGACGTTGCAAGACAAGGACATGGCACAGGTCAGGTTGTGTCAGGACATGTCCATGGCATGTGTTAGGATGTTGCAGGACGTGTCAGGACAAGGTAGGACGTCGGCATGGCATAGGTCAAGATGTGTCAGCACATGGCCATGGCACATGTCAGGACATGTCAAGACGTCGTAGGACATGGTAGGGCGTGACCATGACACGGATCAGGTTGTGTTAGGATGTCGTAGGATGAGGCCACAAGACCTGTCAAGACATGATAGGATGTGGGCATAGCACAGGTCAGGTCGTGTCAGGACACGTCCATGGCATGTTTCAGGACGTGTCAAGACATTTCAGGAAATGGTACGACATGGCCATGGCACGGGTCATGATGTGTCAGTACATTGCAGGACATCGCCACATGATGTGTTAGGACATCGTAGGACATGGAAGGACATAGGTATGACACGAGTCATGACGTGTCAGGACACAGCCATGACACATTTTTTTATGTGTCAGGACGTCGCAGGACAACGCCATAGGATGTGTCAGGACATTATAAGATGTGGGCATGGCATGGGTCAGAATGTGTCAGGACATGGCCCGAGGGCATTTAGGGACATGTAAGGATGTCGGACGACATGGTAGGGTGTGGCCATGGCACAGGTCAGGACGTCGGAGGATGTGGCTCAGGATGTGTTTGGACGTCATAGGACATGGCAGGACAAGGGCATCGTATGGGTTAGGACGTGTCAGGATAGGGTCATGGCACATGTCAGGACGTCGCAGGACATAGCAGGTCATGGCCATGGAATGGGTCAAGACGTCACAAGACGTGGCTACAGGACGTGTCAAGACATTGCCGGACATGACACGACATGGGTATGGCACGGGTCAGGACGTGTCAAGAGACGGCCATGGCATAGGTAAGGACATGTCAGGGCATTGCAGGACATGGCCACAAGATGTGTCAGGACATCGCAGGATATGGCAGGACGTGGGCTTGTCGCAGGTGTGGACGTCTTAGGACATGGCCATGTCACGTTTCAGTATGTTTTAGGACATTGCAGGACATGCCAGAGAATTGCCATGGCATGGGCCAGGACGTGTCAGGATGATGCAGAACATGGCCTTAAGACGTATCAGGATAGGGCAGGACGTGGGCATGGCACGGGTCAGGACATGGCCGTGGCACATTTCAGGACATGCGGGGACGTAGCAGGACATGGCGAGGCATTGCCATGGCATGGGTCAGGACGTGTCAGGACGTCACAAGACGTGGCCACAGGACGTGTTAGGACATGGCAGGACGTGGGCATGGCACGGGTCAGGACATGGCTATGGCACGTTTTAGGATGTATTAGGATGTTGTGGGATATGGCAGGGCATGGCCATGTCATTGGTAAGGTCGTCGCAGGATGTGGCGAAATGATGTGTCAAGACGTCACAGGCCATGGCAAGACAATGGCATGGCATGGGTCAGGACGTGTCAGGTCATGGACATGGCACGTGATAGGACATGTCAGGACGTTGCAGGACATGGCAGGGTGTGACCATAGTATGAGTCTGGACATGGCCACGCACGTGATAGGATGTGTCAGGACATCGCAGGAAATGGCAGGGCATGGCCATAGCACGGGTCAGGACGTGTCAGGACATTGTAGGACATGGCTACTGGATGTGTCAGGACGTGGCAGGACATGGCATGACAAGGGCATGGCACGGGTCAGGATGTGTTAGGACATTTCCATGGCATGTGTCAGGATGTGTCATGATGTCATAGGACATGACAGGGCGTGGCCATGGCACGTGTCAGGACGTCACAGTAAGTGGCTACGAGATGTGCTAGGACATCACAGGACATGGTATACCGTGGGCATGGCACGACTCAGGACGTTAAAAGGTACATCCATGCACGGGTCAGGACGTTTCAGGACATCATAGGATATGGCCACATGACGTGTCACGATGTCACAGAACATGGCAGGATGTGGGCATGTCAGAAGTTTGTACATTTTAGGATGTGGCCATGGCACGTTTGGGACGTTTCAGGACGTCACATGACATGCGATGGTGTGGCCATGCCACGGGTCAGGACGTATCAGGACATCGTAGGACATGGCAGGACGTGAGCATGGCATGGGTAAGGACGTATCAGGACATGGCCATAGCACGTGTTAGGATGCCGTAGGACATGTTAGGACATCATAGGACGTGTAAGGACATGGCAGGATATGTGCATGGAACGTGTCAGGAAATTGTAGGACTTGGCAGGACGTGGGCATGTCACTAGTCTGGACGTGTCAAGACATGGCCATGACAAATTTCAGGACGTGTCCGGATGTCGCATGACTTGAAATGGTGTGGCCATGCCATGGGTCGGGACATGTTAGGACATGGTAGGATGTGGGCATGGCATGGGTCAAGATGTGTCAGGACATGGCCATGGCATGTGTCAGGACGTTTCAGGATGTCGCAGGACATGGCAGGACGTAGGCATGGCAGGGGTCAGGACGTGTTACGATGTGGCCATGGCACGTGTAAGGACACTGCAGGACATGTTAGGGTATGGCCATGATACGGGTCGGGACGTGTCAGGACGTTGCAGGACATTGTTAGACGTGGCTACATGATGTGTAGGACATGGCAGGACATGGGAATGGCATGGGCCAAGACGTGTCAGGAGATGGCCATGGCATGTTTCAAGATGTGTCAGGACATCACAGGATAAGGCCACAGGACGTGGGCATGGCACAGGTCAAGACATGTCAGGACATGGCCATGGCACGTTTCAGAACATGTCAAGACGTCGCAGGACATGGCAGGGCACGACAATGGCATAGTTCAGGATGTCTAAGGACATTGTAGGATGTGGCCATTGGACATGTTAGGACGCCACAGGACATGGGCAAGGAACAAGTCAGGGCGTGTCAAGATATGGCCATGGCACGTTCAGGATGTGTCAGGATTTCGTAGGACATGGCAGGGCATGGCCATGGCACGGGTCAGGATGTGTCAGGACATCACAAGATGTAGCCACAGGACGTGCTAGGACATGGCAAGACGTGGGCATGGCACGGGCCAGGACACGACCATGTCACGTTTACGGACGTTTCCAGATATCACAGGACATGGCAAGGCATTGCAATGGCACACGTCAGGATGTTGCAGAACGTGGCCACAGGATATGTCAGGATGTCACAGAATATAGCAGGACAAAGGCATGTCACAGGTCAGGATGTGTCAGGACATAGCCATGGCACGTGTCAGGATTTGTCAAAACATTGCAGGACATGGCAGGGCGTGTCCAAGGAACATGTTAGTACGTGTTCGGACGTTGTAGGATGATAATAGGTGAACTTGACTATAATTATGCACTAGATAATCACACTTTATTGTTGAATTAAAGTTGTTTAACCATTGGATGCTAAAAGAGCTATTTTGGAGTCACATGTTGATGAAAAGGCCAAGTGAAGAGTTGAAGTGAAGTGCGCTTGAAAAATTAAAGAAGAATCCGAAGTACTGTTCATTCGCGGTTCACTCGCGACCGCGGATGAACCGCGAGAAATCAAGCTCTCTGAACTTTTCAGAAGAATCAGAGGAATGCTCTATTCGCGGTTCGGCCGCGGCCGCGGATGAACCGCGGAAGGTGCAGCAGAATGTTTTCCTAGTTGTGCACAAATTTAGTTTTTTATCCCTAAAACCTCTATATAAACTCCTAGTTCGCCCAATAGAGGCAAGTTGTCTATTTTTCACTACTTTTGCAAGACAATTAGTAAGGGAGAACTCTTTCAACTCATTCTTTTATTTTATATCAAGTATTTATTTATGAATTCAATTATTATTCTTGTTTCTTTGAGCATGAGTAGCTAAATCCTTTTTTAATGTTTTGATGGACCCTATTGAGTGATGAACTTATCATTTATGTGATTACAAATTGTTAGCTAGATTTCTATTTGTTCAACTTCATTGTTATTGTAGTTAATTGGTAGAGCTCCTGATTAGCTGTGCCTATTTAGTGTTCATAACTTGGAAAAGAGTGCATATTTAGGTATATTGTTGAAAAATACCACACCTAGGTTATTGGAGGAATCTATAACTTTAGGCGTAAAGACGGGGTTAGGAATAACGAAGTATTGGGTGAAATCTTAAGTGAACTATTCACATTAAAGCTAGCTAGGGTAGCTCGGGAGAGTGCACTAGTAAATTATTGTAATTGCTCGGGAGAGGGTTACGATAAAAATAACGTTCATGATTTATAGAATATATTAACAATTTGTATGAGCATAACGATAAGGGATTCCATCAATAGGGGAAATCAATACCTTAGTCCTTCTCCACTTTATTTTAATCAACATTCAATTCTTTCTTTTATTTTAATCAACATTCAATTATTTCTTTTAAAGCCTTTTTAATTCTTGCAAATGTAGTTAGTCGAAAACTCACTCAAACATATACTTGAAATTTTGGGAACATGATTCGGAAGTACTCTTGGGTTGTGAATGTTGTAAGTGGTAGGTTAATTCCCTGTGGGATTGATTCTGAACTTATTAGACCAGGTTGTATTGACTACGACCGTTGCTTGGACGTAAATCAATTTTGGCGCCGTTGCCGGGGAATTAACGGAATTATCAATTGCCATTGACAGAACTCCAAGATTCTTGTGTAGTCAGGTTCTTTCTACACTTTAAATTGAATATTTTGATGGTTGTTGATTTGGGTACTCAGGTGCATGCCTAGAAAATCTACAACGACTGGAGAACTAATTGAAGGACTCTCAGACCCCGAGCAAAGTTTTCGGGCACTTAACATGGCTATCAAACAAATTCAGCAATCTCAACAACCAATAAAACGTGACTTAGACATGGGTGACGTAAACGAACCAAACCAGCAAGCTGGGTTAAATATGCAAGAGGCACATGAAGGTGCACTATATGACTGGGCACAACCCACAGCGGATAATTTGGCAACTGCCATTGTTGTTCCAGCAATTCAAGCTGAGTCTTTCTAGATTACTAACAACATGCTACACTTGTTGCAAAACAAGGGATTATTCTCTGAGTCTCAGGTTGAAGATCCACAGTAGCACCTGAAGACCTTTCTCTCGATATGCAAGACACAGAGGCAACCGAGTGTGACTCCGGAAGCCATTAGATTATTACTCTTTCCGTTCTCAGTTACAGGAGCTACACAGGTATGGCTAAACTCACTCCCCATAAACTCTATTGCAACATGGGATGAGTAAGTCAAGCAATTCCACAACAAGTTTCATCCACCTAATAAGACAGCTAAACAAATTGATGAGGTTGTGAGCTTCCAGCATAAACCAATGGAGACATTACATGAAACTTAAGGCAGATTCAATGGTATGCTTGTTATGTGTCTTCACAATGGGATTCCTGAGTAGATGTTGGGTCAAAGGTTCTACATGGGGCTTTCAGACAATATGAAGAATATTATAGATGCTTTCAACAGGTGGGGCTTTTCTGAGCAAGACTTGGAGAGAGGGCCAAAATGTGCTAGACAAGATGGCTCAAAATTCTGGGTGGATGACCAAGAATGCTCCTATCACACCTGTGGTACACTCTGTACCTCTAAATCCACCCAGCACTATGGAGAAGAACATGTCAACCTTATTAACACAAATGAGCATCCTGACAAAGAAGGTGGAAGAATATGGGGTCAAGAAGCAGGTTCACATTGTAGCTACTACCATTAGTGGTTTATGCACATCTTGCATTAGCCAGCCCATAGGTAATCCATGGGTTGCAGATGAGGAACATCATCATCAGCATGAAGATATGAACTATGTAGCAAATTATGGAGGGTATAGAAAGGGTAATCCAAGTTGGGGGCAGCAGGCTCCACAGTAGTACAGGCCTCCACAACTACAGTATAATGCAGCAGGTGTGAGGCCACCACACAACATGGCTCCATATCCTAGACCTCAGAATTTCGGAAATCAGCAGCAGGGATACCATCCACCTCCACCACAACATGGGGGTAGACATGACGATGGGTTTGCAAGGTTGGAAGCTATGATGCAGCAGGTAATTGGGTCAAATGCCAAAACCAATGAGGGGATAGATGCACATGATGCAACCATCAAGAATATTGAAGTACAGGTGGGCCAGGTTGCTATGTCTTTCAACAATCGTCCTCAAGGGACGTTGCCTGCAGATACACAAACAAACCCAAATGACCAAGTACCAAAGCAGCTGATGGCAGTGACTCTGAGAAGTGGTAGAGATCTTGATACTGAGAAATGAAGAGAGAAAATCGACACACAGGCTGAGACACTCACTCCAGTGCCTATTGAATTGGATGAGTCCACAGGATTGACAGATGTTACAGTCCAGCTAGTTGCTTAAAAAAGAGGCACAGCGGGGAACGGAGAAAGTAGTTGAACAAGTAGAGCAGCAGGTTGAAGAGAAAGTGATGAAAAATAAAAGTCACAAGTCATTGGGAAGAAGAGGCCTCCACCACCATTTCCCCAAAGGTTGTCCAAGCACCAGAAAGAAGAGCAATACAAAAAGTTCTCTGATATGCTCAAGCAAATCTAGGTAAACATTCCTTTAATTGAAGCTTTGAAAGAAATGCCTGGGTATGCTAAGATGATGAAAGACTTGATGTCGCTGAAATTTGTTTTCCAAGACTTGGCCACCGTAACCCTTACCCAGAATTGTAGTGCAGTGGTCTCCAGACCCATTGCTGAGAAGCTCTCTGATTCAGGTAGATTCACCATCCCATGCACTATAGGGAATTTTGCCTCTGCAAAGGCATTGTGTGAGTTGGGGGCGAGCATTAATCTCATGCCATTGGTTATTTATAAGAGGCTAGGCATTGGAGAGTTAGGCCTACCTCTATGTTATTACAACTTGCTGAGATCTAGTTGATTATGAGACTGGGGAACTCAAGATGAGGTTGAATGATGAGGAGATCATATTCAATGTACAAAAATCCATAAGACGCCCTAGTGAGTTCGCGAATTGCTCTCTTATTCATGCGGTTGATGTGATATTGGAGACAGACGATGCAGAGTTGACCATTGAGATCCACTTCAAGCATGCCTGATGAACATGGAGGAGGTAAATGGTAAAAGTTTAGCAGAATGGGTACTATCTCTGGAAGGCAAGGGGTTTTGGGAGAGAGAGCTTGAATTCGAGCCTCTACACTTAGAGAAAAGAGAGACTCCTCCTGCAAAACCATCCATAGAAGAGCTACCAAAGCTTGAGATTAAACCACTACCATGGCATCTCAGGTATGAATTTCTAGGTCCTAACTCCACTTTACCTGTTATTGTCTCATCTAGTTTGTTGGATGTGCAGGGTCAAAAGCTTATATAGGTACTAAAAGAATGCAAGACTGCCATTGGGTGGACCATGGCAGAAATAAAGGGGATCAGCCCCGCATAATGCATGCATAAAATTCTCCTGGAAGAAGGACACAAACCTTCCAGGGAACATCAAATAAGGGTGAACCCAAACATGAAGGAAGTGGTGAAGAAAGAGGTAATAAAGTGGCTAGACGCGGGAATCATTTTCCCAGTCTCCGACCTTCATTGATCAGCTGCTTGACAGGTTGGCAGGGAGGTCACACTTTTGCTTTCTGGATGGATACTCGAGGTACAATCAAATCTCCATAGCCCCCTATGATAGAGAGAAGACCTCATTCACATGCCCTTATGGCATTTTTTCGTTCAGGAGGATGCCATTCGGACTATGCAATGCACGTGCCACATTCCAAAGGTGCATGATGGCCATTTTCACCAACATGGTGGAAGACATTATGGGGTGTTCATGGATGATTATTCAGTGGTAGGGAATGCATTCGATGAATGCCTTGTCAATCTGACAAGAATGCTGAAATGGTGCAGGGAAACAAACTTAGTGCTAAACTGGGAGAAGTTCCATTTAATGGTACAAGAAGGTATAGTATTGGGGCATTGGGTTTCAAGCAGAGGCATTCAGGTAGACCATGCCAAAGTTGGTGTCATTGCAAAGCTGCCTCCACCAACATCCGTCAAGGCCATAAGAAGCTTTCTTGGACACGCCGGTTTTTACCGGAGGTTCATCAAAGACTTCTCCAAAATATCAAACCCTCTATATAAGTTACTTGAAAAAGATCACCCCTTTGTTTTTTCTGATGAATGCATGTTTGCTTTTGAGGAACTGAAGAAGAGGTTGGTCACATCACCCATCATCATTGCCCCCGACTGGGAGCAACCTTTTGAGCTAATGTGTGATGCAAGTGACTATGCTGTGGGGGTTGTGCTGGGCCAAAGGAAAGACAAGCTGATGCACCTAATATGCTATGCATGTAGGACCTTGAGTGGATTACAGCTAAACTACATAGTGACATAAAAGGAGATGCTTGCGGTCGTCTTCGCATTTGTCAAATATCTCATAGGATCTAAGATAATTGTATACACTGACCATGCATCTTTAAGATATTTAATTTATAAAAAAGATTCTAAGTCGTGCCTAATTCGTTGGGTGCTGCTACTCCAAGAGTTGGACCTTGAAATTTGTGATAGAAAGGGCACTGAAAATCAAGTCGCTGATCATTTGTCACGACTTGAAGGAGATGAAATTGTCAAAGAGAGTGGGGAAATTCTGGAAACCTTTCCAGACGAGCAGGTGCTCACCACTACTCTCCTTGAAGCGCCATGGTATGCCGATTATGCAAATTACCTGGCCAGCGATATTGTTCCTCACGACCTCTCATCGGTCAAGAGGAAAAGATTCTTTCGTGAAAGACAGCTTTATTATTGGGATGACCCCTATTTGTTTAGGATATGTCTCGATAACATGATCTGGAGATGAGTCCCCGAGATAGAACAATCTTCTATTTTGTAGGCATGTCACGCTTCAGCATATGGTGGTCACTTTGGAGGAGTGCGTGCAGCCGCCAAAATACTTGAGGCCGGTTTCTATTGGCCAATGGTGTTTAAAGAAGCACACGTGTGGGTGAAGGGTTGCAATGAATGTCAATGCACCGGGAACATCTCCCGGCATCATGAAATGCCAATGAACCCAATCCAGCAAGAAGAAGTGTTCGATGTCTGGGGAATAGACTTCATGGGGCCCTTTATCGGTTCATACGGCAATAAATACATACTTGGTGCGGTAGACTACATGTCCAAATGGGTGGAAGTTGTAGCATTACCCACCAATGATCCTAAGCTGGTGGTGGGGTTTTTAAAGAAGAATATTTTCACCTGTTTTGGGACCCCAAGGGCTATCATCAGTGACGGGGGCACACACTTTTGCAGCCGGGCGTTTGAGAAATTATTGGCCAAGTATAATGTGAAACACCGAGTGGCCACTCCGTATCACCCGCAGACCAGGGGGCAAGTTGATGTCTCCTACAGGGATATAAAGAGTGTATTAACTAATACAGTGAACGCCATAAGGACCGACTGGTCCAGGAAGCTTGATGATGCATTATGGGCTTATAGGACAGCATTCAAGACCCCAATCGGCATGTCACCATACAAATTGGTGTTCAGGAAAGCTCGTCATCTTCCTGTGGAACTAGAGCACAAAGCATGGTGGGCACCGAAGCAATTGAATCTCGACTGGTATGAAGCGGGGAAATCTAGAATGACCGGGTTGCATGAATTGGAAGAATTCCGGTATCTGGCATTTGAAAGCACTTGTTATAACCCATATCCACACACGTTAGTTCATTCCATAAGTTAGATAACACAAATCCAAGAAGGAATTATCCTTGAGATGATAAGAAGTTAATCCGATTAATCTTAAGTGATACAAGGGTGCATAAGGGTGATTAACAAGTATTAGACGTTAAACGAATCAAGGATGTTGTAACTCGTACTTTTGGGTAAACCTATAAATGCTTAGTATACATAGGAGGTCATGATTTAAGGTATTTGAATCATATAATATCCGTATCATAATTCTTGAAGTCAAGCGAGTTATGAAACAAAAGTCGACAAAAGTTGTTGCAACTTAGGTTCATAGTTTTACCTAAACTTTAGGTCAAATGTTATTAAGTATTTCTCCCAATATACTTGGAATTACGGGGTGATCTACCCACCAAATTGAAGATCTATGAGTCTAGTTTCCAACGCATTAAACGGTTTAGCAATACGACATTGGAATAGAGAGATATAGACATTTTCGTGAGACTGCACAAGCTGCTAGGTGCAAGTAGGTGAGTCACCTACTTGGTTTAATGTCGGCCCAAAAGAGGGGATTTCGGGTCAGATAAGCAGCCCATTAAAAGGCTTATCTTCTGCAATATATACCTCTTTATATTTCACAAATAACCAGACCTAAGGCTCTGCAAAATTCCTCCAAAAAATTATCCACAAACCCTAATTGATTTTCCCTCTCTTTCAAGTTCAAATTGGGGGTAAACACTAGAGTTTGAAGAACCAAGTTAAAGGCTGAGTTATCCAACAACAAAGGTGAGTTTACTGCTATATTTCATACATTTATTCTTCTGTAAATTCATGGCAATTCGTTATATACATGTAAGAACTCACGGGACGGTGATCGGAAGCCGTGAGTTCAAGTTATTCACTTGTAGCGGACTGTTTTGTGGACTGTTTTGTGTTGCTGTTGGGCTGCATTTTTTATTACTGTTTTGTGGAGTTTTGGAGGAGGCAGGGTGTGGAGAAACACCATATATATGTTGGGTTGTGGTTTGCTAGTTCTTGGTAATATTTTTGGGTCGTTTGATACGACTATAGTGGCCGTCATATGTATGATGTGATTAGGTTGTGTGTGGACTGTTTTGGAAGGCTCAATATGTTTATTATTGATGTTGTTTAGGCTGTTTGGTGATTGATTTGAATGGTGTGAAGTCCTATATATAGGGGAGGTGCTGTCCGTTTCATCACAAAATAGATTGTGGTTGGTACATAATAGTTGCGACGCTTAAACGTTAACGATAGTGTCATTTCTCCTATTGTAGACTAAGGAGTCGTGACGTTTGCATAGCTTGAGGTTGTGGCAGTATATACAAGGTATGTGTGGCTATCCCTTTCCTTCTTTTGCACGACTCCGATTGTACATAATGTAATGAACGAGCTTCCAAAGATACTCTATTCTTAGAAGCTAAGCAGATACTTACATTGTTTCCCCTCTTATGGAACAATTGATGTTGATGTTGCTTCTCTTATTCTTATGTTATCAATCTTGTTGGTACTTCCTGATTCCTATAAGGTTCATAGTGAAGAGTTAGTCCTAATAAGGTGTACATAGGATACCGACCTTACGTCACTCCGAAAGGTCTACAAGGTGTTTCCATGAGTCGAGCATGCATTATATATATGTATCTATTTTACTCTACCGAGCCGCGCTATAGTCGGCCGGGTACGGCACCTATTGTGCAACCACTGATCAGGTTGGGTTTTACCGAGCTCCACGTGGCCGGGTACGATTCTACCGAGCCTTATAATGGCCGGGTATGTTTTTACCGAGCCTATTACGGCCGGGTACGATATGATAATGATGATGCCCACAGAGGCGTATGTTTTAAAAGATTATGTATTTATACATATGTATCATGTATTTCATGTCAGTAGCCCTCAGAGGTACTCAGATGTTACAGGTTGTATATTCTCTATCCCTGCTCACATTGCTGTTCATATTTATGGTTCTCTGCCTTACGTACTCAGTACTTTATTCGTACCGACGTCCTTTTATTTGTGGACGTTGCATGTCGTGCTGCAGGTCCTGATAGACAGGCAGGTGCAGCTCCACCATCACAGTAGGTTGTCCAGTTCGGCGGTGATTGGCGAAATCCCTTCTCGGACTTGCCTTGGTCTTGGTATGCATTTTTGTTATAGACATTATGGGTATGTCGGGGCCCTGTTCCGGCTATGTTGCAGCACTTATGTTCCTTTAGAGGCTCATAGACAAGTGTTGACTCATGTATAGTTTGGTATGCCTTGTCGGCTGGTTTTTGTTGTATAGTTTTTCATTTTAGCGTGGAAGCTTGTACCATGTTTCTTGATTGTCTGGTCATCCCATGTTATGTAGGTTCATGCAATCATATTTTATTGTTGGTTGTTCATGATCCATGTCTACCATTTATATTGGTCTAGTCAGCCTAAAAGATAATAAAGAAGGTTAGATAAAAGGTACGTTGGTGCTTGGCAAGTATGGTCGGGTGCTAGTCATGGTCCTCCGGTTTGGGTCGTGACAAGGTCTCTATTAATGGGCCCAAAGAAATTTCTATGAGCCGTGTCTAGTAGAGTCTTGATTATGGATGTGTAGCGCGCCACATTTATAATCAGGAGGCTACATGACATCTAGGGTTGTTACCTTCTTCCTGAATCTAGATCGTGCATAGAGTTGAGTCGTAAGTGTTCGTCTCTAATATTCACCTTGTTTTCTTTCAGCGATGCCTTCGACTAGGAAACAAACAATTAGTAGACGGCTTGATACAGCTGCGGGAGAGGGTACCAGTCAGGTGCCCCAAGCCAGAGCAGGCCAAAGTGAGGCTCAGAGTGAGATGCCGTCTCATACCTCATCTACTCCGTCTCCTCCAGAGGATATTAGGTGGCACCTCCAGCTCCTCCGTCTGGCACTACAGACCAGGATATGCGGAGTGCTTTGCAGTTATTGACTAGCTTGGTAGCTGCTCAGGCTCAGAGGCAGAATACAGGTGCTGCTGATAAACCAGTTAGTACGAGAGTTCGTGATTTTATTAATTTAGACCCTCCAGTGTTTACCGGATCAGACCCCAAGGAGGATCCGCGGACTTTTATTGACCAGGTTCATCGTACACTACGGGTTATGCATGTTAGTGATACAGAGGCAGTAGAGTTGGCTTCTTATCGGCTACGGGATTTATCGGTTCTTTGGTATGATAATTGGGAGAGATCCAGGGGTCCGAACGCTCCTCCAGCTGTGTGGAAGGATTTTTCTGAGGCCTTTCTTCGTCACTATTTGCCGGTTGAGATACGACGAGCTAGAGCTGATAAGTTCTTGAACCTTAGACAAGGTAATTTAAGTGTGCGAGAGTATAGTATGCAGTTTGATTCTTTAGCAAGGTATGCTCCCCATATGGTGGCCGAGATGAGTGATCGGGTGCATTTGTTCGTGAACGGGTTGGGACCCCATCTGATAAATGAGTGTATGACAGCCTCCTTGGTAGAAGGCATAGATATTTCCCGTATTCAAGCTTATGCTCGGACCCTAGAGGATCGTAAGCGCCAGCAGAGGGCAGATAGGGAGCAGGATAGGGGCCAGCATAAGAGGGCGAGATTTTCAAGGTATTCTGATGACTTCAGAGGCAGCGCCAGGCCCCAGTCTTCGAGGAGTTCGGCGCCATCTGTAGCTAGTGCTCCTCCACAGTTTCGGAGGCCTCGATATGATCGATCCTATTCTGGTCCAGGTCAGAGTTCGCAGGCATCTGGATCGCAACATCACAGGGATACTAGTCAGACGAAACCCCCAACACCACGTTGTGATCGGTGCGGCAAGGCCCACTTTGGACTGTGTTGTCGAGGTTCTGATGCGTGTTATTCTTGCGGACAGCCTGGCCATATGATGCGGGATTGTCCTAACAGTAGGAGGTGATGGTATGGCTCAACCGACTAGATCTGTGTCTGGTTCTTCCTCATCAGTTCGACCTCCGGCACGGGGTTTTCAGCAGTCGACAGGTCGTGGTAGAGGTAGAGGTGCAGGACCGAGTTCGAGTGGTGCTCAAAATCGAACATATGCTCTAGTAGGTCGACAGGATCTCGAGTCGTCTCCAGATGTTGTTACGGGTATATTATCTGTGTTTTCTTATGATGTATATGCGTTGATTGATCCGGGATCTACATTATCATATGTTACACCCTTTGTGGCTAATAAGTTTGGCATTGAACCTGAATTGATAAGTAAACCCCTTGCGGTATCTACTCCAATAGGAGATTATGTGATTGCTAGAAGGGTATATAGAGGTTGCACTGTGATGATTTGTAGTCGTCAAACCTCGGCAGATTTATTTGAATTAGAAATGGTTGATTTTGATGTGATACTGGGAATGGATTGGTTGGCCTCATGCTATGCAAATGTTGATTGTCGTATGAAGATGGTTAAGTTTCAATTTCCTGGTGAACCCGTCATTGAATGGAAGGGGAACATTGCTACATCGAAAGGTAGGTTTATTTCCTATCTTAAGGCAAGGAAAATGATCTCAAAAGGTTACATTTATCATCTTGTTCGCGTTAGGGATGCGAAGGCGAAGCTGCCTACTCTACAATCTATCCCCGTGGTCAATGAATTTCCAGATGTTTTCCCAAATGAACTCCCAGGTCTTCCTCTAGAAAGGGAGATTGAGTTTAGCATTGATGTCTTGCCTGACACTCGACCGATCTCTATCCCTCCATATAGAATGGCCCCGGCAGAGCTGCGAGAGTTGAAGGCGCAGTTAAAGGACTTGCTGGATAAGGGCTTCATTAGACCTAGCACTTCACCTTGGGGTGCGCCAGTCCTATTCGTGCGGAAGAAAGATGGGTCATTACGGATGTGTATCGACTATCGGCGGTTGAATAAGTTTACTATAAAGAACAAGTATCCACTTCCAAGAATTGACGACCTATTTGACCAACTCCAGGGTGCCAAGTATTTCTCCAAGATTGACTTACGTTCAGGATATCATCGGGTGAGGGTTAAGGAGAAGGATATTCCAAAGACGGCCTTTCGGACAAGATATGGGCACTTTGAGTTCTTGGTGATGTCGTTCGGGCTAACAAATGCCCCGGCAGCTTTTATGGATCTCATGAATACTCTATTCAGGCGCTATCTTGATGTGTTCGTGATTGTATTCATCGATGACATTCTGGTGTATTCTCGTTCGGAGGAGGAACATGCGAGCCACTTGCGGATAGTATTACAGATGCTTCAGGATCGTAAGTTATATGCTAAGCTCGCCAAATGTGAATTCTGGCTGAACTCGGTAGCATTCCTTGGCCATGTGATATCTGACGAGGGTATTAGTGTCGACACTCAGAAGATTGATGCAATAAAGAATTGGCCGAGACCTACAACACCATCAGAAGTTCGTAGCTTCCTAGGGCTAGCAGGATATTATAGGCGATTTGTAGAAGGGTTTTCCTCTATATCAGCACCATTGACTAAGTTAACACAGAAAGCTACCAAGTTCCGGTGGTCTAACACTTGTGAACGTAGTTTTCAGGAGCTGAAGGATCGATTGACATCCGCACCGGTGCTCAGTCTCTGTGAAGGAACAGAAGGATATGTGGTATATTGTGATGCCTCAGGTATAGGTTTGGGGTGCGTGTTGATGCAGCATGGGAAGGTGATTTCATATGCGTCAAGACAATTGAAGAAGCATGAAAAGAATTATCCAACCCATGATTTGGAATTGGCTGCAGTAATATATGCTTTGAAGATATGGCGGCACTACTTATACGGCGTCCATGTTGACATCTACACAGATCACAAGAGTCTACAATACATCTTCAAGCAGAAAGAGTTGAATTTGAGGCGGCGTAGGTGGCTTGAATTACTGAAGGACTACGACGTCGAGATATTGTATCATCCCGGTAAAGCCAATGTTGTGGCAGCTGCTCTCAGCCGTAAGTCAATGGGAAGCTTAGTACATATTGATGCAGGTAGATGGGGGTTGACTAAAGAGCTTCATCAGCTAGCCAATATGAGAATCAGATTGTTAGACTCTGATGACGGAAGTGTTACTGTACAGAATACATCAGAATCATCTTTGGTAGCAGAGGTAAAAGCACGACAATATGAAGATCCTATCTTACTACGATTGAGAGAGAACATTCAGCAGTGTAAAATTACGGCTTTTGAGATCGGAGGAGATGGGGCACTGAGATACCAGGGCCGATTATGTGTGCCGAATGTAGCAGGATTGCGAGAAAAGATTATGAATGAAATTCATCAATCCCGATATTCCATCCATCATGGCTCAACAAAGATGTATCATGATGTCAAAGAGCAATATTGGTGGGATAACATGAAAAAGTCTATGGGTGAATTTGTAGCCCAGTGTCCCAATTGTCAACAAGTAAAGATAGAACATCAGAAACCCGGTGGATTGCTTCAGAATATAGAAATTCCGACTTGGAAATGGGAGGTGATTAATATGGACTTCGTTATTGGATTACCTCGATCTTATCATAAGTTTGACTCTATCCGGGTGATAGTTGATCGACTTACAAAATGTGCTCACTTTCTGCCAGTTAAGACAACTTACTCGGCTGAAGATTATGCGAAGTTGTATATCAAGGAGATTGTTAGGCTTCATGGTGTGCCGGTATCTATTATATCGGATCGAGGAGCTCAATTTACGGCTAACTTTTGGAGGTCTTTTCAGAAAGGTTTAGGCACACAGGTGAATCTCAGCACTGCATTTCATCCGCAGACTGACGGACAGGCTGAACGTACCATTCGGACATTGGAAGATATGCTACGAGCATGTGTTCTAGATTTTAAGGGAAATTGGGATGACCATCTTCCACTCATAGAATTTGCCTACAATAATAGCTACCATTCCGATATTAAAATGGCCCCATATGAGGCACTATATGGGAGGAGATGTAGATCACCAGTTGGATGGTTCGAAGTCGGTGAAACAGAATTATATGGGCCAGATTTGATTCACCAAGCCATTGAGAAGGTGAAAGTGATACGGGAACGATTGAGGACGGCACAAAGCAGGCAAAAGTCTTATTCCGATGTCCGACGTCGTGATTTAGAATTTGAGGTTGGTGATTGGGTTTTCCTGAGGATTTCACCAATGAAGGGTGTTATGCGTTTTGGAAGGAAAGGTAAGCTGAGTCCAAGGTATATCGGTCCGTATAAAATTCTTCAACGAATTGGACAAGTTGCTTATAAGTTAGAATTGCCATCCGAATTAGAATTTGTCCACCCGGTATTCCATGTATCTATGTTGAGGAAATGTATTGGAGACCCTTCTCGAGTTGCCCCTATCAAAGATGTTCAAGTTACGGAGGATCTATCATATGAAGAAGTGCCAGTGGCCATATTAGATCGACAAGTCCGCAAGCTGAGAACAAAAGATGTAGCTTCCGTCAAAGTATTGTGGAGGAACAAGAATGTGAAAGAAATGACATGGGAAGCGGAAGAAGAGATGAAGTCTAAATACCCTTACCTATTCCAGAATGATGATAACAAGGATGTTGGTGGAACGCAAGATACATTATAAAGGTGAAATGGCTTTATAAGGTAAGCAATAACTTGAGAACTCTCTTGCTTAATACAAAGTGGTGATATGTAAATAATGTCCATGTCCATAATGCTTTGTGTAGCCTTGTGTGGTCATACTTTGAGCTTCACTACTTGCAAATTTTGCTAGTGACCATTTTATAGGGGAAAATTGACCAAAAATTTCCGCTTAGAATCCACGATGATTTGGACTCCCCATAAACCCTTACATTCGAGGACGAATGTTCCTAAGGGGGAGGGTGTTATAACCCATATCCACACACGTTAGTTCATTCCATAAGTTAGATAACACAAATCCAAGAAGGAATTATCCTTGAGATGATAAGAAGTTAATCCGATTAATCTTAAGTGATACAAGGGTGCATAAGGGTGATTAACAAGTATTAGACGTTAAACGAATCAAGGATGTTGTAACTCGTACTTTTGGGTAAACCTATAAATGCTTAGTATACATAGGAGGTCATGATTTAAGGTATTTGAATCATATAATATCCGTATCATAATTCTTGAAGTCAAGCGAGTTATGAAACAAAAGTCGACAAAAGTTGTTGCAACTTAGGTTCATAGTTTTACCTAAACTTTAGGTCAAATGTTATTAAGTATTTCTCCCAATATACTTGGAATTACGGGGTGATCTACCCACCAAATTGAAGATCTATGAGTCTAGTTTCCAACGCATTAAACGGTTTAGCAATACGACATTGGAATAGAGAGATATAGACATTTTCGTGAGACTGCACAAGCTGCTAGGTGCAAGTAGGTGAGTCACCTACTTGGTTTAATGTCGGCCCAAAAGAGGGGATTTCGGGTCAGATAAGCAGCCCATTAAAAGGCTTATCTTCTGCAATATATACCTCTTTATATTTCACAAATAACCAGACCTAAGGCTCTGCAAAATTCCTCCAAAAAATTATCCACAAACCCTAATTGATTTTCCCTCTCTTTCAAGTTCAAATTGGGGGTAAACACTAGAGTTTGAAGAACCAAGTTAAAGGCTGAGTTATCCAACAACAAAGGTGAGTTTACTGCTATATTTCATACATTTATTCTTCTGTAAATTCATGGCAATTCGTTATATACATGTAAGAACTCACGGGACGGTGATCGGAAGCCGTGAGTTCAAGTTATTCACTTGTAGCGGACTGTTTTGTGGACTGTTTTGTGTTGCTGTTGGGCTGCATTTTTTATTACTGTTTTGTGGAGTTTTGGAGGAGGCAGGGTGTGGAGAAACACCATATATATGTTGGGTTGTGGTTTGCTAGTTCTTGGTAATATTTTTGGGTCGTTTGATACGACTATAGTGGCCGTCATATGTATGATGTGATTAGGTTGTGTGTGGACTGTTTTGGAAGGCTCAATATGTTTATTATTGATGTTGTTTAGGCTGTTTGGTGATTGTTTTGAATGGTGTGAAGTCCTATATATAGGGGAGGTGCTGTCCGTTTCATCACAAAATAGATTGTGGTTGGTACATAATAGTTGCGACGCTTAAACGTTAACGATAGTGTCATTTCTCCTATTGTAGACTAAGGAGTCGTGACGTTTGCATAGCTTGAGGTTGTGGCAGTATATACAAGGTATGTGTGGCTATCCCTTTCCTTCTTTTGCACGACTCCGATTGTACATAATGTAATGAACGAGCTTCCAAAGATACTCTATTCTTAGAAGCTAGCAGTACTTACATTGTTTCCCCTCTTATGGAACAATTGATGTTGATGTTGCTTCTCTTATTCTTATGTTATCAATCTTGTTGGTACTTTCTGATTCCTATAAGGTTCATAGTGAAGAGTTAGTCCTAATAAGGTGTACATAGGATACCGACCTTACGTCACTCCGAAAGGTCTACAAGGTGTTTCCATGAGTCGAGCATGCATTATATATATGTATCTATTTTACTCTACCGAGCCGCGCTATAGTCGGCCGGGTACGGCACCTATTGTGCAACCGCTGATCAGTTGGGTTTTACCGAGCTCCACGTGGCCGGGTACGATTCTACCGAGCCTTATAATGGCCGGGTATGTTTTTACCGAGCCTATTACGGCCGGGTACGATATGATAATGATGATGCCCACAGAGGCGTATGTTTTAAAAGATTATGTATTTATACATATATATCATGCATTTCATGTTAGTAGCCCTCAGAGGTACTCAGATGTTACAGGTTGTATATTCTCTATCCGTGCTTACATTATAGTTCATATTTATGGTTCTCTGCCTTACATACTCGGTACTTTATTCGTACTGACGTCCTTTTGTTTGTGGACGCTGCATGTCGTGCTGCAGGTCCTGATAGACAGGCAGGTGCAGCTCCCCATCACAGTAGGTTGTCCAGTTCAGCGGTGATTGGCGAGATCCCTTCTCCGGACTTGCCTTGGTCTTGGTATGCATTTTTGTTATAGACATTATGGGTATGTCGGGGCCATGTTCCGACTATGTTGCAGCACTTATGTTCCTTTAGAGGCTCATAGACAAGTGTTGACTCATGTATAGTTTGGTATGCCTTGTCGGCTGGTTTTTGTTGTATAGTTTTTCATTTTAGCGTGGAAGCTTGTACCATGTTTCTTGATTGTACTGGTCATCCCATGTTATGTAGGTTCATGCAATCATATTTTATTGTTGGTTGTTCATGATCCATGTCTACCATTTATATTGGTCTAGTCAGCCTAAAAGATAATAAAGAAGGTTAGATAAAAGGTACGTTGGTGCTTGGCAAGTATGGTCGGGTGCTAGTCATGGTCCTCCAGTTTGGGTCGTGACAGCACTAGACTATATAAAGAGCGGATGAAGCGGATTCATGATCGGAATATCATTTAGCGGAACTTAAAAATTGAGGACAAGGTACTGTTATATAATTCAAGATTACGGTTGTTCCCGGGCAAATTGAAATCAAGGTGGTTAGGACCCTTCCGGGTAATTGAGGCATTTGATTCAGGCGCTGTGGAAATTCAGACCATTGTTGGATCACGCGCATTCAAGGTAAATGGACAGCCATTGAAACGTTATGTAGGCATGGATGACATCGAGGACAAAGTGAAATTACGGTTGGATGAAGCTCAAAGGTCTAGTGAGCCTTAAAATGTGCTAAGACGAGTCGTGCCGCGACGTTAAATCATGCGCTACATAGGAGGCAACCCATGAACATGTTGTAAGTATTCTCATTATAGTTAGTCTATATATAAAAAAAATAAAAATCTGATCAGCGAAAAAAATTCAGAGAGGGCCTCTGTTCGCGGTTCATCCGCGATAGCGGATGAACCGCAAAAAAATGACCCCTCTGAAGTTTTGACTGTTCGCGGATCATCCGCGACCGCGAACGAACCGCGAACGACCGCGGTCAGCTCCGCGGTCGGCAGGAAAAAAAATTTTAATTTTTCTTTCCCCCCTTCTTTAATAACCCTAAAACACAAACCCCCCCCCCATTTCCTTCACAACAGTTGCCACTCCCTCCCAAACCCCCGCTCTCTCTCTCTAAATTCTCTCCTCCTTATCTCTACAATCACTCCCCCTCTTCAATCTTACCCATCTACTACTCTCACTAGTAAGTCTTCTTCTTCTTGCTCTTGTTATTTCTTTCTTCTTTTATTTCTTTAATTTTTAATTTGGTAGACTTAATTAGTTAATTGTAGTTTAATTTGTATAATATGTAGTAGATATTGCTAGTTTAGTAGAATCCATATACATTACTTCATTTTTTTTGTTGTAGTTGAATGTTAGATGAATTTATTTTTGAGAACCTTGTGTTATGGATGGAATTATGGTAGAGATTGTGTTGTTGGGTCTTCAATTGAGTTAATAGTGCTAATTATGTTGTTTTGGAGACCTAAAAGTGTTGGTTACTATAATTGTTGGTTGGTTGGACAAGTGGGCAAATTATTGTTGTAGTAATTAATTAATGAACCTTTAAGGGAAATAATGCCCAAATAGTGAGTTTCTTGTTGTTGTATATTATTGGAGATGGTTAAGGGTAATTGGGTCATGTTAGAATGCCAAAATAAATAAGTGTGGGGTGCTTGAATATGGATGTGTGAAATTGTTAGATAAGTGAGTAAGTATAGGAGTTATGGGACGATTGCACTAAGGAGACAATTGTGGTATTCCACGGATGGCGATGTTTGAGTAGTGATGAGTTGGTATTTTACCGACTAATCTTGTCTTTAAATCGATACTTTTGCTATGTTTGAGCAATAAAATCGTGTATTTGATGCCATTTACATCTATTTTACAGGTGGTATGTGATTTAGAAGTAATGGCGAAGAAACCAAGTGAAAACAAGACAAAAATGAGCTAAAATGGACAAAGAATCTGCCCAGGTGAAATACTCTTCGCGAACGAAATAGAGGTCTCGCGAACGCGATGGTTCAGTAAACCAAGCTATGCGAACGCGATGATCAACAGCGCGAACGCGATTCAGGACGAAAAGGATCTTCGCGAACGCGACATAGTTACACGTGAACGCGTTGTTCAACAATAGGAACCTTCGCGAACGCGAATGCATGTACGCGAACGCGTTGACCAAAAACTCCTACTCATCGCAAACGCGAAGTTAGGAACGCGGACGCGATGAACAAATCTGGCGAGAAGACTCGGCATTTCTATAATTTTACATTTTCAACCCCAAATCAATTATATACTCGTAAAAAACAGATCTTTTTCATATCTCTGCATCTCTCATTATTTTCTTCACTTTTGCAACATCTTTTTACTCTTTGCCTTAGAGAGAACAAGTTTGGAGGCTAGGGTTTTCCACACACACTTGGGTCTTGAATATTAAAGCTTGTGGTTAAGGATTTCTTACCCATTTATGTTTATTTCTTCATTTCCTTGCTTTGTATTGTATATCTAAGTGTGTTGTATTTATTTCCAAAACTTGAATCTTGTTTATGGGAATATTCATATTTAAAGTGTGGATTAAATACCTTGTTGTGCTTATGTATTGAATGAATTTTATATATTTATGAAGTGAGTTATTGTTACATTAATTATTCTTGTTCTTTAATGTTTCCAAAGAGAATAGCTAACTCTTGGACTCGCCCATTTACTTTTAATTAATTTTGGGAAATATAATTCGGAGTTGGGAAAGATTAATTAATAAGAACTTGAGGCGTTAACCCTCACTTTATAGATTCGACCTAGGGATAGGATTGAACTACTTGTAGCCTATCGGGTGTGCTTAATCTTCGAATTGTGATTAGGGATAATTCAATTAGGAAGTCTTGTTAGTCTTCGGAAGAAGCTAATTAAGAATTATTATCCGTGGCTAATTAACATAAACTCACTCATATTTGTAAAATCGTGAAATACATTGGATCGTTACTTGAGTGTGATTCCCGATGCATTCATACTTGTAGCCATTGATCACTTTATTTGCTTTCTAGGTTAGTTTACATTTTTGCATTTAGATATAAATATTTTCCAAAACCCAAAATATTAAGTGTTTGGCTTAGCGCGACTAGCGATAATTTTCTTGCATTCCTAATCGCCTACATATTGTTCTCTGTGGGATTCGACCCCGACTTATAGTTGGGTAAATATATTGCATACGACCGTGTCTATTGCTTTTTAGCGATGGAATTGGACGTTACCAAAAATGGTGCCGTTGCCGGGGAACAATTTGGCGTAATTTAGGTTGTTTGAGAAGTAAGCGAAAGTTCTTTGGTCCAAACTTGTGAATATTTGTTTAATTATTTTTCTTACCTTGGGTCTATTTTTAGTGTTCGTTTCTTGTTTATTTTCTTAATTTTGAAAAATGGCATCATATAATGAAAATGGGTCGGATGGTAGTTGTTCATATTTTGATGATCCTTGTCCTTATTGTGGAGGACCATATTCATGGCAAAATTGTTTAAATTCTCCCGGGGGTGGATTGTGCGCACAATTCCAAACCCATGAGTGGAGTATTTGTGATAAGTGTGGTTTCCAAAATGTTCATTGGGATGACTGTGCTTATTTGTTAATCCCTTCCCCAAGCCCCCACTATGATGATTCTACTCGTGATGGTAAGAATTATAGGGCTATGGAATTGGAAGAAGTGGAGCATGGCCAAAGTGGGGAGTTCAAGCTCATGTTTGAGTGTCTACTTGAAGATGGAAACAAGGAGCAAAGTGCCTTGGAACATCTCTTGGAGACTAGTCTCCAATATGATTTTGCACTCCAAGAATTGCACTCACAAATGAATGATCATCCGCCAACCAACTCAATGAGTGTTGTTGATGCCGGCAAAAAAAATGAAATTGGAGTCAACCGGTGTGAATTCTAATGTGGTTGTTGTTGACTCTAATCCGGGGGAAAAGAGGATGTCAACATAGAAGAATTGCCAAGTGTAGGCTTAAAGTCACATTCCAAGCAATTTTCAACATTGGAATTGTGTGGTGACACGGGAGTTGAACCACATGAATCAATGAAGGAGTGCGAGGAGGAACAACTTCGGCCATACATTTTACAGTTTGAGGAGGCAAGAAATCAAAACGACATTCCTCACTTGAAAGCCAAGAAGTGCAAAATGAAAATTTTAAGCATTGGCTCGAACATCCAATTATCACCCCCCATCGCCGTGGTCATAAGCTTAATTCCAAGCTAGGGGCCCAATTCATATCATCCAAGTTGCGAGAAAAGTGGTAATGTTGTTTGCGTCATGCACGACGTTAAATGCGGCGCTTGGTGGGAGGCAACCCATCGTTTTTCAAAATTTTTCAACGTTTTTCGAATTTTCTTTTCTAGAATAGCTTAGAATATTATTTGTTATTAATCTGCCAAGTTTCAGATTTTTTGGAGTTGATTTGAGTAGGTCGGGTTGTTACGGAGTGCAAAAACCAGTAGCTGCCAGCACTGTACAAGTGCAGAAAACTGTTCTTCAGCGCGTTCGCGTAATACTAACGCATTCGCGAAGCTTCAGAGTATTCCACGCATCGCGTTCGCGTCTCGCCCCGTCGCGCGTGTCCGGAAGAAACTTATTCAACGTGTTCGCGTTAAACTCTGTCGCGTCCGCGACACCTGGAGAAAAACACCCTTCGCGTACGCGTAGCCACTTCGCGAACGCGATGGGTCAGGTATGTTAAAAGAACCCAACGCTACTGGAATTGGATGTTCCCCTAATTTTTGTTCAAAAATAACAGCTCCTAACCCTAACCCCTTTTCAGCCCAAATTAATTTGAAGTACAAATTAGCTAAATTCTTCTTGCAATCTTCTCCATTGCTAAGGTATGTAATCTTCACTCTCCTCTAAACTAAATTTTTCTTCTTTCCCTCTGTTTCTTTGGTATAAAACCTGAGAATAGCCACCATTGTAGTGTTGTTTTTTGGGTTCAAGTTTTTGAAGCATTAAGTTGCAAATTGGTGCTTGAAAACTTATGTTGCTTGCTGGGTGAGGTTGGTTGAGTGTGAGTGTTTAATTGTGTGAAAATTTTGGGTAAAAATTAGCACCCAAAGCTGTTAAATGTGCACAAACAACTAAGGCATAGAAACTTAAGATTTCTGGACGAAGAAGAAGCCTTCGCGTACGCAAAGCTCCCAACGCGAACGCGTGAGCAGGAGAACTTAATCCATCGCGAACGCAGTTTTACCTTCGCGAACGCAGTTGTACCTTCGCAAACGTGAAGGTATGCAATGTCTGAAACTTTTTTTTACTCTTCGCGAACACGTCTAGTTGATCGCGAACGCGAAGAGCAAATAACTGGCAGTCCCAAAACTGGCAAAAATAGTAGCTTTGCACAGCTCTGTCCGGGACAATTGCTGCCCATTTCTTCAGCTTAAATACTCCCTAATACATTGTTTTAAGTGTTCATATGAGCGTTTAACATTGTTGGTCAATTTTGTAGGCATTTTGGACTTAAAATGTAACGAGAACATCAAGAAATGGAACAAGAACATGTGTTCGGACCGGGACAGGAGGAAGCTTATGACCATGACAGGTTTCTATCTGCAGCATGCGAGCGAAAATATGATGAACTGCTGTCCAAAAAAATTGTGCGGTAAAGAGGAATAAATTTGGAAAAGGTTGAGGAGAAAATGCCCGAGTTCTATGCACGCTTCATGGAGACCGGCTGGATGTGTTTTGTTGAGCCGCCTATCAATGCCAACCACTTAGTTGTTTTGGAGTTCTATGCAAATGTCATACGCACTGATTTCCAGGGTGTGTTGGTGACTACTGTGCGGGGTGTGCAAGTTCCTTTCAACTCTCAAGTCATCAATGATGTTTATGACCTCCCCAATGTTGACAATGAGGTTTACAAAGAGAGAGCAAGAGCAGGGGGCAACCAGTGGCTAATAGATAGGCTGCACAGCGGAGTCACTCCAAAGTGGCTAACATTGCAGAAGAGGGTGGACTCTCATGATTTTACAGCGTAAGCAAAAACATGGCTTTCCAGCATTTGTTCCAGAGTGTCACCGTCCACAAATGACAATAATGTAACAATGGATAGTGCTCTCATGATTGCTGCTCTCATCGAGGGATTGCCTGTGAATGTGGGGGAGCATATTGTTCGAGAAATTGAGAAAGCTGCTAATGGTAGGTCTAAGAGTCAATTCTTTCCCTCTTTGATCACCATGTTGTGCTATGATGTAGGGGTACTTAAACGCACCAATGATGTTGAGAAGGGTCCCGGTAAGCCAATGATCCATTTTTTACTAAAAAGGGGACCAAGCGACAAGAAGAAAAAAAGGCGCATTGATGTAGCCTCCTCTTCATTCGGGCAGTTCACGGAGATCACCACTGACCCTGCCGGATCCTTTGACCCTGTGGGACCCCTCCAGTCTGGACCACACAATATGAGACATCTATCTAGCCAGATCTATGGGGTTGATGCACATGTTAGGCAGCTGATAACTGGCCTTCCCACTGGCCCATCTAGGGCAAGCACATCTGGGACCAGCACCTCTGCGGGAGCTAAAGCCCCACCCACCCTGGAAGATATGGTCAAGAATCAAAAAGAAATGACTACCCAAATGGAGGCCATGAACACCAGGCTGGAAAACATGAGCCGCACGCAGGGAAATATAGAACTGCGGCAAAGAAAATTGAAGGAGCATGAGAAGAAGAAGAGCAAGCTGCTTTCTAAGATAATGCAGAAGTTGAGCACACTTTATGGTTCACAGGACTCGGATGATGATGATGATCATGCAGACATGGATCTTAAATTTCCCACCACATTCAGTTCTGATTGATGCAGTATTCAGGGAGCACTCTCCACCATTTTACTTTATCATTTTTATTGTTGCATTGGGGACAGTGCAATATCTTTAGTTGGGGGGTGGCTTCTTGTATAACTGCTCTTCTTGTATAACTGTTATTTTGGCGGATTGGTATAGTAGTTATTTTCACTATTGTTTCTAGTATATTCTCATGTTATGTGTTATATTAGTTTGTTTATATATGTTTGTTTTCATGTTGTTATTAGTATATTTTCATGTGACATGTGACATTAGTATGTTTAGTTACTTAATTTTTATTAGCTTCTTAATTTTTTTTTATGTATTATGTTATATGATAGTGGCAATATCCTTGGTTTTCTTTATACCACGGTTCTTTTTCCAAGGATGCCAATTTTCTTCTTGAACCGGGTAAATTTTTGTTGACTTTTCCCGATGATGGATAGATTGACAACTTTCTTAAGGGAATTAGTCTTGTAATTAGGAGTAGCTTTTGTTGAAATTAGAAAATTAAATGGTTTGGAGTTAGGAATTGTGTCCATTGGCCTCGTTGTGGCTAGCTTGGCACCAACATACTTAAACCTCGGCATATGAAGTTTTGGTTGTTGAAAAAGAAAAATGATTGAAGTAAAGATGTCATGACTTTTAGACTCAACGTTTGGCTCTTTAATTCACTAAATAGCCTACTTTATGCTATATGTGACCTCTTTGAGTCATTTATTTCAATTGGATTTTGGATTTGTATTCCACTTGAGTTTTCATGTGCCATGTGTGGTGAGATGTATTTGTGAGTTCTTTTGTATTACTTGTGGTCTAGAACTTGCCCGGAATGTTCTTCAAAGCGAAATCATATACTAACTTGGTTTGAAAAATGATATTAGGCCTTCCTTGGACCGCTAGCATGCCTTAAAAATTCCTACCCGTAAATATTTTCCCTAGTCAACCCATTTTGAGCCTTTAACCTTATTATTTGGCAACTGTATTACATGCTTAAACCCTTTGTTCTTAATTGATCTAGCTTTTGGCACCCTACCTCCCTAAGTACTTTGAAAGTATAAACATAGGCTAAAAGTCTATGTTTGGGGGTGAAGGTTGGAATTTGTGATATGTAAGTTGCTTGAAAATGGTGGAAGGTAGAGAAAAAAAAATGAAAAGAAAAGAAAAGAAAAAAACAATTTAGAATAAAGTGATGAGAAATTGAGAAAAAGGGTAGAGTAGGTGTGAAATGAAAAAGCGAAGAAAGGATGGAAAATACTTTTGAAGGAAGAAGGCTTTAATGGTGAATATTGTAGTGCTTTGGGAGGTTTTGAGTCACTTTAACCGAAATTTTGCCCTACCTTAACCAAAAGCCAAAACTACAACCCTTAAGTCCTAATTGATTTTGAACCAAGTTGTCTACATTAGTGGAAGAATACATCAAGGACAAGCCGATAGTACTACTTGTATGCATTTGAACATCTTTTTGAGAGAGAGTGAATTCATTCAATTTAATGTCCCATTTTGGTTTGAAATTAAGATTCATGAGTGTGGGATTCTCTCTTAAAAGTGAGGGCACATGAAAGTTGAGTTGTGAATTTAATCCCATTTTCAATTGGAAAGAATGGCCAAAGAATGTTGATTGTGATAGAGAGGCAAACTTTGAAGCTTTAGTGTCATGACTTGGTTGTTACTTTGATTTGCATTAGTGGTTGAGCACTTGAAGTACAATTAAATTTATGTGAAGTGCTTGATAATTCATATGACTTGGAATAATTGTTGGTACCAATTGAATTCATGCAATTGTGCTTAAAGCAGACTTCTTTTTGGCTTCGTATTATGGAGATGCATTGTTGAGTTAACTACTTGGGAAGAGATTTTGTTGCTTTTGTTGCTTGAGGACAAGCAATAGTTCAAGTTTGGGGGTGTAATGAGTTGGTATTTTACCGACTAATCTTGTCTTTAAATCGATAATTTTGTTATGTTTGAGCAATAAAATCGTGTATTTGATGCCATTTACTTCTATTTTACAGGTGGTATGTGATTTAGAAGTAATGATGAAGAAACCATGTGAAAACAAGACAAAAATGAGCTAAAATAGACAAAGAATCTGCCCAGGTGAAATACTCTTCACGTACGCGATAGGGGTCTCGCGAACGCGATGGTTCAGTAACCCAAGCTATGCGAACGCGATGATCAACGGCGCAAACGCGACTCAGGACGAAAAGGATCTTCGCGAACGCGACATAGTTACACGCGAACGCATTGTTCAACAATAGGAACCTTCGCGAACGCGAATGCATGTACGCGAACGCGTTGACCAAAAACTCCTACTCATCGCGAACACGAAGTTAGGAACGCGGACGCGATGAACAAATCTGGGGAGAAGACTGGGCAGTTCTATAATTTTACATTTTCAACCCCAAATCAATTATATACTCGTCAAAAACACATCTTTTTCATATCTCTGCATCTCTCATTATTTTCTTCATTTTTGGAACATCTTTTTACTCTTTGGCTTAGAGAGAACAAGTTTGGAGGCTAGGGTTTTGCACACACACTTGGGTCTTGAAGATTAAAGCTTGTGGTTAAGGATTTCTTACCCATTTATGTTTATTTCTTCATTTCCTTGCTTTGTATTGTATATCTAAGTGTGTAGTATTTATTTCATAAACTTGAATCTTGTTTATGGGAATATTCATATTTAAAGTGTGGATTAAATACCTTGTTGTGCTTATGTATTGAATGATTTTTATATATTTTTGAAGTGAGTTATTATTACTTTAATTATTCTTGTTAATTAATATTTCCAAAGAGAATAGCAAACTCTAGGACTCTCCCATTTACTTTGAATTAATTTTGGGAAAGATAATTCGGAGTTGGGAAAGATTAATTAACTAGAACTTGAGGCGTTAACCCTCACTTTATAGATTCGACCTAGGGATAGGATTGAACTACTTGTAGCCTATCGGGTGTGCTTAATCTTCTAATTGTGATTAGGGATAATTCAATTAGGAAGTCTTGTTAGTCTTCGGAAGAAGCTAATTAAGAATTATTATCCGTGGCTAATTAACATAAACTCGCTCATATTTGTAAAATCATGAAATACATTGGATCATTACTTGAGTGTGATTCCCGATGCATTCATACTTGTAGCCATTGATCATTTTATTTTCTATCTAGGTTAGTTTAGATTTTTGCATTTAGATATAAACATTTTTCCAAACCGAAAATCTTAAGTGTTTGGCTTAGCGCGACTAGCGATAATTTTCTTGCATTCCTAATCGCCTACATATTGTTCCCTGTGGGATTCGACCCCGACTCATAGTTGGGTAAATATATTGAATACGACCGTGTCTATTGCTTTGTAGCGGTGGAATTGGACGTTACCAAGTAGCCCACCAGTGTTCTAACATTATGCAAATTTTTGGTTGTCTATTTTGTGCAGTATCATGGCCCCCAAAAGATCACGATAGGGTGCTAACTCTTTGAGACAACCTACATATGGTAAATCATGGTTTGCCTGCGAGGAGGCGGAAGGTGATTTCCATGCCAAGGCGGCTAAGTCCTGGCTCCAGGAAGGTGAAGTTGACAGTTTGGCCCTGCGGTCTGAAAAGCCAGAAATATATGACGAAATTCGCCGACGCGAAATTGAGTTCCTATTTGACGCATCGGCCCTTGTGAACAAGATGCTTGTTAGGGAGTTTTATGCCAATGCTCCCTACGAGATGGCTTGGAGGGTATTCATTCGAGGTAAGTACGTCTACGCCCATGCTCATACTATTAGGCAGGCATTTAGACTGCCAAATCATACTAGTAACGTGAACTACAACAACGATAGGCCTGGTGTCACCTGGGACTTGATAATTGAGGCTTTATGTGTTGATGGCAACCCTGTGTGGATTAGAAAGAAAACACTCTATTCTAACTGCTTTACACATACTGCGAAATGTTGGCTTTCTATCATATGTAACCGACTCTTGCCCTCCAGCAACACCACGGATATCAACTTTAGTGGGGCACTACTAACATGGTGTTGTGTAACACAGCGAGACGTGGACATCGCCCATCTAATTAGTGACGAGATGGTGGTGAGGGGATCCCTCAAAGCCAAGGGTTTTTGTTACCCATCTCTTGTCACTACTTTGTGTCTCAGTCATCAGACCCCAGTCCTGGCCGCGGATGGTGATGTCCCACCAAAAGCTCCATTTAGAGCTTCTTAAATTCGGGTCGGCTGAGACAATGACGCAATTGACTTGGATGCTGAGGTTGACCCTGTGTCGGTTGCCCGGGCCAGGCATTCCATTGACTCACCCGGACCTTCCAAGCATGCTCACTGTAGAGAGAGAATGTCTAGGTCCGAATCCATACGACCTATGCTCAGGTCCATGAAGGAGGAGGTTGCTGATCTGCGCACCTCTATAGATGGCTTGCACACGCATTTAGACGCGATGTCTCAGAGGCAAGCTCGGTCAGAAAGCAGGTTCATGGAATGGCTACGAGCACTTTGTCAAGCATGTCACGTCGACCCATCCACCGTCTCCGACTCCGAGTGAGTCTCAGTTAAGTTTTCTCACCCCTCTTGAGCTATATCTTTCTTGATGTCATGAGGACATGACATGATTTTATGTGTGGGGTGGGTGAGTTATCTTGTATATGATGTATATATTAGTTGTAGTTGTTAATATAAATATCTGGCTTGGGCCGATGATGGAAACTTGGCGACGGGTTTCTTACAGTCCAATTTGGAATAAAAAAATACAAAAAAATCAAAAACAAAATTTTAAAAATCCAAAAATATGAGTAGAGGACTCTTTCTGATGACGGAAAATTTAGGACAAGTACTCTTGAGGGAAGCAGTCCACGTAGGAATTTTCTTTTTTTAATTTTCTTTTTCTAGGTAGTGTATCACCTCCCCATTGGTTTTTCTTTTGACCACGGTTCTTTTCCAAAGGTTTTTATTGAACCGGGTTAGGTAGATTTTTCTTTTCTTAGAATTAAAGGAAAAAGGGCAACATGTAACCCCAAGTATGCACATTAGCAAAGCTTAATTGAACTTGAGAATGTATTTTCTAAACTTGACTGTAGAATCTAAATATGTCTTAAATTTGCACAATGATGCTTGCTTGAACATCGATAGGACTTGGTAGATGAACCAGATTCCAAATGAGTTGCATGCTATGTGTGTGTTAAATTTTACTTACATTATATGCTTTACATGATACCTAGAACTTGCCTTCTGTGTTTGCAAAGCGAAATAGAAGTTGTTTCGTTGTAGAAAGGATAGAGGCATTTCTTTGTGTAACCCCATAAACCAATAGACATGAATTCACCCGTATATAATATCCTAGTTAACCCATTTGAGCTGAAAACCTATTCTTTGATAACCCTTGAATGTTCATGAAAAATTGAGATATTACATTATTCTACTTTACCTCCTAGAAGGACTTGTGTTGTTATGAATATGCAAAAGTCTAAGTGTGGGATGAAGGGAAATTGAAAAAGGGAATACCAAGAATGAATGGTAAAAAATAGTGAACTGGCCAAAATAATGTAAATGTGTTGCAATGCAATGAAAAAAAAGAAGATATTTTGAGAAAAAGAGCTATATCAATGTATATATGAAAATTAGAAAGGTCTGTTACACCAACAAAGGACAAGTGGGGATTCAAAGTAAATAAAGATGAAGGAATGTTTAGGGGAGACATATGGAAGAAAACGAAAAGGGAAGTTGTAAAAAAAAGGGAAAGAAAAATGCTTAGGGAGGTTAGTCACTATAACCAAAAGTGTCCTACCCGTCTCGTAGCCAACATTACAACCCTTAAAGAGTTCTTGATATATGATGGAATAACTTGATTAGTGGTGTATTACACTAGGGGCAAGCCTATGGTGTGTCTGTATGCATATGAATGTTCTTTGTTGAAAGTGAGTGAATTTTTCCGATATTTATAACTCAAGAGGAAAAAGGTAAATTTTCAAGTTTTTAGTAATAATTAGAGTAAGCAATAATGTGTTGGCATGAAAGTTTACGATTAGGTGAAGATTGTGCATATCTTAGGTTAATCATGAAAATTAGCTTTTGTGACATAATTTGGGGGAGACATGAATAAGGTTGCTTGAGGACGAGCAAAGGTTTAAGTGTGGGGTATTGATAATAGGTGACTTATGCCCTAAATAATCACACTTTGTTGTTGAATTAATGTTGTTTATGATGACAAAATGTTTTGGTTAGTGTTTATTGGTGTGTTATAGGTACATATGAACCATTGGATGCTAAAGGATCTATTTTGGAGTCACATGTTGATGAAAAGGACAAGTGAATAGTTGAAGTGAAGTGAGCTTGAAAAATTGAAGAAGAATTCGAAGTACTGTTCATTCGCGGTTCACTCGTGACCGTGGATGAACCACGAGAAATCAAGCTCTCTGAACTTTTCGGAAGAATCAGAGGACTGCTCTGTTTGCGATTCGCCCGCGGCCGCGGACGAATCGCGGAAGGCGCCGCAGAATGTCTTCCTAGTTGTGTAGACATTCAGTTTTTTAGCCCTAAAATCTCTATATAAACTCCTAGTTCGCCCAATAGAGGCAAGTTATCTATTTTTCACTACTTTTGCAAGACAATTAGTAAGGGAGAACTCTCTCAATTCATTCCTTTATTTTATATCAAGTATTTATTTATGAATTCAGTTATTATTCTTGTTTTATTTGAGCATGAGTAGCTAAATCCTTTTCTAAGGTTTTGATGGAACCTATTGAGTGATGAACTTATCGTTTATGTGATTACAAATTGTTAGCTAGATTTCTATTTGTTCAACTTCATTTTTACTGTAGTTAATTGGTAGAGCTCCCGATTAGCTGTGCCTATTTAGTATGCATAACTTGGAAAAGAGTGCATATTTAGGTATATTGTAGAACAACACCACACCTAGGTTATTGGAGGAATCTATAACTTTAGGCGTAAAGACGGGGTTAGGAATAACGAAGTATTGGGTGAAATCTTAAGTGAACTATTCAAATTAAAGCTAGCTAGGGTAGCTCGGGAGAGTGCACTAGTAAATTATTGTAATTGCTCGGGAGAGGGTTACGATAAAAATAGCGTTCATGATTGTTAGAATATATTAACAATTTGTATGAGCATAACGATAAAGAATTCCATCAATAGGGGAAAACAATACCTTAGTCATTCTCCATATTATTTTAATCAACATTCAATTCTTTCTTTTATTTTAATCAACATTCAATTCTTTCTTTTAAAGCCTTTTTAATTCATGCAAAAGTAGTTAGTCGAAAACTCACTTAAACATATACTCGAAATTTTGGGAACTTGATTCGGAAATACTCTTGGGTTGTGAAAGTTGTAATTGGTAGGTTAATTCTCTGTGGGATCGATTCTGGACTTATTAGACCAGTATTGACTACGACCATTGCTTGGACGTGGCTACAGGACGTGTCAAAATGTCGCAGGATGTGGCAGGACGTGGGCATGGCACGGGTTCGGACGTGCCAAGACATCGCCATGGCACGGGTCAGGTCGTGCCAGGAAGTGGCCACAAGGCGTGTTAGGATGTCGTAGGACATGGTAGGATGTGGGCATGTCACAACTGTGGAAGTGTCAGCACATGGACATGGAACATTTCAGCATGTGTTAGGACATCGCAGGACATGCCAAGGTGTGGCCATGGCACGTGTCAGGAAGTATTAGTATATTACAGGAAGTGGCCATATGACGTGTCAAAACATCGCATGACGTAGAAATATGTGGGCATGGAATGGGCCAGGACGTGTCAGGACATTCTCGTGGCACGTTTCAGGACGTGTTAGGATGTCGTAGGACATGGCAGGGCATGGCCATGGCACATGTCAGGACGCGTCAGGACATGGCAAGACGTGGGCACGACACTAGTCAGGACGTGTCAAGACATGGCCATGACACGTTTTAGGATGTCGCAGGACATGCCAGGGCGTGGCCATGGCACGGGTTAGGACTTATAGGACGTGGCCATAGGAAGTGTCATGATGTGGCAAGACAAAGGCATGGCACGGGTCTGGACGTGTCAAGACATGGCCATGGCATATGTCAAGAAATGTCAAGACGTTGCAGGACATGGCAGGGCATGGCCATGACATGGGTCAGTATGTGTCAGGACATTGCAAGACGTGGCCATAGGACGTGTCGGCACATCAAGGGACATAGTAGGATATGGGCATAGAACGGGCCAGGACATGTCAGGACATGGCCATGGCACATATTAGGACGTGACACGATATTGCAGGACATGGCAGGGCGTGGCCACGACATGGGTCAGGACACGTCAGGACGTCGAAGGATGTGGCCACTAGATGTTTGAAGACATGGCATGACGTGGGCTTGGCATGGGTTAGGACATGGTCATGGCACATTTCAGGAAGTCGCAGGACATAGCAGGGCGTGACCATAGCACTGGTGAGGACGTCACAGGATGTGTCCACAAGATGTATCATGATGTCGTAGGACTTGGACGGACAAGGTCATGGCATGGGTCAGGATGTGTTATGACGTCGTAGGACATGACAGGGCGTGGCCATGGCACGGGTCAGGATGTCACAGGACGTGACTATAGGACGTGTCAAAATGTCAAAGGACATGACACGACATAGGCATGGCACGAGTCAGGACGTGTCATGAGATGGCTGTGGCATATGTAAGGACATTTCAGGGCATCACAGGACGTCACCATAACACGTGTCAAGACGTCGCAGGACATGGCAGGACGTGGGCTTGTCGCGGGTGTGGATGTGTTAGGACATTGTCATGGCACATTTCAGGATGTTTTAGGACGTTGCAGGACATGCCAGAGAATTGCCATGGCATGAGCCAGGATGTGTTAGGATGTTGCAGAACATGGCCACTGGACGTATCAGGACAGGGCAGGACGTGGGCATGGCACGGGTTAGGACGTGGCCATTGACGTGCCGGAGAGATTCGGCACATTTACATACTAATTGTTCTTATATTAGCTTGTTTCATTGCAAAATGTAGTCCATACTATGTGATTTTGTGGTTTTATAAATAAAGAGGTAGAAAAGACCAAGGACACAAAAATGGAAGCAAAAAGATAAGAAAGAGGGCAAGTTGTGCAAAACAACCAATTTGCGGATCAATATGTGGTCGCATACTGCATATGCGGACCTTAGATAAGCAACCATATCGCAGAGCTAAACAGTGAATGAAGCTGAAATGCACGGCAAGAATGCGATGTCTTTTGCGATCGCACAATGAATATGCGGTCCGCACTTCTGCCGCATAATGAACACAAAGGAAACCTAAGAGTCACGTTTACGGTGGTTTCTGCGGTCGCACAATCAATATGCGTACCGCAGAACGGTGATACGATTAGCACATGAACAGCTAGGGTTCCTATCCGCGACGCTGCCTCTCAAGATTGCGGACCGCAGACCTGTTATGCGACAGATCTGCGGTCGCATATGTGACCTGGAAGGGCAAACTTGTCTGCTTTTTGTCAGATCTTGGTCCCTCTATAAATAGCTTTTTAGAATTTTGTGTAAGGGGATCTTGTGAAGACTTTGTACTACACTCCAAGACTTTATTACTGTACACTTTGTATGTTATATTTTAGCATGTGTGGCTAAACTTAAATTCTAAGGTTGTGCACCCTAAATGTGTGTTATGTAAATGGGTGTTTAACATTGAATATATGCATGATGGTTGGTTGATATTTCTTTACTTCTCATTCTTCATTTATTTTTGGTGGTTGCAAACACTAATTAAATCCATTAAAGTCCTACCTTACTTGGGAAAGTGGGTTAGATTTTGGAAGAAGTAAAGAACAAAAACTCGAGGCCTTACACCTCATTTAATAGAATCGTTTAGGGATAAGTGGGTTTTATTTGGCATTTATTGATTGTTATACATTGTGACTCTTAGACTTTTGGGAAAAATCAAGAGAGGAAATACTACTCGAGTATAGGGAAATATTGGGTAGTTGCATAGAAATCAATTACATATCAATAATCAATCATTAGAAATATATCATATTAACACCGATGGCATTACACCACATTTATGGGAACACAACCTTGGTTTAATAAATTCTATAGATTACTACATCAAGCATCTTTACTAGTTAAATATTCTACACCAACCTTCACTCATACTATCACTCTTACACCATTTCTATGTTACTTCTAACGGAATAGATTCAAGATTCTAGTCGGGTAGCGCACTAATTCAAGTGATCACTTCACACCTATTCCCTGTGGGATTCGACCCGAACCTAGTTACTATATTTGACACCAACCGCCTTACACTAATTGTAAAAGTGTAATTTGAGCGTATCAAATTTTGGCGCCGTTGCCGGGGAATACGGTCTTGAAATTACTCATTAGTGTGTACTTTACTTGATATCTAATTCTATTCCATTACACTTTGCTTGTTTTGCTTGGTGTGATAAGTTACAATGTCTTATTACGAGGATGAAGGGGAAGAGAATCCTTTTGCGGATATCGATGAATATATCGATGACACAAATGCAATTGTACCCCATGTTGTTGGTGCCTCAACGTTTAAGGTGGATCATGGTCTAATCCTCATGCTCAAAGCGGAAGGGTTTTTCAGGAATTCCACCGATGACGACCCAACTCAACACTTGAGGAATTTTTTGGGAGTGTGTGCTATGCACAAATAAACCAATGTCTCGGAAGATGCCTTAAGGTTGAGAGTTTTCAAGTACTCCTTGGCCGGTGATGCTAGAAAGTGGCTTCAAAACTTGCCACCAAATTCAATCCGATCATGGCCTGAACTTGTCCGGACATTTCTAGCAAAATGGTTCCCACAAAACAAGAAATCTGAGCGTAGAGATAAATTTTTTTTCTTTAAGCAACAAAAAGGGGAGCACTTATATGAGGCGTGGGACCGATTTAACCTATATTTGGTGAGGTCGCCAAATCATGGATTCCCTGACTCCATTTTTCTTGAGAAGTTTTACATGGGTCTCGATCCCATGAACCAAGCCATTGCAAAGAATGCGGCGGATGGATCTTTTATGGACATGTCTTTTGCTAGAGTAACTCAAATCCTCGACAAGATGGCCAAACATATTCAAGCATGGCATTCTGAGGATACATCCGGTGGAATAGCTTATGGGTCTCCCTCTTTGACAAATTTGATCAAGGAAAACCAAGAGAGAGACCAAATCATTACGGGGTTGGCCACTAATGTCAATGTGTTGACCAAGATGTTTACAGAAAATCAAACAAAGAAAGTCAACGTTGTCGAGGACATGCCGTCCAATCCAAATAATGATTTTGAAGAGGCTAATTACATCAACAACCCCCAAGGAGGGTACCAAAGGCAATACTATCAAGGTCAAGGAGCACAAAACCAATGGAGGCCAAACCCGCAAGGGTAAGGAAACCAACATTGGAGGTATGACCAAGGTAGTTCACAACAAAGAAATTGGGGCAACAACAACAACAATTTTTCTAACCGGAGTGAAAATCCTTATGTTCCTCCAAAAGGACAAAATTCGAACCAAGGGTCCTCAAATGATTCAAAATTGGAAGCTATGCTAGAGAGAGTGCTACAAAATCAAGAAAAATCTGATGCTTCATTGAGGAACATGGCCGAGGTAGTTGGCTCTCATACCGCTTCCATCCGAAAGTTGGAAATGCAAATGAGAGATCTCTCCTAGGAACAAAACCCCAAGCGAAAAGGAACACTACCTAGTGACACAATTACAAACCCAAGAGGTAGTGGAAGTGGTTCAACCTCTCATGTCATGGCAATCACCACTAGGAGTGGAAAAGTACTACTTAGAGAGAATGAACACATAGTTGAAGATGTGCAGACCAAGCAAACGGTTGAGCGTGAAGAACAAGAGGTTATTGAAGTTGAAAAGCAAAAAGTTGTTGTGGTTGATAAATCAAAAGTTGTTGATATTGAAAGAATTTCGGAAAAGGCTAGAGCAAAACGAGAAGATCGAGAAGAGGAAAAGGAAAAGGGGAACGAGTCATCAAAACCTCTTCCACCTATTCCTAGACCTCCTCCTCCATTCCTTCAAAGGCTAGCAAGGAAGATTGATGATAGCAAGCTTGAAAAGTTCTACGATATTCTCAAACAATTGACGGTGAACATACCTTTTGTAGAAGCTTTTCAAGAAATGCCAGGGTTTGCTAAGTACTTGAAAGATTTGATCACTAAAAAGAAGACCTCAAACCATGAAGTGGTAAGCATGAATCACAGGGTAAGCTTTATCATTGCTACAACCCCGGTTAAAAAGAAGGAGGATCCGGGGGCCTTTACTATACCTTGTACTATTGGGGCACGTGAATTTACAAGGGCCTTATGTGATAATTGAGCTAGCATCAACTTAATGCCACTAGCCATCTATAAGAAAGCGGGATTGGGTATGCCTATACCTACAAGTATGAGATATTACAAATGGCCGATCGTTCCATCAAGCGACCGGTGGGAATTGTGGATGATGTACTAGTGAAAGTGGGGAAATTCCACTTACGTGCGGACTTTGTGATTCTTGATTGTGCTGTGGATAAAGAGATCCCTATCATTTTTATTCTGAGAGAAATGAGATAAAGTTCCGGGTGAATGATGAAGAAGTCGCTTTTCAAGCTAGCAAGGGCATGAAGCTACCCCACAAATATGAGAGCATCTCAATTATAGAAGCTGTTGATGAGGTAGAGGATGCCGTGGAATTGAAAATGGATGAACAATGCCTTTGTGAGGCATTATCGGCAATCCTAGTAAATTTTGATGGGGAAAACATGGATGGGTACATAGAATCGTTGAATGCATTGGAGGGTCTTGGATCCTATACTTACACGCCGGCAAAGCTCTCTCTTTACTTAGAGAACAGAGCTACTCCCCCCGCCAAGCCATCAATCATTGAGCCACCACAATTAGAGCTCAAACCATTCCCTTCGCATTTGAGGTATAAATTTCTTGGCTCTAATGATACTTTGCCCATAATTGTGTCTTCTTTGTTGAATGATGTGCAGGTAGAGCAATTATTGGAAGTCCTAAGGGAGCACAGGCAAGCAATTGGGTGGACAATCGCCGACATCCGTGGCATTCCTGCGGGTATTTGAGAACACAAAAATCCAATTGGAGAATGAAACCAAGCCAAGTGTGGAGCATCAAAGGCGACTAAATCCTTCAATGCAAGAGGTGGTGAAAAAGGAAATTATCAAGTGGTTAGACGCTGGAGTTGTCTACCTAATCGCTGATAGTCCTTTGGTGAGCCCGGTACAATGTGTGCTAATGAAGGGGGGCATAACCGTGATTGAAAATGAAAAAAATGAGCTCATCCCTACTAGAACGGTGATCGGGTGGAGAGTGTGCATGGATTATCGTAAACACAACAATGCAACTTGCAAGGATCATTTCCCTATGCCTTTTATTGATCAAATGCTTGATCGGCTACCAGGAAGAGCCTTCTATTGCTTTCTTGACGGATACTCCGTCTACAACCAAATCAACATTGCTTTGGAAGATCAAGAGAAAACAACCTTCACTTGTCATTATGGGATATTTGCTTTTAGCCGGATGCCATTTGGGTTGTGTAATGCTCCGGCGACCTTTCAAAGATGTATGATGTCGATATTTTCTGATATGGTGGAAGATTTTCTAGAAGTCTTCATGGATGACTTCTCTGTTGTTGGTGATTCCTTTGAGCATTGTCTTTCAAATCTTAGACAAGTGCTCAAGAGATGCGAAGAAACGAATCTTGTGCTCAATTGGGAAAAATGCCACTTAATGGTGGATGAAGGTATTGTGTTGGGGCACAAGATTTCTAAACATGGCATTGAAGTTGATCGGGCAAAGATCGAAATCATTTCTAAACTTCCTCCACCAAATTCAGTGAAAGGTGTTCGAAGCTTTCTGGGCCACGCAGGATTCTATCCGAGATTTCTCCAAAATTGCACACCCAATGTGAAAGCTTCTTGAAAAGAATGCAAAATTCATGTTTGATGACAAGTGCATCAAAGCTTTTTAGGAATTAGAGTTGAGGCTCACCACGGCACCCATTATTATCACTCCCAATTCAACTCTTCCTTTTGAAATCATGTGTGACGCCAGTGGTGTAGCTATTGGAGCAATGCTTGGTCAATGCCCCAACAAGATACTTCATCCGGTCTATTATGCAAGCAAAACTCTCAATGGTGCGCAAATGAATTACACTGTCACTAAGCAAGAGCTTCTTGCCATTGTGTATGCTTTTGAAAAATTCCGGGCCAATTTGTTGGGGTCCAAGGTGGTGGTCTACACAGATTATGCGGCTCTTCGATACCTCATGGCAAAGAAAGATGCAAAGCCTCGACTAATTTGGTGGGTTATCTTGTTGCAGGAATTTGACTTTGAAGTAAAAGATCGCAAAGGTACTCATAACCAAGTTGCAGACCACTTGTCAAGGCTTGAGGAAGCAGGGAGGCCTAAAGAAGAGCTTGACATAAATGATTCTTTCCCTGATGAACATATATTGGCACTTTCCAACACCTTTATTCCTTTGTATGCCGACATTGCAAATTACTTGGTGAGCGAGGTCATTCCGGAAGGGTTAGAACCTCATCAAAAGAAAAAATTCTTGAGGGATTGTCGGCAATACTACTGGGAGGAGCCTTATATGTTTCGAGTGTGTGCTGACAACATCATCCGGAGGTGCGTACCAGAGGAAGAAATCATGCCAATCCTCAAGGCATGTCATGACTCACCGGGTGGAGGCCATCATGGAGGCAATAGGTATGCGGCAAAGATTCTTGAATTTGGCTACTATTGGCCTTCCACATATCATGATGCAAACCAATTTGCAAAAGCTTGCGAGCAGTGTCAACGGCAAGGTTCAATCTCCAAAAGGCATGAAATTCTAATGCAATATGTGTTGGAGATTGAAATCTTTGATGTGTGGGGAATTGATTTCATGGGACCCTTTGTGAGTTCCTATGGGATGAAGTATATTTTGGTGGCTGTGGACTACGTCTCAAAATGGGTTGAAGCCATTGCCTTATTAAACAATGAGGCGAGGAGTGTGACCGCCTTTTTGAAGAAGAATATATTCACTCGGTTTGGCACTCCTAGAGCCATTCTTAGTGATGGGAGATCACACTTCTGCAACAAAACATTTACAGGGTTACTTGAGAAATATGGGGTGAAACACAAGGTGGATACACCATACCATCCGCAGTCGAGTGGTCAAGTTGAGGTCTCAAACCGAGAGATCAAGAGTATCCTAGCTAAGACTGTGAACGCCAACAGGACTGACTAGTCCGGAAGATTAGATGATGCATTGTGGGCCTACCGCACGGCCTTCAAAACCATTATTGGTACTTCTCCCTACTGGCTCATCTTTGGGAAGGCATGTCATTTACCGGTTGAGCTGGAGCACAAGGCCATGTGGGCACTCAAGAAGCTCAATTTAGAATAGACGAAAGCTGTAAACTTTAGATTGATGCAACTAAATGAACTAGAGGAATTTCGATTCCATGCATATGAGAGCGCAACTGTATACAAGGAGCGGATGAAATTTGTTCACGACAAAAAGATCTTGAAAAGAGAGTTCAAGATGGGTGACCTGGTCTTACTCTTCAATTCAAGATTGAAATTGTTCCCGGGCAAATTGAAATCAAAATGGTCCGGCCCCTTTAAAGTGGTGAGTGTATCCCCATACGGAGTTGTAGAATTAGAAGCTACTGACGGGTCTTGGACATTTAAAGTAAATGGCCAACGCATCAAACACTACTTGGGTGTTGATGGTGAGAAGAAAAGAGCAACTGGCTCTACAAGATGGACCTTGCTCGTCAAAAGGATGAAATTGGAGCAACCAGTCCCATCGTGCCGCGACGTTAAATCAAGCGCTGCATGGGAGGCAACCCATGGGTGGTAACACCGTCTCTGATTTTTTTTAATTTAATTTGTTCATTTATTTCCTTAACATCTGTGAAGTGTAGGGAGCCCAAATAGTGATGATATTTGGTGGATGTACCCATGGAAGAAATGCGGAAGAAAAAGGGTAGAAATGCGGTTGAAATGCGACCGCATAATTGATTTGCGGACCGCAAATCTACCGCAGACCTAATCAGTGAGCCCTCTAAATTGGAAGTTACAATGCGTCCATTCTGCAGTCCCCATGTTAGTTGTGCGATCGCATAATGGATCGCAAAATTGACTCTGAGAAACCTACAAGCCGCAATAATATGCGACCATTATGCGGTCCGCAAGTTAGCTCTACGATCGCATAATGGTCCGCAGAATTGGCCTCACAAAAGCATGTAAATCCCCCAGGTACGTTCCTAAATACCCTACACTACATTAACAACAAAAAAAAACAAACAAAGGAAAAAGGAGAGAAAAATAAAAAGAAATAGAACAAAATGAGGCAAGTTCGAACCTGCACACCAGGCATCATCCTGTTAATCACTATCAATCTCAACATCTGGTATGTGTACTGTTTCCCCCCATCTCCATTGTTTAAATCTTTTGAGGGAAAAGTTGTGGGAACTGGTTGTGGGCTTAATAACATGGCTAGGGTAGTAATGAATTAGACGTTGGGGTAGGAATTGGTTGAAGAGTGGGCACCCACGGCTGAACAGTTGAACTGCTGCATTAATTTGCTCAGTTCTGTTGTCTGCATGTCTAAAATGCGAACCGCATTGTTGTCGTGGACCTAGCCCTAGGTCAGATGGAGAAGACAATTTATGCGGTCCCTATGCGATCGCATTATCACTTTGCGGTACGCAAAGTGACCGCATAGCTGTCACCTTGGTAGCCCTCTCAAGCAATGAAATGTGTGATCGAGTATGCGGCCGCAGAATTGATCTGCGGTCCGCAAACTCAACGCAAAGTATAACAGTGAACTGGGGAATTCGGACTTTGTAAGGATCCATTTTGCAATGAGTATGTGGTCCTCATAACTGTTATGCGACCACATATATCATCGCATATTGGGATGAAACTTCAACAGAAAATTTTGCGATCACTTTGCGGTCCGCAAACCTGATTTGCGATCGCAGAGTGCATCGCATCTTTGCTCTCAGTTAAATGTTTCCTATTCTCTACCCTACTGTCTATACTAACAATGCTCCCCTTTGCAGAAATGACTCAGAAACGACTTGCAAACATACCCCGTGCTGCTAAAGGACAATGAGTGGACTCACCACAAGAAGCAAGTGACCAGCCCGAGGAAGCAGATACCCGGCCTGCAAGTGACATACATGCTGAGGCAAGGAGAAAGCAGGCTACTAAAGGACCTTCATATCATCTCCGCTGGGGCATTGAAGGGTCAAGGGAGAAATATAAAGCTGGGCTTCTACAGAGAAAGCTCATCCCGGAGAAGCAATTGATCCTAAATGGGCTTAAAGACAAATACCCACACATCCTTGCCAACATCAGGCAGAGAAAATGGATCAGATTCACTAACTCTCCGACCAAATACAATGAATCCATCGTTCGGGAGTTCTATGCCAACTATGGAGCTTCCCAGACCAAGAAGCATAAGAGGCAAAAGATGTACCTTGACAAGGTGGAAGTTCGGGGTATCCCAGTCAAATGCAGTGCAAAAGCCATAAACAGATTGTTGGTCCCAGACTGGGACGAGCACACCTCCACAGCTGAGTATAAAGCAAAATTTACCAACAGGAAGAGTGAAATGAGCTGGATTGCCTCCGTCATCGCAACTGGAACCCCTGTATGGATAGAATAGTGGAAAAAGATTTATAAGGAGAGCTTCTCAAGGGAAGGGAGATACTGGCTTGCATTTCTCGCATCCAGATTGATCCCAATGAATCATGAGATAGACATTGCTATTGAGAAGGCCCTTCTCATTGCTTGTATCATACAGGGCATTAAAGTGAATGTAGGAGAAATAATTTTCCAAGATATTGGGAGAAGAGCAATGCAAGATGCCACTTCTCTCCGGTTTCCGTCTTTGATCACTGCTTTCTGCCATGAGGCCCAAGTTCCTGTTGACCTCCAGGATGTGACAGGTCAGGAACAAGGGATTATAGACATCAACCGCCTTGCTGATGCGGTGATACCTCCTCCAGCAGTTGTTTAGGAGGACCTACTCTCTTCCCAGCCCCCTATTGCTCATGATGATGCGGCTCAGTCTTCCACTGCTTCCACTGTTACTCAGACTACTACTGCTACTGTTCAGCCTCATCTAGCCACTTCGGCAGTCTCACAGCTTAGTCTTTTTGCCAAACATGCAAACTCCAAAGTTGACCAGCTTGTTAAGACGTTGCCTAACTTAATCAAGCAGGCTCTCACTCCCATGCAGTCTGCCATAGATGAGATTCAGCAAAAACATATTGCATATGCTGAGCAACTTCAAGGGCTTGAATTGAGGGTGGAGAAGCTAGAAAGGGGAGAAGTGTCCGGTTTGCACTATCTCAAAACAGAGGTGGCCTCTATGAAGGTCGAATTTCAAAAGATGTAAAATTTAGACTTCGACGTTTGATCCCTCTTTCCGGGGGCAGGTGACAAGAGTGCTGATGTGGTGCCTGATTTAGGCCTTGACTTCACCAACCTAATGGTCAACCCTGTTATTCCCACTCCTGGAGACTCACAGGCCCCAACTCCTCCTAGCCGTATTGACATTGCCTCTGATGAGGAAGCTGAGGGAGGGAGTGAAAGTGATGAAGAAGAGGATGACTCGGGATTCTCTAGCGATGATGCTCCTCAGCCTGTTGACAAAGGGAAGGCAGCTGCTCCAGCTTCACCTTAGGAGGATGATGCTGTGGATGAGGATGAGCGCGCTCAGCTTGAGGTGGCCTTGCAGAGATCATTGATTGACAGAGGAGGCCCCACAGCTCATACAAAAGTTGATTCATCTAGCAGCTCTCAGATGCCAGCTGAGGTCATAGCATCCCCACCATCAGCTCCAGTTCCAGCCTTGCATCCTACACCAGAGCTACCACCAGCAGCAGAGGTCGCACCCTCGACTGTGCCCATGCCAGCTACACAGAAGGGTGATCACCCCGGCACACGGCTAGCTGCCGACTCCCATAGCACTTAGTGTGCCTCAGGGAGTCTTTCCTCACACTTTGCACTCTTATTATCTGCATTGGGGACAATGCATCGTTCTAAGTTGGGGGTGGGGGTACCTTGGTGTTTGATTTGGTATTGCCATTTTTGTGCTTTTGTGTATCAAACTTGTACAACTTTGATCTATAAAGCAGTGTATATACAATGTTTTGATTATTAAACTTTGCTTATGATTATTTAGCCAATCAATTCCTCTTGGTTTTTCTTTGTCTGATTCTTTTCCAAGAGTGTAATAGTAGAATCAGAACTTCGTGTGTAAATCAATGTGACTAGTTTAGTGAAATTGTTCAGTGCCAAGAATGCATACCTGTACATAGCACATATCCTCATATAGTCATTTTTCTTGACTCGTCCTAATGATAGATAGATTGACGAATGTCTTAAGGGAACTTGTCTCTATGACCAATCTTGTGAATTTATGGCTCACTTCGTGACTCTATGGCGACCCATAAAAGCTTCAAATTGCAAAGTAGTTGCTCGAAAGTGCTAAACAATATGAATTAAGCAGTTCAAGTACGATGTGTGTACGTGAGTTTTTCTACTTGTATATAGTTCTTGTGTCCACTTTTGTCATCTAGAACTTGCTTGGTTGGTCTTTCAATACTAATGATAGTATGTCCGGTTGGAGGAATGATCTTAGGCATTCGCTGTGTTAATTTGAAACATCTCTCTAGCCTTTCAAGCTTACCATTGTGTAAATAATATCACTAGTACCCCTCTTTGAGCCTTAAAACCTTTCTTTGGCCAACTCAGTACAAACCGTTCCCTTTTTCCAAAATGATCCCCTCTTTTGAACCCGTCCTTCCTTGAACATTGAAAATGAGGCTAAACGCCTAAGTTGGGGGTGGTGTCAATGTGATATAGGCAAGGTTATATATTGAGTCTAAGACCACATACCTCATAGTGCGTATTAAAGTATTCAAGCTCCAATAATAAAAAAAAAGTATATATAAAATGCATTCATTGTGGATCCTTGAATAAAACTGGGAGACGTATGCAAGGTGGTTCTATAATCGGGGACTAGATGCCAATGAGGCTATGTGAGTTAAAGAAAATCAAAATGCAACAGAATGAGACTTGTGAGTAGTGTTCAAGGAGGATGAAGTCATATGTACCCAAATGCTTACCTAACCTTCCCTAAACCTACAGTACAAGCCTAAAAAGTCCTTATGGGACCTCCAACCGATCATTCTTGAAGAAGTGGCGAATTAAAATAAGGGCAAGCCTATGGTATGACATGTTGTGGCACTTGAAGTTCCTTCTCAGAGTGAGTGTTCTTTTTGACTTGTCCTTGCGAATAATGTAAATATGGTGAGTATAGGACATCATTTCTGGTGAGAGTGCATGAACAACAGAATTTACTTAAGTTGAGCCTTTAGAGTCTAATGAAAATGCATTCAGCTGAGGGTAACATTTAGTCTGTCTGAAAATGCATTCAGCTGAAAATGTGAGGCTCACAGCTTGCATGATAGGTCTGTCTCTACGTGTTTGCTCTTAGTCAAGGAAGGGTGGAGCGATTGTTTCAATACATGCTTGAAGAACTGAACATTAGCACAAATCTTGTGTCATTATTGCGTTAAGTGTTGTGAATAAGTGTAGCGTAGGTGTGTTCTGCTTGCTTGAGTACAAGCAAGAGTTTAAGTTGGGGGTGTTGATGTGCCGGAGAGATTCGGCACATTTACATACGAATTGCTCTTATATTAGCTTGTTTCATTGCAAAATGTAGTCCATACTTATGTGATTTTGTGGTTTTACAGATAAAGAGGAAGAAAAGACCAAGGACACAAAAATGGAAGCAAAAAGATAAGACAGAGGGCAAGTTGTGCAAAACAGCCAATTTGCGGACCAATATGCGGTCACATACTGCATATGCGGACCACATATAAGCAACCAAATCGCAGAGCTAAACAGTGAATGAAGCTGAAATGCACGACAAGAATGCGATGTCTTTTGCGATCACATAATGAATATGCGGTCCGCACTTCTGCTGCATAATGAACACAAAGTAAACCTAAGAGTCAAGTTTGCGGTGCTTTCTGCGGTCGCACAATCAACATGCGGACCGCATAACGGTGATGCAATCAGAACATGAACAGCTAGGGTTCCTATCCGCGATGCCGCCTCTCAAGATTGCGGACCGCAGACCTGTTATGCGTCAGATCTGCGGTCACATACATGACCTGGAAGGGCAAACTTTTCCGCTTTTTGTCAGATCTTGGTCCCTCTATAAATAGCTTTTTAGAATTTTGTGTAAGGGGATCTTGTGCAGACTTTGTACTACACTCCAAGACTTTATTACTTCATTTTTTTGGAAGCTTTTGGTTGAAGAATCTTTTACTTTGTAAGAATTTATGACATTAATTACACTTTGTATTTTATATTTTAGCATGTGTGGCTATACTTAAATTCTAAGGTTGTGAACCCTAAATGGGTGTTATGTAAATGGGTGTTTAACATTGAATATATGCATAATGGTTGGTTGATATTTCTTTACTTCTCATTCTTCATTTATTGTTGGTGGTTGCAAACACTAATTAAAGCCATTAAAGTCCTACCTTACTTGGGAAAGTGGGTTAGATTTTGGAAGAAGTAAAGAACAAAAACTCGAGGCCTTACACCTCATTTAATAGAATTGCTTAGGGATAAGTGGTTTTATTTGGAATTTATTGATTGTTATACATTGTGACTCTTAGACTATTGGGAAAAAGCAAGAGAGGAAATAATGCTCGAGTATATTGGGAAATATTGGGTAGTTGCATAGAAATCAATTGCATATCAACAATCAACCATTAGAAATATATCATATTAACACCGATGGAATTACACTACATTTATGGGAACACAACCTTGGTTTAATCAATTCTATAGATTACTACATCAAGCATCTTCACTAGTTAAATATTCTACACCAACCTTCACTCATACTATCACTCTTACACCATTTCTATGTTACATCTAACGGAATAGATTCAAGATTCTAGTCGGGTAGCACACTAATTCAAGTGATCATTTCATACCTATTCCCTGTGGGTTCGACCCCAACCTAGTTGGGTTACTATATTTGACACCGACCGCCTTACACTAATTGTAAAAGTGTAATTTGAGCGTATCAGCCATGGCATGTTTTAGGACATGTCAGGACGTAGCAGGACATGGCGAGGTATGGCCATAGCATGGGTCAGGACGTCATAGGACGTGGCCAAAGGACGTGTTAGGACATGGCAGGACATGGGCATGGCACGGGTCAGGACATGTCAGGACATGGCCATGGCACGTTTCACGATATATCGGGATTTCACAGGACATAGAAGGGCGTGGCCATGGCACGGGTAAGGATGTCACAGGACATGGGTATATGATGTGTCAAGATGTCGCAGGACATTGTAGGACAAGGGCATAGCACAGGTTAGGACGTGTCAGGACATGGCCATGGAACATGATAGGACATGTCACGATATCGCAGTACATGGTAGGGCGTGGCCATAGAACGGGTCAGGACGTGTCAGTACATTGCTTAACATGGCCATAAAACATGATAGGGCAGGTCATGACGTCACAGGACATGTCTTGGTGTTGCCATAGCATGGGTTAGGACGTGTCAGGACATTGTAGGATGCACAGGATGTGTCAGGACATCGCAGGACATGGCAGGACAAGGGCATGGCACGGGTCAGGATGTGTTAGGACATGTCCATGGCATGTGTCAGGACGTGTGAAGATGTCGTAGGACATGACATGGTGAGGCCATGGCATGTGTCCGGATGTCACAGTACGTGGCTACGAGATGTGTTAGGACATCACAGGAAATTGTACGACGTGGGAATGGAACGAGTCAGGATTTTAAAAGACACGGCCATGCACGGGTCAGGATGTGTCGAGACATCATAGGATGTGGCCACAGGATCTGTTACAATGTCGCAGGACATGGCAGGACGTGGGCATGTCACAGGTCTGGACGTGTCAGGATATGGCCAAGGCACATTTAAGGATGTTTCAGGACATCACATGACAACGAGGGTATGGCCATGCCACGAGTCAGGACATCGCAGGACATGGCAGGACATGGCAGGACGTGGACAAGGCATGGGTCAAGACATGGGTCAAGACATGTCAGGACATGGCCATAGCACGTGTGAGGATGCCGTAGGACATTTCCAGACATTGCAGGATGTGTCACGACATGGGCATGGCACGTGTTAGGATATCGTAGGACATGGCAAGGACGTGGGTATGTCATAGGTAGGGACGTGTCAAGACATGGCCAAGGCACATTTCAGGACATGGTAGAACGTGTCAAGACATGGCAGGGCCTGACCATGCCACGGGTCAGGATGTGTCAAGACATGGCCAGGGCATGTGTCAAGACGTTGCAGGACATGGTAGGACGTGGGCATAGCACGGGTCAGGACATGTTAGGACATGTCCATGGCACCTGTTTGGACACCACAAGACATGGCATGGTATGGCCATGGCACGGGTCTGGATGTGTCAGGACATTATATGACATCGTTAGATGTGGCCATAGGATGTGGGAATGGAACGGTCCAGAACATGTCAAGAGATGGCCATGGCATGTTTCATGATGTGTTAGGACATCACAGGGTGAGGCCAGAGGACATGGGCATGGCAAGGCTCAGGATGGGTTAGTACATGGCCAAGGCACATTTAGGAACATGACAAGATGTCGCAGGACATGGCAGGGCATGACCATGGCAAAGTTCAGGACCTGTTAGGACATTGCAGGACGTGGCCATAGAACGTGGCAGGATATCACAGGACATGGTCAATGAACGAGTCAGGATGTGTTAGGATATGTCCATGGCACGTTTCAGGACGTATCAGGACGTCGTAGGACAGGGTAGGGCATGGCTATGGAATGGGTCAGGATATGTTAGGATGTCGCATGATGTAGCCACAGGACATGCCAGGACATGGAAAGACGTGGGCATGACACGGGTTAGGACTTGGCCATGGCACATTTAGAGATGTGTTAAGATATCACAGGATATGGCAGGGCATGGCAATGGCACACGTCAGAATGTCGCAAGACTTGGCCACAGGTTGTGTCAGGACGTCATAGGATATAGCAGGACAAGGGCATGACACGAATCAGGATGTGTCAAGATATATCCATGGCACGCATCAGGACGTGTTAGGACACCGAAGAACATGGCAGGGCGTGTCCAAGACATATGTCATGACGTGTTGGGACGTTGCAAGATATGGCTACAGCACATGTCAAGATGTCGTAGGACATGGTAGGACGTGGGCATGGCACAGGTCAAGCAATGTCAAGACATTGTCAGGATGTTGTAGGACATGGCCACAAAACATGTTATGATATCATAGGACATGGCAGGATGTGGGCATGTCATAGGTGTGGAAGTGTCAGCACATGGCCAGGGAACGTTTCAGGATGTTTCAAGACATCGCATGACATGCAAAAGTGGGGCCATAGAATGAGTTAGGATGTGTCACGATGTTGCAGGAAGTGGCCACATGATGTGTCACGGTGTCGCTGGACGTAGAAGGACTTGGGCATGGCATGGGTTAGGACGTGTCAGGACAAGGTCATGTCACGTTTAAGGACGTGTTAGGACGTTGTAGGACATGGCAGGGCGTGGCCATGGCACGGGTCAGGACATGTCAGGACGTGGGCATGGCACTATTTAGGACATGTCAGGACATGTCCATGGAACGTTTCAGGATGTCGTAGGGCATAGCAGGGTGTGGCCATGGCATGAGTCAGGATGTTGCAGGACATGGCAGGGCAAGGGCATGGCACGGGTCTGGACGTGTCAGGACATGGCCATGACACATGTCAAGATGTGTCAGGATGTTGCAGGACATGGTAGGGTATGGTCATGGCACGGGTCAGTACGCGTCAGGACGTCGCAGGACGTGGCCACTGGACGTGTCAATATATGGTAGGATGTGGGCTTGGCATAGGTCAGGACATGGCCATGGCACGTTTCAGGAAGTGTCAGGGTGTCGGAGGACATGGCAATGCGTGGCCATGGCACGGATCAAGACATCGCAGGATGTGGCCACAAGATTTGTCAGGATGTTGTAGGACATGGCACGAGTCACGATGTGTCAAGACATGGCCATGGCATGTGTCAGGACGTGTTTGGACGTTGCAGGACATGGCAGGGCGTGGCCAAGGCACGGGTCAAAATGTTGTAGTATATGGCTACAGGACATGTCAGGATGTCGTAGGACATGGAAATACATGGGCATGGCATGTGTTAGGATGTGTCAAGACATGTCCATGGCATAGGTCACGATGTGTCAGGATGTCACAGGACGAGGCAACATGACATGGGGATAACATGGGTCAGGACATGTCAGAACATAGCCATGGCATATTTCATGACGTGTCAAGATGTGGTGGGACATGGCAGGGTATGGCCATGGCATAGGTCAGGATGTGTCAGGACATTGTAGGACGTGACCACAAAACGTGTCAGAACGTCGTAGGACATGTGCATGGAACAGGACATGACGTGTCAGGATATGGCCATTGCATATTTTAGTACGTGTCAAGACTTTTCATGACATGGCAGGGTGTAGCCATGGCACGGGTTAGAACGTGTCAGGACATGGAAATATATAGGCATGGCACGGATCAGGACGTGTCAGGACATGGCACATTTATGGATATTTCAGGATGTCGCATGACATGGCAGGGTGTGGCCATGGCACGGGTCAGGATCTTACAGGACGTGGCCATATGATATGTAAGGACATCACATGACATGGCAGAACAAGGGCATGGCACAAGTCAGGACGTGTCAGGACATGGACATGGCATGGTTAGGACGTGTCAGAATATCGCAGGACATAGAAGGGCATGGCCATGGCATGGGTCAGTCCATGTCAGGATGTCGAGGACATGGCTATAGGTTGTGTTAGGACGTCGCAGGACATGGTAGGATATAGGCATGGCACGGGTCAGGACGTGTTATGACATGGCCATGGCGTGGGTCAGCACATGTCAGGACGTGGCCACATGACATGTTAGGGCAACGCACGACATGGAAAGATGAGGGCATGTGACGGGCCAAGACATTTCAGGACATGGCCATGGAACATTTCAGGACGTGTCATGATGTCGCAGGACATTCTAGGGCATGTCCATGCCACGGGTCAGGAGTGTCAGTATGTCATAGGACGTGGCCAAAGGATGTGTCAGGACATGGCAGGATGTGGGCATGGCACGGGCCAGGACGTGTCAGGATGTTGCAGAACGTGGCCACGAGACGTACAGGGCAGGACGTGTGTATGGCATGGGTTAGGACATGGACGTGGCATGTTTTAGGACATGTCAGGACGTAGCAGGACATGGTGAGGCATGGACATGGCATGGGTCATGACATGTCAGGACGTCATAGGACATGGCCATAGGACGTGTTAGGACATGGCAGGACATGGGCATGGCACGGATCAGGACATGTCAGGACATGGCCATGGCACGTTTCACAATATGTTGGGATTTCATGGGACAAAGAAGGGTGTGGCCATGGCACGGGTAAGGACGTGATAAGACATTGTAGGACATGGCAGGGCGTGGCCATGGCACGGGTCAGGACGTGTAAAGACATGGCAGGACGTGGGCATGGCACTATTCAGGACATTTCAAGACATGGCCATGGAAGGTTTCAGGATTTCGTAGGACATGGAAGGTCAAGGGCATGGCACAGTTCCAAACATGTCAGGACATGGCCATGACACATGTCAAGATGTGTCAGGACGTTGTAGGACATGGTTGGGTATGGTCATGGCACGGGTTAGGACGCGTCAGGACGTCGCAGGACGTGGCCACTGGACGTGTCAATATATGGTAGGATGTGGGCTTGGAATAGGTCAGGACATGGCCATGCCACGTTTCAGAAAGTGTCAGGATGTCGGAGGACATGGCGAGGCGTGGCCATGGGACGGGTTAGGGCATCGCAGGATATGGCCACATGATTTGTCAGGACGTTGCAGGACATGGCACGAGTCACGATGTGTCAAGACATGGCCTTGGCACATGTCAGGACGTGTTTGGACATTGCAGGACATGGCAGGGCCTGGCTATGGCACAGGTCGAAATGTTGCAGGATGTGGCTACAGGGTATGTCAGGATGTCGTAGGACATGGAAATACATTGGCATGGCATGGGTTAGGACGTCTCAAGACATGGCCATGGCACAGGTCACGATGTGTCACGACGTCAAAGGACGAGGCAACAGGACATGGGGATAACATGGGTCAGGACGTGTCAGGACATAGCCATGGCACATTTCATGATATGTCAAGACATGGCGCAACATGGCAGGGTATGGCCATGGCACAGGTCAGAACGTGTTAGGACATTGTAGGACGTGACCACAAGACGTGTTAGAACGTCGTAGGACATGTACATGGAACAGGACATGACGTGTTAGGATATGGCCATTGCATATTTTAGTACGTGTCAAGACTTCGCATGACATGGTAGGGTGTAGCCATGGCACGGGTTAGGACGTGTCAGGACGTCGCAGGATATGGCCACATGGCGTGTCAGGACTTGGAAATATATAGGCATGGCACGGATCAGGACGTGTCAGGACATGGCACATTTATGGATATTTCAGGATGTCGCATGACATGGCAGGGTGTGGCCATGGCACGGGTCATGATCTTATAGGACGTGGCCATATGATGTGTATGAACGTCACATTACATGGCAATACAAGGGCATGGCACAAGTCAGGACGTGTCAGGACATGGACATGGCATGGTTAGGACGTGTCAGAATATCGCAGGACATAGAAGGGCATGGAGATGGCATGGGTTAGTTCATGTCAGGATGTCGAGGACATGGTTATAGGTTGTGTTAGGACGTCGCAGGACATGGTAGGACACAAGTATGGCACGGGTCAGGACGTGTTATGACATTGCCTTGGCGCGGGTCAGGACATGTCAGGACGTGGCCACATGACATGTTAGGGTGACGCACGACATAGAAAAATTATGGCATGTCACAAGCCAGGACATTTCAGGACTTGGCCATGGAACGTTTCAGGACGTGTCAGGATGTCGCAGGACATTCTAGGGAGTGGCCATGCCACGGGTCAGGAGTGTCAGGACGTCATAGGACGTGGCCAAAGGATGTGTCAGGACATGGCAGGATGTGGTCATGGCACGGGCCAGGACGTGTCAGGATGTTGCAGAACGTGGCCACATGACGTATTAGGAAAGGGCAGGATGTCGGCATGGCACGGGTTAGGACATGGCCATGGCATGTTTTAGGACATGTCAGGACGTAAAAGGACATGGCGAGGCATGTTTTAGGACATGGGTTAGGTCAGGATGTCATAGGACGTGGCCATATGATGTGTTAGGACATGGCAGGACTTCGGCATGGCACGGGTCAGGACATGTCAGGACATGGCCATGGCACGTTTCATGAAGGGCGTGGCCATGGTACGGGTAAGGACGTCATAGGACGTGGACATATGATGTGTCAAGACATTGCAGGACATCGTAGGACAAGAGCATAGCACAAGTTAGGACGTGTCAGGACATGGCCATGGCACATGATAGGACATGTCACGACATTACAGGACATGGCAGGGCGTGGCCATAGAACGGGTCAGGACATGTCAGGACATTTCTTGAAATGGCCATTGCATATGATAGGGCATGCCAGGATGTCTCAGGACATGGCATGGCGTGGCCACAACACGGGTCAGGCTGTGTCAGGACAATGCAAGACGCACAGGATGTGTCAGGACATCGCAGGACATGACAGGACAAGGGCATGGCACGGGTCTGGATGTGTTAGGACATGTCCTTGGCATGTGTCAGGACGTGTGAAGATGTCGTAGGACATGACAGGGTGAGGCTATGAAACGTCAGGATGTCACAGTACGTGGCTACGAGATGTGTTAGGACATCACAGGAAATTGTAGGACGTGAGAATGGCACGAGTCAGGACGTTAAAAGACACGGCCATGCACGGGTCGGGTTGTGTCAGGACATCATAGGATGTTGCCACATGACGTGTTACGATGTCGCAGGACATGGCAGGACGTGGGCATGTCACAGGTCTGGACGTGTCAGGATATGGCCATGGCAGATTTAAGGATGTTTCAGGACATCATATGACAGCGAGGGTATCGCTGTGCCATGGGTCAGGACGTGTCAGGACATCGCATAACATGGCAGTATGTGGACAAGGCATGGGTCAGGACGTGTCAGGACATGGCCATAGCACGTGGGAGGATGTCGTAAGACATGTCAGAACATTGCAGGATATGTCACGACATGGGCATGGCATGTGTTAGGACATCGTAGGATATGGCAAGGACATGGGCATGTCAAAGGTAGGGACGTGTCAAGACATGGCCATGGCACATTTCAGGACATGGTAGAACGTGTCAGGACATGGCAGGCCGTGGGCATGGCACGGGTCAGGATGTGTCAGGACATAGCCATGGCATGTGTCAAGACATTGCAGGACATGGTAGGACGTGGGCATGGCATGGGTCATGACATGTTAGGACATGGCCATGGCACATGTCAGGACACCAAGGACATGGCATGGTATGGCCATGGCACGGGTCTGGATGTGTCACGACATTATATGACATGATTAGACGTGGCCATAAGACGTATTGGACAAGGCAGGATGTGGGTATGGCACGTGTCAGGACATCGCATAAAATGGTAGGACGTAGGCATGGCATGGGTCAGGACGTGTCAGGACATAGCCTTAGCATGTGTTACGACATCGCAGGACATGTCAGGACATCATAGGACATGTCAGGACATGGCAGTATGTGGGTATGGCACATGTCAGGACATCGTAGGACATTGTAGGATGTGGGAATATCAAAGTCTGGACGTGTCAGGACATGGCCATGGTACATTTCAGGACGTCGCATGACATGAAAGTGTGTGGCCATGCCACAGGTCAGGACATCGTAGGACGTGTCAGGATATGGCTGGATGTGGGCATGGCACGATTCAAGATGTGTCAGGACATGGCCATATCATGTGTAAGGACGTGTCACGACGTCACAGGACATGGTAGGACATGGGCATGGGACAGGTCAGGACGTGTTAGGACATGGCCATGGCACGTGTCAGGACACCACATGACATGGAAGGGTATGGCCATGGCACAGGTCAGGACGTGTCAGGATATCGCATGACATAATTAGACGTGGCCACTGGACGTGTAGGATATGGCAAGACATTGGAATAGCACGAGCCAGGATGTGTTAGGAGATGCCCATGGCATGTTTCAAGATGTTTCAGGACATCACAAGATGATGCCAGAGGACGTGGGCATGGCACGGGTCAAGACGTGTGAGGACATGGCCATGGCATGTTTCAGGACATGTCAAGACGTCGCACGACATGGCAGGGAACGACTATGACACAGTTTAGGATGTGTAAGGACATTGCAAAATGTGGCCACAGGACGTGCCAGGATGTCGCAGGACATGGCAGTATGTGGGAAAGGCACAAGTCCGGACGTGTCAGGATATAGCCATGGCAAGTTTCAGTACGTGTCAGGATGTAGTAGGACATGGCAGGGCGTGGTCATGGGATGGGTCAGGATGTGTTAGGAGTTTGCAAGATGTAGCCACAGGACGTGTCGGGAAAAGGCAAGACGTGGGCATGGCACGAGCCAGGACATGGCCATGTCATGTTTAGGGACATGTCAGGATATATTAGGAAATGGTAGGGCGCGGCAATGGCACATGTGAAGATGTCGCATGATTCGGCCACAGGATGTGTCATGACGTCGCAGGATATAGTAGGAAAAGGGCATGGCACGAGTCAAGATGTGTCAGGACAGAGCCATGGCACATGTAAGCACATGTCAGGATGTGTTGAGATGTTGCAGATGTGGCTACATGACGTGTCAGGACGTTGCAGGTCTTGGCAGGACGTGGGCATGGCATGGGTCAGGACGTGTCAAGACATGGCTATGGCACGGGTCATAATGTATCAGAATGTCACAGGACGTGGCCACAAGACGTGTTATGATGTCGCAGGACATGGTAGGATGTAGGCATGTCACCGGTGTGGAAGTGTCAGCACATGTCCATGGAATGTTTCAGGATGTGTCAGAACGTTGTAGGACATGCCAAGGCGTGGCCATGGCACGAGTCAGGATGTGTCAGGACGTGTCAGGATAATGCAGGAAGTGGCCACATAACATGTCATGACATCGAAGGACGTAGAAGGACATGGGCAAGAAATAGGTCAGGACATGTCAGGACATGGTCATGGCATGTTTCAAAACGTATTAGGACGTTGCAGGACATGGCAGGGCGTGGACATGGCATGGGTCAGGACACGTCAAGAAGTGTGAGGGCATGGCAACACGTGGGCATGGCACTAGTCAGGACGTCTCACGACATGGCCATGATACGTTTCAGGATGTCGCAAGACATGGCAGAGCGTGGCCATGGCATGGTTCAGGACATTGTAGGACGTGGCCATAGGAAGTGTCATGATGTCGTAGGACATGGTAGGATAAGGGCATGGTACGGGCTCGCACGTGTCAGGACATGACAATGTCACATGTCAATACGTGTCAGGATGTTGCAGGTCATGGCATGGCGTGGCCATGGCATGGGTCAGGGTGTGTCAGGACATTGCAAGACATGTCCATAGAACGTGTCAGGACATCGAGGGACATGGCAGGATGTGGGCATGGAACGGGTCAGGATGTGTCAGGACATAGCCATGGCACATTTTAGGACGTGTCAGGACGTTGCAGGACATGGAAGGGCTTGGCCATGGCATGGGTCAGGATGCATCAGGACGTCGAAGGACGTGGCCACTGGACGTGTCAAGACATGGCAGGACATGGGCTTTGCATGGGTCAGGACATGGCCATGGCACATTTTAGAAAGTGTTAGGATGTCGCAAAACATGGAAGGGCGTGGCCATGGCACGGGTCAGGACGTCACAGGATGTTGCCACAGGATGTGTCATGATGTCGTAGGACATGGCAAGACAAAGGCATGGCACGGGTTAGGACGTGTCAGGACATGGCCATGGCACGGGTCAGGACGTCGCAGCACATTGCACGGCATGGCCATGGCATGGGTCAGGACGTCACAGGACGTGGCTATGGCAAGGAATTTTATGGCATTGAAGCTGGTCCAAGCATAGGCATGAAATAAGGGCAGCAGCTAGCCAAGAAAATGCGCACATGTTGTGCACATGATGCAGTCGGGTGGTTACAACCACATTTGTCCAAAGTGCTAAAAATGGGCTGAGAGTTTGCACGTTTTGGGGAATGTTTAGACATGTTACTGTGTTTTAGCTAATGGGTGATCATGTCTTATCAGTTGGGGGATGTCAACTGAACATATGACCTACTTTTGGGTTGACTACAATATATAAATATGTGCTAACAACCTTATAAACGGGCTAAGTACCTAGGGATGGAAAATAGTCTTAAATGTTGACATATGGTTGCCTATTTTATGGCTTGAGCATGGAAAAAATGTGCCATTGCCTTGCCAAACGGGTTGGGAGCATGAGCAGCCTTAGGCGGGGGCTTTTATAAGGCATACTTGTGCACTTGTTGGCAATTTTTGTCAGTTGGTGCCTGCCAAGGGCGGCAGCACCTTGCTAAACTCGAGAATTTCATTTGTAATTGATTTTATAAAATGTTTGGAAAAGGGTTTCCCGTAAATCTGCTTGTCTTCCTCTTTTATTTATGTTGCCTTCAGTTTTTCTAAGTGTAAACCTCGACTCCAAAATGAAAATAGGGCGAAGGATGATGTCAAGTGGGGACTTGACTGCCGCATAATAGGTAGTGTTTTGATGGACAGAAAATGGCCCTATGACACCATGGCACATGTTAGGACATGTCAGGACGTCGCAGGACATAGTAGGGAGCGACCACGGCACGGGTCAGGATGTGTTAGGATGTCTCATGACAAAGCCATAGGACCTGTCAGGACATGGTAGGACATGGGCATGGCACGGGTCAGGTCATGTCAGGACATGGCCATGGCACGTTTCAGGACGTGTCAAGACATCGCAGGACATGGCAGGGCGTGGCCATGGCATGGGTCAGGACGTGTCAGGACATTGTAGGACGTGGCCACAGGATGTGTTAGGACGTCATATGATATGGTAGGAAGTGGGCATGACACGAGTCAGGACGTGTCAGGACATTGCCATGGCATGATTTCGTACATCTTAGGACATCGCAAGACATGGCAAGGCATTGCCATGGCACGGTTCAGGACGTCCCAGGACGTGGCCATAGGACGTGTCAGGACATTGTAAGATGTGGGCACAGGTCAAGATGTGTCATGACATGGCTTTGGGATGTTTAGAAACTTGTTAGGATGTCGCAGGACATGGCAGGTCGTGGCCATGGCACATGTCAGGACATCGGAGGGCGTGGCTCAGGATGTGTCAGGATGATGCAGGACATGGCATGACAAGGGCATGGCACGTGTCAGGACGTGTTAGGACATGGCCATGGCATGTGTAAGGATGTTGCAAGACATGGCAGTACGTGGCCATGGAACGGGTCAGGATGTCACAGGACGTGGCTATAGGACGTGTCAAGATGTCGCAGGATATGGCAAGCATGGCATAGGTGCGGACGTGTCAAGAGATGGACACGTCATGGGTCAGGACGTGTTAGGACATTGCAGAACGTGGCCACTAGACGTGTTAGGATATCACAGGACATGGAAGGACGCGGGCTTGTCACGGATGTGGACGTGTCATAACATGGCCATGGCACTGATAATAGGAGAATTTGACTATATTTATGCCCTAAATAATCACGCTTTATTGTTGTTTTTATATTGTTTTATGATGACAAAATGCTTTTATTAGTGTTCTTAGTGTGTTATAGGTACACATGAGCTAATGAAGACTAAAAGAGCAAGTTTTGGTGTCAAATGATGGTGAAAAAGGCCAAAGTGTGGTACAAGTCAAGAACTTATGTTGAAAATAGCCGGGAAGGTGTGATTCTGAGCTATATGGATGTTATGGAATTAATTTAAGTGATTTGGAGCTTTGAAGTCTGAGTAAAAGCTCAAGGAATTAAGCCTGGATCGAGTTCGGGGGTAAAATTTGATAAGTGTAGTACAAGCGAAGAATGGATGAGGCATATTATGTAGTGTCTAGTAAATTGCACAAAACTGTTCGCTCGGAACTCCATTTTCGCTCCATAATATATGGTTGGAAAGATAACGCAAATGGATACAACTTCCGTGTTTTGAGTTTTCCCAAATTCCCAAAGGAACAGGGTGAACAATCGTGGTGTCTCCGCGACCGCAGATGAACCGCGAAAAAATAGGCTCTCTGAAGTTTACTGTTCGCGGTCCGTCCGCGGCAGCGAACGAACCGCGGAAGTCGCCACAGTAGCAGTCCTAATTGTACTCAAACGTAGTTTTTTTGCCCTAAAACCTCTATATAAACCCCTAGTTCACCCAATAGAGGCATGTTATCTTTAATTCAATACTTTTGCAAGATATTTAGTAAGAGAGAATCCTCTCAACTCTTTCTTTTATTTTATATCAATTATTTCTTTATGATTTCAATTATTATTCTTGTTTCTTCAAGCATGAGTAGCTAAATCCTTTTCTAAGGTTTTGATGGAACATATTGGGTGATGAACTTATCGTTTATGTGATTACAAATTGCGACTTAGATTTCTATTTGTTCAACTTCATTCTTGTTGTAGTTAATTGGTAGAGCTCCTAATTAGCGGTGCCTATTTAGTGTGCATAACTTGGAAAAGAGTGCATATTCAGGTATATTGTTGAACAACACCACACCTAGGTCATTGGAGTAATCTATAACTTTAGGCGTAAAGACGGGGTTAGGAATAATGAAGTCTTGGGTGCAATCTTAAGTGAACTATTCAAATTAAAGCTAGCTAGGGTAGCTCGGGAGAGTGCACTAGTAAATTATTGTAATTGCTCGGGAGAGGGTTACGATACACATAGCGTTAATGATTGATAGAATATATTAACAATTTGTACGAGCATAACGATAAGGGATTCCATGAATAGGGGAAATCAATACCTTAGTCCTTCTCCATATTATTTTACTCAACATTCAATTCTTTCTTTTAAGCCTTTTTATTTCTTGCAAAAAGTAGTAGTTCGAAATTCATACACAAATATACTCTAAATTTTGGGAACTTGATTTGGAAGTACTCTTGGGTTGTGAAAGTTGTGATTGATAGGTTAATTCTCTGTGGATCGATCTTGGACTTATTAGACCGGGTTATATTGACCGCGACCATTGCTTGGACGTGAATCAATTTTGGCGCCGTTGCTGGGGAATTAATGGAATTATCAATTAACATTGACAGAACTGCAAGATTCTTGTGCAGTCAGGTTCTTTCTACACACTTTACATTGAGTTTTTTGACGGTTGTTGAAATTGGGTACTCAGGTGCACGCCTAGAAAATCTGCAAGGATTGGAGAACTAATTGAAGGACTCTCAGACCCAGAGCAAAATATTCGGGCACATAACAGGGAAATTAAACAAATTCAGCAATCTCAGCAACCAATTAAACTAGATTTTGACATGGGAGACGTGAACGACCCAATCCGGCAAGCTGGGTTAAACGCGCAGAAGGCGCAGGAAGGTGCACTATATGACTAGGCACAACCAGCAGCGGATAATTTGGAAACTGGCATTATTGTGCCAGCGATTCAAGCTGAGTTTTTCCAGATTACTAACACCATGCTACATTTGTTGCAAAATAAGGGATTATTCTCTAGGACTCAGGTTGAAGATCCACAATAGCACCTGAAGAACTTTCTCTCAATATGCAAGACACATAGACATCCGAATGTGACACCGGAAGCCATCAGACTGTTGCTATTCCCGTTCTCGGTTATAGGGGTTGCGCATGTATGGCTAAACTCACTCCCCATAAACTATATTGTAACTTGGGATGAGCTGGTCAAGCAATTCCCACTACCAGAAAATGAGCCTATTGTAACAGTTATTTTGTAACGGTTATAGAACCGTTGCCATAGAGACCCTATAGCAACGGTTATAACCGTTCCTGTAGAGCATGGATGATATCAGCACAATCTTTGTATAAAACCGTTACCAGTGAAATACAATCGTTGCTATAACACATTTTAACGGGGCTGTTAGAACGGAATTTTGGGAATAGTTATAACGGAACGGTTTTTGCCAATTCCCTCCTAAAATTTTTTTAACCCGCCAAACATTTTGTATTTATATGTTTTTTAATTAATTAGAAAACTAAAAATATAACTCTCTACTTTAATTTCTCTAGCTATCACCGTCGACCCTACTAACTAAAAGCCTTATTGCTCACTGGCTCGCCATCTTCGCCCATCTCCGACCAAATTTCCACCTCTTTCAGCCATTAAACTTCCACCAAAGCTCCATAGAAAAGGTGACCTTCTTCTCCTGTTAAACCAACGTTCTTCTCCTGTTAAACCATCATGGATTGCTGGAAGAAATTCATTTTTCAAGCTCTGTATAAAATCATTTAGTGATAGTGACTGCTTCTCGGATAAATTTTTGGTATTTTCTGAAATTTGTTGGCGTCTGAACTCCAAGTAAACAAAGAAATTAACATCATTCCAAGACTCAGGATTTGAGCGGGTGAAATTACAGGTACTTTCTATCTCTCAAGTTGTTTGCCTACTTTTTTTAATGGGTTTGTGTAAAGAGGATTTCTAAAGGAACATTAAAGAATTTTCTTCTTTTTCTGTTGTGGGGTTTTTTTGAATTCAATATTATGGTGGTTGGAGGAAGAAAGATGTGTTATCAGCAGGCAGGGGCGGGTCCTATTAACTGCACCTAATATTACTTTCTTGTTGACATACGGGTGTTCAAAAAGCTTTGAAGGTTTATAATATGTAAATCCAATGTTTGAAAGGTCATATGTGTGTTTAGAGGAGGAAAATATAGTATGGAACAAATTGGGATTATTTAAGAAAAGAAAGCAAATATTCGCATATAACCTTAATTGAACTGATCATATCTTCCAGCTTATGATAATTTGACTATCCTTAGGTAAGAGCCTGAGCACGTATCACCTAGAGTTAGATTCATTTTTTGACTATACAACATGTGCTGTACTGAAATCCACACAGCTTTTCATTTATAAATGAAGCTACCAACTCATTGGCCAACATTAATGTAGGTTAACAGTTACCTAGTTCCATTGATAGGTTATTTTCCTTTTAGCTACAAGTTATATGTTAAATGAAAGCTCTCCGAGTCTACTTTCTATTATATCAAATGAAATCTCTCCGAGTCTACTTTCTTTAAATGAGACCTATCAACTACAACTAATCTTAATACACACATTTAACATTCTTGAAGTGATAGTGAAACAGAAGAAAAAAGACATGCTTGAAATGGTATTTATCCTCACAAACAACAATCACAAAGCAATGAATTCTATAGGCTCCTTAAATATTTGTGAGCACTTGGAACTTAGATCACATACTCTGTCGTGGCTTTTCATTAACTAGCTTTTTGAAAATTAGATTGTATTAAGCACCATCAATTTACTATTTGATATACCAAGTTAAATACATCCACCACTTGGACGCATCGTTTGATATGATTTATACTTTGTTAGTGTTCTGATAAAGGATTCTAGTGTCACGCCCCAAATCGGGGAACATGACCGGCGCCTGACCGGGTTGCCCCAGTCAAGCGGACCTGGGTGCCTTTCATTCCCACGCGTTACCCCTGTGTTGATTGTTTCTCATTAACCAAATATCTTACTAACCATGTATGATTTCACATTAAATAAATAAAACCGTACGAGTGATTCATTAACAAGTTTGCAGTTTTTACAACGCCCGTCATAACATAATATATACATAAGACTGGAGTCCCACAGTTACATGTCTACAGAGCCTCTAGGATACAAAAAGGGAAATACAATACTTGCCGGTAACAAGGCTCCAACTATACCTTACAAAACCAATATGAAATCTAAACAGAAGTGGAATGAACCACACAGGGCCCCAAGGAAGAAAAGGGGCTCACCAAAACGGGCAGTGGAAGGAGAAGGATACTACTGCCGATGAGCTGAAGTGCCTGCTATCGATCCACCTACAATCATAACACGAATGTAGCGTCCCCGGCAAAAGGGACGTCAGTACACTTGAATTGTACTGGCATGTATGGACAAACTTTGTCCCAAGTAAACTCAAGCCATTGAATTACATCAACAATTAATTAAGCCAGCCAACCATGTTTCCACATTTTCCTCATTTCAAATAATTCTCAACACAAAACACTTTCTACGATCAACCAATTGAACAATAACCAATCAATCACGTAAAGCACAAGTAGTCAAACAAAGGGGCAATCAGTGCCCCACAGGTTGCAAACTCTCCTGCTGTCTCCTTTCACAATTTCACATTATTGATTTTTGTATCAATTTTCAATAGCGATTTCGATCGCTCTCCATCCTTATTGCCCCTGACCACCCTTATTACCTCGGCCACCCTTATCACCCCAACTCACACCTTATTTCCTCACGTTACGGCGCGCAACACAACCCCGCCTTACAGTTTAAAACACAACAATTTCAAACAGTAGATAAGGTACTACACACAATTTCAACAAGTTCAAATAAACAACTTGCACATTGTTTCATGTTCTCAATTATTTATCAAGCCAATATCACAACCAAGTTACAATATTTCCATAATCAAGAATATTCACACAAGTATGTTCAACAATTTTCCACAATTCAAGTGTTTCATCTCTTTCCACAATAAACCAATTCTCGAGTGTTTCGTTTCCTTTCCACAAGGTGCCATATAGGCCATCATAAGTATTCTTCACAATTCTTTACCCAATTCAACTCTCATTTAACTTTTGGTTCATATTCTATACCACATCACTCATATTTCAACAACAACTTTAAGAATTTCAAGCAATTTTCACACATATAGGCGATTTCACAAGAATCAAAATTAGCCATACATACCTGGTGATGAGTTTTCTTCCTACTTTATGCTTACCCAAGATATCCTACTCTTGCCAACCTTGTTCTTGAAGACTCTTACTTCTACTCACTTCTTTTTACTATAAATCAAGTTCAATAATCATGCATGAGTGTAAATATTCTATTTTCAAAAGCTATTATATGCAAACCTCTCTTTACCCAATTTAAAACTGAAAATCAAAGAAATAGTTAGGGTTTTTACCTTGAAAAGATTGGGGAGTTGAATCCTTGCCCTAGGATCCTTTGGAATTAAGATGGTTGGAACAATCTTTGAAGATGAAAGATTTCTCTCTCTAAAAACCCTCTCTTCTCTCTCTAATTTTGGTAAAATGATATGATAAAATGAAGAAGAAAGGTGTTATATTAAAGAAGAGATCAGGTCAAAATGTTACAAAAATCTGGGCCGGGGTCAGTTATGCGGTGCACTATGCGACCGCAGAATCAACATGCGGTCCGCATAGTGACCGCAGAATTGCCCCCAAATTTACACAGGTTCTGTTAAGGAATGCGGCCAGAATGCGGTCCGCATGCGTGATATGCGGGCGCAAAATGCATCGTAGATTCATTATGCGATCGCATATCGACCGCATTTTTGACATGATTTTGGGAAGCCTTCTGGAATGTTTTGTGGCAAGAATGCGGTCCGCATGTCAGGTTTGCGGTCGCATTCTTGACCGCATATTTGACACTTTTCGTAAAAATTAATTCTCTACATTTTTGAAACTTAAATCACTACCAAGGGTCCGAACCGCGGCGAGCTTGCTCGCCGCGAAGAAGTTTACGCATTCCTAACACATTATTCGGACCATGACACCACAACTACTAGGTTTTGTGCACAAAACTTTTACGGGGCCTTACATCCTCCCCCCCTTAAGATCATTCGTCATCGAATGAGGATTTGAAAATGAGTTGGCTTTGAAAGACATGCTATGCAAACTATCAAAATTTTAACTAACTCTTATATTTTAGAAACATTTCGCCAGAGTTTCCTTTGTTTTATGGACATATCCACCTGTCAGAGGGCCCCCGAAACACATTACCAAACAACAATACACAAATATAACATTTCCCACAACAGGTATACACTTTCTTACCTCAACGAATGCACATATTCTATCACATTGTTACAATTGCACATAAACTAGTCACTTCAAGGAATTCTTACCTTATTTAACCATTTTAACACATAAATCTCTTATAAGGCTTTCATTTAACAAGAAAGGTTCAAGTGACCCAAGGCAACAACACATTTAACTCATTACAAAATGAAGGGGACATTACTAATACTAAGAGGGAAACAACTTGGACAAGATGACAGTTACTAGGAGTAGGAGGGTCACCTAATTTCTTCTAGGCTTGATCGAACAAATGGGGGTACTTTTCCTTCATCTCTTTTTCCGCTTCCCATGTGGTCTCCTCAACTTGTTGACTTCGCCACAATACTTTAACAGAGGCAACTTCCTTATTTCTCAACTTACGGACTTGCCTATCAAGAATGGCAACCGGAACTTCTTCATATGACAAATCTTCATTAACCTCTATAGCCTCGAATGGCATGATGGTGGATGGATCTCCAATCACTTTCTTCAACATGGACACATGGAATACCGGATGCACTGATGACATCTCAGGAGGCAACTCTAGCCTATAAGCAACTTGACCAATCCTTTGAGCGATCCGATATGGCCCGACATACCTAGGACTCAATTTCCCTTTCTTTCCGAATCGCATGACTCCCTTCATAGGAGATACCCTTAAGAACACCCAATCATCGACTTGAAACTCCAAATCCCTTCGGCGAACTTCTGCATAGGATTTTTGACGACTCTGTGCTGTTTTCATTCTCTCCTGGATAACCTTGACCTTTTCCATAGCTTCGTACACCATATCTGGCCCTAGTAATTCCGCTTCACCTACTTCAAACCACCCGATTGGCGACCTACATCTTCTCCCGTACAATGCCTCAAATGGGGCCATCCGAATGCTAGCATGATAGCTATTATTGTAAGCAAATTCTATCAGTGGCAAGTGTTCATCCCAATTACCTTTAAAATCTAAGACACAAGCCCGCAACATATCTTCAAGCGTCTGAATGGTCCGCTCGGCCTGGCCGTCGGTCTGCGGATGGAAAGCTGTGCTGAGATTCACCCGAGTCCCCAAACCTTGCTGAAACTTCTTCCAAAAGTTAGTTGTGAACTGAGCCCCGCGATCCGAGATAATAGAAAGTGGAGTGCCATGAAGTCTTACTATCTCCTTGATGTACAATCTTGCACATTGCTCCGTAGTATCAGTGGACTTGACAGGTAGGAAGTGAGCTGATTTGGTGAGTCGATCCACTATCACCCATATTGAGTCAAACTTACGCCGAGTGCGAGGTAACCCTACCACGAAATCCATATTGATCATCTCCCATTTCCACCTTGGTATTTCTATAAGCTGAGTTAATCCACCGGGTCGTTGATGCTCGGCCTTCACTTGTTGACAGTTCGGACATTTAGCTACAAAGCCTGCTACATCCCTTTTCATACCGTTCCACCAATAAATCTCCTTAAGGTCATGATACATTTTCGTGGAACCTGGGTGTACCGAATACCTGGAAATATGAGCCTCTGCCATTACCCTTTCTTGAAGCTCGTCCACATCCGGAACACATAGCCTATCTTGACATCGCAATACACCATCTTCGCTGCTGAGTACAAATGTTGAGGTCTTGTTATTTATGACTGCTTCCTTTACCCGAACCAATGCTGGATCCATGAACTGTTTTTCCTTGATTTCCGCAACCAATGATGATTCTGCTCCATTATGCACCAAATCCCCCTCGTCTGACGCCGAGATACGAACCCTCAAACTGGCTAATTGGTAAACCTCTCGAGCCAGGTGTCTCTGATCCACACCCAAATGAGCCAAACTACACATGGATTTTCGATTAAGAGCGTCGGCTACCACATTTGCCTTTCTTGGATGGTACAATATGTTCATATCATAGTCCTTGAGCAATTCTAACCACCGCCGTTGTCTCAGATTTAGCTCCTTCTTCTTGAACAAATACTGGAGGCTCTTGTGGTCTGAAAACACATCTACATGAACTCCATAAAGATAGTGCCGCCATATTTTCAAAGCAAACACAACAGCTGCAATCTCCAAATCATGCGTCGGATAATTCTTCTCGTGATTCTTGAGTTGCCTGGAAGCGTAAGATATGACTTTCCCGTGCTGCATCAATACACATCCCAAACCAACCCCGGAGGCATCACAATAAACCACAAATCCTTCTGTGCCTTCTGGCAAGGCCAATACTGGTGTCGAGGTCAATCTTGACTTCAATTGCTGGAAACTTTTCTCACATGCTTCGGACCACTGGAACTTAACTGCCTTCTGCGTCAGTTTTGTCAATGGGGAAGCGAGGGTTGAGAACCCCTCTACAAACCTCCGATAGTACCCTGCTAAACCCAAGAAGCTACGTATCTCTGTCGGGGTCGTGGGTCTAGGCCAATCCTTCACTGCCGCAATCTTTTGAGGATCCACCTGAATTCCCTCACTGGAAATAACATCCCTAGAAAGGCTACGGACTCCAACCAAAACTCACATTTTGAGCACTTGGCATACAATTGATGCTGAAGAAGGGTCTGCAATGCTGCTCTGAGGTGAATGGCATGATCTTCCCCGCTCCGAGAGTAGATGAGGATGTCGTCAATGAATACAATTACAAAGGAATCTAGGAATGGCTTGAAAACCCGATTCATAAGGTCCATGAAAACTGCTGGGGCATTGGTTAGCCCAAAAGACATGACCAAAAACTCGAAGTGACCATAACGAGTTCCGAAGGCGGTCTTAGGAATATCCTGCTCCCTGATTTTCAACTGGTGGTACCCGGACCGTAAATCAATTTTTGAGAAGAACTTCGCTCCCTGCAATTGGTCAAACAGATCATCCACTCGTGGCAAAGGATATTTATTCTTGATGGTGACTTTGTTGAGCTGCCGATAATCAATACACATTCGAAGTGACCCATCCTTCTTTCTGACAAAGAGAACCGGAGCACCCCACGGTGACACACTCGGTCGTATGAACCCTTTCTCTAATAAATCCCTCAGTTGCTCCTTTAACTCCCTTAACTCTGCTGGCGCCATTCTATATGGTGGAATGGATATTGGCCGAGTATCCGGCAATACATCGATCCCAAAGTCAATCTCCCTATCCGGCGGAATGCCTGGAAGCTCATCTGGAAACACTTCAGGAAATTCATTCACAATTGGCACGGACTCGAGGATAGGCACATCCGAGGTGGTGTCCGTTACCCGAACCAGGTGATAGATACACCCCTTCTTAATCATCTTCGAAGCCTTAAGGTAGGAAATAAACCTACCCCTTGGCACTACACCATTTCCTCTCCATTCAACAACTGGCTCGTTAGGGAACTCGAGCCTCATAACTCTCGTTCGACAGTCAAGTTTGGCAAAGCACGAATAGAGCCAATCCATCCCCATAATTACATCAAAATCTACCATCCCAAGCTCAATAAGATCGGCCGTGGTATCACGACCACCCACCGTAACAACACAATTCCTATAGACTCGTGAGGCTGTAATAGAATCACCAATTGGAGTCGACACAGAGAACGGCTCATGAAGCTGTTCGGGTTCTATCCCAAAACTTGAAGCAATGAATGGAGTAACATAAGACAAGGAGCACCCTGGATCAATAAGGGCATAGCAATCAATAGTCTGAACAGACATGATACCTGTAACAACATTTGGAGAAGCCTCGGCATTTTGGCGGCCACTCAATGCATAGAATCGGCTAGGTCCACCCCTACCCCGAGCTCCACCCCTAGCTGCACCACGCCCCGCTGATGCTGGAGTACGCGCTGATGATGTAGCAGCTGAAGAACCGGATGACTGAGCAGATCCCCTACCTATATCCTGACGGGGTGCACGACAGTCTCGTTGAATGTGACCTCTCACCCCGCACCCGAAACACACTAGAAGGTCAAGGTAGCAAGTCTCTGTATGAAATCTCCCACACTTGGGGCATGTAGGTCTCCCCTGCTGCTGGGACCTCACCCCTAGATGACTAGACTGACGAGACCTCCTGCTGTCTGAACCAGGTCTCGAGTAACTGCCCCGTTGATGACTGTGCACGGATGGCGGTGCACTCGCGGAGGACTGAGCATATGACTAGGATGGCCCTGATGACCCTTTCCCTGGAAGTGATCTCCCCGAATGACCCATTGACCGGGCCCTACTGCTACTTTCTCTTTCTGCACGAATCTTCAATTTCCTGGCCTCTGTGGCCTGAACAAACCCCACGATCCTCCCATAGTTCATGTCTGAGTGCAAAGCTACTGTGGCGGCCTCATTCACTACCAAAGGGCTAAGGCCCGGAACAAACCGTCGAACCCGGCATCCATGGTCGACACTAAATGAGGAGCGTACTTGGACAACCTTACGAACTCCATGTGATACTCCCAAACACTCATACCGCCCTGTTTGAGAACCTCGAACTCAGTGGCACGGGCTGCCATTGCCTCAGCAGGTAAGAAGTGGTCTATGAATGCATCCACGAACTCATCCCATCTGGCCGGAGGGCTCCCTTCCTCACGGGAATCCTCCCACATTTCAAACCATGAACGTGCCGCTCCCTTCAGCCTGTAAGAGGCCAACTCTACCCCCTCTATATCTGTAGCCTTCATCACTCTGAGGGTCTTGTATATCTCATCAAGGAATTCCTGTGGGTCAGCCTCTGGATCGGTACCTGAAAATTCTGGAGGGGCCAATCGCAAGAACTGGTGGACTCTGGAGCCAAAGGAATCTCCCTGTCCGCTGGAGGATGCAGGGGCATCATGGGATCTCTGGGCCTGGGCGGCCACTAACCGTGTTAACATATGAATGGCTCCCCTAAGATCTTCATTAGAGATACCAGAGCCCGAAGCGGGAACTGTATCTGAGTCAGGAACACCGGCAGGAGGAATGGTGGCATCCTCTGCCGCGGCTGGAATAGGGACACTTGGGTTTTGAACAGATGGGCCAGGCAAATTCGGGACCGGTGGGTCATTCTCTCCCACGGCATCGGGTACATGATTAACAGCTGCACTTGGGCCGGCATTGGCCCTAAGGCCGAGTCTAGCCTTCTTCTTAGGTGCCATATTCTGAAATTTTGGGAACAAGGCGCGAATTAGACACAGATATTTCCACATTGCACTTTACCGCACGATATAGATTACCAAAGATATAGGTAAATTCCTAAATGCCCGTCTAGCCCCCTACTTATATGATGTGGTCGACAACACACCTATAAGAAGGGCACTACTAGACACGGCTCTGAGACATCCTAGGACACTTTAACACCATAGGCTCTGATACCAAGTTTGTCACGCCCCAAACGGGGAACATGACCGGCGCCTGACCGGGTTGCCCCAGTCAAGCGGACCTGGGTGCCTTTCATTCCCACGCGTTACCCCTGTGTTGATTGTTTCTCATTAACCAAATATCTTACTAACCATGAATGATTTCACATTAAATAAATAAAACCGTACGAGTGATTCATTAACAAATTTGCAGTTTTTACAACGCCCGTCATAACATAATATATACATAAGACTAGAGTCCCACAGTTACATGTCTACAGAGCCTCTAGGATACAAAAAGGGAAATACAATACTTGCCGGTAACAAGGCTCCGGCTATACCTTACAAAACCAATATGAAATCTAAACAGAAGTGGAATGAACCACACAAGCCTCCAAGGAAGAAAGGGGCTCACCAAAACGGGCAGTGGAAGAAGAAGGATACTACTGCCGATGAGCTGAAGTGCCTGCTACTCTGATCCACCTACAATCATAACACGAATGTAGCGTCCCCGGCAAAAGGGACGTCGGTACACTTGAATTGTACTGGCATGTATGGACAAACTTTGTCCCAAGTAAACTCAAGCCATTGAATTACATCAACAATTAATTAAGCCAGCCAACCATGTTTCCACATTTTCCTCATTTCAAATAATTCTCAACACAAAGCACTTTATACGATCAACCAATTTAACAATAACCAATCAATCACGTAAAGCACAAGTAGTCAAACAAAGGGGCAATCAGTGCCCCACAGGTTGCAAACTCTCCTGCTGTCTCCTTTCACAATTTCACATTATTAATTTTTGTATCAATTTTCAATAGCGATTTCGATCGCTTTCCATCCTTATTGCCCCTGACCACCCTTATTACCTTGGCCACCCTTATCACCCCAACCCACACCTTATTTCCTCACGTTGCGGCGCGCAACACGACCCCGCCTTACAGTTTAAAACACAACAATTTCAAACAGCAGAGATAAGGTACTACACACAATTTCAACAAGTTCAAATAAGCAACTTGCACATTGTTTCATGTTCTCAATTATTTATCAAGCCAATATCACAACCAAGTTACAATATTTCCATAATCAAGAATATTCACACAAGTATGTTCAACAATTTTCCACAATTCAAGTGTTTCATCTCTTTCCACAATAAACCAATTCTCGAGTGATTCGTTTCCTTTCCACAAGGTGCCATATAGGCCATCATAAGTATTATTCACAATTCTTTACCCAATTCAACTCTCATTTAACTTTCGGTTCATATTCTATACCACATCACTCATATTTCAACAACAACTTTAAGAATTTCACACAATTTGTCAAATTAACACTAACCAAGCAATTTTCACACATATAGGCGATTTCACAAGAATCAAAATTAGCCATACATACCTGATGATGAGTTTTCTTCCTACTTTATTCTTACCCAAGATATCCTACTCTTGCCAACCTTGTTCTTGAAGACTCTTACTTCTACTCACTTCTTTTTACTAGAAATCAAGTTCAATAATCATGCATGAGTGTAAATATTCTATTTTCAAAAGCTATTATATGCAAACCTCTCTTTACCCAATTTAAAACTAAAAATCAAAGAAATAGTTAGGGTTTTTACCTTGAAAAGATTGGGGAGTTGAATCCTTGCCCTAGGGTCCTTTGGAATTAAGATGGTTGGAACAATCTTTGAAGATGAAAGATTTCTCTCTCTAAAAACCCTCTCTTCTCTCTCTAATTTTGGTAAAATGATATGATAAAATGAAGAAGAAAGGTGTTATATTAAAGAAGAGATCGGGTCAAAATGTTACAAAAATCTAGGCCGGGGTCAGTTATGCGGTGCACTATGCGACCGCAGAATCAACATGCGGTCCGCATAGTGACCACAGAATTGCCCCAAATTTATGCAGGTTCTGTTAAGGAATGCGGCCAGAATGCGGTCCGCATGCGTGATATGGGGTCGCAAAATGCACCGCAGATTCATTATGCGATCGCATATCGACCGCATTTTTGACATGATTTTGGGAAGCCTTCTGGGAATGTTTTGCGGCAAGAATGCGGTCCGCATGTCAGGTTTGCGGTCGCATTCTTGACCGCATATTTGACACTTTTCGGAAAAATTAATTCTCTACATTTTTGAAACTTAAATCACTACCAAGGGTCCGAACCGTGGCGAGCTTGTTCGCCGCGAAGAATTCTACGCATTCCTAACACATTATTCGGACCATGACACCACAACTACTAGGTTTTATGCACAAAAATTTTACGGGGCCTTACATCTAGGGTCAATATTGTAATTGGCTATGCACTATTTACATCTTGGTACTTTGATGGTAGTAATGTGTTTGTTAATTGTGTTGATTTACTTTACCGTATAGGATTTTCATGGATAATGTAGATAAAAGTTGGATGCATCTCCTTAGATGGACGGATGAGTGCATCCGTGGAGTGAATGATATCCTTGACAAGGAATTTGAACGAGCTTCCGAAGGAAATGAAATATTATACCCTTGCAAAAAATGCATTAATCGCTATTGGCATTATAGAAATGTGGTGGAGGATCACTTGGTCGTTAATGGATTTGTTGATGGTTACACCGAATGGGTTTTCCATGGTGAAGAGTTTTCCTCTAGAGTTACACCTCGTCAAAGCAATAATGATGAAGGTTCTAACATGCGTGATGATATTGATGGATTACTTCATGATACATTCAGAAATGTAGAAGGCGAGCCGGTACAACAAGAAGGGATGAGAGAGGCTTTATCTGAAGATGCTAAGAGATTTTTTAAATTATTAGAGTAAGGGAAACAAGAATTATATCCAGGGTGTGAAACCTTCAATAAACTGAGTTTCACCATCCGGTTATACTTGTTTAAGTCTTTGCATGGGTTGAGTAATGTAGCGTTTTCAGACTTGCTAGAGTTGCTAAAAGAGGCATTTCCCTTTGCTAAGCTGCCGGAGTCTTTCAACAGGGCTAAAAATATGATAAAAGATTTGGGTCTTCATTATGATAAAATACATGCATGCCCTAATGATTGCATGCTATTTTGGAATGACAATGAAAATGCCGATAATTGCTCGGTATGTGGGTCTTCTAGATGGAAAAGTTCTAATCGTGCCTTGACTAATGCAAGTTCTAAAGTTCCTGCAAAGGTTTTAAGGTACTTTCCCTTGAAACCTAGGCTTCAGAGGATATTCATGTGTCCTGAAACAGCTATTGCAATGAGATGGCATGCTAATGAACAACCTAATGATGGGAATTTGAGCCATCCCGCTGATGGAGAAGCTTGGAAGGATTTTGATTCTCTACATCCTGACTTCTCCAATGATCCATGCAATGTTAGGTTGGGTCTTTCAAGTGATGGTTTCAACCCATTTCGAACCATGAGCATTTCTCATAGCACGTGGCCTGTCATGTTAATGAACTACAATTTATCACCATGGATTTGCATGAAGCCAGAATATATCATGTTGTCAAAGATCATTCCATGTCCTTCATCTCCAGGAAATAATATAGATGTGTACTTACAACCACTTATTGCAGAATTGAAGGAACTATGGGAAACTGGGATAGAAACATATGATGCTGAGACAAAGCAAACATTTCAAATGCGTGCGGCCTTGTTGTGGACAGTTAGTGATTTTCCAGCATTAGCTATGCTTTCAGGATGGAGCACCAAGGGGAGGTTGGCATGCCCCACTTGTAATTATGACACATGCTCTCTATATCTCAAACACAGTCATAAGATGTGTTATATGGGCCATCGAAGATTTTTGCCTCATGATCATCCTTTGCGGAAAGATAAGAAGTCATTTAATGGTAAGGAGGAACATAGACCCGCACCTACTCCTTTGTCGGGTGTAGAAGTTGTTCAAGAGTTGCTTGCATTCAATAATGTTTTTGGAAAGGGAAAAAAGAAAGACCTCGGGATAACAAGGGTCCGTGGAAAAAGATCTATTTTTTTTGAATTGCCATATTGGGCGCATAACAAATTGTGGCACAATCGTGATGTGATGCACATCGAGAAAAATATCTGTGACAGTTTGCTTGGGACTTTATTGGAAATGGAAAAAAAGTCAAAGGATCATGTAAATGCTCGCTATGACTTACAAGAAATGGGGATACGAAAAGAGTTACAACCAGAGAAGATGATGATGGAAAAGTGAGTTTGGCTCAAGCATGTTTCTACATGGACCCAAAAGAGAAAAGTTGATTTTGTACCGTCATAAAAAATGCCAAGTTACCAAAAGGTTGTGCTTCAAATATTTGAGAACGCATGCACGTGAAGGAGATGAACCTAAAGGTTGGTCTTATAAGTGCTAGGTTCGTAGGAGGCATTTGCGAGGTGCTGCTCGACCTTATAGTTGAACCTAAAGGTTTCTTGATTCAATCAAATTTCCGGATTGAGGCAGAGCAGTTTTATGTATGTTTGTTGTAAAACGAGAAGGATAGAACACCAAACAGAGTGCAAGTGACATTTGAATTGGCTTTGCTAAAATATTACCGATCAACTGAACCTCTCATTTCACACCATTGAACAAACTTTGTTGGCAAAGTCCACAATTGCTTATAATTTTTCAGATTTAAGAGTTGATGAAGAGTTTTGAGTTTATTGTATCATAGCAAGAGGGGCTTAGATGCCGGTGTCTAAAAACAATCATAAGTAGCATGTTTGCAGAAGCAAAAATGGACATATTGCATCTTACCCTTATGGATTCCACAGGCAAAATGAATGATTAACAACCTATATGAAATCTGAAACTGCACCTTCTTCTCTTGGTCCTTTCCTCTATTTCCTTTGAGCTTATAATATATCTCTGCTAGGCAGTTGGCGTGTCAAACAAAGGCTATTATTGTTTTCAATTATGTGGTTAAACTGCATATTATTTTCTTATGGTGAAAGAACCTACATGACATCTAGGTGCCTGGCAACTTCTATGAATCTCTAAGTAGGTACTTCTTGTTCGCAAACATGGATAACATCAACTAGCATGTAAAACTTTTATTGGTCCAATCAAGATTGACCTGAACTGCAAAAATTCCATTGGAATTGTTATGCTGGTTTCGGTATAGACTTGAAGAAGAGGTATCTTTAAAGCCATTGCATGTTTTAGTGGAAGATGCTGAACTGGATGCAAGTTGGGCGTGGTCTGGTAATTTGTTTTACTGACTTATCTTTAAAAGCAAAAGGCAAAACAAAAAAACACTGACACTCTGAACTGCCAGGAGTTGAAATATCATTATTGTTCATTATAACATTATGCATCCTTATAGAATCAGTTGAAGTAGAAAGCTGTGGACTTGTTAGCATTTTGGAAATCAGCTTTTGTTAACAAGTTTGTTTTCGTATAATCTACTAGTTTTATGGTTTACTTGTTTTTCCAGAGTTTCCCAACATATGGAGTACTCGGGTTGGTTAAACAAGTATACCAATTATGTGTTTGACTTGCTTAGTCTGTTTAAACAGTTGCAACTTGCTGAAATGGTGATATTTTGCTGTTGAAATGCTAGAATGACCGCTGAAATGGCGAATTTTGCTGTTGATATGCTAATTTTCGCTGCTGAAAATGCTGTTTTTCGCTGCTGAAATGCTGATATTTTTGCTGTTGAAATGCTGGAATACTGTATTTTTTCCACTGAAATACTGATTTTTGTTGCTGAAATGCTGATGTTTGCTGCTGAAGTGCTGATTTTACTGCTGAAAAGCTGATTTTGGTTTCTGAAATGCTGATAGCTTTGCACTTTGAATGCTTTTTTACTGCTGGAATGCTGGTTTTGTAGCTGAAATGCTGATTGGGTGCTGAAATGATAATAGCTTTGAACTCTGAATGCTTTTCCACTCTGATTTTTGCTGCTGAAGTGCTCTTACCTTTGAAGATTATTATGTTAGTTTTTTAATTGAAGTCACATTATCCTTAACAGTGTTTCTTTAATTTCCACATTTTTGATTTTGACAGGAATTTGAATAGTCATGAGTCAGGAAGGGCACTTAAGTAAAAACAAAAAGGCTAAAAATTGCATTGCAGCTGGATCACTTGCATCTTTGCTGAACCAAAAGGTTTCGTTGTTGAAAACAAAAGGAATTATTCAATCTACAAGGACAAATGACAAGCATCATCTGAATTCAATTGAAAAACAACTTCCGCAATTTGGAGCTCAAGTGCAAGAACAATTGTTGCAACTGCCTCTGCCTTCTGCTTCTCCTCCAGCACAAATTGTACATGAGCAAGTGCAGCAAAAGTCATTGAACTCTACCTCTCTTGCACCACAAGCATTGCGTGAACAATTGCAACAAAAGTCACTGGATTCCACCACTCGTACTTCTCAAATGGTACATGAACAATTTGAGGATTCTTCCAATCAAGAAACAAATGAACAATCCGAGGAACAAGGCAAGAACATATAAATTTTATTATGTTAAATTAATAAATAATATTGACATTTTGTGATTATTCTTACTTAATATTAATGCAGGTCCTTCTGCAGAGAAAAGAAAAAGAGGAAAAACATTGATGCCAAGTGTCCATGGTAGGAAAGAGCGTAAGCTAATTGTGGAAAATGAGAACAATCAACCCATAGGTCCTACTGATGATGTTGTAGCAGAGTTGGGTAGCTTTCTCGGCACATTGGCAAGGAATGCGGCCTTTTGTCCTTTTAATGTGATTAATTGGAGGAAATTTCAAACAAAAGAAGATATGTGGACATATATCAAGGTTTGAAGTTCGCAATATTCTTTGTAGATATTTCATATTTTTACACTAACCTAATTGTACCTAATTTGTAGGGAAAGTATGACATTCCTGATGCTTCAAAAAAGTGGGTTTTTGAATCAATTCAAAATGCTTGGAGAAAGTAGAAGAATCAATTATTTAACGACCATTATAAACCCTATGAGAATGACGAGCTACGAATGGAGAAAAGACCCGTTGATGTTCCTGAATCTCAATTTAGGGATCTTCTTAATTATTGGAACTCTGATGCCTACAAGGTAAAACTAAGTACTGTCCCATGATATACTGAGAATGTCTGATTTATGTTTAATTAGAAATTACTTAACTCTGTATTCATTGGTTGATTTGCAGAAAATGTCCCAAACCAATACTGAGAATCGCAAAAAGTTGAAATATCCACATACAACTGGCAAAAGAAGTTTTGCTCGAATATGCGAGGTTTGATTTTTTCTTTCTTATTATTGTTTTAAATATAAACTTATTAACTTTATATATAATCAGGAAAAAAAGAAAGAAACTTCTGAGCCTCTATCAAGCAAGGACATCTTTGTGGCCATACGAAAAAGAAAATCTTATCGAGTTTACAAGGCCTCGTATGCGGATACTCTTAATAAAATTGTACGAGTTATAATTTAAAGTTTTTTGTTTTCATTTGTCTATTCTTACTTATTGACTCTGTTCTTAGTTATTGACTCAATGTCGTACATTTTCTGGTTTAACAATGACTTGATTTGGTCTTGTAGGCTGAAATGGAAAGAATACAACCAATAGAAGAGAGTGAAGATGGCAGCCAAACAGTTGATGCATTTGCATCGGTCATGGGACCTGAGCATCCAGGTTGCCTAAGATTATATGGTCGTGGGGTTACCAAGACTTCCTTAAAAACAAAAATGGGAGATTTGGGACCCTCTACTGATGAGGCAATGCAGCAAAAATTTGAGGAAATGGAAGAAATGATGCAGCAAAGATTACATGAAAAGTTCAATACACAGAAAGATGCCATGGAACTACAAGTTGCATTTAACATTATTTCTCAACTTAAGATTCTGAATCCAGATTTACGGGTTGATCCTAGCATGCTAGGTTTGAATGCTCGTTCACCTGGAGAAGGTTCCTCTGCACATCAAGCTGTTATGCAACTAATCAATCGCCTATCTAATGGGAATAATAATCAAGGTCAGTACGTCTATTTTTGTTTGTTTCTTGCTTTCTTCTTCTCCTCCTTATGCGTCTTGATAAATTCTCTTGTTGAACAACTTTGTTGATTTCCTTTTGAACTTCATGTCGTGATTGTATGGTTCACCTATGTCGTGATTGTATGGTTCACCTAAATCCTCTATGTCGTGATTGTATGGTCCACCTAAAGTATGTCCTGCTACCTCACAGTCGTGGTCTGTTATTAGTTGCTAAGGTTTGAATGTCGATTCATGTTCGAGTCAATTCTAAATTATATCTGTAATGCTGCTTGCCTCTATGGGTTCGAGATGGTTCATTTTTGATTTCTTCTCTATTTGAAACCTCTTCAGATTGAAGTCGACTGGTTTGAACTTTGCTTCCTATAGTTTCACTCCTTGAGTGCACCATCCAAATGTGATGCCCGGTCTTCTGCAGTAAGCTTCAAAAGAGTGACTGATTCTAGGTGATTTTTCAGTGTCGCGGCCTCTGACTCAGCTTTCTACCAACCTGTCCAAAGAGATGTCGTCAATAAAGAAAGTTAATAAGCTTGCTTAATACTAATAGCAACAAAAACGCATCATATAAGTAACATCACCTGAGACAACTTCTTCAGCAACTTTAGCATGTTGCTTCACCAGGTTCTCCTTATTAGTCATTTCCGTCTGCGCAGAAGACAACTTTTCATTCAAATCCTTGTTTTTATCCTCTAAGTTCTTCACTTGTTCTTTAAAAGAGTTGGCTTGATCCTCCAAATATTTAACGTGATCCTCTAAAGACTTAACTTGATCCTCAAGTCCGGTCAAATGCGAATAAGATTCAACAGAAATTTGCACATATTTTGGTTTCTTATAGTTATCCTGTTTACCCTGAAATATTGTGGAAATCAAAACAAAATTTACAAAGAAAAGACAAATTGAATGAAGCTTTCTCATAAAAAGGGTGTCATGTTCCCAAATTTATTGGCAACCAGAACTGATATAAGTCATTTTCAAGTCAGACTTCTTGAGTGAAAGCCACGATACTAAGTCTTTTCTTTAATTCCTCTTCTTGACCGGTATAAGCAACTGAGAACCACGAGTTAATTGATGTTTTTTTAAACGTACCAATGACTTAACTGATAAAACTCCATTTCCTAACCCTCCAACATTGAGTCCAGATGCTATAAAGGTAAGTGAAACTGAAAGAGGACAAATAAGGTTTCAAGATATCACATTGATAACAGAAAGCATACTACAGCCCGATGTTGTAAAATGCGTGCGCTTCTCGCTTAAAGCGCTGAAGCAATGCGAGGCGAGGCTAGCTCGCTTTTCTGCCATAAAAGGACTCACATGAAAAAAGCGGCTTTACCCTATTAAGGGAGAAGCGTAGCGATCTAAAAAGCGAAAAAAGCGCTTAAGCGAGGTTAAGCATCTGTTAGGGGTTTTTTTTAAAACTTGGCAAAAACTTAACGCAAACAAACACTTCTTCTCCAAGCGACTGCTGCTCCAACGACCGCTACTTCAGTTTATTCTTTTCTCTTCTTCTTCTCTCCTTCTCTTCTTCTTCTCTTCTTTTTTCAATTTTTTTCACTTTTTATTGCTCTGTTCTTGTGCGGTTGTGCCCTAATTTCTACTATGTTCTTTCTATGCTCTGTTTTTCTCTTCTTCTTTCTATTTTTTTCACTTTTTATTGCTTTGTTTTTGTGCCCTAATCTATGCTCTGTTTTTCTGGTTTGTATTTCTCTGTTTTCTGTTCAGACTTTTCTGGTTCGAAAAAAAAGTTAATTGTTCTATTCTGTTTTTTTTGTGTGTGTGGTTGTTAATTGTAGTAAATTCAGTCTTATTCAATGGCATCAATAATTGAAACATTTGCTCAATATGTTATTTTTAATGAGTTCTTAGCCATTTATCAATGCCTATTTATTTTTATGTGTTAAATTGCGCTTCACGTGAAAAGAGGGCAAAGCAAGGCCTCGTCGCTTTTTTGGGCTTAACGGTTTCCAAAACACTGCTACAGCCCATTAATTCCCAGATACCTGAGAATTATTTACAACAATAGAGATGATTCAACGTGTCATGACTACATTGCTTTCCATCTAAAAAACTAGGAAGGAGAACGGTAAAAATGCCTAACTAGCTACTGAATTACAATTCGAGCTTTGATACAGGAAAAGTATGCAACAGAAGAAATATTTACTAGACCATCACCCTTTGAACAACCTAACAATAGTCGATAATATTTTTACGCACCTAAAATGCTAGAAATATTCTTAGCTAATTCAATAAGCAAATGGTTGTTCTTAGATACATATATGGGAAATTAGTTGTCTTCTTTAGAAAATCATGTCAGCATAACCCAAACCTCAAGAATTACATTGTGTGTTAGCTGAACACAACCCATGAGAGAGAAAGAGAAGATGAAATGGAAGAAAGTCAAGGGATAACTATGATGCGCGATATTACATATCAGCGATAATCGGGGAAAAAAAAAGAGCACAGTTAGTATAAAATAGAGCACAGGGAACATAATAGTGATCTTAAGAGCAAGAAGAAATGTGTGCTTCAAACAACATGAATATTTACCTCCTTCTCAGCAGCACTTCTTCCGTGCTGCTCTGCACTTTTCTCAGCCATTTCAATCTCTTCAAATGGATCAATATGCATATGAGGCTGCATTTCTCATAAAGTATCATTGTTACAAATTGAAAACTATGACGCAAAATTCCAGAACTAAATAAAAACTTATAATTGGTCAGGTTAAACTATGATGTCTAATTGGTGTATTGTCATCTTCAAAGTCATCCTCATAACCCGAGCCTGCAGAAACTGGCTGGTCATTGCATTAGGTAGTTGTTAGGATCGAGATTCCATTAGTCGGTCTATTTTCTCTGTCAACCCACTATTAAGAAAGATTGAACACTTTTTCTGCACATTTTTAGAGATTATCTCCACACCGACACGGATAAGTACAGAAATGATCCATGTTTCGGTCCTGTTTGCCTGATCACCGTCACTTGCATCATCATTGCTGCTATCATCCTTTTTGTTGTCATTCTTATCCTCTTTATGAGGTAACTTGGGTCTTATATAAGAGAATCTGAAAAAAGGAAGTGATTCCACCACAGTTTTATCAATACCTGAGGAACATGACAGTACTTATCGAACAAGTCCATCTTGAATATGCATAATATTGTTATTGTTACGAACAGAAGAAGATGCTCTATGATAGAACTTGGCATAAAGGAGAAGAAGAAAAGTTAGTGAAAACATGATGGATAGGACACCAATAACTACAGCAACACTTGGCTGGAAACTGCTAACTACATCTTCAGATGGAGGGTCAGGGACCTGACCTTTAATACAAAATAATCCAAATGAGAGGACTGTTAATAATAACAGTCTTGATTGAAACTTCATGAGAATCAAAGAATACATCTGCATCTACTTTTGTTTTGTGTTTATATGTCTTCTTGGTATCTTTATGGATTGTTCATGTGTGATAAGTCTATTTTTCAAGTTGTTACTTGAGGCATGTTTCTGTTTAAATTAGCAGTCTTTTTTCTTGTTCTCCTACTGATGTTTTAGTTGATTTGCGAAAGATTGTTTTGTTAAGTTCTCTTGTTGTCTAGAATTTCCCTTGAATTATCTTGAAAGTAGGGATTTCAATGAAATATCACCTCCCTTTAAACGGAAATCAGAATACTCTAATATCTCGGAAAGTTGTTTAATCCGAACTTGTTGGTACCATCTATATGGATTGATGTCTTTTGTTGTGTTTTATGTTCATCCCATCCACTTGGTGTGTGAGAATAATCACTTACCCAGCCACAATCACTGTCCACTATATTCTGGTTGGTCGTTTCCTCTTCCCAGTTACTTTGACGTTTGGTGCTCTCAGTAGACCACTCATTACCAGTTCCTGCATGCTGCAAGTTATTTGCATCTTGTTCTTCTCTATGGACACTTTGTTCACAAATTCCAGAGACTTGTTCTTCTCTATGGAAGGTTTTGGTGTCTCTACAAATTCCAGAGACTTATCATGGCTAGCTTCACAGCTTGCATATCCCCAGCTAGTCTTAAACCCGTTCCAATAGGTCTTATACCCGTTCCAAAATATGCGAATGGAGGAGAACATGGAAACCTTACTGATACAAATGAATCCATCGAGCACTATGGAGGAGAACATGGCAACCTTACTGACACAAATGACCATCCTGACGAAGAAGGTGGAAGAATCTTGGGTCAAGTAGCAGGTTCATATTGTAGATACTACCAATGGTGGTTTATGCACATCTTGCATTAGCCAACCCATAGGTAATCCATGGGCTGTAGAAAAAGAACATCATCATCAGCATGAAGACATGAATTATGTGGCTAACTATGGAGGGCAGCGATAAGGTAACCAGAGTTGGTGACAGCAGGCTCCAATGCAGTATAGGCCTCCTCAGCCACAATTCAACACAGCAGATATGAGGCCACAACACAACATGGCTCCATATCCTAGACCTCAGAATTTCAGCAATCAGTAGCATGGATATCATCCACCTCTACCACAACATGGGGGTAGACATGACGATGGGTTTGCAAGGTTGGAAGCTATGATACAGCATGTAATTGGGTCAAATGCCAAAACCAATGAGAGGATAGATGGACATGATGCAGCCATCAAGAATATTGAAGTACAGGTGGGCCAGATTGCTATGTCTCGCAACAATCGTCCTCAAGGGACATTGCCTGAAGATACACAAACAAACCCAAAAGACCAAGTCCCAAAGCAGATGATGGCAGTGACTCTGAGAAGTGGTAGAGATCTTGATGCTGAGAAAGAAAGTGAGAAAATTGACACACGGGCTGAGACACTCACTCCATTGCCCATTGAATTGGAAGAGTCCACCAGGTTGACAGAAGTTACAGTCCAGCCAGTTGCTGAAAATAAAGAGATGCAGCAGGGAACGGAGAAAGTAGCTAAACATGTAAAGCAGCAGGTTGAAGAGAAAGTGCTAGAGAAGGAAAAGTCCCAAGTCATTGGGAAGAAGAGGCCTCCACCACCATTCCCCCAAAGGTTGGCCAAACACGAGAAATAAGAGCAATACAAAAAGTTCTTTGAGATGCTCAAGCAAATCCTGGTAAACTTTCCCTTAATTGAAGCTTCAAAAGAAATGCCTGGATATGCTAAGATGATGAAATATTTGATGTCGCGGAAATTTGATTTCCAAGACTTGGCCACTGTAACACTTACCCAGACTTGTAGTACAGTGGTCTCCAGACCCATAGCTGAGAAGCTATCTGATACAGGTAGTTTCACCATCCCATGCACTATAGGGAATTATGCCTTTATAAAGGCATTGTGTGATTTGGGGGCGAGCATTAATCTCATGCCCTTAGTCATTTATAAGAGGTTAGGCATTAGGAGAGCCAGGCCTACATCTATGTTATTACAACTTGCTGACAGGACGGTTAAGCGTCCATTTGGTATTATAGATGATGTGCTTATCCAGGTTAAGAAGTTCGTGTTTCCCACAGATTTTGTTATTCTTGATTGCAAGGTTGACGAAGAAATTCCCATAATCCTAGGAAGACCATTCCTAGCCACCGGGAGAGCTATAATTGATTGTGAAACTGGGGAACTCAAGATGAGGTTGAATGATGAGGAGATCATCTTCAATGTGCAAAAATCCATGAGGCGCCCTAGTGAGTTCGCGAACTTCTCTCTTATTGATGCGGTTCATGTGACAGTGGAGACAGATGAAGCAGAGTTGACCATTGAAAATCCACTTCAAGCATGCTTGATGAACTTAGAAGAGGTAGATGGTGAAAGTCTAGCAGAATGGGTACTATCTCTGGAAGGCAAGGGGTATTGGGAGAAAAAGCTTGAATTCGAGCCTATATATTTAGAGAAAAGAGAGGCCCCTCCAGCAAAGCCATCCATAGAAGAGCCACCAAAGCTTGAGCTTAAAGCACTACCATCTCATCTCAGGTATGAATTTCTAGGTCCTAACTCCACTTTACTTATTATTACTTCATCTGGTTTGCTAGATCTGCAGGCTCAAAAGCTATTACAGCTACTCAAGGAATGTAAAGCTGCCAATGGTTGGACCATGGAAGGCATAAAGGGGATCAGCCTTGCATACTTCATGCACAAGATTCTCCTGGAAGAGGGGCACAAACCTTCCAAGAAATGCAAAAGAAGGCTGAACCCGAATATGAAGGATAGTGTGAAACAACAACAACAACAACCCAGTATAATCCCACTTAGTGGGGTCTGGGGAGGGTAGTATGTACGCAGACCTTACCCCTACTTTGAGGTAGAGAGGCTGTTTCCAAATAGACCCCCGGCAAATTTGGCTAGACACGGGGTAGAACCCAGGTAAGATTTCTCACCCTTCTGTGCTATACATGTATTATTATGCCATGAGGACATGGCATGATTTTAAGTGTGGGGTGGGAGACTTATCTTGTATTATATATTATATATAATAGATGTAGCTGTAAATTATATTAGCTGGCTTGGCCCGATGATGGACAGTTGGCGACCTGTTTCTTAATGGTCTAAGTCGAAATTAAAACACAAAAAATTAGAAAATTTGAAAAAATACAAAAATATGAGTAGAGGACTCTTCCTTATGACGGACTATTTAGGACAAGTACTCTTGAGGGAAGTAGTCCACGTAGGAATTTTTCTTTCTTTTATTTTCTTTTTCTAGGTAGTGTATCATCTCCCCTTGGTTTTTCTTTTGACCACGGTTCTTTTCCAAGGGTTTTTATTGAACCGGGTTAGGTAGATTTTTCTCTTTTTTTAGGATTAGAGGACAAAGGGTAACATGTAACCCCAAGTATGCACATTAGCAAAGCTTAATTGAACTTAAGAATGTATTATCTAAGCTTGACTGTAGATTCTAAATATGCCTTAAATTGCACAATACAGCTTGCTTGAACATTGATAGGACTTTGTAGATAAACCGGATACTAAATGAGTTGCATGCTATGTGTGTGTGAGATTTTACTTACATTATATATTTTACATGATACCTAGAACTTGCCCTGTGTGTTTGCAAAGCGAAATAGAAGTTGTTTGGTTGTAGAGAGGATAGAGGCATTTCTTTGTGTAACCCCATAAATCAATAGACATGAATTCACCCGTACATAATATCCTAGTTAACCCCTTTGAGCTTTAAGCCTATTCTTTGATAACCCTTGAATGTTCATGAAAAATTAAAGTCTTATATTGTTCTACTTTACCTCCAAGAAGCACTTGTATTGTAATGAATATGCAAAATTCTAAGTGTGGGGTGAAGGGAAATTGAAAAAGGGAAAATCAAGAATGAATGGTAGAAAATAGTGAACTGGCCAAAATAATGTAAATGTGTGGCAAAGCATTGAGAAAAAAAAAAGATATTCTGAAAAAAAGAGCTATATCAATGTATATATGAAAATTAGAAAGGTCAGTTACACCAACAAAAGACATAAATAATCAAAGTATATAAAGGAGAAGGAATGTTTAGGGGAGACATAAGAAAGAAAACAAAAAGAATAGTGCTTAGGGAGGTTAGTCACTATAACCAAAAATATTCTACCCGTCCCGTAGCCAACATTACAACCCTTAAAAACCTCTTGATCTATGATTGAATAACTCGATTAGTGAAGTATTACACCAGGGGCAAGCTTATGGTGTGTCTGTATGCATATGAATGTTATTTGTTGAGAGTGAGTGAATTTTTCCGATATTTATAAGTTCCATGTTCTGAATTGTTTATGTGTGGGAACTTCTCTCAATAAACTATGTGAGGGTGTTAACTCAAGAGGAAGAAGGTAAATTTTCAAGTTTTTGGTAATAATTAGAGTAAGCAATAATGTGCTGGAATGAGAGTTTATGGTTAGGTAAGGATTGTGCATATCTTAGGTTAATCATGAAAAATAGCTTTTGTGACATAATTTGGGGAAGACATAAATAAAATTGGCCTAAAGTGTGATTAAGGTTGCTCGAGGACGAGCAAAGGTTTAAGTGTGGGGTATTGATTATAGGTGAATTTGACTATATTTATGCCCTAAATAATCACGCTTTATTGTTGTTTTGATATTGTTTATGATGACAAAATATTTTTATTAGTGTTCTTAGTGTGTTATAGGTACACATGAGCTAAGGAAGACTAAAAGAGCAAGTTTTGGAGTCAAAAGATGGTGAAAAATGACAAAGTGTGGTACAAGTCAAGAACTTATGTTGAAAATAGCCGGGAAGGTGTGATTCTGAGCTATATGTATGTTATGGAATGAATTTAAGAGATTTGGAGCTTTGAAGTCTGAGTAAAAGCTCAAGGAATTAAGCCTGGATCGAGTTCGGGGGTCAAATTTGATAAGTGTAGTACAAGCGAAGAATGGATGAGGCATATTGTGCACTGTCTAGTAAGTTGGACATAACGTTTCGTCCAGAACTCCATGTTGGCTACATAATATATGGATGGAAAGCTAACGCAAATGGCTACAACTTTCATGTTTTAGGGTTTTCCAAATTCCCAACTGAACTGGGTGAAACATCGCGGTTTCTCTGCGACCACGGATGAACTGCAAAAAAACAGGCTCTCTGAAGTTTACTGTTTGCGGTCCGTCCGCGGCCGCGAACGAACCGTGGAAGTCGCCGCAGCAGCAGTCGTAATTGTACTTAAACTTAGTTTTTTAGCCCTAAAACCTCTATATAAACCCCTTGTTCGCCCAATAGAGGCATGTTGTCTTTAATTCAATACTTTTGCAAGATATTTAGTCAGAGAGAATCCTCTCAACTCTTTCTTTTATTTTATATCCATTATTTCTTTATGATTTCAATTATTATTCTTGTTTCTTCAAGCATGAGTAGCTAAATCCTTTTCTAAGGTTTTGATGGAACCTATTGGGTGATGAACTTATCGTTTATGTGATTACAAATTATGACTTAGATTTCTATTTGTTCAACTTCATTCTTGCTATAGTTAATTGGTCGAGCTCCCAATTAGCAGTGCCTATTTAGTGTGCATAACTTGAAAAAGAGTGCATATTTTGGTATATTGTTGAACAACACCACACCTAGGTTATTAGAGGAATCTATAACTTTAGGCGTAAAGACGTGGTTAGGAATAACGAAGTCTTGGGTGCAATTTTAAGTGAACTATTCAAATTAAAGCTAGTTAGGGTAGCTCGGGAGAGTGCACTAGTAAATTATTGTAATTGCTCGGGAGAGGGTTACGATACGCATAGCGTTCATGAGTGATAGAATATATTAACAATTTGTATGAGCATAACGATAAGGGATTCCATCAATAGGGGAAATCAATACCTTAGTCCTTCTCCATATTATTTTTCTCAACATTCAATTCTTTCTTTTAAGCATTTTTATTTCTTGCAAAAAGTAGTAGTTCGAAATTCATACACAAATATACTCTAAATTTTGGGAACTTGATTTGGAAGTACTCTTGGGTTGTGAAAGTTGTGATTAATAGGTTAATTCTCTGTGGGATTGATCTTGGACTTATTAGACCAGGTTATATTAACTGCAATCGTTGCTTGGACGTGAATGAGGCACGTTTTAGGATATGTCACGACGTTGTAGGACATGCCAGAGCGTTGCCATGGCACATGCTAGGATGTGTCAGGATGTTGTAGGATGTGGCCATAGGACGTATAAGGAGAGGACATGATGTGGGCATGGCACGGGTCAATACATGGACATGGCATATTTCAGTACATATCAGGATGTAGCAAGACATGGCGGGGCATGGCTATTGTACGGGTCAGGATGTGTCAAGACATCGCAGGACGTGGCCACAAGACATGTTAGGACATGGCAGGATGTCGGTATGGCACAGATCAGGACATGTCAGAACATGGCCATGGCACGTTTCATTGTGTGTAAGGACATAGCCATGGCACTATTTAGGATGTGTTGCGATGTAACAACACATGGCAGGGTGTGGCTATGGCATGGTTAAGGACATCGCAAGATGTGGCCATATGATGTGTCAGGACGTCGCAGGACATGGCAGGAAAAGGGCATGGCACTGGTTAGGAGTGTGAGGACATGGCCACGGCATGTGATAGGACATGTCAGGATGCCACAGGACGTGTCCACAGGACGTGTTAGGACATGGCAAGACATGGGCTTGGCACAAGTCAGGATATGTCAGTACATGGCCATTGCACTTTTCAGGATGTTGCAGAACATGGCAGGGTGTGGCCATTGCACGGGTCAGGTCGTTGTAGGATGTGGCCACAACATTTGTCAGGATGTCACAGTACATAGAAGGATAACGGCATGGCACGGGTCAGGATGTCTAAGGACATGACAATGTGTGGCCATGGCACTTGTCAGGACATCATAGTACGTGGCTACGAGATGTGTTAGGACGTTAGAGGACATTGTAGGATGTGGGCATAGTAGGAGTCAGGACGTTAAAAGATATGGCCATGCACGGGTCAGGACGTGTCAGGAAATCATAGGATATGGCCACTGGACGTGTCATGATGTCGCAGAACATGACAGGACGTGGGCATGTCACAAGTCTTGATATGTCTGGACATGGCCATGGCACGTGTTAGGAGGTGTCAAGACGTCACAGGACATGCTAGAGTGTGGCCATGCCACTGGTCAGGACGTGTCAGAACATCGCAGGACATGGCAGGACGTGGTAATGACATGGGTTAGGACTTGTCAGGAGATGGCCATAGCACATGTCAGGATGCCGCAGGACATGTCAGTATGTCGCATGATGTGTAAGGACATGGAAGGATATGGCCGTGGCACGTGTCAGGATGTTGTAGAACATGGCAGGACGTAGGTATGTCACGGGTCTGGACGTGTGAAGACATTGCCAAGGCACATTTTAGGACATGTCGGGACGTCGGACGTCATGCAATGTTGTTGCCATGCCACAAGTCAGGACTTCTCAGGACATCACAGGACATGTCAGGACATGGCAAGACGTGAGAATGGCACAGTTCAGGATATGTTAGGACATGGCCATGGCACGTGTCATGACGTGTCAGGACATGGCAAGACATGGGCATGGCACAGGTCAGGACATGTTAGGACATTGCCATGGCACGTGTCAGGACACCCTAGGACATGCAGGGTATGGCCATGGCATGGGTCAGGACGTGTCAGGATGTCGCAGGATGTTGCTAGACGTGGGCACATGACGTGTCAGGACAAGGTAGAAAGTGGGAATGGCACGGGCCAGGACGTGTCAGGACATGGCCATGGCATGTTTTTGGATGTGTCAGGACATCACAGGACGATGCCAAAAGACGTGGGCAAGGCATGGGTCAGGACGTGTCAGGATATGGCCATGGCACATTTCAGGACATGTCAAGACATCACAAGACATGGTATGGCATGGCCGTGGCACAATTTAGGATGTTTCGGGACATTGCAGGACGTGGCCACCGGACGTGTCAGGACGTCGCAGGACATGGCAGGACAAGGGCATGGCACGGGTCAGGACGTGTTAGGATATGGCCATGGCATATTTTAGGACGTGTCAGAACGTCATAGGACATGGCAGGGTGTGGCCATGGCACATTTCACTAAGTGACAAGACATCGCAGGATGTAGCCACAAGACGTGCCAGGACATGGAAAGACGTGGGCATGGCACGCGTCAGGATGTGTCAGGACATGGCCATGGCATGTTTAGGGACGTGTGAGGACATTGAAAGACATGGTAAGGCGTGATAATGGTACATGTCAGGATGTTGCAGGACGTGGCCGCTGGATGTGTGAGGACGTTGCAAGATATAGCAGGACAAGGGCATAGTACAGGTCAGGACGTGTCAGGACATACCCATGGCATGTGTCAGGACATGCCAGGACGTCGCAATACATGGTAGGGCGTGTCCAAGGCACGGGTCAGGACGTGTTTAGAAATTGCAAGACGTGGCTACATGATATGTCAGGACGTCGCAGGACATGGACATGGAACAAGTCAGGACGTGTCAAGACATGTCCATGGCACGGGTCAGGATGTGTCAGGATGCACAGGACGTGGCCACAAGACGTCTTTGGATGTCGCAGGACATAGAAGGATGTGGGCATGTCACGTGTGTGGAAGTATGAACACATGGCCATGGAACATTTGAGGATGTGTCGGGACGTCGGAGGACATGCCATGGCGTGCCTATGGTATGGGTCAGGACGTGTCAAGATGTTGCAAGATGTGGCCACATGACGTGTAAGGACATCGCAGGATGTGGAACGACACGGACATGGCATGGGTTAGGACGTGTCAGTACATCGTAGGACATGGCAGGGCGTGGCCATGGCATAGGTTAGGACGTGTCAAGACATGTCAGGAAATGGCAGGACTTGGGCATGGCACTAGTCAGGACGTGTCATGACATGGCCATGGCACGTTTTAGGATGTCGCAGGACATAGTCAGGCGTGGCAATGTCACGTGTCAGGATGTGGCCATAGGATGTTTCATGACATCGCAAGACATGGCAGGAAAAGGGCATGGCACGATTCTGGATGTGTCACGACACGGCCATAGCACATGTCAAAACGTGTCAGAACATTATAGGACATGGCAGGGCATGGCTATGGCACGGGTCAGGATGTGCCAGGACATTGCAGGAGGTAGCCATAGGACGTGTTAGGACATTGAGGGACATAGCAGGACGTGGGCATGGATTAAGTCAGGACGTGTCAGGATATGGCGATGGCACATTTTAGGATGTGTCAAGTCATCATAGGACATGGAAGGGCGTGGCCATAGAATGGTTCAGGACATGTAGGACGCCGCGGGACGTGGCCATTGGACGTGTTGCGACATAGCAGGGCGTGGGCTTTGCATGGGCCAGGACTTGTCAGGACATGGCCATGGTACATTTACGGAAGTGGCAGGATGTTGCAAGACATGGTAAGGCGTGGCCATGGCACGTGTCAGGATGTGGCAGGATATGACTATAGGATATGTCGGGATGTCCCAGGACATGGAAAGACAAGGGCATGGCACGACTCAGGATGTGTCGGTACATGTCCATGGCAAGTGTCAGGACACGTCAGGACGTCGTACGACATGGTAGGGCATGGCCATGGAATGGGTCAAGATGTGTCAGGACATAGGAGGACATGGCTGCAAGATTTGACAGGACGTCGCAGGACATGGCAGGACGTGGGCAAGGCACGGGTCAGGACGTGTCAAGACAAAGCTATGCCACGGGTCAGGACATCTCAAGACGTTGCCGGATGAGGCCACATGACGTTGGCATAGCACGGTTTAGGACATGTTAGGACATGGCCATGGCATGCTTCAGGACATGTCAAGACATGGCGGGACACGGCAGGTCATGGCCATGGCACTAGTTAGGATGTGTCAGGACATTGTAGGATGTGTCCACAGGACGTGTCAAGACGTCGTAGGTCATGGTAGGACGTGGGCATGGCACGTGTCAGGACGTGTTAGGATATGGCCATGGCACATTTCAGGACGTGTTAGGATGTCATAGGACATGGCAAGTTGAGGCCATGTCACGGGTCAACACGTGTCACGATATCGCAGGATGTAGCCACAGGACGTGTCAGGACATGGCGTGACATGGGCATGGCACGGGTCAGGACGAGTCAGTACATGGCCATGGAACATTTAGGGATGTGTCAAGATGTCACAGGTCATGGCAGGGTGTGGCCATGGCATGGGTCAGGACGTCGCAGGACGCGGCCATGGCACTGGTCAGGACGTCGCATGACATGGCAGGCCGAGGGCATGGCACGGGTCAGGATGTGTAAGGACATAGCCATGACATGGTCAGGATGTGTCAGAACATCGCATGATATGGTAGTGTATCGCCATGGCATGGGTCAGGACATGATAGGACGTTGAGGACATGGCTATAGGACGTGTCAAGACATCCAGGACATGGTAGGACGTGGGCATGGCACGGGAAAGGACGTGTCAAGACATGGTCATGGCATGAGTCAGGACGTGTCAGGATATGGCCAAACGACATGTTAGGGCGTCACACGATATGGCAAGATGTGGGCATGTCACGGGTCAGGACGTGTCAGGACATGGCCATGGCACGTTTCAAGATGTGTCATGATGTTGAAGGACATGCCAGGGCATGGCCATGCCACGGGTCAGGAGTGTCAGGACGTTGCAGGATGTGGCCACAGGACGTGTTAGGACATGGCGGGACGTGGGCGTGGCACAGGTCAGGACGTGTCAGGATATGGCCATGGCACGTGTCAGAACGTCGCAGTAGATGGCAGGACGTGGGCATGGCACGACTCAAGACGTGTCAGGACATGGCCATGGTATGTGTCAGGACATGTCAGGATATTGTAGGTCATCATTGGATATGGCCACAGGACATGTCAGGACGTCATAGGACATAACAGGATGTGGGCATGGCACCTGTCAGGATGTGTAAGGACATGTCTATGTACTTTTCAGGACGCAACATAACGTGTCAGGACATGGCAAGGCGTGGCCATGGCACGGGTTAGGACGTGTTAGGACCTGGCCACAGGAAGTGTCAAGACGTTGCAGGTTGTAGGTATGGCATGGGTCAGGCCATGTCTGGACGTCGCAGGACATGGCAGGATGTGGATGTGGCATGGGTCAGGACGTGTTAGGACATAGACAGTGCACGTCTCAGGACATGTAATGACGTCGCAGGACATGACCATAGCACGTGTTAGGATATGGCCATGCCATGTGTCAGGACATGTTAGGACGTTGCATGACATGGCAGGGCGTGGCCATGGCGCGGGTCAAGACATCACATGACGTGGCTATAGGATGTGTCAGGACGTCATAGGACATGGCAGAACGTGGACATGGCATGAGTTAGAACGTGGACATGGCACGAGTCAGGACGTGTCACGAATTGGCCATGGCACGGGTCAGGACGTGTCAGGACGTCACAGGACGTGGCCAGAACACTTGTTAGGACATCACAGGACATGGAAAGACGTGGGAAAGTCAAGGGTCAGGACGTGTCAGGACATGGCCATGGCACAGGTCAGGACGTGTCAAGACGTGGCCACAGGACGAGTCAGGATGTTGTAGGACATGGCAGGACATAGACATCGCACTAGTCCAAATATAACATGACATTATAATGGCACGTTTCATGACGTCACAAGACTTGGTAGGGCGTGGCCATAGGACGTGTTAAGACATGGAGGGATGTGGGCATGGCGATGGGTCAGGACGTGTGAGGACATGGCCATGGCACATTTTAGGATATGTCAATATATTGCAGGACATTGCAAGGCGTGGACATGTCAGGACGTTGTAGGACATGGAACATGCCAGGACGTGTAAGGACATTGTAGGATGTGGCCACAGGACATGTTAGGATGTCGCAAGACATGGTAGGACGGTGGCATGGCGCGGGTCAGGATGTGTCAGGACATGGCCATAGCATGCTTCAGGACGTATCAGGATGTTGCCGGACATGGCAGGGTGTGTCCATGGCATGGGTCAGGACATGTCAGGACATCATAGGATGTGGCCACAGGACGTGGGCATGGCACGGGTCTGGATGTGTCACCAAGGACATGGCATACTTCAGGATGTGTCAGGATGTCGCAGGACATGGCAGGTCATGGCCATGTCATGGGTCAGGACGTCACAGGACGTGACCACAACATGTGTCAAGACTTCGCAAGATATAGTAGGACAAGGGCATGGCACGGGTCAGGACGGGTCAGGACATGGCAATGGAACGTGTCAGGACGTGTAAAGATATTATAGGACATGGTAGGGCGTGGCCATGGCACGGATCAGGACATGTCAAGACGTGTCTACATGACATGTCAAGACATTGCAAGACATGGAAGGACGTGGGCGTGGTATGGGTCAAGACGCATCAAGACATGGGTACGGGTAAGGACGTGGCCATAGGATGTGTCAGGACATCGCAAGACAAGGCAAGACGTGTGTATATAACAGGTCAGGACGTGTCATGACATGGCTATGGCACATTTCACGACATGTCAGGACATTGTAGGACATGCCAGGGGGTGGCCATGGCACTGGTCAGGATATTACATGACGTGGCCATAGGAAATGTTCGGATGTCACATGACATGGTAGGACGTGGCATGTCACGGGTCATGATGTGTCATGACATAGCTGTGGCACATTTTAAGATGTGTTAGGACATCGCAGGACATGGCAGGGCATGGCCATGTCACGGGTCAGGACGTTGCCACAGGACGTGTTAGGACATGGTAAGATGTGGGCATGTCACAGGTCAGGACATGTTGATGTGCCGGAGAAATTCAGCACATTTACATACTACTTGCTCTTATATTGGCTTGTTTTATTACAAAATATAGTCCATACTTATGTGATTTTGTGGTTTTACAGATAAAGAGGAAGAAAATACCAAGGACACAAATATGGAAGCAAAAAGACAAGAAAAGGGCAAAGTTGTGCAAAAAGGCAAATCTGCGAACCAACATGCGGTCGCCGATTGCATATGCGGACCGCAGAATTGAACACCAAATCGCAGAGCTAAATAGAGGATGTAGCTAAAAACCACGTCAAGAATGCGACGTATTCTTCGATTGCACAGTGAACATGCGATCCGCACTTCTGCCGCAAAATGAACACGAAGGAAACCTTAGAGTAAATTATATGGTACCATATGCGGTCGCACAATCCTTATGCGGACCGCAGAATCGTAATGCGATAAATGAATGAACAACTAGGGTTCTTATATGCGATGCCGCCTCTCAAGAGGCGAACCGCAGACCTGTTATGCGACAGATCTGCGGTCGCATAGTTGACCTGGAAGGGTAAACTTGTCCACTTTTTATCCGAAATTGGTCCCTCTATAAATAGCTTTTTCGAATCTTGTGTAAGGGTATCTTGTGCATACTTTATACTAAAAGCCAAGACATTATTACTTCATCTTTTTGGAAGCTTTTGGTTGAAAATTGTCTTACTTTGTAAGCATTTATGACATTTATTACACCTTGAATTTTGTGTTTTAGCATGTGTGGCTAAACTTAAATACTAAGGTTGTGAACCCTAAATTGGTGTTATGTAAATGGGTGTTTAACATTGAATATATGCATAATGGTAGGTTGATATTTATTTACGTCTCATTCTTCATTTATTGTTGGTGGTTGCAAACATTACCTAAAGCTATTTAAGTCGTACCTTGCTTGGGAAAGTGGGTTAGATTTTGGAAGAAGTAAAGAACAAAAACTCGAGGTCTTACACCTCGTTTAATAGAATCGCTTAGGGATAAGTGGGTTTATTTGGCATCTATTGATTGTTATACATTGTGACTCTTAGACTTTTGGGAAAAAGCAAGAGAGGAAATACTATTCAAGTATTGGGAAATATTGGTTAGTTTCATAGAAATCAATTGCATATCAATAATCAACCATTAGAAATATATCATATTAACACCGATAGCATTACACTACATTTATGGGAACAAAACCTTGGTTTAATCAACTTTATTAATTACTACATCAAGCATTCACATTAGTTAATACTCTAAAGCAACTTTCACTCATACTACTACCGTTACACCATTTCTATGTTACTCGTAACGGAATAGATATAAGATTCTAGTCGGGTAACACACTAAATCAAGTAGTCATTTCACACCTATTCACTGTGGGATTCGACCCCCACCTAGTTGGGTTACTATATTTGACACCGACCGCCTTACACTAATTATAAAACTGTAATTTGAGCGTATCCAATTTTGGCACCGTTGCCGGGGAATACGGTTTTGAAATTACTCATTAGTGTGTACTTTAGTTGATATCTAATTCTATTCCATTACACTTTGCTTGCTTTGCTTGGTGTGATAGGTTACAATCTCTGATTAGGAGGACAAAGAGGAAGAGAATCCTTTTACGGATATCGATGAATATATCGATGACACAAATGCAATTGTACCCCCTGCTGTTGGTGCCTCAACGTTTAAGGTGGATCATGGTCTAATCCTCATGCTCAAAGCAGAAGGGTTTTTCAGGAATTCCACCGATGACAACCCAACTCAACATTTAAGGAATTTTCTGGGAGTGTGCGCTATGCACAAAGAAACCAATGTCTCGGAAGATGCTTTAAATTTGAGAGTCTTCAAGTACTCATTGGCTGATGATGCTAGAAGGTAGCTTCAAAACTTTCCACCCAACTCAATCTGATCATGGCCCGAACTTGTCCGGGCATTCCTAGCAAAATGGTTCCCACAAATCAAGAAATCTGAGCTTAGAGATAAAATCTTTTTCCTTAAACAACAACAAGGGGAGCATCTACATGAGGCATGGGATCGCTTTAAACTATATTTGGTGAGGTCGCCAAATCATGGATTCCCTGATTCAATTTTGGTTGAGAAGTTTTACATGGGTCTTTATCCCATGAACCAAGCCATTGCAAAGAATGCGGCGGACGGATCTTTTATGGATAAGTCTTTTGCTAGAGTATCTCAAATCCTCGTCAAGATGGCCAAACATATTCAAGCATGGCATTCTGAGGATATATTCGGTTGAATAGCTTATGGGTCTCCTTCTTTGACAAATTTGGTCAAGGAAAACCAAGAGAGAGACCAAATCATTGTGGGGTTGGCCACTAATGTTAATTTGTTGACCAAGATGTTTACCGAAAATCAAACGAAGAAGGTCAACGTTGTCGAGGATATGCCATCCATTCCGAATGAAGATTTTAAAGAGGCTAATTACATCAACAACCCCCAAGGAGGGTCCCAAAGGCAATACTATCAAGGTCAAGGAGCACCAAACCAATGGAGGCCAAACCCGCAAGGGCAAGGCAACCAACAATGGAGGTATGACCAAGGTAGTTCACAACAAAGAAATTGGGGAAATAACAACAACAACTTTTCTAACGGAGTGAAAATCCTTATGTTCCTCCAAAAGGACAACATTCGAACCAAGGGTCCTCAAATGATTCAAATTTAGAAGCTATGCTAGAGAGAGTGCTACAAAATCAAGAAAAGTCTGATGCTTCAATGAGGAACATGGCCGATGTCGTTGGCTCTCATACCGCTTCCATCCAAAAATTGGAAATGCAAATGAGAGACCTCTCCAAGGAACAAAACCCCAAGCAAAAAGGAACACTACCTAGTGACACGATTACAAACCCAAGAGGTAGTGGAAGTGGTCCAACCTCTCACGTCATGGCAATCACCACTAGGAGTGGAAAAGTGCTACTTGGAGAGAATGAACACATAGTTGAAGATGTGGAGACCAAGCAAACGGTTGAGGTTGAAGAACAAGAGGTTATTGAAGTTGAAAAACAAAAGGTTGTTGTGGTTGATGAACCAAAGGTTGATGAAGTTGAAAGAATTAACGAAAAATCTAAAGCACCACAAGAAGATCAAGAAGAGGAAAAGGAAAAGGGGAAAGAGTCATCAAAACCTCTTCCACCTATTCCTAGACCTCCTCCTCCGTTCCCTTAAAGGGTAGCAAGAAATATTGATGATAGCAAGCTTGAAAAGTTCTACGATATTCTCAATCAATTGCGGTGAACATTCCTTTTGTAGAAGCTTTTCAAGAAATGCCGGAGTTCGCTAAGTACTTGAAACATTTGATCACTAAAAAGAAGACCTCAAAGCATGAGGTTGTAAGCATGACTCACAGGGTAAGCTCTATCATTGCCATGATTCCAGTCCAAAAGAAAGAGGATCCGGGAGCCTTTACCATACCCTGTACTATTAGGGCACCTGAATTTGCAAGGGCCCTATGTGACGATGGAGCTAGCATCAACTTAATGCCACTGCCATATATAAGCAAGCGGGATTGGGTATGCCAAGACCTACAAGCATGAGATTGCAAATGGCCGATCGTTCCATCAAGAGACCGGTGGGAATTGTGGATGATGTACTAGTGAAAGTGGGGAAATTCCAATTGCCTGCGGACTTTGTGATTCTTGATTGTGCTATGGATAAAGAGATACCTATTATTTTGGGGAGACCATTCTTAGCTACGGGACGAGCACTCATGGATTCTGAGAGAAATGAGATAATATTCCGGGAGAATGATGAAGAGTTCACTTTTCAAGCTAGCAAGGGCATGAAGTTGCCCCACGAATATGAGAGCATTTCTATAATAGAAGCGGTTGATGAGGTAGAATATGTCGTGGAATTGAAACTGGAGGAACAATGCCTTGGTGAGGCATTGGTGGTGATCTTAGTGAATTTTGATGGGGAAAACATGGATGGGTACATAGAATCGGTGAATGCATTTTAGGGTCTTGGATCATACACTTACACGCCGGTAAAGCTCTCTCTTGACTTAGAGAATAGAGCTACTCCCCTCGACAAGACATCAATCATTGAGCCACCACAACTAGAGATCAAACCACTCCCTTCGCACTTGAGGTAAAAATTTCTTGGCCATAATGATATTCTACCCGTAATTGTGTCTTCTTTGTTGAATGATGTGCAGGTAGAGCCATTATTGGAAGTCTTAACAGAGCACATGCAAGCAATTGGCTGGACAATCGCCGACATCCGTGGCATTCCCGTGGGTATTTGTGAACACAAAATCCAATTGGAAAATGACACCAAGCCATGTGTGGAGCATCACATGCGACTAAATCCTTCAATGCAAGAGGTGGTGAAAAAGGAAATTATCAAGTGGCTAGACGCCGGAGTTGTTTAACCAATCGCCGATAGTTCTTGGGTTAGCCCAGTACAATGTGTACCAATGAAGGGGCGCACAACCGTGATCGAAAATGAAAAAAATGAGCTCATCCCTACAAGAACGGTTACCGGGTGGAGAGTGTGCATGGATTATCGGAAACTCAATAGTGCAACTTCCAAGGATCATTTCCCTATGCCTTTTATTGATCAAATGCTTGATCGGCTAGCATGAAGGACCATCTATTGCTTTCTTGACGGATACTTCGGCTACAACCAAATCAACATTGCATTAGAAGATCAAGAGAAAACAACATTCACTTGTCCTTATGGGACATTTGCTTTTAGCAGGATGCCATTTGGGTTGTGTAATGCTCCGGTGACCTTTCAAAGATGCATGATGTCGATATTCTCTGATATGGTTGAAGAGTTTCTAGATGTATTCATGGATTACTTCTCAGTTGTCGGTGATTCCTTTGAGCATTGTCTTGCAAATCTTAGACAAGTGCTCAAGAGATGCGAAGAGACGAATCTTGTGCTCAATTGGGAAAAATGCCACTTCATGGTGGATGAAGGTATTGTATTGGGGAACAAGATTTCTAAACATGGCATTGAGGTTGATCGGGCAAAGATCGAAATCATTTATAAACTTCCTCCACCCAAATCAGTGAAAGGTGTTCGAAGCTTCCTAGGCCACGCCGGATTCTATCGGAGATGCATCAAGGATTTCTCCAAGATTGCACACCCAAAGTGCAAGCTTCTTGAAAAGGATGCAAAATTCGTGTTTGATTACAAGTGCCTCAAAGCATTTAAGGAATTGATGTTGAGGCTCACCACGACAACCATTATTGTCATTCCCGATTGGACTCTTCCTTTTGAACTCATGTGTGATGCCAGTGGTGTAGCAATTGGAGCAATTCTAGGTCAACACTTCAACAAGATACTTCATCCGGTCTATTATGCAAGCAAAACTCTCAATGGGGCGAAAATGAATTACACTATCACCGAGCAAGAGCTTCTTGCCATTGTGTATGCTTTTGAAAAATTCTGGGCCTATTTGTTGGGGTCCAAGGTGGTGGTCTACACAGATCATGCGGCTCTTCGATATCTCATGGCAAAGAAAGATGCAAAGCCTCGACTAATTAGGTGGGTTCTCTTGTTGCGGGAATTTTACATTGAAGTAAAAGATCACAAAGGTACTCAAAACCAAGTTGCAGACCACTTGTCAAGGATTGATGAAGCAGGGAGACCTAAAGAGCTTGACATAAATGATGCTTTCCCTGATGAGCATATCTTGGCACTTTCCAAAACCTTTGCTCCTTGGTATGCCGACATTGCAAATTACTTGGTGAGCGATGTCATTCCGGAAGGGTTAGAACCTCATCAAAAGAAAAATTTCTTGAGGGATTGTCGGCAATACTATTTGGAGGAGCCCTATTTGCTTCGAGTGTGTGCTGACAACATCATCCGGAGGTGCATACCAGAGGAAGAAATTATGCCAATCCTCAAGGCATGTCATGAGTCACCGGTTGGAGGCCATCATGGAGGCAATAGGTCGGCGGCCAACATTCTTGAGAGTGGTTACTACTGGCCTTCCATCTATCATGACGCAAACCAATTTGCAAAAGCTTGTGAGCAGTGTCAACGGCAAGGTTCAATCTCTAAAAGGCATGAAATGCCAATGCAATATGTGATGGAGATAGAAATCTGTGATGTGTGGGGGATTTATTTCATGGGCCCCTTTGTGAGTTCCTATGGAATGAAGTACATTTTGGTGGCCTTGGACTACGTCTCAAAATGGGTTGAAGCCATTGCCTTACCAAACAATGAGGCGATGAGTGTGACCGCCTATTTGAAGAAGAATATATTCACTCGATTTGGCACTCCTAGAGCCATTCTTAGTGATGGTGGATCACACTTCTGCAATAATGCATTTGCAGGGCTACTTGAGAAGTATGGCGTGAAACACAAGCTGGCTACACCATATCATTCGCAGTTGAGTGGTCAAGTGGAGGTCTCAAACCGAGGGATCAAGAATATCCTAGACAAGACTGTGAATGCCAATAGGACTGAATGGTCAAGAAGATTAGATGATGTATTGTGGGCTTACCGTATGGCCTTCAAAACTCCTATTGGCACTTCTCCTTACCGTCTCATTTTTGGGAAGGCATGTTGATAATAGGTGAATTTGACTATAATTATACCCTAAATAATCACACTTTATTATGAGAACAATGTTGTTAAAAGGACAAAATGCTTTGATTAGTGTTTGATTGTGTTTTACAGGTACATGTGATGCATTGGATACTTTAAAAAGCCATTTTGAAGCCATAAGTTGATGAAAAGGCCAAGAGAAGAGCTAAAGTGAAGAGGGCTGGACGAAGCAGTGAAGAAACAGAAGCACTGTTCATCCGCGGTCCACTCGCGGTCGCGGATGAACCGCGAGAAACGAAGCCCTCTGAATCTTGACTGTTCGCGGTCCGCTCGCGGCCGCGAACAAACCGCGAAGGTCCCAGCGGCAGTTATCCTAATTGGACTCTAATTTGTTTTCTTAGCTCTAAAACCTCTATATAAACTCCTAGTTTGCCCCATAGAGGCATGTACTTTATTTCTTCAATAATTTTGCAAGGTTTTAGTAGGAGAGATTCCTCTCAAACTCTTTCTTTATTTTTATATCAAGCAATTCTTTATGATTTCAATTATTATTCTTTTTGTTTCTTCAAGCATGAGTAGCTAAATTCTTTTCTAAGGTTTTGATGGAACTTATTGATAGATGAACTTATCGTTTATGTGATTACAAATTGTGACTTAGATTTCTATTTGTTCAACTTCATTCTTATTGTAGTTAATTGGTAGACGTCCCAATTAGTGGTGCCTATTTAGTGTGCATAACTTGGAAAAGAGTGCATATTTAGGTTTATTGTTGAATAACACCACACCTAGGTTATTAGAGGAATCTATAACTTTAGGCGTAAAGACGGGATTAGGAATAACGAAGTCTTGGGTGCAATCTAAAGTGAACTATTCAAATTAAAGCTAGCTAGGGTAGCTCGGGAGAGTGCACTAGTAAATTATTGTAATTGCTCGGGAGAGGGTTACGATACACATAGCGTTCATGATTGATAGAATATATTAACAATTTGTATGAGCATAACGATAAGGGATTCCGTCAATAGGGAAATCAATACCTTAGTCTTTCTCTATATTATTTTATTCAACATTCAATTCTTTCTTTTAAAGCATTCTTTAATTCTTGCAAACTAGCTATTCGAAAATCATACACAAAGATATTCTAAATTTTGGGAACTTGATTCGTAAGTACTCTTGGGTTGTGAAAGTTGTGATTGATAGGTTAATTCTCCGTGGGATCGATCTTGGACTTATTAAACCAAGTTATATTGACTACGACCGTTGCTTGGACGTGAATCAATTTTGGCGCCGTTGCCGGGGAATTAACGGAATTATCAATTGCCATTGCCAGAACTTCAAGATTCTTGTGTATTCAGGTTCTTTCTACACTCTACATTGAATATTTTGACGTTTGTTGATTTGGGTATTCGGGTGCATGCCTAGAAAATCTGCAAGGACTGGAGAACTAATTGAAGGACTCTCAGACCCCGAGCAAACCTTTCGGGTGCGCAACAAAGCCATCAAACAAATTCAACAATCTCAACAACCAATCAAACTAGACTTCGACATGGGTGACATGAACGCTCAAAACCAGCAAGCCGGGCTAAACATGCAAGAGGCACAGGAGGCACAAGAAGGTGCATTGTTCGATTGGGCACAACCCACAGCGGATAATTTGGCAACTGCCATTGTTGTGCCAGCAATTCAAGCTGAGTCTTTCCAGATTACCAACAACATGCTTCACTTGTTGCAAAACAAGGGATTATTCTCTCGGTCTCAGGTTGAAGATCCACAGCAGCACCTCAAAAACTTTCTATCAATATGCAAAACACAAAGGCAACCGAATGTAACTCCGGAAGCTATCGGATTACTACTTTTTCCATTCTCAGTTACAGGAGCAGCACAGATATGGCTAAACTCACTCCCCATAAACTCCATTGCAACTTGGGATGAGTTAGTCAAACAATTCCACAACAAGTTCCATCCACCCAACAAAACAGCTCAACAAATTGATGAGATTGTGAGCTTCAAACAGAAACATTACATGAAACTTGGGGGAGATTCAAAGGCATGCTTGTTATGTGTCCTCACCATGGAATCCCTGAACAGATGTTGGGTCAAAGGTTCTACATGGGACTTTCAGACAGTATGAAGAATATTGTAGATGCTTCAGCAGGTGGGGCTTTTCTGAGCAAGACTTGGAGAGAGGGCCAAAATTTGCTAGACAAGATGGCTCAAAATTCCGGGTGGACGTCCAGGAATGCTCCTATCACACCAGTAGTACACTCTGTACCTCTGGATCCATCCAACACTCTAGAGGAGAACGTGGCAACTATATTGACACAGATGAGCATCCTGACAAAGAAGATGGAAGAATCAGGGGTTAAGCAGCAGGTTCACATTGTAGACACTACCAATGGTGGTTTATGCACATCTTGCATTAGCCAACCCATAGGTAATCCATGGGTCGCAGACCAAGAACATCATCACCAGCATGAAGATATGAACTATGTAGCAAATTATGGAGGGCAGCGACAAGGTAATCAAAACTGGGGCCAACAGGCTCCAATGCAATACAGACCTCCCCAACCACAATTCAATGCAGCAGGTATGAGGCCACCACACAACATGGCTCCATATCCTAGACCTCAGAATTTCGGCAATCAGCAGCAGGGATATTATCCACCTCCACCACAGCAAGGGGTTAGACATGACGATGGGTTTGCAGAATTGAAAGCTATGATGCAGCAGGTAATCGGGTCAAATGCCAAAACCAATGAGAGAATAGATGCACATGACGCAGCAATCAAAAATATGGAAGTGCAGATGGGGCAGATTGCTATGTCACTAAACAATCGGCCTCAAGGGAAATTACCTGCAGACACTCAAACGAACCCAAAGGACCAAATCCCAAAGCAAATAATGGCAGTGACTCTGAGAAGCGGTAGAGATCTTGATGCTGAGAATGAAAGTGAAAATATTGACAGACAGGCTGAGACACCTGCGCCATTGCACATTGAACTGGATGAATCCACAGGATTGACAAAAGCCACGGTCCAGCCAATTGCTGATAATAAAGAAGCACAACAGGGAGCGGAAAAAGTAGCCGAACAGGTAGAGCAGCAGGTTGAAGAAAAAGTGATAGAAAAAGAAAAATCCCAAGTCACTGGGAAGAAGAGGCCTCCACCACCATTCCCCCAAAGGTTGGCCAAACACCAAAAAGAGGAACAATACAAAAAGTTCTTCGAGATGCTCAAGCAAATCCAGGTAAACATTCCATTAATTGAAGCTTTAAAAGAAATGCCTGGTTATGCTAAGATGATGAAGGATTTAATGTCGCGGAAATTTGATTTCCAAGACTTGGCCACAGTTACACTCACACAGACTTGTAGTGCAGTGGTCTCTAGACCCATTGCTGAGAAGCTATCTGATCCAGGTAGTTTCACCATCCCATGCACTATAGGGAATTATGCCTTCACTAAGGCTTTATGCGATTTGGGGGCAAGCATTAATCTCATGCCCTTAGTTATCTATAAGAGGTTAGGTATTGGGAGGGCCAGACCCACCTCTATGCTTTTACAGCTTGCTGACAGGATGGTTAAGCGTCCATTTGGTATTATAGATGATGTGCTAATCCAGGTCGGGAAGTTCGTGTTTCCCGCCGATTTTGTTATTCTTGATTGCAGTGTCGACGAAGAAATTCCCCTAATCCTGGGAAGACCATTCCTAGCTACTGGGAGAGCCATAATTGATTGTGAAACTGGGGAACTCAAGATGAGGTTGAACGATGAGGAGATCATCTTCAATGTGCAAAAATCCATGAGACGCCCTAGCGAGTTCGCAAATTGCTCTCTAATCGATGCGGTTGATGTAATAGTGGAAACCGACGATGCAGAATTGACTATCGAAGACCCACTGCAAGCATGCCTGATGAACATGGAAGAAGTAAATGGTGAATGTCTGGCCGAATGGGTATTATCCTTGGAAGGGAAGGGATTTTGGAAGCGAGAGATCGAATTCGAACCCCTACACCTAGAAAAAAGAGAAAACCCACCAGCAAAGCCATCCATAGAAGAGCCACCAAAGCTTGAACTTAAACCACTACCATCACATCTCAGATATGAATATTTAGGCCCTAACTCCACATTACTTGTTATTATCTCATCCAGTTTGTTAGATGTGCAGGCTCAAAAGCTTATACAGGTACTTAAGGAATGCAAGACTGCCATCGGGTGGACCATGGCAGACATAAAAGGGATCAGCCCGGCCTATTGCATGCATAAAATCCTCCTGGAAGATGGACATAAACCTTCCAGGGAACATCAAAGAAGGCTGAACCCCAACATGAAGGAAGTAGTGAAGAAGGAGGTAATAAAGTGGCTAGATGCAGGAATAATCTTCCCAATCTCAGACAGCAGCTGGGTGAGTCCGGTCCAATGTGTACCCAAGAAAGGAGGCATGACGGTAGTGAAAAACGACAACAATGAACTGATCTCAACAAGAACCGTCACCGGATGGAGAATATGCATGGACTACAGGAAACTGAATCTAGCCACTCGCAAGGATCACTTCCCACTTCCCTTCATTGATCAAATGCTTAACAGGTTGGCAGGGAGATCTCACTTTTGCTTTCTGGATGGATACTCGGGGTAAAATCAAATATCCATAGCCCCCGAAGATAGAGAAAAGACCTCCTTCACATGCCCTTATGGTATCTTCGCCTTCAGGGAGGATGCCATTCGGACTATGCAATGCACCTGCCACTTTTCAAAGGTGCATGATGGCTATTTTCACCGACATGGTAGAAGACATTATGGAAGTGTTCATGGATGATTTCTCAGTGGTTGGAAATTCATTCGACGAATGCCTGGCCAATCTGAATAGAGTATTACAAAGATGCATGGAAACAAACTTAGTACTAAACTGGGAGAAGTGCCACTTTATGGTTCAAGAAGGTATAGTACTTGGGCACAGGGTTTCAAGCAAAGGCATTGAGGTGGACCGTGCTAAAGTTGACATCATTGCAAAGTTGCCTCCACCAACATCCGTCGGGGCCATAAGAAGCTTTCTTGGACACGCCGGTTTTTACCGGAGGTTCATTAAAGACTTCTCCAAAATATCAAACCCTCTCTGTAAGTTACTTGAGAAAGATCATTCTTTTGTTTTTACCGACGAATGCAGGATTGCTTTTGAGGAATTGAAAAAGAGGCTGGTCACAGCACCCATCATCATTGCCCCAGACTGGGAGCAACCGTTTGAGTTAATGTGCGATGCAAGTGATTATGCAGTGGGGGCAGTGCTGGGCCAGAGGAAAGATAAGCTGATGCATCCAATATACTATGCAAGTAGAACTCTGAGTGGAGCACAACTAAACTACACAATGACGGAAAAGGAGATGCTAGCGGTTGTGTTTGCATTCGACAAATTTCGGTCCTATCTCATAGGATCAAAGGTAATCGTCTACACGGACCATGCAGCTTTAAGATATCTAATTGATAAAAAGGACTCTAAGCCACGCCTAATTCGTTGGGTGTTGCTTCTCCAAGAGTTCGACCTCGAAATCAGAGATAGAAAAGGCACTGAGAATCAAGTAGCCGACCATTTGTCAAGACTTGAAGGAGCTGAACTTGTCAAAGAGAGTGGGGAAATTCTGGAAACTTTTCCAGACGAGCAATTGCTCACAACTACTCTCCTGAAAGCTCCATGGTATGCTGACTACGCTAATTATCTGGCCAGTGGCATTGTTCCTTATGACCTATCATCGGTCCAGCGGAAAAGATTTTTTCGTGAAAGTCGGCATTATTATTGGGATGAACCATACTTGTTTAGGATATGTCTTGATAACATGATCCGGAGATGCGTCCCCGAGATAGAACAATCTTCTGTTTTGCAGGCATGTCACGCTTCAGCATACGGCGGGCACTTTGGAGGAATTCGTACAGCTGCCAAAATACTCGAGGCCGGTTTCTAATGGCCGACAATATTTAAGGATGCACACTTGTGGGTGAAAGGTTGCAACGAATGTCAACGCACCGGAAACATCTCTCGGCGTCATGAGATGCCAATGAATCCAATCCAGCAGGTGGAAGTATTCGATGTCTGGGGAATAGATTTCATGGGGCCCTTCATTAGCTCATACGGAAATAAGTACATACTTGTTGCTGTTGATTACGTGTCCAAATGGGTGGAAGCTGCAGCACTACCTACCAATGATGCTAAGGTGGTAGTGGGATTTTTGAAGAAGAATATTTTCACCCGGTTTGGGACTCCAAGGGCCATCATTAGTGACGGGGGCACACACTTTTGCAACCAAGCCTTTGAGAAATTATTGGCCAAATATGATGTTAAACACAAGGTGGCCACTCCATATCACCCGCAAACTAGCGGACAAGTTGAGGTCTCCAACAGGGAGATTAAAAGTGTACTGACCAAAACAGTGAACGCTACAAGAACCGACTGGTCCAGGAAGCTCGATGACGCACTATGGGCATATAGAACAGCATTCAAAACACCCATTGGCATGTCTCCTTATAAATTGGTGTTCGGAAAAGCTTGTCACTTGCCGGTTGAATTAGAACATAAAGCGTGGTGGGCACTGAAACAATTGAATCTCAACTTGGAGGAAGCAGGTAAAGCAAGGTTGACCGGATTACATGAGTTGGAAGAATTTCGGTATCTAGCATTTGAAAATACAAGATTGTATAAAGAGAGGATGAAGCGGATCCATGATCAAAATATAGTTGAGCGTACCTTCAAAAATGGGGACAAGGTACTACTATACAATTCAAGATTACGACTGTTCCCAGGTAAATTGAAATCAAGGTGGTCAGGACCCTTCAAGGTAATTGAGGCATTTGAGTCCGGAGCTGTGGAAATTCAAACTATGGATGGATCACGTACCTTTAAGGTAAACGGACAGAGGTTGAAACAAAACATAGGCCTGGATGACATGGAGGACAAGATAGATTTGCACTTGAATGAACCTCAAAGGTCCAGCGAGCCGTAAAATGCGCTAAGCTGAGTCGTGCCGCGACGTTAACTCAGGCGCTACGTGGGAGGCAACCCACGAACATGTTGTAAGTAATTTAATTTTAGTAGTAAGTAATAAGGATTAAAAGAAAAAAACAAATAAAAATCTTTTGCTGAAACAGTCGAATTTTTTCATAACGGAGCACTGTCCGCGGTCCACTCGCGGACCGCGGCTGAACCGCGGAAAAAGACCCTCTCTGAACTTCTCTGTTCGCGGTCCATCCGCGGTCGCGAGCCAACCGCGAAAAAATGCCTTCTCTGAATCTCGACTGTTCGCGGTCCGCTCGCGGCCGCGAACGAACCGCGGACAGTCGCGGTCAGCTCCGCGGTTGGCCAAATTTCAAGTTTTTTTTTAATTTTTCCCTCCCCCTTTTTCTAAACCCTAAATAACTTAACCCCCCTTCCCCATAACCCAAAAACAGCCGCCCCTCCCCTCTCAAATCTCTCTCTCTCTAAATTCAAATCCTCTCCCTTCTCTCTAAAAATCCCCATCCCTCTCTTCTACAAATCATCCCTTTCTTCCACCCCACTTCTCCATTACTATAACTTGTAAGTTTCTTTACTTATCTCTTTTATTTTGCTCCATTTTTTTTAGGTTTTGATTGTTTAGTTTGTATAAATATTTAGTTAGTCTTAGTTAGGGTCTATTCATGAATGTTGCTTGATTTATCATTGTGCTTTTAATCTTGCCATGAATTTACTTTAAGGAACATTGTTCTACGATTGATGTTGGGAGAAGAATGGGTGTTGGGTTGTTATTTGTGTTGATTTTATGACTTGGAAACCCTAATAGTAGTTCTACAAGATATATGTGTTGATTGGTTAAGTTAGGGCACATTACATTGAGCCTAATAGACTAATGGTAATTAGGAGACATAACGCCAACTTTTACAATGGTTATTGAATAATTTTTGGGATGGACTAAGTTAATAACATGTGTGCCAAGAACTAAGTGTGGGGTTCGCAATTGGGCATGTAGGGAATAGTGAGATAAAGAGTTTGCGGGAATTACACAGAGTTGATGGTCAATTGTGAATTATCAAGGATGGCGAAGTCTGAGTAGCCTTCCACTAACTAACAGTTTATACACTTTTTGGCTATCTTAATTGTACAGGATCATGGCTCCAAAGAGATCACGACATGGTGCGAGCTCATCCAGGCAACCAACTTATGATGAATCTCGGTTTGCCGATGAAGGGGCGGAAAATGCATTTAACATCAAAGCAAACAAAAAGTGGCTTCAAGAGGTTGAAGTGGACAGAATAGCCATCCGCTCGGAAAAGCCGGAAATGTATGATGAGATCCGACGGCGAGAGATGGAGTTCCTTTTTGAAACACCCACTACAGTAAACAAGATGCTGGTCAGAGAATTATATGCCAACGCCCCGTACTCCTCGTTGAGACGAGTTTTCGTCAGAGGTAAGCATATAGATGCTCATATTCCCACCATTAGGCAGGTACTTCGCCTACCACTACACACGAGTGATATTGATTATTACCATGATAGGCCCGGTGTCACATGGGACATGTTAATTGAGGCCTTATGTCTAGATGGTGTTCCCGTATGGATTCGGAACCAAACTCTGCATTCTAACTGTTTCACTCACATTGCCAAATGTTGGTTTTCCATTATTTGCAACCGCATTCTGCCCTCAAGTAACACTACAGATGTTACTTTTAATAGGGCTCTGTTGACTTGGTGTTTGGTAACAAACCGGGATGTTGATATTGCCCGGGTTATTAGTGACGAGATGGTACTGAGGGGATCCCTCACTGCCAAGGGTTTCTATTACCCATCTCTTGTCACTTCCTTGTGTCTCCTCAACCACACCCCAGTTCATGAGACTGACGGTGAGTTACTACCAAAAGCTCCATTTAGAGCTGCCACTATTCGGGTTGGACGAGACAACACACCTATTGACTTAGATGATGATGATGATCCTGTACCGGAGGCCCGGGCCAGCCACTCCATGGATTCAGCTGGACCCTCCAGGCCTGCTCCTCGCGGAGCAAGCATGTCTAGATCCGACTCCACACGACCTATGCTGAGGTCAATGGAGGAGGAAGTGGCTGCTCTACGCACTTCAGTTGACGGTCTACACACACGACTAGATGCCATGTCAACTAGGCAAGCCCGGTCGGAGAACAAATTTATGGCATGGTTCAGAGCACTTGGGAGAGCATGCCATGTCGACCCATCCACTGTTTCCGACTCCGAGTGAGTCCCAGGTAAGTTTTCTTAAACCCCATTGTGCTTTCATATTGTTTATACCATGAGGACATGGCATATTTTTAAGTGTGGGGTGGGAAACTTATCTTGTAGATGTTGTAGATATTAGTGTAGTAAGTAATATAAAATAATAAAAAATACAAAAAAAAATCAGAAAATTTTAAAAAAAATCCAAAAATATGAGTAGAGGACTCTTCCTGATGACGGACTATTTAGGACAAGTACTCTTGAGGGAAGCAGTCCACGTAGGAATTTTTCTTTCTTTTTATTTTCTTTTATAGGTAATGTATCATTCCCCCTTGGTTTTTCTTTTGACCACGGTTCTTTTCCAAGGGTTTTTATTTGAACCGGGTTAGGTAGATTTTTTTTTTTTTTAGGAGTAGAGGTAAAAAGGGCAACATGTAACTCCAAATATGCACATTAGCAAAAGCGTAAATTGAACTTGAGAATGTATCATCTAAACTTGATTGTAGAATCTCAATATGCCTTAAATTGCACAATAAAGCTTGCTTGAACATTGATAGGATTTTGTAGATAAACCGGATTCCAAATGAGTTGCATGCCATGTGTGTGTGAGGTTGCTACTTACATTGTATGTTGTACATGATTCCTAGAACTTGCCCTGTGTGTTTGCAAAGCGAAATAGAAGTTGTTTGGTTGTAGAGAGGATAGAGGCATTTCTTTGTGTAACCCCATATATCAATAGACATGAATTCACCCGTACATTATATCTTAGTTAACCCCTTTGAGCTTCAAGCCTATTTCTTTGATAACCCTTGAATGTTCTTCAAATTATTATATTTTGTTCTACTTTACCTCCTAGAAGCACTTGTATTGTAATGAATATGCAAAAGTTTAAGTGTGGGGTGAAGGGAAATTGAAAAGGGAAAATCAAGAATAAATGATAGAAAATAGTAAGCTGGCCAAAATAATATAAATGTGCTGCAAAGCAATGAGAAAAAGAGCGATATCAATGTATATATGAAAATTACAAAGGCCAGTTACACCAACAAAAGAAAAATGGGGATTAAAAGCCAATAAAGGTGAATAAATGTTTTCGGGAGACATAAGGGAGAAAACTAAAAGGGAAAGTGGTGAAAGAGAAAAGAAAAGTGCTTAGGGAGGTTAGTCACTACACCCAAAAGTATCCTACCCGTCCCATAGCCTACATTACAACCCTTAAAGACCTCTTGATCTATGATTGGATAACTCGATTAGTGGAGTATTACACTAGGGGCAAGCTTATGGTGTGTCTGTACTCATATAAATGTTCTTTGTTGAGAGTGAGTGAATTTTCCTGATATCTATAAGTTCCATGTATTTGAATTGTTAATGTGTGGGAACTTCTCTCAATAACTTTTGTGAGGGCATGTAATTCAAGAGGAAGAAGGTAAATTTGCAAGATTTTGGTAATAAGTAAAGTAAGTAATAACGTGCGGGCATGAGAATTTACAGTTAAGTAAAGAGTATACATATCTTAGGTTGTTCATGTATAATAAGCTTTTGTGACATATTTTGGGGGAGACAAAAATTTTTAATTGGCCTAAGGTGTGATTAAAGGTTGCTCGAGGACGAGCAAAGGTTTAAGTGTGGGGTATTGATAATAGGTGAATTTGACTATAATTATACCCTAAATAATCACACTTTATTATGAGAACAATGTTGTTAAAAGGACAAAATGCTTTGATTAGTGTTTGATTGTGTTTTACAGGTACATGTGATGCATTGGATACTTTAAAAAGCCATTTTGAAGCCATAAGTTGATGAAAAGGCCAAGAGAAGAGCTAAAGTGAAGAGGGCTGGACGAAGCAGTGAAGAAACAGAAGCACTGTTCATCCGCGGTCCACTCGCGGTCGCGGATGAACCGCGAGAAACGAAGCCCTCTGAATCTTGACTGTTCGCGGTCCGCTCGCGGCCGCGAACAAACCGCGAAGGTCCCAGCGGCAGTTATCCTAATTGGACTCTAATTTGTTTTCTTAGCTCTAAAACCTCTATATAAACTCCTAGTTTGCCCCATAGAGGCATGTACTTTATTTCTTCAATAATTTTGCAAGGTTTTAGTAGGAGAGATTCCTCTCAAACTCTTTCTTTATTTTTATATCAAGCAATTCTTTATGATTTCAATTATTATTCTTTTTGTTTCTTCAAGCATGAGTAGCTAAATTCTTTTCTAAGGTTTTGATGGAACTTATTGATAGATGAACTTATCGTTTATGTGATTACAAATTGTGACTTAGATTTCTATTTGTTCAACTTCATTCTTATTGTAGTTAATTGGTAGACGTCCCAATTAGTGGTGCCTATTTAGTGTGCATAACTTGGAAAAGAGTGCATATTTAGGTTTATTGTTGAATAACACCACACCTAGGTTATTAGAGGAATCTATAACTTTAGGCGTAAAGACGGGATTAGGAATAACGAAGTCTTGGGTGCAATCTAAAGTGAACTATTCAAATTAAAGCTAGCTAGGGTAGCTCGGGAGAGTGCACTAGTAAATTATTGTAATTGCTCGGGAGAGGGTTACGATACACATAGCGTTCATGATTGATAGAATATATTAACAATTTGTATGAGCATAACGATAAGGGATTCCGTCAATAGGGGAAATCAATACCTTAGTCTTTCTCTATATTATTTTATTCAACATTCAATTCTTTCTTTTAAAGCATTCTTTAATTCTTGCAAACTAGCTATTCGAAAATCATACACAAAGATATTCTAAATTTTGGGAACTTGATTCGTAAGTACTCTTGGGTTGTGAAAGTTGTGATTGATAGGTTAATTCTCCGTGGGATCGATCTTGGACTTATTAAACCAAGTTATATTGACTACGACCGTTGCCTGGACGTGAATCACATGTCATCTACCAGTCGAGCTAGAGCACAAGGCCATGTGGGCACTGAAGAAGATTAATCTATAATGGGCCAAAGCTGCGAACTTGAGGCTAATGCAATTAAATGAACTGGAAGAATTCCGATTTCATGCCTATGAGAGTGCAACTGTATACAAGGACAGGATGAAGTTTGTCCATGATAAAAAGATCCAGAAAAGAGAGTTCAAGATGGGTGACCTGGTCTTACTCTTCAACTCAAGGTTGAAATTGTTTCCGGGCAAATTGAAATCAAAATGGTCCGGCCGCTTCAAGGTGGTGAATGTCTCCACATATGGAGCAGTGGAATTGGAAACGACTGACGGATCCCGGACATTTAGAGTGAATGGACAATGCATCAAACATTACTTGGGTGTTGATGGTGAAAGGAAAGTGATAGAGCAGCTGACTCTAAAGGATGGTCCTTGCCCATCCAAAGATGAAATTTGAGCAATCAGTCTCGTCGTGCCGCGACGTTAAATCAAGCGCTGCATGGGAGGCAATCCATGGGTGGTAGCACCATCTTTAATTTTTGCATTTTCGTTATTCATTTGTTTTCTTAACATCTGTTGAAGTGTAGGGAGCCCAAAGGGTTTTGGTATTTGGTTGATGTGCCCATGCGGTACAAATGCGGTAGAAATGCGGCCGTATAATTCCTTTGCGGTCCGCAGATCTACCGCAGACTTAAATAGAGAATCCGTTAAATTGGAAGCTAAAATGCGTCGATTATGCGGTCCGCATGTTAGTTTTGTGACCGCAGATTGGATCGCAAATTGAATGTGAGAAAGGTCTAAGATCGCACTAGAGTGCGACCATTATGCGGTCCGCAAATTAGATCTATGACCGCATATTGGTCCGCAAAATGGTATCGCGAATTTGCTTACCCCTAGGTACGTTCCTATTACTCTTCAATACAGAACAAAAAAAAAAACAAACAAACAAAAGAAAAAGAGAGAGAGAGAAAAACAAAAAGAATAAGAAAGAAGAGAGGCAAGATCGAACCTGCACAACAGGCGAATCACCCCGTTCCCCACTAGCATTAACGCCCTGCATCTGGTATGTGTTACTGTTCCCTCCATCTCCGTCTTTTCAATTTTTGATTTTGGTAATTGTCGTTGGCTTAATTGCATGGCTACAATAGTGCTGATTTGGATCTAAACATACTGTCGGGTAGGAATTGGTAGAAGAATGGGGCACCCATGGATGAAAAATAGAACTATTGCGTTGAAATGCTTGGTTCTGCGGTCCGCATGTCTAAAATACGGACCGCACATTCGTCGCAGACCTAACCCTAGGATATCTGGGGATGATAACATCTGCGGTCACTATGCGATCCCATTCTTGCTTTGCGATCCGCAAAGTGACCGCATATTTGTCACCTGGGTAGCCCTTTTTAGTGGCTAAATGTGCAATGGAGTATGCGATCGCAGAATTGATCTGCGGTCCGCAAACTCACCGGAGAGTGAAACAAAGAACTGGGCAATTTTGGCTTTACAATTGTCCATTCTGCGATATGTATGTGGTCCGCATAACGGTTATGCGACCACATATATCATCGCAGAATGGCAATGACCCTAAGCGAGAATATTTGCGATGACTGTGCGGTCCGCAAAATGGTTCTGCGATTGCATAGTGCGTCGCATATTTGTTCTCTTACTTCGATTTTTCCTATCTTCTACCCTAGTGTCTGTTCTAACAGTACTTCCTTAGCATACATGGCTTCCGGGCACAAACGACTTGCATCCAATCCTCCTGCGACTAAAAGACAACGAGTGGACCCACCACAACAAGTGCCCAATCTGAGGAAGCAGATATCCAGCCTGGGGTTAACATACATGCTGAGGCATGGAGAAAGCAAGTTGTTGAAGGCACTGCATATAATCACCGCTGGGGCATTGAGGGCTCAAGGGAGAAATACAAAGTTGGACTTGAACGGAGAAAACTCCTCCCTGAGAAACAATTGAGCCTTAATGGGCTTAAGGACAAGTACCCACACATCATTGCAAACCTTAAGCGGAGAAAATGGATGGGTTTCACCGAACCTCCGGCCAAATATAATGAATCAATCGTTCGGAAGTTCTATGCCAACTATGGAGCTTCCCGAACCAAGCATCACAAGAGGCAAAAGATGTACCTCGACAAGGTAGAAGTTCGGGGCTTCCCAGTCAAATGCAGCGCAAAAGCCATTAATCAGATGTTAGTCCCAGATTGGGACGAGGACACTTCCACAGCAGAGTACAAAGCGACATTTGCTAACTGGGAGGGTGAAAGGAGCTGGATTGCCTCCATCATAGCAATTGAGACCCCTGCATGGATACATCCATGGCGAAAAATTTATAAGGAGAGCTTCTCATGGGAAGGGAGATGCTGGCTTGCATTTCTTGCATCCAGACTGATCCCAACGAATCATGAGATAGACATTGCCATTGATAAGGCCCTCCTCATTGCTTGTATCATGCAGGGTATCAAAGTGAATGTAGGGGAGATTATTTTTCAAGAGATGGGGCGACGAGCAATGCAAGATGCCACTTCCGTCCTTGATCACTGCCTTATGCTATGACGCTCAAGTTCCTGTTGATCTCCACCGGGATGCGACTGGTCTGGAACAGGGGATTATAGACATCAACCGCCTTAGTGATGCGGTGATACCTCCTCTGGCAGTTGTTCAGGAGGACCTACTCTCTTCCCAGCCCCCTGTCACTCAGGACGATGCATCATAGTCCTCCACTCCTTCCACCACTGGTTAGACTACTGCTGCCACTGCTCAGACTCCTCAAGCCAATCCGGTAGTCTCAAAGCTTGGTCTCTTAGCCACACATGTAAAATTCCAAGGTCGACTAGCTTGTAAAGACATTGCCAAATTTGATCAAGCAGGCCCTCACTCACATGCAGTCGGCTATCGCAGAGATTCAGCAAAAATAGATGGCATATGCAGAGCTACTGCAAGGGCTTGAATTGAGGGTAGAAAAGCTGGAAAGGGGAGAGGTGTCTGATTTGCATGATCTCAAGAAAGAGGTGGATTCTATGAAAGTTGAATTCCAGAAGATGCAAAATTTGGACTTCGACATTTCATCCCTCTTTCCTGTGGCAGGTTACAAGGGTACTGATGCGGTGCCTGATTTAGGCCTTGACTTTACCAACCTGATGGTCAACCCTGTCATTCCCACTCCTGGAGACTCACAGAGCCCAGCTCCTACTGGCCGTATTGACATTGCCTCTGAAGATAAAGATGGTGGAAAGAGTGAGAGTGACGATGAAGAGGATAGCTCGGGGTTCTCCAGTGATGATGCCCCTCAGAATGTTGATAAGGGAAGGCAGCTGCTCCAGCTTCACCTCAGGAGGGTGATCACCCCGGCACACAGCCAGCTGCCAACTCCCATAGCACTTTGTGTGCCTCAGGGAATCTTCCCTCAAACACTGCACTTTCATTCTTTGCATTGGGGACAATGCATCTTTTTCAGTTGGGGGTGGGGTACCTTGGTGTTTTGCATTACTATTTTGTGCTTTTGTGTATCAAACTTGTACAACTTTGGTATATAAAGCAATGTTTATATAATATTTTGATCCGTTTTGCATGATTAGTTAGTGAATCAATTCCTCTTGGTTTTTCTTTGTCTGATTCTTTTCCAAGAGTGTAATAGTAGAATCAGAACCTCGTGTGTAAATCATTGTGACCAGTTTAATGAAATTGTTCAGTGTAATGCATGTGTATCTGTACATAGCACATATCCTCCTATAGTCATATTTGTCGACTCGTCCCAATAATAGATAGATTGACGACTGTCTTAAGGGAACATGTCTCTATGACCAATCCTGTGAATTTAAGGCTCATTTTGTGACTCTATGGCTGCCCGTAAAAGCTTCGAATTGCAAAATAGTTGCTCGAAAGTGCTAAACAATGTGAATAAAGCAGTTCAAGTACGATGTGTGTACGTGAGTTTTCTATGTTTATATAATTCTTGTGTCCACTTCTGTCATCTAGAACTTGCCTGGTTGGTCTTTCAATACTAATGATAGTATGTTTAGTTGGAGGAATGATCTTAGGCATTCTTTGATTTATTAGTATAACCTCTATAGCCTTTCAAGCCTCCCGTGCACAGATAATATCACTAGCACCCATGTTGAGCCTTTAAACCTTTCAATGGCTAACTCATTACAATGCTTTCCCTTTCACAAAGTCATTCCCTCTCTAGAACCTGACCTTCCTTGAACATTGAGAATGAGGTCAAAAGCCTAAGATGGGGGTGGGGTAAAAAGTGGAAATGGATAAGGTCGTGCATTGAGTCCAAGACCTCATACCTCAAAAATGTGTTTGTATTATAACATTCAAGCTCCAAAAGAAAAAGAGAAACTAAAGCAAAGGCTAGTCTACTTGCCTATGTGTATATTAAAAAAATGTGTATGTATATAAATGGTTGGAGCTATGAATAAAGAAAGATGTATGTGAAAGGGGTCCATGTTGGGAACTAGAAACTAATGAAGTGGTAAAGGGTAAAGAAAATCAAAGTGCAATAGATTGATACTTGCGAGTAATGTTCAAGGAGGGTGAAGTCACTTGTACCCAGATGCGTATCCGGCCTTACCTAAACCTTCATTACAAGCCAAAAAAGTCCTTATGGGACCTCCCACCGATCATTCTTGAAGAAGTGGCGAATTAAAATAAAGGCAAGCCTATGGTATGACATGTTATGGCACTTGAAGTTCCTTATGAGAGTGAGTGTTCTTTTTGACTCGTCCTTGTAAATGTTGAAAATATTGTGAGTATGGGTCATCATTTCTAGTGAGAGTGCCTGAACTGCAGAATTTACTTAAGTTGAGCCTTTTAGAGTCTAACGGAAATGCATTCAGCTGAGGGTAACACCTAGTCACAATGTGAGGCTCAAAGCTTGCATGATTGGTCTGTCTTTGCGTGCATGCTCTTAGTCTGGGAGGAGTGGAGCGATTGTTTCAATACATGCTTGAAGAACTGAAAATTAGCACTATCTTGTGTCATTATTGTCTTAAGTGTGTGAATAAATTTGGCGTAGGTGTGTTCTGCATACTTGAGGACAAGAAAGAGTTTAAGTTGGGGGTGTTGATGTGCCGGAGAAATTCGGCACATTTACATACTACTTGCTCTTATATTGGCTTGTTTTATTGCAAAATGTAGTCCATACTTATGTGATTTTTTTGTTTTACAGATAAAGAGGAAGAAAAGACCAAGGACACAAAAATGTAAGCAAAAAGACAAGAAAAGGGCAAAGTTCTGCAAAAAGGCAAATCTGCGGACCAACATGCGGTCGCAAATTGCATATGTGGATCGTAGAATCGCACACGAAATCGCACAGCTAAACAGAGGATGTAGCTAAAAAACCACATCAAGAATGTGATATATTCAGCGATTGCACAGTGAACATGCGATCCGCACTTCTGCTGCAAAATGAACACGAAGGAAACCTAAGAGTCAACTATGCGGTACCATCTGCGGTCGCACAATCCTTATGCGGACCGCATAATGGTAATGCGATGAACGAATGAACAGCTAGGGTTCTTATCTGCGACGCCGCCTCTCAAGATGCGAACCACAGACCTGTTATTCGACACATCTGCGGTCGCATAGTTGACTTGGAAGGGTAAACTAGTCCGCTTGTTATCCGAAATTGGTCCCACTATAAATAGCTTTTTAGAATCTTGTGTAAGGGTATCTTGTGCATACTTTATACTACACACCAGGACTTTATTACTTCATCTTTTTGGAAGCTTGTGGTTGAAGATTCTCTTACTTTGTAAGCATTTATGACATTTATTACACCTTGTATTTTGTGTTTTAGCATGTGTGGCTAAACTGAAATACTAAGGTTGTGAACCGTAAATGGGTGTTATGTAAATGGGTGTTTAACATTGAATATATGCATAATGGTTGGTTGATATTTATTTACTTCTCATTCTTTATTTATTGTTGGTGGTTGCAAACATTAACTAAAGCCATTTATGTTACAACCCATATCCACACACATTAGTTCATTCCATAAGTTAGATAACACAAATCCAAGAAGGAATTATCCTTGAGATGATAAGAAGTTAATCTGATTAATCTTAAGTGATACAAGGTTGCATAAGGGTGATTAACAAGTATTAGAAGTTGAACGAATCAAGGATGATGTAACTCGTACTTTTGGGTAAACCTATAGATGCTTAGTATACTTAGGAGGTCATGATTTAAGGTATTTGAACCATATAATATCCGTATCATAATTCTTGAAGTCAAACGAGTTATGAAACAAAAGTCGACAAAAGTTGTTGCAACTTAGGTTCATAGTTTTACCTAAACTTTAGGTCAAATTTTATTAAGTATTTCTCCCAATATACTTGGAATTACGGGGTGATCTACCCACCAAATTGAAGATCTATGAGTCTAGTTTCCAACGCATTAAACGGTTTAGCAATACGACATTGGAATAGAGATATATATACATTTTCGTGAGACTGCACAAGCTGCTAGGTGCAAGTAGGTGAGTCAGCTACTTGGTTAAATGTCGGCCCAAAAGAGGGAATTTCGGGTCAGAAAAGGAGCCCATTAAAAGGCTTATCATCTGCAATATATCCCTCTTTATATTTCACAAATAACCAGAACTAAAACCCTGCAAACTTCCTCCCAAAAATTATCCACAAACCCTAATTGATTTTCCCTCTCTTTCAAGTTCAAATTGGGGGTAAACACTAGAGTTTGAAGAACCAAGTTAAAGGCTGAGTTATCCAACAACAAAGGTGAGTTTAGTGCTATATTTCATACATTTATTCTGCTGTAAATTCATGGTAATTCGTTATATACATGTAAGAAATCACGGGACGGTGATCGGAAGCCGTGAGTTCAAGTTATTCACTTGTAGCGGACTGTTTTGTGGACTGTTTTGTGTTGCTGTTGGGCTGCGTTTTTATTACTGTTTTGTGGAGTTTTGGAGGAGGCAGGGTGTGGAGAAACACCATATATATGTTGGGTTGTGGTCTGCTAGTTCTTCGTAATATTTTTGGGTCATTTGGTACGACTATAGTGGCCGTCATATGTATGATGTGATTAGGTTGTGTGTGGACTGTTTTGGGAGGCCCAATATGTTTATTATTGATGTTGTTTAGGCTGTTTGGTGATTGTTTTGAATGGTGTGAAGTTATATATATAGGGGAGGTGCTGTCCGTTTCATCACAAAATAGGTTGTGATTGGTACATAATAGTTGCGACGCTTAAACGTTAACGATAGTGTCATTTCTCCTATTGTAGACTAAGGAGTCGTGACGTTTGCATAGCGTGAGGTTGTGGCAGTATATACAAGGTATGTGTGGCTATCCCTTTCCTTCTTTTGCACGACTCCGATTAACATAATGTAATGAACGAGCTTCCAAAGATTCTCTATTCTTAGAAGCTAAGCAGTACTTACATTGTTTACCCTCTTATGGAACGATTGATGTTGATGTTGCTTCTCTTATTCTTATGTCATCAATCTTGTTGGTACTTCCTGATTCTTATAAGGTTCATAGTGAAGAGTTAGTCCTAATAAGGTGTACATAGGATACGGACCTTACGTCATTCCGAAAGGTCTACAAGGTGTTTCCATGAGTCGAGCATGCATTATATATATATATCTATTTTACTCTACCGAGCCGTTCTATAGTCGGCCGGGTACGGCACTTATTGTGCAACCACTGATCAGTTGGGTTTTACCGAGCTCCACGTGGCCGGGTACGATTCTACCGAGCCTTATAATGGCCGGGTATGTTTTTACCGAGCCTATTACGGCCGGGTACGATATGATGATGATGATGCCCACAGAGGCGTATGTTTTAAAAGATTATGTATTTATACATATGTATCATGTATTTCATGTCAGCAGCCCTCAGAGGTACTCAGATGTTACAAGTTGTATATTCTCTATCCCTGCTCACATTGTTGTTCATATTTATGGTTCTCTGCCTTACATACTCAGTACTTTATTCGTACTGACGTCCTTTTATTTGTGGACGCTGCATGTCGTGCTGCAGGTCCTGATAGACAGGCAGGTGTAGCTCCCCCATCACAGTAGGTTGTCCAGTTCAATGGTGATTGGCGAGATCCCTTCTCCGGAATTGCCTTGGTCTTGGTATGCATTTTTGTTATAGACATTATGGGTATGTCGGGGCCCTGTTCCGGCTATGTTGCAGCACTTATGTTCCTTTAGAGGCTCATAGACAAGTGTCGACTCATGTATAGTTTGGTATGCCTTGTCGGCTAGTTTTTTTTGTATAGTCTTTCATTTTAGCGTGGTAGCTTGTACCATATGTATATAGTTTCTTGATTGTCTGGTCATCCCATGTTATGTAGGTTCATGCAATCATATTTTATTGTTGGTTGTTCATGATCCATGTCTACCATTTATATTGGTCTCGTCGGCCTAAAAGATAATAAAGAAGGTTAGACAAAATGTACGTTGGTGCTCGGCAAGTATGGTCGGGTGCTAGTCATGGTCCTCCAGTTTGGGTCGTGACAAACTTGGTATCAGAGCAAGTCTGTCCTAGGGATTGTCTATGAGCCATGTCTAGTAGAGTCTTGATTATGGATATGTAGCGCGCCACATTTATAATCAGGAGGCTCATGACATCTAGGGTTGTTACCTTCTTCCTGAATCTAGATCGTGCATAGAGTTGAGTCATAAGTGTTCGTCTCTAATATTCACCTTGTTTTCTTTCGGCAATGCCTTTGACTAGGAAACAAACAATTAGTAGACGGCTTGATACAGCTGCAGGAGAGGGTACCAGTCAGGTGCCCCAAGCCAGAGCATGCCAAAGTGAGGCTCAGAGTGAGATGCCGTCTCATACCTTATCTACACCTTCTCCTCCAGAGGATATTAGGTGGCACCCAGCACCTCCAGCTCCTCCGTCTGGCACTACAGACCAGGATATGCGGAGTGCTTTGCAGTTATTGACTAGCTTGGTAGCTGCTCAGGCTCAGAGGCAGAATATAGGTGCTGCTGATAACCAGTTAGTACAAGAGTTCGTGATTTTATTAATTTAGACCCTCCGGTGTTTACCGGATCAGACCCCAAGGAGGATCCGCAGACTTTTATTGACCAGGTTCATCGTACACTACGGGTTATGCATGTTAGTGATACAGAGGCAGTAGAGTTGGCTTCTTATCGGCTACGGGATTTAGCGGTTCTTTGGTATGATAGTTGGGAGAGATCTAGGGGTCCGAACACTCCTCCAGCTGTGTGGAAGGATTTTTCTGAGGCCTTTCTTCGTCACTATTTGCCAGTTGAGATACGACGAGCTAGAGATGATAAGTTCTTGAACCTTAGACAAGGTAATTTAAGTGTGCGAGAGTATAGCATGCAGTTTGATTCTTTATCAAGGTATGCTCCCCATATGGTGGTCGAGATGAGTGATAGGGTGCATTTGTTCGTGAACGGGTTGGGACCCCATCTGATAAATGAGTGTATGACATCCTCCTTGGTAGAAGGCATGGATATTTCCCGTATTCAAGCTTATGCTTAGACCCTATAGGGTCGTAAGCGCCAGCAGAGGGCAAATAGGGAATAGGATAGGGGCCAGCATAAGAGGGCGAGATTTGCAAGGTATTCTGATGACTTCATAGGCAGCGCCAGGCCCTAGTCTTCGAGGAGTTCGGCGCCATCTATAGCTAGTGCTCCTCCACAGTTTCAGAGGCCTCGATATGATCGATCCTATTCTAGTCCAGGTCAGAGTTCGCAGGCATCTGGATCGCAATATCACAGGGATACTAGTTAGATGAAACCCCCAACACCACGTTGTGATCAGTGTGGCAAGGCCCACTTTGGACTATGCCGTCGAGGTTCTGATGAGTGTTATTCTTGCGGACAGCCTGGCCATATGATGAGGGATTGTCCTAACAGGGGAGGTGATGGTATGGCTCAGCCGACTAGATCTGTGTTTGGTTCTTCCTCATCAGTTCGACCTCCAGCACGGGGTTTTCAGCGGTCGACAGGTCGTGGTAGAGGTAGAGGTGCAGGACCGAGTTCGAGTGGTGCTCAAAATCGAACATATGCTCTAGTAGGTCGACAGGATCTCGAGTCGTCTCCAGATGTTGTTACGGGTATATTATCTGTGTTTTCTTATGATGTATATGCGTTGATTGATCCGGGATCTACATTATCATATGTTACACCCTTTGTGGCTAATAAGTTTGGCATTGAACCTAAATTGATAAGTAAACCCCTTGCGGTATCTACTCCAATAGGAGATTCTATGATTGCTAGAAGGGTATATAGAGGTTGCACTGTGATGATTTGTAATCGTCAAACCTCGTCAGATTTATTTGAATTAGAAATGGTGGATTTTGATGTGATACTGGGAATGGACTGGTTGGCCTCATGCTATGCAAACGTTGATTGTCGTATGAAGATGGTTAAGTTTCAATTTCCTGGTGAACCCGTCATTGAATGGAAGGGGAACATTGCTACATCGAAAGGTAGGTTTATTTCCTATCTTAAGGCAAGGAAAATGATCTCAAAAGGTTACATTTATCATCTTGTTCGCATTAGGGATACAGAGGCGAAGCTGCCTACTCTACAATCTATCCCCGTGGTCAATGAATTTCCAGATGTTTTCCCAAATGAACTCCCAAGCCTTCCTCCAGAAAGGGAGATTGAGTTTAGCATTGATGTGTTGCCTGACACTCAACCGATCTCTATCCCTCCATATAGAATGGCTCCACCAGAGCTGCGAGAGTTGAAGGCGCAGTTAAAGGACTTGCTGGATAAGGGCTTCATTAGACCTAGCACTTCACCTTGGGGTGCGCCAGTCCGATTCGTGCGGAAGAAAGATGGGTCATTACAGATGTGTATCGACAATCGGCAGTTGAATAAGTTTACTATAAAGAACAAGTATCCACTTCCGAGAATTGACGACCTGTTTAACCAACTCCAGGGTGCCAAGTATTTCTCCAAGATTTACTTACATTCAGGATATCATCAGGTGAGGGTTAAGGAGAAGGATATTCCAAAGACGGCATTTCGGACAAGATATGGGCACTTTGAGTTCTTGGTGATGTCGTGCAGGCTAACAAATGCCCCAGCAGCTTTTATGGATCTCATGAATACTGTATTCAGGCCCTATCTTGATGTGTTCGTGATTGTATTCATTGATGACATTCTGGTGTATTCTCGTTCGGAGGAGGAATATGCGAGCCACTTGCGGATAGTATTACAGATGCTTCAGGATCGTAAGTTATATGCTAAGCTCGCCAAATGTGAATTCTGGCTGAACTCAGTAGCATTCCTTGGCCATGTGATATCTGACGAGGGTATTAGTGTCGACACTCAGAAGATTGATGCAGTAAAGAATTGGCCGAGACCTACAACACCATCAGAAGTTCGTAGCTTCCGGGGCTAGCAAGATATTATAGGCGGTTTGTAGAAGGGGTTTCCTCTATATCAGCACCATTGACTAAGTTAACACAGAAAGCTACCAAGTTCCAGTGGTCTAACACTTGTGAACGTAGTTTTCAGGAGCTGAAGGATCGATTGACATCCGCACCGGTGCTCACTCTCCCTGAAGGAACAGAAGGATATGTGGTATATTGTGATGCCTCAGGTATAGGTTTGGGGTGCGTGTCGATGCAGCATGGGAAGGTGATTTCATATGCATCAAGACAATTGAAGAAACATGAAAAGAATATCCAACCCATGATTTGGAATTGGCTGCAGTAATATATGCTTTGAAGATATGGCGGCACTACTTATAGGGCGTCCATGTTGACATCTACACAGATCACAAGAGCCTACAATACATCTTCAAGCAGAAAGAGTTGAATTTGAGGCAGCGTAGGTGGCTTGAATTACTGAAGGACTACGACGTCGAGATATTGTATCATCCCGGTAAAGCCAATGTTGTGGCAGATGCTCTCAGCCGTAAGTCAATGGGAAGCTTAGTACATATTTATGCAGGTAGGTGGGGGTTGACTAAAGAGCTTCATCAGCTAGCCAATATGAGAATCAGATTGTTAGACTCTGATGACGGAAGTGTTACTGTACAGAATACATCAGAATCATCTTTGGTAGCCGAGGTAAAAGCACGGCAAAATGAAGATCCTATCTTACTACGATTGAGAGAGAACATTCAGCAGTGTAAAATTACGGCTTTTGAGATCGGAGGAGATGGGGCACTGAGATACCGGGGCCGATTATGTGTGCCGAATGTAGCAGGGTTGCGAGAAAAGATTATGAATGAAATTCATCAATCCCGATATTCCATCCATCCTGGCTCAACAAAGATGTATCATGATGTCAAGGAGCAAGTATTGGTGGGATAACATGAAAAAGTCTATTGCAGAATTTGTAGCCCAGAGTCCCAATTGTCAACAAGTAAAGATAGAACATTAGAAACCCGGTGGATTGCTTCAGAATATAGAAATTCCGACCTGGAAATAGGAGGTGATTAATATGGACTTCATTATTGGATTACCTCGATCTTATCATAAGTTTGACTCTATCTGGGTGATAGTTGATCGACTTACAAAATGTGCTCATTTTCTGCCAGTTAAGACAACTTACTCGGCTGAAGATTATGCGAAGTTGTATATCAAGGAGATTGTTAGGCTTCATGGTGTGCCGATATCTATTATATCAGATCGAGGAGCTCAATTTACGGCTAACTTTTGGAGGTCTTTTCAGAAAGGTTTAGGCACACAGGTGAATCTCAGCACTGCATTTCATCCGCAGACTGACGGACAGGCTGAACGTACCATTCGGACATTGGAAGATATGCTACGAGCATGTGTTCTAGATTTTAAGGAAATTGGGATGACCATCTTCCACTCATAGAATTTGCCTACAATAATAGCTACCATTCCGATATTAAAATGGCCCCATATGAGGCACTATATGGGAGGAGATGTAGATCACCAGTTGGATGGTTCGAAGTCGGTGAAACAGAATTATATGGGCCGGATTTGATTCACCAAGCCATTGAGAAGGTGAAAGTGATACAGGAACGATTGAGGACGGCACAAAGCAGGCAAAAGTCTTATTTCGATGTCCGACGTCGTGATCTAGAGTTTGAGGTTGGTGATTGGGTTTTCTTGAGGATTTCACCAATGAAGGGTGTTATGCGTTTTGGGAAGAAAGGTAAGCTGAGTCCAAGGTATATCGGTCCGTATAAAATTCTTCAACGAATTGGACAAGTTGCTTATGAGTTAGAATTGCCATCCGAATTAGAATTTGTCCACCCGGTATTCCATGTATCTATGTTGAGGAAATGTATTGGTGACCCTTCTCGAGTTGTCCCTATCCAAGATGTTCAAGTTACAGAGGATCTATCATATGAAGAAGTGCCAGTGGCCATATTAGATCGACAAGTCCGCAAGCTGAGAACAAAAGATGTAGCTTCCGTCAAAGTATTGTGGAGGAACAAGAATATGAAAAAATGACATGGGAAGCGGAAGAAGAGATGAAGTCTAAATACCCTTACCTATTCCAGAATGATGATAACAAGGATGTTAGTGGAACGCAAGATACATTATAAAGGTGAAATGGCTTTATGAGGTAAGCAATAACTTGAGAACTCTCTTCCTTAATACAAAGTGGTGATATGTAAATAATGTCCATGTCCATAATGCTTTGTGTAGCCTTGTGTGGTCACACTTTGAGCTTCACTGCTTGCAAATTTTGCTAGTGACCATTTTATAGGGGAAAATTGACCAAAAATTTCCGTTGGAATCCACGATGATTTGGACTCCCCATAAACCCTTACATTCGAGGACGAATGTTCCTAAGGGGGGGAGGGCGTTACAACCCATATCCACACACATTAGTTCATTCCATAAGTTAGATAACACAAATCCAAGAAGGAATTATCCTTGAGATGATAAGAAGTTAATCCGATTAATCTTAAGTGATACAAGGGTGCATAAGGGTGATTAACAAGTATTAGAAGTTAAACGAATCAAGGATGCTGTAACTCGTACTTTTGGGTAAACCTATAGATGCTTAGTATACTTAGGAGGTCATGATTTAAGGTATTTGAATCATATAATATCCGTATCATAATTCTTGAAGTCAAACGAGTTATGAAAAAAAAGTCGACAAAAGTTGTTGCAACTTAGGTTCATAGTTTTACCTAAACATTAGGTCAAATGTTATTACGTCTTTCTCCCAATATACTTGGAATTACGGGGTGATCTACCCACCAAATGGAAGATCTATGAGTCTGGTTTCCAACGCATTAAACGGTTTAGCAATACGACATTGGAATAGAGAGATATAGACATTTTCGTGAGACTGCACAAGCTGCTAGGTGCAAGTAGGTGAGTCAGCTACTTGGTTAAATGTCGGCCCAAAAGAGGGAATTTCGGGTCAGAAAAGGAGCCCATTAAAAGGCTTATCTTCTATAATATATCCCTCTTTATATTTCACAAATAACCAGACCTAAAACCCTGAAAACTACCTCCCAAAAATTATCCACAAACCCTAATTGATTTTCCCTCTCTTTCAAGTTCAAATTGGGGGTAAACACTAGAGTTTGAAGAACCAAGTTAAAGGCTGAGTTATCCAACAACAAAGGTGAGTTTACTGCTATATTTCATACATTTATTCTGCTGTAAATTCATGGTAATTCGTTATATACATGTAAGAACTCACGGGACGGTGATCGGAAGCCGTGAGTTCAAGTTATTCACTTGTAGCGGACTGTTTTGTTGACTGTTTTGTGTTGCTGTTGGGCTGCGTTTTTATTACTGTTTTGTGGAGTTTTGGAGGAGGCAGGGTGTGGAGAAACACCATATATATGTTGGGTTGTGGTCTGCTAGTTCTTCGTAATATGTTTGGGTCATTTGGTATGACTATAGTGGCCGTCATATGTATGATGTGATTAGGTTGTGTGTGGACTGTTTTGGGAGGCTCAATATGTTTATTATTAATGTTGTTTAGGCTGTTTGGTGATTGTTTTGAATGGTGTGAAGTCATATATATAGGGGAGGTGCTGTCCGTTTAATCACAAAATAGGTTGTGATTGGTACATAATAGTTGCGACGCTTAAACGTTAACGATAGTGTCATTTCTCCTATTGTAGACTAAGGAGTCGTGACGTTTGCATAGCGTGAGGTTGTGGCAGTATATACAAGGTATGTGTGGCTATCCCTTTCCTTCTTTTGCACGACTCCGATTAACATAATGTAATGAACGAGCTTCCAAAGATACTCTATTCTTAGAAGCTAAGCAGGTACTTACATTGTTTACCCTCTTATGGAACGATTGATGTTGATGTTGCTTCTCTTATTCTTATGCCATCAATCTTGTTGGTACTTCTTGATTCCTATAAGGTTCATAGTGAAGAGTTAGTCCTAATAAGTTGTACATAGGATACCGACCTTACGTCATTCCGAAAGGTCTACAAGGTGTTTCCATGAGTCGAGCATGCATTATATATATGTATCTATTTTACTCTACCGAGCCGCGCTATAGTCGGCCGGGTACGGCACCTATTGTGCAACCACTGATCTTTTGGGTTTTACCGAGCTCCACGTGGCCGGGTACGATTCTACCGAGCCTTATAATGGCCGGGTATGTTTTTACCGAGCCTATTACGGCCGGGTACGATATGACGATGATGATGCCCACAGAGGCGTATGTTTTAAAAGATTATGTATTTATACATATGTATCATGTATTTCATGTCAGTAGCCCTCAGAGGTACTCAGATGTTACAGGATGTATATTCTCTATCCCTGCTCACATTGTTGTTCATATTTATGGTTCTCTGCCTTACATACTCAGTACTTTATTCGTACTGACGTCCTTTTATTTGTGGACGCTGCATGTCGTGCTGCAGGTCCTGATAGACAGGCAGGTGTAGCTCCCCCATCACAGTAGGTTGTCCAGTTCAGGCGGTGATTGGCGAGATCCCTTCTCCGGACTTGCCTTGGTCTTGGTATGCATTTTTCTTATAGACATTATGGGTATGTCGGGGCCCTGTTCCGGCTATGTTGCAGCACTTATGTTCCTTTAGAGGCTCATAGACAAGTGTCGACTCATGTATAGTTTGGTATGCCTTGTCGGCTGGTTTTTGTTGTATAGTCTTTCATTTTAGCTTGGTAGCTTGTACCATATGTATATAGTTTCTTGGTTGTCTGGTCATCCCATGTTATGTTGGTTCATGCAATCATATTTTATTGTTGGTTGTTCATGATCCATGTCTACCATTTATATTGGTCTCGTCGGCCTAAAAGATAATAAAGAAGGTTAGACAAAATGTACGTTGGTGCTCGGCAAGTATGGTCGGGTGCTAGTCATGGTCCTCCAGTTTGGGTCGTGACAATTTAAGTCTTACCTTGCTTGGGAAAGTGGGTTAGATTTTGGAAGAAGTAAAGAACAAAAACTCGAGGTCTTACACCTCGTTTAATAGAATCGCTTAGGGATAAGTGGGTTTTATTTGGCATCTATTGATTGTTATACATTGTGACTCTTAGACTTTTGGGAAAAAGCAAGAGAGGAAATACTATTCAAGTATTGGGAAATATTGGGTAGTTTCACAGAAATCAGTTGCATATCAATAATCAACCATTAGAAATATATCATATTAACACCGATAGCATTACACTACATTTATGGGAACAAAACCTTGGTTTAATCAACTTTATTAATTACTACATCAAGCATTCACTTTAGTTAATACTCTAAAGCAAATTTCACTCATACTACTACCCTTACACCATTTCTATGTTACTCCTAACGGAATTGATATAAGATTCTAGTCGGGTAACACACTAAATCAAATAATCATTTCACACCTATTCCCTGTGGGATTCGACCCCAACCTAGTTGGGTTACTATATTTGACACCGACCACCTTACACTAATTATAAAAGTGTAATTTGAGCATATCACGTGTCAGGACATGGCCGTGGCATGTTTTAGGATATGTCAAGATGTCGTAGGACATGGAAGGACGTGGCCGTGGCATGGGTCAGGTCGTTGCAGGATATTGTTGCAGGATGTGTCAGGACGTCATAGGACATGGTAGGACAAGAGGATGGCACGTGTCAGGACGTGGCCATTGCACAATTCAGGATGTGTCAGGATGTCGCAAGACTTTGCAGGGCATGACCATGGCACAGGTTAGGACGTGTCAGAACATCGCAGGATGTGGCCACATGACGTGTCAGGACGTGGCAGAACGTGGGCATGACATGGCATTGAAATGGCATGGGTCAGGACGTGTCAAGATATTATAGGTCGAGGCTACAGGACGTGTTAAGACATGGCCATGGCACATTTCAAGACGTGTCAAGACATCGCAAGAATTGGCAGGGCATGGCCATGGCACGGGTCAGGACGTGTCAGGACATCGCAGGATGTGGCCACAGGACGTGTTAGGACATGGTAGAAAGTGGGCATGGCACGGGTCAGGACGTGTCAGGACTATGCCAATGGCATGTTAATGGGACGTGTCAGGATGTCACAGGACATGCCAGGGTGTGGCCATGGCACAGGTCAAGATGTCGCAAGATGTGGCTACCGAATATGTTGGGACATTGTAGGACATGGCGGGACAAGGGCATGACATAGGTCAGGATGTGTTAGGACATGGATATGGAACGTGTTAGGACGTGTCAGGACGTCGTAGGACATGGCAGCGCATGGCCATGGCATGGGTCAGGACGTTTAAGGATATTGCAGGACGTGGCTAAGGACGTGTCAAAACTTTTTATGACATGGAAGAATGTGGGCAACGCATGGGTCTGGACTTGTAAAGACACGACCATGACATGGTGCAAGACGTGGTAGGACATGGTAGGGCGTGGCCAAGGCACAGGTCAGGACGTGTCATGATGTCACAAGAGAAACCTACAGGATGTGTTAGGACGTCGCAAGACATTGTAGGACGTGGGCATGACACGAGTCAGGACGTGTCAAGACATGGCCATGCCATGGGTTAGGAAGTGTCAGGACGTTGCAGGATATGGCAAGGCATGACCATGGAGTGGGTCAAGATGTGTCAGTATGTCGCAGGACGTGCCTACATGATGTTTTAGGATGTCACAGGACATGGCAGGACGTGGGCATGGCATGGGTCAAGAAGTTAGAGGACGTGGCCACAAGACATTTCTGGACATTGCAGGACATGGAAGGACGTGGGCATGTCACGTATGTGGACATGTCACGACATGTCCATGGCATATTTCAAGACGTGTGAGGACATCATAGGACATGCCGAGATGTGGCTATGGCATGGTTCAGGACATGTCAGGATGTTGCAGGACGTGGCCTTAGGATGTGTCAGGACATCGCAGGACATGGTAGGACGTGGGCATGGCACGGGTGAGGACGTGTCAGGACACGGCCAAGGCACATTTTAGGACGTCGCAGGACATGGACAGGCGTGGCCATGACACGGGTCATGACGTTGGAGGACATGTCCACAGGACGTGTCAGGACATGGCCATTGCACATTTCAGGATTTGTTAGGATGTCGCAGGACATGGTAGGGCGTGTCCGTGGCACATGTCAGGACATTGCAGGACGTGGCGATAGGATGTGTTAGGACGTCGCAGGACATGGCAGGACAAGGGCGTGGCACGGGTCTGGATGTGTCACCAAGGCCATGGCACATTTTAGGACATGTCAGGATGTCGCAGGACATGGCAAGGCATGGCCATGGCATGTGTCAGGATGTCAGAGGATGTGTCCACTACATATGTCAAGACGTCGCATGATATAGTAGGAAAAGGGCATGGCACGGGTCAGGGCGGGTCAAGATATGGCCAAGGCACGTGTCAGGACATGTCAAGAAATTGTAGGACACGGCAAGGCGTGTCCATGGCATGGGTCAAGACATGTCATGATGTGTTTACAAGACAAGTCAAGACGCTGCAGGACATGGAAAGACGTGGGCGGGGTACGGGTCAAGATGCGTCAAGACATGGGTACGGGTAAGGACGTGGCCATAAGATGTGTCAGGACATCATAAGACAAGGAAGATGTGGGTATATCACATGTCAGGACGTAGCAGGACATGGCTATGGTACGTTTCAGGACATGTCAGGATGTCGCAGGACATGCTAGGGTGTGGACATGGCACGGGTCAGGATGTTGCACGACATGGCCATAGGACATGTAGGACGTCACATGACATGGTAGGACGTGGGCATGTCACGGGTCATGATGTGTCATGACATAGCTGCATCATGTGTTTAGGACGTGTTAGGACATTGCAGTACATGGCTGGGCGTGGCCATGGCACGGGTCAGGACGTGGCCACAAGACGTGTTAGGACATGGCAAGACATGGGCATGGCATGGGTCAGGATGTGTCAGGACATGGCCATGGCATGTTTCAAGATGTGTCAAGATGTCGTAGGACATGGAAGGGCGTAGCCATGGCACGGGTCAGGTCGTTGCAAGACGTTGCCACAAGATGTGTCAGGATGTCGTAAAAAATGGTAGGACAAAGGGATGTCATGGATCAAGACGTGTCAGGACATGGCCATGGCACATGTCAGGACGTCGCAGGACATGGCAGGGCATGGCTAAGGCACAAGTTAGGACGTGTCAGGGAGTCACAGGACGTAGCTATAGAATGCGTCAGGACATCGCATGACATGGGAGGACGTGGTCATGGAACGAGTTAGGAGGTTATAAGACATGGCCATAGCATAGGTGAGGACGTGGCAATAGGATGTGTTAGGACATTGGAGAACTTAGGGATGGCACGGGTCCAAAAGTATCAGCACATGGCCATGGCATGTTTCAGGATGTGTCAAGATGTCGTAGGACATGAATGGGCATGGCCATAGAACGGTTCAGGACTTGGAAAGATGTGGCCACAGGACATGGAAGGAAGTAGGCATAGCAGGGATCAGGATGTATCATGATATGGCCATGGCTTATTTCAGGATGTGCCAGGACGTCGCAAGACATGGCAGGGCAATGCAATGGCACCGTTCAGGATGTGTCAAGATATTGCAGGACGAGGCTACATGACGTGTCAGGACATTGCCATGGCACAATTTAGGACATGTCAAGACGTCTCAAACCATTGGCAGGGTATGGTCATGGCACGTGTCGAGATGTGTCAGGACATCGTAAGATGTGGTCGCAGGACGTGTTAGGACATGGCAGAACGTGGGCATGGCATTGGTCAGGATGTGTCAGGACATGGCCATGGCAAGTTTAGGGACGTATTAGGATGTCACAGGACATGGCAGGGTGCAGCCATGGCACAGGTCAGGACGTCGCAGGATGTGGCTACCGGATGTGTCAGGACATTGGAAGACATGGCAGGACAAGGACATGGCACAGGTCATGATGTGTCAGGGCATGGCTATGGCACGTGTCAAGACGTCGTAGGACATAGGCAGCGCATGGCCATGGCACGGGTCAGGACGTGTCAGGATATTGCAGAACATGGCTAAGGACATGTCAAGACTTTTATGACATGGCAGAACTTTGGCAGCGCATGGGTCTGGACATGTAAAGACACGACCATGGCATGGGGCAGGACGTGTCAGGACATCACAGGACATGGCAGGGCATAGCCAAGGCACGGGTCAGGACGTGTCATGATGTCACAAGACGTGCCTACAGGATGTGCTAGGACGTCGTACGACATGGCAGGACATGGGCATGGCATAAGGCTAGACGTGTGAAGACATGGCCGTGGCACAGGTTAGGACGTGTTAGGACATTGCAAGACATGGCAGGGCATGACTATGGCGCAGGTCAGGACGTGTCAGTATGTCAGAGGACGTGCCTATGGGATGTTTTTGGATGTCGTAGGACATGGAAAGACATGGGCATGTCATGGGTCAAGATGTCATAGGACGTGGCCAGAAGACGTTTCCGGACGTCGCAGGACATGGCAGGACATGGGCATGTCACGGGTGTGGATGTGTCAATATTTCAAGACGTGTGAGAATATCACAGGATGTGGCCACAGGACGTGTCAGGACATGGCAGAACGTGGGCATGGCACTGGTAAGGACATGTCATGACATAGACATGGCATGTTTAGGGACGCGTCAGGATGTCACAGGACATGGCAGGGCGTGGCCATGGCACAGGTCAGGCCATCGCAAGATGTGGCTACCGTATGTGTTAGGACATTGTAAGACATGGCTGGACAAGGACATGGAATAGGTAAGGATGTGTCAGGACATGGCTAAGGCACGTGTTAGGACGTCGTAGGACATAGACAGAGCATGGCTATAGCATGGGTCAGGACATGTCAGGATGTTGCAGGACGTGGCTAATGACGTGTCAGGACATTTATAACATGGAAGTACGTGGGCAACACATAGGTCTGGACGTATAAAGACACGGCCATGGCATGGGGCAGGACGTGGCCAAGGCATGGGTCAGGACGTGTAACGATATCGCAGGATGTGTTAGGACGTCGCAAGACATGGGAGGACGTAGGAATGGCACGAGTAAGGACGTGTCAAGACATGGTCGTGGCACGGGTTAGGATGTGTCAAGACGTTGCAAGATATGGCAGGGCATGACCATGGCACAGGTCATGACGTGTCAGTATGTCGCAAGACGTGCCTACAGGATGTTTTTGGATATCACAGGACATGGCAGGATGTGGGCATGGCACGGGTTAAGACATCACAAGATGTGACCACAAGACGTTTCTGGACGTCGCAAGACATGACAGGACGTGGGCATATCACGGGTATGGACGTGTCATGACATGGCCAGGGCATATTTCAAGACATGTGAGGACATCGTAAGACATGCCGAGATGTGTCTATGGCTCGATTTAGGACGTGTCCGGATGTCAAGATGTGGCCTTGGGAAGTGTCATGACGTCGCAGGACATGGCAGGATGTGGGCATAGCACCGGTCAGGATGTTTCAGGATATGGTCATTGCATTTTCTAGGATTTGTTAGGATGTCGCAGGACATGGCAGGGCGTGGCCATGGCACAGGTCAGGATATTGCACGACGTGGCCACAGGATGTGTCAGGACATCGCAGGATATTGCAGGACAAAGGCATGGCACCGGTCAGGACGTGTCAGGACATGGCCATGCTACGTGTCAGTACGTGTCAAGATGTCATAGCACATGTCAAGGCATGGCCATAGCACGGGTCAGGACGTGTCAGGACATTGCAGGACGTAGCCATAGGATGTTTCAGGACGTCGTAGGATATGGTAGGATGTGGGCTTGGCCCGGGTCAGGACGTTTCAAGACATGGCCATGGCACATTTCAGAATGTGTCACGACATCGCAGGACATGGTACGACGTGGACATTGCACGAGTCAGGACATCACAGGATGTGGCCATAGGTTTCGTCAAGACATGACAGGACCTTGCCTTGGCATGGGTCAGGACATGTTAGGACATAGCCATGGCACATTTCCTGAAGTGTCAGGATGTCGCAAGACATGGCACAGTGTGGCCATGGCACTAGCAGGACATCGCAAGACGTGTCCATAGGATATGTCAGGACATCGCAAGACAAGGACATGGTAGGGTGTGGCCATGGTACGTTTCAGAACGTGTCAAGATATGGTGGGACATGGCAGGGCATGGCCATGGGATGGGTCAGGATGTGTCAGGACATTGAAGGATGTGTCAGGACGTCACAGGACATGGGCATGTCACAGGTCAATATGTATTAGGATATGGACATGGCACATTTCAGGATGTGGACATCGCAGGACATTGCAAGGCGTAGCCATGGCACACGTCAGGACGTATCAGGACATTGCAGGATGTGGCCAGAGGGCATGTTAGGACATGGAAAGATGTAGGCATGGCACGGGTCAGGATGTGTCAAGACATGGCCATGGCACATGTAGGGACGTGTCAGGATGTCGCAGGACATGGCAGGGCCTGCCCATGCCACGGGTCAGGATGTCGTAGGACGTGGCCACAAGATGTGTCCGGAAGTCGCACGACATGGCAAGACAAGGGCATGGCATGAGTCAGGACGTGTTAGGACATGGACATGGCATGGTCAGAAAGTGTAAGATTATCGCAGGACATAGTAGCGCGTGGCCGTGACATGGGTCAGTACATGTCAGGACGTCAAGGATGTGGCTTTAAGTTGTGTCAAGATGTCGCAGGACATGGCAGGACATGGGCATGGCATGGGACAGAACGTGTTAAGACAAGGCCATGGAATGGGTGAGAACGTGTTAGGACGTGGCCATAGGACATGTCAAGGTGTCGCACGACATGGCAAGATGTGTGCATGTCAAGGGTCAGGACATGTCAGGACATGGCCATAGCATGTTTTAGGATATGATAGGACTTCGTAGGACATGCTAGGGCATGGACATTCCACGGTGTCAGGAGTGTCAGGACATCGTAGGACGTGGCCAAAGGACGTGTCAGGACATAGCAAGACGTGGGCATGGCACGGGTTAGGACGTGTCAGGACATGTCAGGACGTGGGCATGGCATGGGTCAGGAGGTTTCCGGACAGGGCTATGGCCATGGAATGTGTCAGGACGTGTTAGTACGCTGCAAGACATGGCAAGTTATGGCTATAGCATGGGTCAGGACGTGTCAGGATGTCGCAAGACATCGTTGGACGTGGCCGCAGGACATGTCAGGACATCGCAGGACAAGGCAGGACGTGTGCATGGCACGGGTAATGACTTGTAAGGACATGGCCATGCACTCTTCAAGATGCCACATGACATGGCAGGACATGACAGGGCATGGCTATAGCACTGGTTAGGACATGGCCACAGGATGTGCAAAGACGTCATAGTTCGTGGGTATGGCATGGGTCAGGACGTCGCATAACATGGTCGTGCCATGTGTTATGACATTGCAGGATATGGCAGAACGTGGGTATTGCACAGGTCAGGACGTGTCAGGACATAGCTATGGCACGTCTCAGGACGTGTAAGGACGTCGTAGGACATGGCCATGGCACATGTCAAGACGTGTCTGGACATCGCATGTAATTGAAGGGTGTTGCCATGGCACGGGTCAGGACGTGTTAGGATGTCGGAGGACATTGTAAGACGTGACCATAGGACGTGTTAGAACATGGCAAGATGTGGGCATGCCATGGGTCAAGATGTCGCAAGACATGGCTATTGGACGTGTCAAGACGTTCCCGGACATGGCAGGATATGGGCATCGCACGGGTCAGGACCTGTCAACAACTTGTCATGGCACGAGTCAGGACGTGTAAAGAAGTCGTAGGACGTGGCCAAAAGATGTGTCAAGACATCGTAGGACATGGAAAGACGTGGGCATGTCCTAGGTCAGGATGTGTCTAGACAACTCCACGTCACATTTCAGGACATGTCAGGACGTCGCAGGACATGCTAGGGCGTGGCCATGGCACTGGGTAGGAAGTGTCATGATGTGACCACATGACGTGTCAGGACGACGTGTCAAGACATCGTAGGATGTGGCCACATGATGTGTCAAAACATGTCAGAATGTGGGCATGGCACAGGTCAGGGCGTGCCAGAACATGGCCATAGCACGTTTCTGAACATGTCAGGAAGTCGTAGGACACAGTAGGGAATGACCATGGCACGGGTCAGGACGTGTCAGGACTAGGCAAGATGTGGCCATAGGACATGGAAGGACGTGGGCATGGCACGGGTCAGGACGTGTCGGGACATGGCCATGGCATAGGTCAGGACGTGTCAGGATGTCATAGGACGTGGGCATGACGTGGTGTTAGGACATGGCCATGGCATGTTTCAGGATGTGTCAAGTCTTGGCGGGACATGACAGGGTGTGGCCACGGAACAGGTCAGGACATGTCAGGACATTGCAGGACGTGGCCACAGGACGTGTCAGGACATTTCGGGACATGGAAGTACGTGGGCACACAAGTCCGGACGTGTCATGATATGGCCATAGCACATTTCAGGATGTGTTAGGACGTCGCAGGACATGACAGGCTGTAGCCATGGCATGGGTCAGGACGTATTAGGACGTCGGAGGATGTGGCCACAGGACGTGTCAGGACATGGCTAGATGATAATAGGTGAATTTGACTATATTTATGCCATAAATAATCACACTTTATTGTTGTGTTGATATTCTTTATGATGAGAAAATGCTCTTATTAGTGTTTTAGTGTGTTATAGGTACACATGAGCTAAAGAAGACTAAAAGAGCAGTTTTGGAGTCAAAAGAAGGTGAAAAAGGCCAAGTGTGGTACAAGTCAAGAAATTATGCTGAAAACAGCCGAAAAGGTGTGATTCTGAGATATATAGATGTTATGGAATGAATTTAAGTGATTTGGAGCTTTGAAGTCTAAGTAAAAGCTCAAGAATATAAGCCGGGATCGTGATCGGAGTTCAAATTTGATAGTTTCGTACAAACGAAGACTCAATGAGGCATATTGCGCACTATCTAGTAAATTGGACTTAACTTTTTAATCTGAACTCCATTTTGGCTGCATAATATATGGTTGGAAAGCTAACTTAAATGGAAACAACTTTCATGTTTTGAGTTTTTCCAAATACCAAAGTGGAACAGGGTGAAATATGGCGGTTGCATCGTGACAGCGGTAGAACTACGGCAGAAAAGGCCTGCAGAAGTTTTGATGTTTCAGAGGACTTGATCCACCGCGGTTCCACTGCGACCGCGGTCAAACCACGGTGGAAGCTGGGATTTTTAAGGATAAAAGTGTCAAAATGCAAGTTATGTGACCTAAACCTTGTATATAATGTTAGGATTCGCCCAAAGGAGGCAAGTATTGTATAATTGATTATTTTTGCAAGCAAACTAGTAAAAGAGAATTCTATAAACATCTTTCTTTCTTTAACATTGAATTGCTAATTACGAATTCAATTATCTATCTTGTTTCCTTGATTATGAGTAGCTAAATCTTTATCTAAGGTTTTTATGTAACCTGTTAAGTGATGAACATCTGGGTTATGTGATTACAGATTGTTAGCTAGATTTCTATTTGTTCAACTTCATTTTTGTTGAAGTTAATTGATGGGATCCTCAATTAGCTATGCCTATTTAGTGTGCATAACTTGGAAAAGAGTTCATATTTAGGTAATTGTTGAACATCACCTAGATTATTGGAGGAATCTATAATTGTAGGCGTAAAGGTGGGGTTAGGAATAATGAAACCTTGGGTGCAATCTAAAGTGAATTGTTCAAATTAATGCTAGCTAGGGTAGCTCGGAAGAGTGCAATAGTAAATTATTGTAATTTTTCGGGAGAGAATTACGGTAGAAATAGAATTCATGATTGATAGAATAATATTGACAATTTTTATAATCATAAATAGAAGGGATTCCATCAGTTGGGGAAATCAACACCTTAGTCTTTCTCTTTATTCTTTACATCACATTCAATTATTTCCATCAATTCTGTAGTTTCTTGAAATAGTTAGTTAGTAGAGATCATCCACAAATATATATTCAAAAGTTTGGGAAGCGGATTTAGAAGTATTATTGTGTTTTGGAAGTTGCAATTGACAGATTAATTCTCTGTGGGATCAACTCTGGAGTTAATAGACCAGATTATATTGACAGCAACCATTGTTTGGGCGCGAATCACAAAACATGGGCATGGCATAGGTTAGGACGTGTCAGGACATGGCTAGGAAATGTTTAGGGACGTGTCTGATTGTCGTAGGACATAGCAGGGTGTGGTCATGGCAAAGCTCAGGACGTCACATGACATGGATACAGGATGTGTTAGGACATCGCAGGACATGGGAGGACAAAAGTATGGCATGGGTCAGGACATGTCAGGACAGGACCATGGCATATGTCGGGACGTGTTAGGATGTCGCAGAACATGGCAGGGCGTGGCCATAGCAAGGGTCAGGACGTGTCAGGATGTCGCAGGATGTGGCTATAGGACGTGTCATGACTTTCCAGGACATGGCAGAACGTGGGCAGCGCATGGGTCAGGACGTGTCAAGACACGACCATAGCACGTGTCAGGATGTTGCAAAACATGGCAGGGCGTGGCCAAGGCACGGATCAGGATGTGTCAGGTTGTCGCAGGACGTGCCTGCAGGACGTGTTAGGATGTCGCAGGACATGGCAGGACATGTGCATGGCACAGGTCATGAAGTGTCAAGACATGGTCGTGGCACAGGTCAAGATGTGTCAGGACATTGCAAGACATGGCAGGGCATGGCCATGGCACGGGTCAGGACATGTCGGGACGTCATAGGGCATGCCTACATGACATGTTAGGATATCCTAGGACATGGCAGGACGTGGGTCAAGACGTGTCAGGACTTGGCCATAACACATTTCAGGACGTGTCAGGATATTGCATGACATCACAAGGCATGGCTATGGCACGGGTCAAGACGTCATTGGATGTGGCCACAGGATGCGTCCGGATGTTGCAGGACATAGGAGGACAATGGCATGACATGTGCCAGGACGTGTCAGGACATGGCTTTGGAACATGTTTGGACATGTCAGTACGTCGCAGAACATGGCAAGGCGTAGCCATGGCACCTGTCAGTATGTGTCAGGACATTGCAGGATGTGGACACAAGACGTGTTAGGAAGTTGCAGGACATAGCAGCATAAGGGCATGACACGAGTCAGGATGTCTCAGGACATATCCTTGGCAAGTGTCAGGACATGTCAGGACTTTGTAGGACATGGTAGGGCATGGCCACGGCATGGGTCACGACGTGTCAGCATGTCGGAGGACGTGGCTACAGGACGTGTCAGGATGTCGTAGGACATGACAGGATATGGGCATGGCATGGGTTAGGACGTGTCAAGACATAGCCATGTCATGGGTCAGGACGTGTCAAGACGTTGCAGGACGAGGACACGAGACGTGGGCATGGAACGGGTGTGGACGTGTCAGGCATGGCATGTCATGTTTCAGGACGTGTCAAGACATGGTGGGACATGGAAGGGCGTGGCCATGGCACAGATCAAGATGTGCCAGGACATTGAAGGTCGTGGCCATAGTACGTGTCAGGACATCACGGGTGATGGTAGGACGTGGGCATGTAATGCTTTAGGACGTGTCAGGATATGGCCATGACACATTTCAGGACATGTCAAGAGATCACAGGATGTGACAGGGCATGGCCATGGTATGGGTCTGGACATTTCACGACATTGCAGATTGTAGCCACAGGACGTGTTTGCACATGGCAAGACGTGGGCATGGCAGAGGTCAAGACGAGCAAGGACATGGCCATGGCATATTTAGGGACGTGTCTAGATATCGCAAGACTTGGCAGGGTGTGGTCATGGCACGGGTTAAGACATCACAGGACGTGTCCACAGGATGTGTTAGGACATCGCAGGACATGGTAGGATAAGTGTATGGAACAGGTTAGGAAGTGTTAGGACATGGCCATGACATGGTCAGATGTGTCAGAACATCACAAGACAAGGCAAGGGGTGGCCAAGGCATGGGTCAGGACATGATAGGACATCGATGATGGGGCTAAAGGACGTGTCAAGACATGGCCATGGCACGAGTCTGGACGTGTTAGGATATGGCCAAAGGAGATGTTAGGGCATCGCACAACATGGCAAGATGTGGGCATGACATGGATAAGGACGTGTCAGGACATGGCCATGGCACATTTCAGGATGTGTTAGGACGTTGCAGGACATGCAATGGCATGGCCATTCCACGGGTCAAGAGTGTCCGGACGTTGCAGGACATGGCCACATGACGTGTTAGGACATGGCAGGACGTGTGCATGGCACGGGTTAGGACATGTCAGGACATGGCCATGGCATGTGTCAGGACATCGCAGTACATGCTAGGACATGGGCATGGCACATGTTAGGATGTGTCAGGACATGGGCATGGTATATGTCAGGATGCCACAAGACATGGTTGAGTATGGCCATAGCATGGGTCAGGACGTGTAAGAACGTTGAAAGATGTCATTGGATGTGTCCATAGGACGTGTCAAGACGTTGTAGCATATGGCAGGACATGAGCGGGGCATGGGTCAGGACGTCTGAGGACATGGACATGCACTCTTCAGGATGCCACATAACGTGACAAGACATGGCAGGAAATGGCAGGGCACGGCCATGGCATGGGTCAGGACGTGGCCATAGCATGTGTCAAGACGTCGCAGGTTGTAGGTATGGCATATGTCCGGATGTGTCAGGACATTGCAGGATATGGCAGGATATGGGTATGTCACAGGTCAGGACTTATTAGGACATGGCCATGGCACGTCTCAGGACATGTAAGGACATCGTAGGATATGTCCATTTCTCGTGTCAGAATGTGTCAGGATATCACAGGACATGGCAGGGCGTGGCTGTGGCACGGGTCCGGACGTGTCAGGACGTTGCACGACATTGTAGGATATGGCTATAGGACGTATTAGGACATTGTAGGATGTGGGTATGGCACAAGTCAGGACGTGTTAGGATATGGCCATAGCATGTGACAAGACATGTCAGGACGTCGCAGGACATGGGAGGGTGTGGGCATGTCACCGGTTAAGATGTCTTAGGAATTTGCTATAGGACATGATAGGACGTCGCATGACATGGAAGGACGTAGGCATGTCATGAGTTAGGACGTGTCAAGAACTGGCCATGGCACGGGTCAGGACATTCCAGGACTTGGCCACAAGATGTGTTAGGACGTCGTAGGACATCGAAAAATGTGGTCATGTCACAGGTCAGGATGTGTTAGGACATGGCCATTGAATGGGTTACGATGTGTCAGGACGTGGCCTCATGACGTGTCAGGACGTGGACTCGTGACGTGTCAGGACGTCGCAGGACATGGCGGGACGTAGGCATGGCACGGGTCAGGACATGACATGACATTACAATGGCACATTTCAGGATGTGTCAAGGTGTCACAAGACATGGCAGGGCATGGCGTTGGAATGAGTCAGGACCTGTCAGAATGTTGTAGGACGTGGCCACAGGACGTGTCAGGACATAGTAGGAAGTGGGAATGGCAATGGGCCAGGACGTGTTAGGACTTGGCCATGGCACATTTTAGGACGTGTTAGGATGTCGCAAGACATGACCATGGCACATTTCAAGATGTGTCAGGACGTCGCTGGACATGGTACATGTCAGGACATGTCAGGACATTACAGGACGTGGCAACATGACATGTGAAGACGTCTCAGGATATGGCAGGACATGGGCATAGCACTGGTCAGGACATTTCAAGACATGGCCATGGCAAGTTTTAGGACTCGTCTGGATGTTGCAGGACATGGCAGGGCGTGGCCATGGCATGGGTCAACACATGTCAGGATGTTGTAGGACGTGGCCACAGGACGTGCCAGGACTTGGCCATGGCACAGGTGTGGACATGGCAAGACATGGCCATGGTACATTTCATGACGTGTCAGGAGGTCACAGGATATGGCAGGGCATGGTCATGGCACGGGTAAGGACCTCACAGGACGTGGCCACAGGATGTGTCAAGACATCGCATGATATGGTTGACAAGGGCATGACATATGTCAGGACATGGCCGTGGCACGTGTTAGGACGTGTTAAGATGTTGCAGGACATGGAAGGGCGTGGCCATGATAGGGGTCAAGACGTGTCAGGACGTGTCAGGATGTGGCTACAAGACATGTCAAGACAAGGACATGGGTGTGGTACGGGTCAAGACGTGTCAAGACATGGGTGCATGTCAAAATGTGACAAAACGTGGCCATAGGATGTGTCAGGACATTGTAACACAAGGCAAGCCATGGGCATATCGAAGGTCATGACGTGTTAGAACATGGATATGGCACGTTTCAGGACGTGTCAGGAAATCGTAGGACATGCCAGGGTGTGGCCATGGCACGAATCAAAATGTTGCAGGATGCAGCCATAGGACGTGTCAGGACGTCGCATGACATGGAAGGACGTGGGCATGACATGGGTCACGATGTGTCAGGACATAGCCACGGAATTGATTAGGACGAGTTATGACGTCATAGGACATGGCAGGGCGTGGCCATCGTACAAGTCAGGACGTGGCCATAGGACGTGTTAGGACATGTCAAAACAAGGGCATGGCACAGGTCAGGACGTGTTAAGACATGGCCATGGCACGGCACTGGACGTGTCGGGACATTGCAGGACATGGCCACAAGACGAGTCAGGACATGGCATGATGTGGGTATGTCACGGGTGTGGATGTGTCATGACATGGCCATGGCATGTTTCAAGACGTGCCAGGATATCACAGAACATGCTTGGACGTGGCCATGGCACGGGCCAGGACATGTCAGGATGTTGTCGGACATGGCCACATGACGTGTCAGGACGTCAAAAGACATGGTAGGACTTGGGCATGGCACGGGTCAGGATGTGTCAGGACAGGGCCATGGAATGTTTCAGGATGTGTCAGGGCATCGCAGGACAAGGTAGGGTGTGGCCATGGCACGGGTTAGGACGTGTCAGGATGTTGCATGACGTGCCACAAGACTTGTCAGGACATGGCAGGACGTGGGCATGGCATGGGTCACGACGTGTCAGGACATGGCCATGGCACGTTTCTGGACTTCTTAGGATGTCGCAGGATATGGCAGGGCATATATATGGCACGGGTTAGGACGTCGCAGGACATGGCAGGACGAGGGCTTGGCATGGGTCAGGACATGTCTGGACATGGCTATGGCACATGTTAGGACGTTTCAGGACATCATAGGACATGGTAGGGCATGGTGATGACACGGGTCAGGATGTGTCAGGACATTACAGGACGTGGCCAGAGGACGTGTCGCTTCGTCAAGGGACATGGAAGGACGAGGGCAAGGCATGGGTCAGGACACCGCAGTACATGGTAAGGCATGGCCATGGAATGGGTCATGACATGTCAGTATGTCCTCGGACGTGGCCACAAGACATGTCAGGACATCACAGGAAATGCAGAGCGTAGGCATGACATGGGTCAGGATGTGTCAAGACGTCGTAGGACATGGCCACAAGACGTGTCAGGACATAGAAGGATGTGGAAATGGAACTAGTCAGGACGTGTCAGGACATGGCCGTGGCACGTGTCAGGATGTCGCAGGACACAATAAGGCATGGCCATGGCACGTGTTAGGAGTTTGCAAGATGTGGCCACAAGACATGGAAGGACGTGGTCATGGCACAGGTCAGGACATGTCAGGACATGGCCATGGCACATTTTAGGATGTGTCAGGACATAGCAGGACATGGTAGGGCATTTCCATGGCACAGGTCAGGACGTGTCAGGATATTGCAAGATGTGGCCCCAATACGTGTCAGGACGTCGCAAGATATGGCATGACGTAGGCATGGCACGTGCCAGGACGTGTCAAGACATGGCCATGGCACATTTCAGGACATGTCAGGACATGGTACGGGTTAGGATATGTTAGGACATTGCATGGCATGGCCACAGGACATGTCAGGCAGTGCAGGACATGGAAGGACGTGGGCATGGGATGGGTCAAGACATGTCAGGTTTTGGCCATTTCACATTTCAGGATCTGTCAGGATGTCGCAGGACATAGAAGGGCGTGGCCATGGCACATGTTAGTACATCTCAGGACGTCACACGACGTGGCCACAAGACGGGTCAGCACGTGGGAATGGCACATCTCTAAAGGTGTCAAGACATGGACATGGCACATTTCAGGACATGTCAGGATGTTGCAGGACATGGTAAGGCATGGCCATAGCACGGGTCAGGACATCGTAGGACATGACCAGAGAATGTGTCAAGACGTCACAGGACATGGTATTACAAGGGCATGGCATGTGTTAGGACGGGTCTGGACATGGCCATGGTACGTGTCATGACGTGTCAATACGTCACAGGACATGGTAGTGCATGGCATGGCACATGTTAGGACATGTCAAGATGTGTCTACAAGATGTCAAGACGTCACAAGACAAGGAAGGACATGGGCATGGTATGGGTCAAGAGCTGTCAAGACATGGGTACGGGTCAGGACGTGGCCATAGGACGTGTCACAATGTCTATGGACATGGCAAAATGTGGGCATGTCAAGGGTCAGGACGTTTCAATACATGGCCATGGCACGTTTCAGGACGTGTTAGGACGTCGCAGGACATGCCAGGGCATGGCCATGGCATGAGTTTGGATGTTGCAGGACGTGGCCAGATGACGTGTTAGGACGTCGGAGGACATGGCAAGACGTGGGTATGACGGGTCACGATGTGTCAGGACATGACCATGGCACGTTTTTGGACGTGTTAGGATGTTGCAGGACATGGCAGGGCGTGGCCATGACACGGGTTAGGACATGGCCACAGGACGTGTCAGGACATTGCAGGACATGGGCATGGCACTGGTCAGGACGTATCAAGACATGGCCATGGAACGTTTTAAGACGTGTCAGGATGTTTAAAGAAATGGATGGGCGTGGCCATGGCACAGGTCATGACGTGGACACATGATGTGTTATAACATCACAAGACATGGTAGGACAAGGGCATGGCATGGGTCAGGACATATTTTTACATTGGCATGGCACATGTCATGACGTCACATGACATGGTAGGGCATGGCCAAGGCGCGGGTCAGGACGTGTCAGGACGTCGCAGGACATGGTTAGATAATGCATCAAGACGTCTAAGGACATGGCAAGATGTGGGCATGGAATGGGTCATGACGTGTCAAAACATGGCCACAGCACGGGTCAGGACATATCGAGACGTCGCAGAACGTGGCCACAGGACGTGTCAGGACATTGCAGAATGTGGGTATGACACGGGTCAAGACGTGTCAGCACATTGCCTTGGCATTTGTCATGACATGTCAAGACGTTGTAGGACATGGCAGGGTGTGGCCATTGCATGGGTTAGGACGTGTTAGGACTTGGCAAGACATGGCCACATCACATGGCAGGATGTGGGTATGGCACGAGTCAGGACGTGTCACGACATGGCCATGGAACATTTCAGGACGTGTTAGGACATTGCAAGACATGACAAGGCATTGGCATTGCACGGGTCAGGACATGTCAAGATATAGTAGGACATGGCCATAGGACATGTCAGAACGCGGCAAGACATGGTAGGACGTAGGCATGGCACGAGTCAGGACGTCTCAGGTCATTGCCATGGCACGTTTAAAGATGTGTCAGGACGTCACAAGACATGGTAGGGCATGGCCATGGCACGGGTCAGGACGTTGCAGGATATGGCCGTAGGAAGTGTTAGGACATGGCCAAAAGTGGGCATGGCATGGTCCTGGACATGTCAGGACATGGCCATGGCATGTTTTATGATATGTAAGGATGTTGTAGGACATAGAAGGGCGAGTCCATGGAACGGGTAAGGATGTCGTAGGACGTTGCCACATGATATGTGAGGACATCGCAGGACATGGCAGGACAATGGCATGGCACGGGTCAGGACATGGCCATGGCACGAGTCAGGACGTGTCAGGACATTGCAGAACATGGCGGGGTGTGGCCAAGGCACGGGTCAAGATGTTGCACGATGTTGCTATAGGACGCGTCAGGATGTCGCAGGATATGGCAGGATATGGGCATGTCACGAGTCAGGACGTGTTAGGAAATGGCCTTGGCACGTGTTCGAACATGTTAGGTCATAGTACGTGGCATGACGTGGGCATGGTACGGGTCGGGACGTGTTAGGACATGGCCATGGCATATGTCAGGACATGTCAGGATGTTGCAAGACATGGCAGGGTATGGCCATAGCACGGGTAAGGACATGTCACGACGTCGCAGGACACCATTGGACGTAGCCACAGAACATATCAAGACATTACAGGATATGGCAGGGTGTGGGCATGGCACGGGTCAGGATATGTGGGGACATGACCATGCACTCTTCAAGACGCCACATGACTTGTCACAACATGGCAGGACATGGCAGGGCGTGGCCATAGTACGGGTCAGGATATGTTAGGACGTGGCCACAGGATGTGTCAAGACGACGTAGGTCATGGGTACGACATGGGTCAGGATGTCGCATGACATGGCCATGCCACATGCCAGGATGTCATAGGACATGGCAGGACGTGGGTATTGCACGGGTCAGGACGTGTTAGGACATGGCTGTGGCACGTCTCTGGACGTGTAAGGACGTCGTAGGACATGACCATGGCACGTGTCAAGACATGTCAGGAAATCAGAGGACATAGAATGGTGTGGCCAAGGCACGGGTCAGGACTTGTCAGGATGTCGCAAAACATCGTAGGACATGACCACACAGCATGACAGGACGTGGCAGGATGTGGGCATGGCACGGGTCAAGATGTTTTAGGAAGTGGCTATTGGACATGTCAAAACGTCACAACACATGGCAGGACATGGGCATGGCACGGATCAGGACGTGTCAAGAACTGGCCATGGCACGGGCCAGGACGTGTCAGGACGTCGTAGGACTTAGCCACAAAACGTGTCAGGACGTTACAAGACATGGAGGGACGTGGTAATGTCATGGGTCAGGACGTGTTAGGACAAGTCCGCATCACGTTCCAGACTATGTCAGGACGTCGCAGGGCATGCTAGGGCGTGGCCATGGAACGGGTTAAGAAATGTCAGGATGTGGCCACAAGATGCGTCTAGACATCACAAGATGTAGGCCTAGTATAGGTCACGACATGAAAAGACATTGCCATAGCATGTTATAGGACGTCACAGTACATGGTAGGGCGTGGGCATGGCACGGGTCTGGATGTGTCAGGACGTTGCAAGACATGGCCACATGACGTTTTAGGACATGGCAGGATATGGGCATGGCACTGGTCAGGACGTGTTAGGACATGGTCATGACATATTTCAGGACGTGTTTGGATGTAGTAGGACATGGTAGGGCATGGCCATGGCACGGATCAGGATGTGCAGGACTTGGCAAGACGTGGCCACAGGACATGGAAGGACGTGGGCATGGCACAGGTGAAGATGTGTTAGGACATGGCAATGGCACATTTCAGGATGTGTCAGGACATCGTAGGACATGGCAGGGCATTGCCATGGCGCGGGTCAGGACGTGTCGGGATATTATCGGACATGGCCACATGTCGTGGCAGGACATCGTAGGACATAGCAGGACATAGGCATGGCACGAGTTAGGATGTGTCGGGACATGGACATGGTATGTTTCAGGACGTGTCTGGACATTGTAGGACTTGGCACGGGTTAGGACATATCAGGACATTGTAGGAGGTGGCCACTGGACATATTAGGACGTTGCAGGACATGGCAGTACGTGGGCATGGGACGAATCAGGACTTGTCTAGACATGTCCATGGCGCATTTTAGGACGTGTCAGTATGTTGCAGGACATGGCAGGGCATGGCCATGACATAGGTCAGGACATGTTAGGACATCACACGATGTGCCCATAGGACGTGTCAGGATGTGGGCATGGCACGGGTTTTGACATGTCAGGACATGGCCATGGCACATTTCAGGGCGTGTCAGGATCTTGCAGGACATGGAAGGGCTTGGCCATGGCACGGGTCAGGAGATCACAAGACGTGGCCGCAGGATGGACATTGCAGGATATGGTAGAACAAGGTTATGGCATGGGTTAGGACGGGTCAGGACATGGCTATAGGACGTGTCAAGACATTGCCGGACATGGAAAGACATAGGGATGGTGTGGGTCAAGACGTGTCAATACATGGGTACGGGTCAAGACTTGTTAGGACGTGGCCCCAAGACATGTCTTGATGTCACAGAACAAGGCAATATGTGGGCATGTCAAGGGTCAGGACGTGTTAGGACATGGCCATGGCATGTTTCAGGACGTGTCAGGACGTCACAGGACATGCTAGGGCGTGGCCATAGCATAGGTAAGGACGTTGCAGGACATGGCCACAGGACGTTTCAGGATGTCACATGGTAGGACGTGGGCATGCTGGGTCACGACGAGTCAGGACATGGCCATGGCACGGTTTAGGACATTTTAGGAAGTCGCAGGACATGGCAAGAAATTGTCATAGCATAGGTCAGGACGTGTCAGGACATTCCAGGACATGGCTACAGGATGTGTCAGTACGTCACAGGACATGGAAGGACGTGGGTGATGTGCCGGAGAAATTCGCCACATTTACATACTAATTGCTTAGATATTAGCTTGTTTTATTGCAAAATTTAGTCCATACTTATGTGATTTTGTGCTCTTACAGATCAAGAGGAAGAAAAGCCCAACGACACAAAAATGGAAGCAAAAAAACAAGAAAGGGGCAAGGTTTTACACAAAGGCAGATCTGCGGACCACTATGCGGTCGCAGATTGCACATGCGGACCACATTATTGCACCTCAAATTGCGGAACAAAATAGTGTCTAGAGCTAAAAGTCATGACAATAATGCGATGCATTATGCAATCGCATAAGCAATAGACGGACCACATTTCAGCCGCAAAACAAACAAGAAGAAAACCCAGGACTCAATTATGCGGTGCCATCTGCGGTCGCATAATCACTATGTGGACCGCAAAATGGCAATGTGATGGATGAACATGTAGCTAGGGTTTTTAATATGTGATTCCGCCTCTCAATATGCGGACCGTAGACCTGTTATGCGGCAGACTGTGGTCGCAAAGCTGACCTGGAAGGGTAAACTTGTCCGATTTTTGTCCGAATTTGGTCCCTCTATAAAGAGTTTTTAGAATCTTGTGTGGGAACATCTTGTCCAGATTTTACACTACACTCTAAGACTTTAATATCTCATTGTTTTGGAAGCTTTTAGGTTAATATTCTCTTACTTTGTAAGCATTTATGACATTTATTACACCTTGTATTTTGTATTTTAGCATGTGTGGCTAAACTTAAATACTAAGGTTGTGAACCCTAAATGTGTGTTATGTAAATGGGTGTTTAACATTGAATATATGCATAATGGTTGGTTGATATTTCTTTTCTTCTCATTCTTCATTTATTGTTGATAGTTGCAAACATTGACAAAAGCCATTTAAGTCTTACTTTGCTTGGGAAAGTGAGTTAGATTTTGGAAGAAGTAAATAACAAAGACTCGAGGCCGTACACCTCGTTTAATAGAATCACTTAGGAATAAGTGTGTTTTATTTGGCATCTATTGATTGTTATAAATTGTGACTCTTAGACTTTTGGGAAAAAGCAAGAGAGGAAACACTATTCAACTATTGGGAAATATTGGGTAGTTGCATAGACATCAATTGCATATCAATAACCAACCATTAGAAATATATCATATTAACACCGATAGCATTACGCTACATTTATGGGAACACAACCTTGGTTTAATCAACCTTATTAATTACTACATCAAGCATTCAAATTAGTTATTGATCTAAAAAAACTTTCACTCATACTCTACTACTCCTAAAACATTTTCATGTTACTACTCACGGAATAGATTTAAGATTCTAGTCGGGTAACACACTAACTCCAGTAATCGTTTCACACCTATTCCATGTGGGATTCGATCCCAACCTCGTTGGGTTACTATTTTTGACACTGACCGCCTTACACTAATTATCAAAGTGTAGTTTGAGCGTATCAAATTTTAGCACCGTTGCCGGGGAATATGGTTTTGAAATTACTCATTAGTGTGTACTTTACTTGATATCTAATTCTATTCCATCACACTTTTCTTGCTTTGCTTGGTGTGATATGCTACAATGTCTGACTACGAGGACAAAGGGGAATAAAATCCTTTTGCGGATATCGATGAATATATCGATGACACAAATGCAATCGTACCACCTTTTGTTGGTGCCTCAACATTTAAGGTGGATCATGGTCTAATCCTCATGCTCAAAGCGGAAGGAATTTTTAGGAATTCCACCGATGACGACCCAACTCAACATTTAAGGAATTTTCTAGGAGTGTGTGATATGCACAAACAAGCCAATGTCTCGGAAGATGCTTTAAGGTTGAGAGTCTTCAAATACACATTGGCCGGCGATGCAAGGAGGTGGCTTCTAAACTTTCCACCCAATTCAATCAGATCATGGCCCGAACTTGTCCGGGCATTCCTAGCAAAATGATTCCCACAAAGCAAGAAATCTGATCTTAGAGACAAAATCTTCTTCTTTAAGCAACAACAAGGGGAGCACCTACATGAGGCTTGGGATCGCTTCAAATTATATTTGTTGAGGTCGCCAAATCATAGATTCCCTGATTCTATCTTGCTTGAGAAGTTCTACATGGGTAATGATCCCATGAACCAAGCCAATGCGAAGAATGCGGCGGATGGATCTTTTATGCATAGGTCTTTTGCTAGGGCAACTCAAATCCTCGACAAGATGGCCAAACATAATCAAGCATGGCATTTTGAGGATACATCTGGTGGAATAGCTTATGGGTCTCCTTATTTGACAAATTTAATCAAGGAAAATGAAGAGAGAGACTAAATCATTACGGGGTTAGCCACAAATGTTAATGTGTTGACAAAGACGTTCATGGAAAATCAAACGAAGAAGGTCAACTTCGTCGAGGATATGCCACCCATTCCTAATGAAGATTTTGAAGAGGCTAATTACATCAACAACCCACAAGGAGGGTACTAAAGGCAATACTATCAAGGTGAAGGACCGCAAAACCAATGGAGGCCAAACCCGCAAGGGCAAGGCAACCAACAATGGAGGTATGACCAAGGTAGTTCACAAAAAAGAAATTGGGGCAACAACAACAACTTTTCTAACCGGAGTGAAAACCCCTATGTTTCTCCAAAAGGGCAACATTCGAACCAAGGGTCCTCTAATGATTCAAAATTGGAAGCTATGCTTGAGAGAGTGCAACAAAAAAAGAAAAGTCCGATGCTTCAATGAGGAACATGGCTGAGGTCGTTGGCTCTCATACCGCCTCCATCCAAAAATTGGAGATGCAAATGAGAGACCTCTCCAAGGAGCAAAACCCAAAGCAAAAAGGAACACTCCCTAGTGACATGGTTGCAAACCCAAGAGGTAGTGGAAGTGGTCCAACCTCTCACATCATGGCAATCACCGCTAGGAGTTCAAAAGTGCTAACCGGAGAGAGTAAAAACATGGTTGAAGATGTGGAGACCAAGAAAAGAGTTGAGGTTGAAGAACAAAAGGTTGTTGAGGTTGAAAAACAAAAGGTTGTTGTGGTTGAACAACCAAAGGTTGTTGAAGTTGAAAGAGTCCTGGAGAAAGCTAAAGCACCACAAGAAGATCGGAAAGAGAAAAAGGAAAAGGGGAAAGAGTCATCAAAACCTCTTCCACCTATTGCTAGAACTCCTCCTCCATTCCCTCAAAGGCTAGCAAGAAGGATTGATAATAGCAAACTTGAAAAGTTCTACGACATTCTCAAGCAATTGACGGTGACCATTCCTTTTGTGGAAGCTTTTCAAGAAATGTCGGGTTTTGCTAAGTACTTGAAAGATTTGATCACCAAGAAGAAGGCCACAAAGCAAGAGGTGGTAAACATGACTCACCGGGTTAGTTCTATTATTGTTACAACTCCGGTCCAAAAGAAGGAAGATCTGAGAGCCTTTACCATACCTTGTACTATTGGGGCGCGTGAATTTGCAAGAGACCTATGTGACAATGGAGCTAGCATCAACTTGATGCCACATGCCATTTATAAGCAAGCGGGATTGGGTATGCCAAGACCAACAAGCATGAGATTGCAAATGGCCGATCGTTCCATCAAGCGACCCGTAGGAATTGTTGATGATGTACTAGTGAAAGTGGGGAAATTCCATTTGCCCGCGGACTTCGTAATTCTTGATTGTGCGGTTGATAAAGAAATCCATATCATTTTGGGGATACAATTCTTAGCCACGGGAAGAGCACTCATGGACTCGGAGCGGAATGAGATTAAATTTTGGGTGAATGATGAAGAGGTTACATTTCAAGAAAGCAAGGGCATGAAGTTGCCCCATGAATATGAGACCATTTCTATGATAGAAGCGGTTGATGAGATAGAGGATGCCGTGGAATTGAAAATGGAAGAACAATGCCTTGGTGAGGCATTGGCGGCTATCTTGGTAAATTTTGATGGGGAAGACATGGATGGGTACATAGAGTCGATAAATTCATTGGAGGGTCTTGGATCCTATACTTACACACCGGCAAAGCTTTCTCTTGACTTGGAGAATAGAGCTACTCCCCCCACAAAGCCATCAATCATTGAACCACCGCAACTAGAGCTCAAACCACTTCCTTTGCACCTAAGGTATAAATTTCTTGGCTCTAATGATACTTTACCAGTAATTGTTTCTTCTTTGTTGAATGATGTGCAGGTGGAGCAATTATTGGAAGTCTTAAAGGAGCATAGGCAAGCTATTGGGTGGACAATGGCCGACATCGGAGGCATTCCCGTGGGTATTTGTGAACACAATATCCAATTGGAGAATGACACTGAACCAAGTGTAGAGCATCAAAGGAGATTAAACCATTCAATGCAAGTGGTAGTGAAGAAGGAAATCATCAAGTGGTTAGATGCCGGAGTTGTTTACCCAATTGCCGATAGCTCTTGGGTGAGCCCGGTGCAATGTGTACCAAATGAAGGAGGCATAACTGTGATTGAAAATGAAAAAAATGAGCTCATCCCAACAAGAACGGTGACCGGGTGGAGAGTGTGCATGGATTACCGGAAGCTCAATAGTGCAACTTGCAAGGACCATTTCCCCATGCCTTTTATTGATCAAATGCTTAATCGGCTAGTGGGAAGAGCATTCTATTGTTTACTTGACGGGTATTCCGGTTACAACCAAATCAACATCGCATTGGAAGATCAAGAGAAAACAACATTCTCTTGTCCTTATGGGACATTTGCTTTAAGTCGGTGCCATTTGGGTTGTGCAATGCTCCGACGACCTTTCAAAGATGCACGATGTCCATTTTCTCCGACATGGTGGAGGATTTTCTAGAGGTCTTCATGGATGATTTCTCGGTTGTAGGTGATTCTTTTGAACATTGTCTTTCCAATCTTAGACAAGTTCTTAAGAGATGCGAGGAGATAAATCTTGTGCTAAATTGGGAGAAATGTCACTTCATGGTGGATGAAGGTATTGTGTTGGGGCATAAGATTTCTAAGCATGGCATTGAGGTTGATCGGGAAAAGATAGAGATCATTTCTAAACTTCCTCCACCCACTTTGGTAAAATGTGTTCGAAGCTTCTTGGGGCACGCCGGATTCTATAGGAGATTCATCAAGGACTTCTCCAAAATTGCACACCCCATGTGCAAGCTTCTTGAGAAGGATGCAAAATTTGTGTTTGATGACAAGTGCCTCAAAGCATTTTAGGAATTAAAGTTGAGGTTCACCACGGCACCTATTATTGTCCCTCCCAATTGTACTCTTCCTTTCGAACTTATGTGTGACACCAGTGGTGTAGCAATTGGAGCAATGGTAGGCCAACGCCACAACAAAATACTTCATCCGGTCTATTATGCAAGCAAAACTCTCAATGGGGTGCAAATGAACTACACTGTCACTAAGCAAGAGCTTCTTGCCATTGTGTACGCTTTTGAGAAGTTCCAGGCCTATTTGTGGGGGTCCAATGTGGTGGTTTACGCAGATCATACAGCTCTTCGATATCTCATGGCGAAGAAAGATGCAAAACCTCGACTAATTAGGTGGGTTCTCTTGTTGAATGAATTTGACTTTGAAGTCAAAGTTCACAAAGGTACACAAAACCAAGTTGTGGATCACGTGTCAAGGCTTGAGGAGGCAGGGAGACCTAAGTAAGAAAATGATATAAATTATGCATTCCTCGATGAGTACATTTTGGCACTCTCCAATACCTTTGCTCCATGGTATGCCAGGATTGCTAATTACTTGGTGAGCGATCTCATTCCGGAAGGGTTAGAATCTCCTCAAAAGAAAAAGTTCTTGAAGGATTGTCGGTAATACTATTGAGAGGAGCCTTATTTGTTTCGAGTGTGTGCTGACAACATCATTCAGAGGTACGTTCCAGAAGAAGAAATTATGCCGATCCTCAAGGCATGTCATGACTCACCGGTGGGGGGAAATCATGGAGGCAATATAATGGCGGCTAAGATTCTAGAGTGTGGTTATTACTGGCCTTCCATTTACCATGATGCCAATCAATTTGCAAGAGCTTGTGATCAATGTGAACGATAACCAAAAGGCATGAAATGCCAATGCAATATGCAATGGAGATAGAAATCTTTGATGTCTGGGAAATTGATTTCATGGGCCCCTTTGTGAGCTCTTACGGAATGAAGTACATCTTGGTGGCAGTGGATTACGTTTCCAAATGGGTTGAAGTCGTTTCCTTACCAAACAATGAGGCAAGAAGTGTGACCGCATTTTTGAAGAAGAACATATTCACTTGGTTTGGCACCCCTAGAGCCATTCTTAGTGATGGTGGATCACATTTTTGCAACAAAGCATTTACGGGGCTACTTGAGAAGTATGGTGTCAAACACAAGGTAGCCACACCATTTGCACGACATGGAAGGATGTAGGCATGGCACGGGTCACGACGTGAAAGGAAATTACAATGGCACGTTTCAGAATGTGTCAGGATGTTAGAGGACATGGTAGGGCGTGGCCATGGCACGAGTCAGGACGTGTCAGGACATGGTAGGACATGTCAAGACATGGCCATGGCATGTTTCAGGATGTCGCAGGACATGGTAGGGCATGGCAATGGCACAGTTCTGGATGTTGCAGGACATGGCCATAGAATATGTTAGGACGTCATAGGATAAAGAAGTACAACGACATGGCACGGGTCAGGACATGTTAGGACGTCGCAGGACGTGTCCAAGGAATGGGTCAGGACGTGTTTGGAGGTTCAGGACGTGGCTACAAGATGTATCAAGACGTCGTAGGACATGGCAGGACGTGTGTATGGCATGGGTCAGGACGTGTCATGACATGGCCATGGCACGGGTCAGGACATGTCAGGATGTTGTAGGATGTGGCCACAAGACGTGTCAGGATTTCATAGGAGATGGCAGGATATGTGCATGTCACGGGTGTGGAATTGTCAGCACTGGCCATGGAACATTTTAGGATGTGTCAGGACATTGCAGGATATGCCAAGGCGTGGCCATGGCACAGGTCAGGATGTGTTAGGATGTTGTAGGACGTGGCCGCATAACGTGTCAAGACATCGCAGGATGTGGAAGGACATGGGTATGGCATGGGTCAGGCCGTGTCAAGACATGGTCATGGCATGTTTCGGGACATGTCATCATGTCATTGGACATGGAAAGGCATGGCCCTGGTAGGGGTCAGGACCAGGTCAGGAAGTGTCAGGACATGGCAGGACGTGGGCATGGCACTAGTAGGGACGTGTTAGGTAATGGCCATGGCATATTTCAGGATTTCGTAGGACATAGCAGGGCGTGGAGATGGCACGGGTCAGGACGTTGCAGGACGTAGCCATAGGATGTATCATGACATAGTGGGACATAGTAGGATAAGTGCATGGAACGGGTCCGGACCTGTCAGGACATGGCCATGGCACATGTCAAGACGTGTTAGGACATTGCAGGACATGGCAGGGTGTGGCCATGGCACGGGTCAGGACGTGTCAGGACATTGTAGGAAGTGGCCACAGGACGTGGCAGGACATCGAGGGACATGGCAGGACGTGGGAATGGAACGGGTCAGGACGTGTTAGGACATGGCCATGGCACATTTTAAGACGTGTCAGGACGTTACAGTACATGGCAGGGCGTGGCCATGACATGGGTCAGGACGTCGCAGGACGTGGCCAATGGACATGTCAAGACATGGCAGGACGTGGGCTTGGCATGGGTCAGGACATGTCAAGACATGGCCATGGCACGTTTAAAGAAGTGTCAAGATGTCACAGGACATGGTAGGGTGTGGCCATGGCACAGGTCAGGACGTTGATAATAGGTGAATTTGACTATAATTACGCCCTAAATAATCACAATTTGTTGTTGAATTAATGTTGTTGAGGAGGACAAAATGCTTTGATTAGTGTTTATTTGTGTGTTATAGGTACATATGATACATTGGATGCTAAAATGAGCTATTTTGGAGTCACATGTTGATGAAAAGGCCAAGAGAAGAGTTAAAGTGAAGAGAGCTTGAAGAATCAGAGAAAAATCAGACGGACTGTTCATCCGTAGTTCACTCGTGATCGCGGATGAACCGCGAAAAAAGAGGCTCTCTGAAGTTTACTGTTCGCGGTCCATCCGCGGCCGCGAACGAACCGCGGAAGTCACCGCAGCAGTAATCCTAATTGTACTCAAACTTAGTTTTTAGCCCTAAAACCTCTATATAAACTCCTAGTTTGCCCAAGAGAGGCATGTTGTCTATTTTTCACTACTTTTGCAAGAAAATTAGTAAGAGAGAATCTCTCAACTCATTCCTTTATTTTTTATATCAAGTATTTATTTATGATTTCAATTATTATTCTTGTTTCTTTAAGCATGAGTAGCTAAATCCTTTTCTAAGGTTTTGATGGAACCTATTGAGTGATGAACTTATCGTTTATGTGATTACAAATTGTTAGCTAGATTTCTATTTATTCAACTTCATTCTTATTGTAGTTAATTGGTAGACGTCCCAATTAGCTGTGCCTATTTAGTGTGCATAACTTGTAAAAGAGTGCATATTTAGGTTTATTGTTGAACAACACCACACCTAGGTTATTGGAGGAATCTATTACTTTAAGCGTAAAAACGGGGTTAGGAATAACGAAGTCTTGGATGAAATCTTAAGTGAACTATTCAAATTAAAGCTAGCTAGGGTAGCTTGGGAGAGTGCACTAGTAAATTATTGTAATTGCTCGGGAGAGGGTTACGTTACGCATAGCGTTCATGATTGATAGAATATATTAACAATTTGTATGAGCGTAACGATAAAGGATTCCATCAATAGGGAAAATCAATACCTTACTCCTTCTCCATATTATTTTTACCCAATATTCAATTCTTCCTTTTAAGCCTTTTAATTCTTGCAAAGTAGTTTCTCGAAATTCACACAAAAATATATTCAAAGTTTGGGAACTTGATTCGGAAGTGTTATTGGGTTGTGAAAGTTGTAATTGGTAGGTTAATTCCATGTGGGGTCGATCTTGGACTTATTAGACCAGGTTATATTGACTACGACCGTTGCTTGGACGTGAATCAATTTTGGCGTCGTTACCGGGGAATTAAGGGAATTATCAATTGCCATTTCCAGAACTTCAAGATTCTTGTGTAGTTAGGTTCTTTCTACACATTACATTGAATATTTTGATGGTTGTTGATTTGGGTACTCGGGTGCATGCCTAGAAAATCTGCAAGGACTGGAGAACTAATTGAAGGACTCTCAGACCCCGAGCAAACTTTCTGGGCATGTAACAAGGCTATCAAACAAATTAAGCAATCTCAACAACCAATCAAACTAGACTTTGACATGGTTGCCGTAAACGAACAAAACCAGCAAGCCGAGTTAAATATAAATGAGGCGCAGGAGGCATAGGAAGGTGCACTGTTTGACTGGGCACAACCCACAACGGATAATTTAGTAACTGCCATCGTTGTGCTAGTAATTCAAGCTGAGTCTTTCCAGATCACTAACAACATGCTACACTTGTTGCAAAACAAAGGATTATTCTCTGGGTCTCAGGTTGAAGATCCACAGCAGCACCTGAAGAACTTTCTCTCGATATGCAAGACACGGAGGCAACCGAATGTAACTCCGGAAGCCATCAGATTATTACTCTTTCCGTTCTCAGTTACAGGAGCAGCACAACTATGTCTAAACTCACTCCCCATAAACTCCATTACAACTTGGGAGGAGTCAGTCAAGTAATTCCACAACAAGTTTCTTCCACCTAATAAGACAACTCAACAAATTGATGAGATTGTGAGCTTCAAGCAGAAACCAATGGCGACATTACACGAAACTTGGGGCAGTTTCAAGGGTATGCTTGTTATGTGTCCTTACCATGGGATTCTGGAGCAGATGTTGGGTCAAAGGTTCTACATGGGGCTTTCTGATAGTATGAAGAATCTTGTAGATGCTTAAGCAGGTGTAGCTTTTCTGAGCAAGACTTGGAGAGAGGGCCAAAATTTGCTAGACAAGATGGCTCAAAATTCCGGGTGGACGACTAGGAATGCTCCTATCACACCAGTGGTACACTCTGTACCTCTGAATCTATCCAATACTCTAGAGGAGAACGTGGCAACTTTATTGACACAAATGAGCATCCTGACAAAGAAGGTGGAAGAATTAGGGGTTAAGCAGCAGGTTCACATTGTAGATACTACCAATGGTGGTTTATGCACATCTTGCATTGGCCAACCCATAGGTAATCCATGGGCTGTAGAACAAGAACATCATCGTCAGCATGAGGATATGAACTATGTAGCAAATTATGGAGGATAGAGACAAGGTAATCTGAGTTGGGGTCAGCGGGCTCCACAACAATACAGGCCTCCACAACTACAGTATAATGCAGCAGGTATGAGGCCACCACACAAGATGGCTCTATATCCCAGACCTCAGAATTTTGGCAATCAGCAGCAGGGATATCATCCACCTCCACCACAAAATGGGGGTAGACATGACGACGGGTTCGCCAAATTGAAAGCTATGATGTAGCGGGTAATTGGGTCAAATGCCAAAACCAATGAAAGAATAGATGCACATGACGCGGCGATCAAGAATATGGAAGTACAGATGGGCCAGATTGCTATGTCACTTAACAATCGTCCTCAAGGGACATTGCCTGCAAATACACAAATAAACCCAAAACACCAAGTCCCAAAGCAGATGATGGCAGTGACTCTGAGAAGCGGTAGAGATCTTGATGCTGAGAATGAAAGTGAGAAAAGCGACAGACAGGCTGAGACACCCACTCCATTGCCCACTGAACTGGATGAGTTGATTCACGTCCAAGCAACGGTCGTAGTCAATATAACTTGGTTTAATAAGTCCAAGATCGATCCCACAGAGAATTAACCTACCAATTGCAACTATCACAACCCCAAAAGTACTTCCGAATCAAGTTCCCAAACTTTGAATATATATTTGTGTGTTTTTCGAACAACTACTTTGCAAGAATTAGAGAATGCTTTAAAAGAAAGGATTGAATGTTGAATAAAATAATATAGAGAAAGACTAAGGTATTGATTTCCCCTATTGATGGAATCCCTTATCGTTATGCTCATACAAATTGTTAATATATTCTATCAATCATGAAAGCTATGTGTATCGTAACCCTCTCCCGAGCAATTACAATAATTTACTAGTGCACTCTCCCGAGCTACCCTAGCTAGCTTTAATTTGAATAGTTCAGTTTAGATTGCACCCAAGACTTTGTTATTCCTAACCCCGTCTTTACGCATAAAATAATAGATTCCTCTAATAACCTAGGTGTGGTGTTATTCAACAATAAACCTAAATATGCACTCTTTTCCAAGTTATGCACACTAAATAGGCACTGCTAATTAGGGATCTTACCATAAGAATGAAGTTGAACAAATAGAAAGCTAAGTCACAATTTGTAATCACATAAACTATAAGTTCATCTATCAATAGGTTCGATCAAAACCTTAGAAAAGAATTTAGCTACTCATGCTTGAAGAAACAAAAATAATAATTGAAATCATAAAGAATTACTTGATATAAAAATTAAAGAAAGAGTTTGAGAGGAATCTCTCCTACTAAAACCTTGCAAAAATATTGAATAATAGATTACATGTCTCTATGGGGCAAACTAGGAGTTTATATTGAGGTTTTACGGCTTAAAAACTAAGTTTGAGTCCAACTGGGATTACTGTTGCTGGGCCTTCCGCGGTTCGTTCGCGGCAGCGAGCGGATCGCGAACAGTCAAACTTCAGAGGCCTTCATTTTTCGCGGTTCATCCGCGGCCGCGAGTGAACCGCGGATGAACAGGACTTCTAATTCTTCACTGCTGCTTCCAGGCCTCTTCACTTTAGCTCTTCTTTTGGCTTTTTCATCAACCTAGGACTCCAAAATAGCTCTTTATGGCATCCAATGTGTCACATGTACCTGTAAAACACAATCGAACACTAAACAAAGCATTTTGTCCTCATAAACAACATTAATTCCACAACAAAGTGTGATTATTTAGGGTATAATTATAGTCAAATTCACCTATTATCAACACCCACACTTAAACCTTTGCTCGTCCTCGAGCAGTCTTTAATCACACTTTTGGCCAATTAACAAAAATTTGTCTCCCCCAAAGTATGTCACAAAAGCTATTATACATGAACATCTTAAGATATGCATAATCTTTTACTTAACCGTAAACTCTCATGCCAGCACATTATTACTTACTCTACTTATTATCAAAAACATGCAAATTTACCTTCTTCCTCTTGAATTACATGCCCTTACCAAATTTATTGAGAGACGTTCCCACACATTAACAATTCATATACATGGAACTTATAAATATCGAAAAAAATTCACTCACTCTCAACAAAGAACATTCATATGCGTACAGACACACCATAGGCTTGCCCCTAATGTAATACTCCACTGATCGAGTTATTCAATCATAGATCAAGAGGTCTTTAAGGGTTGTAATGTAGGCTATGGGACGGGTAGGATACTCTTGGGTATAGTGGCTAGCCTCCCTAAGCACTTTTCTTTTCTCTTTCACAACTTTCCCTTTTAGTTTTTTCTTCCTTATGTCTCCCATAAACATTCATTCACCTTTATTTGCCTTTAATCCCCATTTTTCTTTTGTTGGTGTAACTGGCCTTTCTAATTTTCATATATACATTGATATAGCTATTTTTCTCATTGCTTTGCAACACATTTACATTATTTTGGCCAGCTCACTATTTTCTACCATTCATTCTTGATTTTCCCTTTTTACTTTCCCTTCACCCCACACTTAATCTTTTGCATATTCGTTACAATACAAGTGCTTCTAGGAGGTAAAGTAGAATAAAATATAATAATTTGAAGAACATTCAAGGGTTATCAAAGAATAAGCTTTAAGCTCAAAGGGGTTAACTAAGATATAATGTACGGGTGAATTCATGTCTATTGATATATGGGGTTACACAAAGAAATGCCTCTATCCTTTCTACAACCGAATAACTTCTATTTCGCTTTGCAAACACGCAGGGCGAGTTCTAGGCATCATGTACAACATACAATGTAAGTAAAAACCTCACACACACATGGCATGCAACTCATTTGGAATCCGGTTTATCTACAAAATCCTATCAATGTCCAAGCAAGCATTATTGTGCAATTTAAGGCATATTGAGATTCTACAATCAAGCTTTGAAGATACATTCTCAAGTTCAATTTACGCTTTTGCTAATGTGCATATTCGGGGTTACATGTTGCCCTTTTACCTCTAATCCTAAAAAAGAAAAATCTACCTAACTCGGTTCAAATAAAAACCCTTGGAAAAGAACTGTGGTCAAAAGAAAAACCAAGGGCGAGTTGATACACTTCCTAGAAAAAGAAAATAAAAGAAAGAAAAATTCCTACGCGGACTACTTCCCTCAAGAGTACTTGTCCATCAGGAAGACTCCACTACTCATATTTTTGGATTTTTATAAAATTTTCTGATTTTTTTGTATTTTTATTATTTTATATTACTAGCTACACTAATATATACAATATTTACAAAATAAGTTTCCCACCCCACACTTAAGAGTATGTCATGTCCCCATGGCATAAATAAACATGAAAGCACCAGAGGGGCAAGGAAACTTACCTTCGACTAACTCGGAGTTGGAGACGGTGGATGGGTCGACATGGCATGCTCTCCCAAGTGCTCTGAACCAAGCCATAAACCTGTTCTCTGACCGGGCTTGCCTAGTGGACATGGCATCTAGCCGTGTGTGTAAGACATCTACGGAAGTGCGTAGAGCAGCAACCTCCTCCTCCATTGACCTCAACATAGGTCGTGTGGACTCGGATCTAGACATGCTTGCTCCACGAGGAGCAGACCTGGAAGGTCCAGCTGAATCTATGGAGTGCCTGGCCCGGGCAACCGGTACATGATCGTCCTCATCATCTAAGTCAATAGGGGTTGTGTCTTGTCCAACCCGGATAGTAGCAGCTCTAAATGGAGCTCTTGGTAGTAGCTCACCGTCAGCATCAGTAACTAGGGTGTGGTTGAGGAGACACAACGTAGTGACAAGAGATGGGTAATAAAAACCTTTGGCAGTGAGGGATCCCCTCAATACCATCTCGTCACTAATGACTCGGGTAATATCAACATCCTGATGTGTTACAAAACACCAAGTCAAAATAGCCCTATTAAAGTTAACATATGTGGTGTTACTTGAGGGCAAAATACGGTTGCAAATTATGGAGAACCAACATTTGGTAGTGTGTGTAAAACAGTTGGAGTGCAGAGTTTGATTTCTAATCCATACTGGAATGCCATCTACACATAAGGACTCTATTAGCATGTCCCATGTGACACCGGGCCTATCATGGTAGTAATCAACATCACTAGTGTGCAATGGCAGGCGAAGTACCCACCGAATAGTAGGAATATGAGCATTGACCCGCTTACCTCTGACGAAAACTTCTCTGACCATAGCATAAGGAGCATTGGCGTAGAATTCTCGAACAAGCATCTTGTTCACCTTAAGAGGTGAGTCAAAGAGGAAGTCCATCTCGCGCCTTCAAATCTCATCATAAATTTCTGGCTTCTCCGAGCGGATAGCTATCCTATCAACTTCTACCTCTTGGAGCCACTTCTTGTTTGCTTTAATGTGAAATGCATTTTCGGCTCCTTCATCGGCAAACCTAGACTCTTCATAAGTCGGTTGTCTGGATGAACTAGCACCATATCGTGCTCTCTTTGGGGCCATGATCCTGCGCAATTAAGTTAGCCAAAAAGTTTGTAAACCGTTAGTCATTGGAGGGCTACTCAGACTTCGCCATCCTTGAAAACTCACAATTGACCATTCTTTTTGTGCAATTACCTCATACCACTATATTAAAATTCTTTATCTAACTATTTTACCCATGCCTATTTGAGCACCCCACACTTAGTTCTTTAAACACTTCTAATAATACCCAATTGACTTAGTCCATCCCCAATAAACTACACCATTATCAATTCATGCGTTGGGCATTACTTTTCCTAAACTTCATCAATACCCTGTGAACAGTTATAATGTGCCCAACTTAGCTTACTAATCAACATACATGGTGTTTATACTATTTTAGGTTTCCAATCATAAAATTAGCATCCACAACCCAATTGAAAAACCCATAAACCAATTATTCACCAAACTTCAACTAAATGACAAGGTTCCTTAGTAAAAATTCATGGAAACATGTATAGTGCAAATAAACCCACATCATATTCCAAAAAAATATACTAATCTAACAATATCTAATTATTTATACAAACTAAAAAATCAAAAACTAAGAATAAACACAAAATAAGAGAGAGGAGAAGTAGAGAAACTTACAATTAATACAATGAAGAAGTAATGGAGGAATAATGGGGTGAATTGGAGAAGAGGGTTTTGGGAATTTTTAGAGAGAAGGGGGAGAGTTTTGGGTTAGAGAGAGAGAGGAATTTGGAGAATGGGGGGCGGCTGTGGAGTTGTGAGGGAGAGGGGAGTGCTTTTAGGGCTTTAAAGGGGGGAGGGAAAAGAAAAATAAAAAAAAGTAAATTGCACCGACCGCGGAACTGACCGCGACTGCTCGCGGTTCATTCGCGGTCGCGGATGGACCGCGAACAGTCGAGATTCAGAGAGGTCATTTTTTCGCGGTTGGTTCGCGGCCGCGAATGGACCGCGAACAGAGAAAGTTCAGAGAGGGCATTCTTTCGCGGTTATTTCGCGGTCGCGGATGGACCGCGGACAGTGCTCCTCTCAGAAAAAATATCGACTGTTCAGCAACAATTTGTGTTTTTATTATATTCCTTTATTAGTTACTTCTAAGATAAAATTACTTACAACATGTTCGTGGGTTGCCTCCCACGTAGCGCCTGATTTAACGTCGCGGCACGACTCAACTTAGCTCATTTTACGGCTCGCTAGACCTTTGAGGTTCATCCAACCGCAACTCTACCTTGTCCTCCATGTCATCCAGGCCTAAGTATTGTTTCAACCGCTGTCCTTTTACCTTGAATGTACGTGATCCATCCATAGTTTGAATTTCCACAGCTCCTGACTCAAATTCCTCAATTACCTTGAAGGGTCCTGACCACCTTGATTTCAATTTTATTGGGAACAGTTGTAATCTTGAATTGTATAGTAGTACTTTTTCCCCGTTTTTGAAGGTACGCTCAACGATATTTTGATCATGGATCCGCTTCATCCTCTCTTTATACAACCTTGTATTTTCAAATGCTAGATACCGAAATTCTTCTAACTCATGCAACCCAGTCAACCTTGCTTTACCTGCTTCATCCAAGTTGAGATTCAATTGTTTCAGTGCCCACCACGCTTTATGCTCTAATTCAACCGGTAAGTGACAAGCTTTTCCGAACACCAATTTGTAAGGAGACATGCCAATGGGTGTTTTGAATGCTGTTCTATATGCCCATAGTGCATCATCAAGCTTCCTGGACCAGTCGGTTCTTGTGGCGTTCACCGTTTTAGTCAGTACACTTTTTATCTCCCTGTTGGAGACCTCAACTTGTCCGCTAGTTTGCGGGCGATATGGAGTGGCCACCCGGTGTTTAACATCATACTTGGCCAATAATTTCTCAAAAGCTCGGTTGCAAAAGTGTGTGCCCCCGTCACTAATGATAGCCCTTGGAGTCCCAAACCGGGTGAAAATATTCTTCTTCAAAAATCCCACTACCACCTTAGCATCATTGGTGGGTAGTGCTGCAGCTTCCACCCATTTGGACACGTAATCAACTGCAACAAGTATGTACTTATTGCCGTATGAGCTAATAAAGGGCCCCATGAAATCTATTCCCCAGACATCGAACACTTCCACTTGCTGGATTGGATTCATTGGCATCTCATGATGCCGGGAGATGTTCACGGTGCGTTGACATTCATTGCAACCTTTCACCCACAGGTGTGCATCATAAACACCGTCGGCCAATAGAAATCGGCCTCGAGTATTTTGGCAGCTGTACGTATTCCTCCAAAGTGACCGCCATATGCTGAAGCGTGACATGCCTGCAAAACAGAAGATTGTTCTATCTCGGGGACGCATCTCCGGATCATGTTATCAAGACATATCCTAAACAAATATGGTTCATCCCAATAATAATACTGACTTTCACGAAAAAATCTTTTCCTCTGGACCGATGATAGGTCATGAGGAACAATGCCACTAGCTAGATAATTGGCATAGTCAGCATACCATGGAGTTTCCAGGAGAGTGGTGGTGAGCAACTATTCATCTGGAAAGGTTTCCAGAATTTCCCCACTCTTTTTGACAAGTTCAGCTCCTTCAAGTCTTGACAAATGGTCAGCTACTTGATTTTCAGTACCTTTTCTATCTCTGATTTCAAGATCGAACTCTTGGAGAAGCAACACCCAACTAATTAGGCGTGGCTTAGAGTCCTTTTTATCAATTAAATATCTTAAATCTGCATGGTCTATGTATGCGATTACTTTTGATCCTATGAGATAGGACCGGAATTTGTCGAATGCAAACACGACCGCTAGCATCTCCTTTTCTGTCACTGTGTAGTTTAGTTGTGCTCCACTCAGAGTTCTACTTGCATAGTATATTGGATGCATCAGCTTATCTTTCCTCTGGCCCATCACTGCCCCCACTGCATAATCACTTGCATCACACATTAACTCAAACGGTTACTCCCAGTCTGGGGCAATGATGATGGGTGATGTGACCAGCCTCTTTTTCAGTTCCTCAAAAGCAATCCTGCATTCGTCAGTAAAAACAAAAGGGTGATCTTTTTCAAGTAACTTACAAAGAGGGTTTGAAATTTTGGAGAAGTCTTTAATGAACCTCCGGTAAAAACCGGCGTGTCCAAGAAAGCTTCTTATGGCCCTGATGGATGTTGGTGGAGGCAACTTTGCAATGATATCAACTTTAGCACGGTCTACCTCAATGCCTTTGCTTGAAACCCGGTGCCCCAGTACTATACCTTCTTGTACCATAAAATGGCACTTCACCCAGTTTAGCACTAAATTTGTTTCCATGTACCGTTGTAGTACTCTACCACTAAGAAATCATCCATGAACACTTCCATAATGTCTTCCACAATGTCGGTGAAAATAGCCATCATGCACCTTTGGAAAGTGGCAGGTGCATTGCATAGTCCGAATAGCATCCTCCTGAAGGCGAAGACACCACAAGGACATGTGAAGGAGGTCTTCTCTCTATCTTCGGGGGCTATGGAGATTTGATTGTGCGTCGAGTATCCATCCAGAAAGCAAAAGTGAGACCTCCCTGCCAACCTGTCAAGCATTTGATCAATGAAGGGAAGTGGGAAGTGATCTTTGTGAGTGGCTAGATTCAACTTCCTGTAGTCCATGCATATTCTCCATCCGATGACGGTTCTTGTTGAAATCAGTTCATTGTTGTCGTTTTCACTACCGTCATGCCCCCTTTCTTGGGCACACATTGGACCGGACTAGCCCAGCTACTGTCTGAGATTAGGAAGATGATTCCCGCATCTAGCCACTTTATTACTTCCTTCTTCACCACTTCCTTCATGTTGGGGTTCAGCCTTCTTTGATGTTCCCTGGAAGGTTTGTGTCCATCTTCGAGGTGGATTTTATGCATGCAATAGGCTGGGCCGATCCCCTTTATGTCTGCCATGGTCCACCCGATGGCAGTCTTGCATTCCTTGAGTACATGTATAAGCTTTTGGGCCTGCACATCTAACAAAATAGATGAGATAATAACAGGTAACGTGTAGTTAGGGCCTAGATACTCATTTTTGAGATGTGATGGTAGTGGTTTAAGTTGAAGCTTCGGTGGCTCTTCTGTGGATGGCTTTGCTGGTGGGCTCTCTCTTTTCTCTAAGTGTAGGGGTTCAAATTCGATCTCTCGCTTCCAAAATCCCTTGCCTTCCAGAGATAATACCCATTCGGCCAAACTTTCACCGTTTATGTAAGGCCCCGTAAAATATTTGTGCATAAAACATAGTAGCTATAGTGTCATGGTCCGAATAATGTGTTAGGAATGCGTAGAATTCTTTGCGGCGAGCTTGCTCGCCGCGGTTCGGACCCTTGGTAGTGATTTAAGTTTCAAAAATATAGAGAATTAATTTTTCCGAAAAGTGTCAATTTTGCGGTCAAGAATGCGACCGCAAATCTGCTATGCGGACCGCATTCTCGCCGCAAAGCTTTCCAAAAAGTCTCCCAAAATCATGTTGAAAATGCGGTCGATATGCGATCGCATAATGAATCTGCGGTGCACTTTGCGACCGCAGATCAAGAATGCGGACCGCATATTGGTCGCATTCTATAACAGAACTTGAGTCATTTTTGAGGCCATTATGCGGTCACTATGCGGACCGCATGTTGATTCTGCGGTCGCAAAGTGCACCGCAGATTCGTCCCGCCCCAAATTTTTGTAACATTTTGACCCGATCTCTTCTTTAATATAACACCTTTCACCCTCATTTTCACATATCATCTTACCAAAATTAGAGAGAGAAGAGAGGGGTTTTAGAGAGAGAAGTTCTTTATCTTCAAGGATTGTTCCAACCACATAATTCCAAGGGATCCTAGGGCAAGGATTCAACTTCCCCAATCTTTTCAAGGTAAAAACCCTAACTATTTTCTTTGATTTTCAGTTTTAAATTGGGTAAAGAGAGGTTTGCATATAATAGCTTTTGAAAATAGAATTTTACACTCATGCATGATTATTGAACTTGATTTCTAGTAAAAAAAAAAGAAGTGAGTAGAAGTAAGAGTCTTCAAAAACAAGGTTGGCAAGAGTAGGATATCTTGGGTAAGCATAAAGTAGGAAGTTAACGGAAGAAAACTCATCACCAGGTATGTATGGCTAATTTTAATTCTTGTGAAATCGCCTATATGTGTGAAGTTTGTTTGGTTCGTGTTAAATTGAAAAATTGTGTGAAATTCTTGATGTTGTTGTTGGATATTCAAAGTTTGTTGTTGAGCTATGAGTGATGTAAAATGAGAGTTTAATTGGGTAAAAGAATTGTGAATAATGGCTATAATGGCATATATGGTACTTTGTGGAAAAGAAACGAAACACTTGAGGATTGGTAAGACATTGAACAATACGGTATGAATACTCTTGATTTTTGGAACATTTGTAACATGGTTGTGATATTGATTTGAAAAATAATTGACAACATGAAACAATGTGCAAGTTGCTTATTTGAACTTGTTGAAATTGTGTGTAGTACCTTATCTGCTGTTTGAAATTGTTGTGTTTTAAACCGTAAGGCGGGGTCGTGTTGCGCGCCGCAACGTGAGGAAATAAGGTGTGGGTTGGGGTGATAAGGGTGGCCGAGGTAATAAGGGTGGTCAGGGGGCAATAAGGGTGGAAAGCGATTGAAATCGCTATTGAAAATTTATACAAAAATCAATGATGTGAAATTGTGAAAGGAGACAGCAGGAGAGTTTGCAACCTGGGGGGCACTGATTGCCGCTATGTTTGACTACTTGCAATTTATGTTGTTGATTGGTTGTTGTTCTATTTGTTGACCTTGAATGTGCTTATGTTGAAGCTTATCTGAAATGAGTAAAAGGTGGAAAACATGGTTGGCTGGCTTGATTAGTTTTAATGTAATTTAATGGCTTGAGTTTACTTGGGACAAAGTTTGTCCATACATACCAGTACAATTCAAGTGTACTGACGTTCCTTTTGCCGGGGACGCTACATTCGTGTTATGATTGTAGGTGGATCAGTAGCAGGCACTTCAGCTCATCGGCAGTAGTATCCTTCTCCTTCCACTGCCTGTTTTGGTGAGCTCCTTTCTTCCTCGGGGCCTTGTGTGGATCATGCCACTTCTGTTTAGATTTCATTTTGGTTTTGTAAGGTATAGCCGGAGCCTTGTTACCGGCAAGTATTGTATTTCCCTTTTTGTATCCTAGAGGCTCTGTAGACATGTAAACTGTGGGACTCCAGTCTTATGTATATATTATGTTATGTCGGGCATTGTAAAAACTACAAACTTGTTAATGAATCACTCGTATGGTTTTATTTGTTTAATGTGAAATCATTCATGGTTAGTAAGATAGTTGGTTAATGGGAAACAATCAATACAGGGGTAACGCGTGGGAATGAAAGGCACCCAGGTCCGCTTGATTGGGGCAACCCGGTCAGGCGCCGGTCATGTTCCCCGATTTGGGGCGTGACAAACTTGGTATCAGAGCCTAAGGTTTTAAAGTGTCCTAGGATGTCTCGGAGCCGTGTCTAGTAGTGCCATTCTTATAGGTGTGTTGTCGACCACGTCATATAAGTAGGGGGCTACACGGGCATTTAGGAATTTACCTATTTCTTTGTTAATCTATATCGTGCGGTAAAGTGTAATGTGGAAATATCTGTGTCTAATTCGCGCCTTGTTCCCAAATTTTCAGAATATGGCACCTAAGAAGAAGGCTAGACTCGGCCTTAGGGCCAATGCGGGCCCAAGTGCAGCTGTTAATCATGTACCCGATGCCGTGGGAGAGAATGACCCACCAGTCCCGAATTTGCCTGGCCCATCTGTTCAAAACCCAAGTGTCCCTATTCCAGCTGCGGCGGAGGATGCCACCATTCCTCTTGCCAGTGTTCCTGACTCAGATACAGTTCCCGCTTCGGGCTCTGGTATCTCTAATGAAGATCTTAGGGGAGCCATTCATATGTTAACACAGTTAGTGGCCACCCAGGCCCAGAGATCCCATGATGCCCCTGCATCCTCCAGCGGACAGGGAGATTCCTCCAGCTCCAGAGTCCACCAGTTCTTACGGTTGGCCCCTCCGGAATTCTCAGGCACCGATCCGGAGGCGGACCCACATGATTTCCTTGATGAGATATATAAGACCCTCAGGGTGATGAAGGCAACAGATATAGAGGGGTAGAGTTGGCCTCTTACAGGCTGAAGGGAGCGGCACGTTCATGGTTCGAAATGTGGGAGGATTCCTGTGAAGAAGGGAGCCCTCCGGCCAGATGGGATGAGTTTGTAGATACATTTATGGACTACTTCTTGCCTGCCGATGTGATGGCAGCCTGTGCCATGGAGTTCGAGGTCCTCAAACAGGGCAGTATGAGTGTTTGGGAGTATCACATGGAGTTCGTAAGGTTGTCCAAGTATGCTCCTCATCTAGTGTCGACAATGGATGCCCGGGTTCGATGGTTTGTTTAGGGCCTTAACCCTTTGGTAGTGAATGAGGCCGCCACAGCAGCGTTTCACTTAGAAATGAACTATGGGAGGATTGTGGGGTTTGCTCAGGCCATTGTGGCCAGGAAATTGAAGATTCGTGCAGAAAGAGAGAGTAGCAGCAGGGCCCGGTCAATGGGTCATTCGGGGAGATCACTTCCAGGGAGAGGGTCATCAGGGCCATCCCAGTCTTATGCTCAGTCCTCCGCGAGTGCACCACAATCCATGCACAGTCATCAGCAGAGCAGTTACTCGAGACCCGGTTCAGACAGCAGGAGGTCTCGTCAGTCTGGTCATCCTGGGGTGAGATCCCACCAGCTGGGGAGACCGACATGCCCCAAGTGTGGGAGATTTCATACAGAGACTTGCTACCTTGACCTTCCAGTGTGCTTCGGGTGCGGGGTGAGAGGTGACATTCAACGAGACTGTCGTGCACCCCGTCAGGGTATAGGTAGGGGATCTGCTCAGTCATCCGGTTCTTCAGCTGCTACATCATCAGCGCGTACTCCAGCATCAGCGGGGCGTGGTGCAGCTAGGGGTGGAGCTCGGGGTAGGGGTGGACCTAGCCGATTCTATGCATTGAGTGGCCGCCAAAATGCCGAGGCTTCTCCAGATGTTGTTACAGGTATCCTGTCTGTTCAGACTATTGATTGCTATGCCCTTATTGATCCGGGGTCCTCCTTGTCTTATGTTACTCCATTCATTGCTTCAAGTTTTGGGATAGAACCCGAACAGCTTCATGAGCTGTTCTCTGTGTCGACTCCAATTGGTGATTCTATTATAGCCTCACAAGTCTATAGGAATTGTGTTGTTACGGTGGGTGGTCATGATACCACAGCCGATCTTATTGAGCTTGGGATGGTAGATTTTGATGTAATTATGGGGATGGATTGGCTCTATTCGTGCTTTGCCAAACTTGACTGTCGAACGAGAGTTATGAGGCTCGAGTTCCCTAACGAGCCGGTTATTGAATGGAGAGGAAATGGTCTAGTGCCAAGGGGTAGGTTTATTTCCTACCTTAAGGCTTCGAAGATGATTAAGAAAGGGTGTATCTATCACCTGGTTCGGGTAACGGACACCACCTCAGATGTGCCTACCCTCGAGTCCGTGCCAATTGTGAATGAATTTCCTGAAGTATTTCCAGATGAGCTTCCAGGCATCCCGCCGGATAGGGAGATTGATTTCGGGATTGATGTATTGTCGGATACTCAGCCAATATCCATTCCGCCATACAGAATGGCGCCAGCAGAGTTAAGGGAGTTAAAGGAGCAGCTGAGGGATTTATTAGAGAAAGGGTTTATACGACCAAGTGTGTCGCCATGGGGTGCTCCGGTTCTCTTTGTCAGAAAGAAGGATGGGTCACTTTGAATATGTATTGATTATCGCCAGCTCAACAAAGTCACCATCAAGAATAAATATCCTTTGCCTTGAGTGGATGATCTGTTTGACCAATTGAAAGGAGCGAAGTTCTTCTCAAAGATTGATTTACGGTCTGGATACCACCAGTTGAAAATCAGGGAGCAAGATATTCCTAAGACCACCTTCAGAACTTGTTATGGTCACTTCGAGTTTTTGGTCATGTCTTTTGGGCTAACCAATGCCCCAACAACTTTCATGGACCTTATGAATCATGTTTTCAAGCAATTCCTAGATTCCTTTGTAATTGTATTCATTGACGACATCCTCATCTACTCTCGGAGCAGAGAAGATCATGCCGTTCACCTCAGAGCAGCGTTGCAAACCCTTCTTCAACATCAATTGTATGCCAAGTTCTCAAAATGTGAGTTTTGGTTGAAGTCCGTAGCCTTTCTAGGGCATGTTATTTCCAGTGAGGGAATTCAGGTGGATCCTCAGAAGATTGCGGCAGTGAAAGATTGGCCTAGACCCACGACCCTGATAGAGATTCGTAACCTCTTGGGTTTAGCAGGGTACTATCGGAGGTTTGTAGAGGGATTCTCAACCCTCGCTTCCCCAATGACAAAACTGACGCAAAAGGCAGTTAAGTTCCAGTGGTCCGAAGCATGTGAGAAAAGTTTCCAGGAATTGAAGTCAAGATTGACCTTGGCACCCGTATTGGCCTTGCCAGAAGGCACAGAGGGATTTGTGGTTTATTGTGATGCCTCCAGAGTCGGTTTGGGATGTGTATTGATGCAGCAAGGAAAGGTTATAGCTTATGCTTCCAGGCAACTCAAGAACCATGAGAAGAATTATCCGACGCATGATTTGGAGCTTGCAGCTGTTGTGTTTGCCTTGAAAATATGGCGACACTATCTTTATGGGGTACATGTAGATGTGTTTTCGGACCACAAGAGCCTCCAGTATTTGTTCAAGCAGAAAGAGCTGAATCTGAGACAGCGGCGGTGGTTAGAATTACTCAAGGACTATGATTTAAACATATTGTATCATCCAGGGAAGGCAAATGTGGTAGCCGACGCTCTTAGTAGAAAATCCATGGGTAGTTTGGCTCATTTGGGTGTGGATCAGAGACCCCTGGCTCGAGAGGTTTACCAATTAGCCAGTTTGGGGGTTCGTATCTCGGCGTCAGACGAGGGGGATATTTTGGTGCATAATGGAGCAGAATCATCATTGGTCGCGGAAATCAAGGAAAAACAGTTCATGGATCCAGCATTGGTTCGGGTAAAGGAAGCAGTCATAAATAACAAGACCTCGACATTTGTACTCAGCAGCGAAGATGGTGTATTGCGATGTCAAGATAGGCTATGTGTTCCGGATGTGGACGAGCTTCGAGAAAGGGTAATGGCAGAGGCTCATATTTCCAGGTATTCGGTACACCCAGGTTCCACGAAAATGTATCATGGCCTTAAGGAGATTTATTGGTGGAACGGTATGAAAAGGGATATAGCAAGCTTTGTAGCTAAATGTCCGAACTGTCAACAAGTGAAGGCCGAGCATCAACGGCCCGGTGGATTAACTCAGCTTATAGAAATACCAAGGTGGAAATGGGAGATGATCAATATGGATTTCGTGGTAGGGTTACCTCGCACTCGGCGTAAGTTTGACTCAATATGGGTGATAGTGGATCGACTCACCAAATCAGCTCACTTCCTGCCTGTCAAGTCCACTGATACTGCGGAGCAATATGCAAAATTGTACATCAAGGAGATAGTAAGACTTCATGGCACTCCACTTTCTATCATCTCGGATCGCGGGGCTCAGTTCACAGCTAACTTTGGGAAGACGTTTCAGCAAGGTTTGGGAACTCAGGTGATTCTCAGCACAGCTCTCCATCCGCAGACCGACGGTCAGGCCCAGTGGACCATTCGGACGCTTGAAGATATGTTGTGGGCTTGTGTCTTAGATTTTAAAGGTAATTGGGATGAACACTTGCCACTGATAGAATTTGCTTACAATAACAGCTATCACGCTAGCATTCAGATGGCCCCGTTTGAGGCATTGTACGGGAGAAGATGTAGGTCGCCAATCGGGTGGTTTGAGGTAGGTGAAGCGGAATTGTTAGGGCCAGATATGGTGTACGAAGCTATGGAAAAGGTCAAGGTTATTCAGGAGAGAATGAAAACAGCACAGAGTCGTCAAAAATCCTATGCAGACATTCGCCGAAGGGATTTGGAGTTTCAAGTTGATGATTGGGTGTTCTTGAGGGTATCTCCTATGAAGGGAGTCATGCGATTTGGAAAGAAAGGGAAATTGAGTCCTAGTTATGTCGGGCCATATCGGATCGTTCAAAGGATTGGTCAAGTTGCTTATAGGCTAGAGTTGCCTCCTGAGATGTCATCAGTGCACCCGGTATTCCATGTGTCCATGTTGAAGAAAGTGATTGGAGATCCATCCACCATCATGCCAGTCGAAGCTATAGAGGTTAATGAAGATTTTTCATATGAAGAAGTTCCAATTGACATTCTTGATAGGCAAGTCCGTAAGCTGAGAAATATGGAAGTTGCCTCTGTTAAAGTATTGTGGCGAAGTCAACAATTTGAGGAGGCCACATGGGAAGCGGAAAAAGAGATGAAGGAAAAGTACCCCCATTTGTTTCATCAAGCATAGAAGAAATTAGGTGACCCTTCTACTCCTAGTAACTGCCATCCTGTCCAAGTTGTTTCCCTCTTAGAATTAGTAAAGTCTCCTTCATTTTGTAATGGGTTAAATGTGTTGTTACCTTGGGTCACTTGAACCTTTCTTGATAAATGAAAGCCTTATAAAATATTTATGTGTTAAATAAGCAACTAATAGTAAGTGTAGATTGGTAATGGTTTGTTAAGTGTACATGGTGTGTTAAAATGGTTAAATAAGGTAAGAATTCATTGAAGTGACTAGTTTATGTGCAATTGTAACAATGTGATAGAATATGTGCATTCGTTGAGGTAAGAAAGTGTATACCAGTTGTGAAAAGTGTTGTATTTGTGTATTGTTGTTTGGTAACGTGTTTCGGGGGCCCTCTGACAGGTGGATATGTCCATAATACAAAGGAAACTCCGGCGAAATTTTTCTAAAATATAAGAGTTAGTCAAAATTTTGATGGTTGCATATCATGTCTTTCAAAACCAACTCATTTATTTCAAAATCCTCATTCGAGGACGAATGATCTTAAGGGGGAGGATGTAAGGCCCCGTAAAATTTTTGTGCATAAAACATAGTAGCTATAGTGTCATGGTCCGAATAATGTGTTAGGAATGCGTAGAATTCTTTGCGGCGAGCTTGCTCGCCGCGGTTCGGACCCTTGGTAGTGATTTAAGTTTCAAAAATATAGAGAATTAATTTTTCCGAAAAGTGTCAATTTTGCGGTCAAGAATGCGACCGCAAATCTGCTATGCGGACCGCATTCTCGCCGCAAAGCTTTCCAGAAAGTCTCCCAAAATCATGTTGAAAATGCGGTCGATATGCGATCGCATAATGAATCTGCGGTGCACTTTGCGACCGCAAATCAAGAATGCGGACCGCATATTGGTCGCATTCTGTAACAGAACTTGAGTCATTTTTTAGGCCATTATGCGGTCACTATGCGGACCGCATGTTGATTCTGCGGTCGCAAAGTGCACCGCAGATTCGTCCCGGCCCAGATTTTTGTAACATTTTGACCCGAGCTCTTCTTTAATATAACACCTTTCACCCTCATTTTCACATATCATCTTACCAAAATTAGAGAGAGAAGAGAGGGATTTTAGAGAGAGAAGTTCTTTATCTTCAAGGATTGTTCCAACCACTTAATTCCAAGGGATCCTAGGGCAAGGATTCAACTTCCCCAATCTTTTCAAGGTAAAAACCCTAACTATTTTTTTTTATTTTCAGTTTTAAATTGGGTAAAGAGAGGTTTGCATATAATAGCTTTTGAAAATAGAATTTTACACTCATGCATGATTATTGAACTTGATTTCTAGTAAAAAAAAGAAGTGAGTAGAAGTAAGAGTCTTCAAGAACAAGGTTGGCAAGAGTAGGATATCTTGGGTAAGCATAAAGTAGGAAGTTAACGGAAGAAAACTCATCACCAGGTATGTATGGCTAATTTTGATTCTTGTGAAGTCGCCTATATGTGTGAAGTTTGTTTGGTTCGTGTTAAATTGAAAAATTGTGTGAAATTCTTGATGTTGTTGTTGGATATTCAAAGTTTGTTGTTGAGCTATGAGTGATGTAAAATGAGAGTTTAATTGGGTAAAAGAATTGTGAATAATGGCTATAATGGCATATATGGTACTTTGTGGAAAAGAAACGAAACACTTGAGGATTGGTAAGACATTGAACAATACGGTATGAATACTCTTGATTTTTGGAACATTTGTAACATGGTTGTGATATTGGTTTGAAAAATAATTGAGAACATGAAACAATGTGCAAGTTGCTTATTTGAACTTGTTGAAATTGTGTGTAGTACCTTATCTACTGTTTGAAATTGTTGTGTTTTAAACTGTAAGGAGGGGTCGTGTTGCGCGCCGCAACGTGAGGAAATAAGGTGTGGGTTGGGGTGATAATGGTGGCCGAGGTAATAAGGGTGGTCAGGGGCAATAAGGGTGGAAAGCGATCGAAATCGCTATTGAAAATTTATACAAAAATCAATGATGTGAAATTGTGAAAGGAGACAGCAGGAGAGTTTGCAACCTGGGGGGCACTGATTGCCCCTATGTTTGACTACTTGCAATTTATGTTGTTGATTGGTTGTTGTTCTATTTGGTGACCTTGAATGTGCTTATGTTGAAGCTTATCTGAAATGAGTAAAAGGTGGAAAACATGGTTGGCTGGCTTGATTAGTTTTAATGTAATTTAATGGCTTGAGTTTACTTGGGACAAAGTTTGTCCATACATACCAGTACAATTCAAGTGTACTGACGTCCCTTTTGCCGGGGACGCTACATTCGTGTTATGATTGTAGGTGGATCAGTAGCAGGCACTTCAGCTCATCGGCGGTAGTATCCTTCTCCTTCCACTGCCCGTTTTGGTGAGCCCCTTTCTTCCTTAGTGCCCTGTGTGGTTCATGCCACTTCTGTTTAGATTTCATTTTGGTTTTGTAAGGTATAGCCGGAGCCTTGTTACCGGCAGGTATTATATTTGCCTTTTTGTATCGTAGAGGCTCTGTAGACATGTAAACTGTGGGACTCCAGTCTTATGTATATATTATGTTATGTCGCGCGTTGTAAAAACTGCAAACTTGTTAATGAATCACTCGTATGGTTTTATTTGTTTAATGTGAAATCATTCATGGTTAGTAAGATAGTTGGTTAATGGGAAACAATCAATACAGGGGTAACGCGTGGGAATGAAAGGCACCCAGGTCTGCTTGATTGGGGCAACCCGGTCAGGCGCCGGTCATGTTCCCCAATTTGGGGCGTGACAGTTTACCTCTTCCATGTTCATCACGCATGCTTGAAGTGGGTCTTCAATAGTCAATTCTGCATCGTCGGTTTCCGCTATCACATCAACCGCATCAATTAGAGAGCAATTTGCGAACTCACTACGACGCCTCATGGATTTTTGCACATTGAAGATGATCTCCTCATCATTCAATCTCATCTTGAGTTCCCCAGTTTCACAATCAATTATGGCTCTTCCGGTTGCTAGGAATGGTCTTTGCAGGATTATGGGAATTTCTTCGTCGACCTTGCAATCAAGAATAACAAAATCGGCGGGAAACACGAACTTCCCAACCTGGATTAGCACATCATCTATAATACCAAATGGACGCTTAACCGTCCTGTCAGCAAGCTGTAAAAGCATTGAGGTGGGTCTGGCTCTCCCAATACCTAACCTCTTATAAATTACTAAGGGCATGAGATTAATGCTTGCCCCCAAATCACATAAGGCCTTAGTAAAGGCATAATTCCCTATAGTGCATGGGATGGTGAAACTACCTGGATCAGATAGCTTCTCAGCAATGGATCTAGAGACCACTGCACTACAAGTCTGGGTGACTGTTACTGTGGCCAAGTCTTGGAAATCAAATTTCCGCGACATCAAATCTTTCATCATCTTAGCATAACCAGGAATTTCTTTTGAAAGATTAAATTAATGGGATGTTTACCTGGATTTGCTTGAGCATGTCGAAGAACTTTTTGTATTGCTCCTCTTTTTGATGTTTGGCCAACCTTTGGGGGAATGGTGGTGGAGGCCTCTTCTTCCCGGTGACTTTGGATTTTTCTTTTTCTATTACTTTCTCATCAATCTACTGCTCTACCTGTTCAACTACCTTCTCCGTTCCCTGTTGTGCTTCTTTATTTTCAGCAACTGGCTGGACTGTGACTTTTGTCAACCCTATGGACTCATCCAGTTCAATGGGCAATGGAGTGGATGTCTCAGCCTGACTGTCAATTTTCTCACTTTCATTCTCAGCATCAAGATCTCTACCACTTCTCAGAGTCACTACCATAATCTGCTTTGGGATTTGGTCCTTTGGGTTTGTTTGTGTATCTGCATGCAATGTCCCTTGAGGACGATTGTTAAGTGACATAGCAATCTGGCCCATCTGCACTTCCAAATTTTTGATCGCTGCATCATGTGCATCTATTCTTTCATTGGTTTTGGCATTTGACCCAATTACCTATTGCATCATAGCTTCCAACCTTGCAAACCCATTGTCTTGTCTACCCCCATGTGGTGGTAGAGGTGGATGGCATCCCTGCTGCTGATTTCCGAAATTCTGAGGTCTAGGATATGGAGCCATATTGTGTGGTGGCCTCATACCTGCTGCATTAAATTGTGGCTGGGGAGGTCTGTACTGCATTGGAGCCAGTTGGCCCCAGTTTTGATTACCTTGTCGCTCTCCTCCATAATTAGCCACATAGTTCATATCCTCATGCTGATGATGATGTTCTTGGTCTGCAGCCCATGGATTACCTATGGGTTGGCTAATGCAAGATGTGCATAAACCACCATTAGCAGTATCTACAATGTGAACTTGCTGCTTAACCCCTGATTCTTCCACCTTCTTTGTCGGGATGCTCATTTGTGTTAATAAAGTTGCCACGTTCTCCTCCAGAGTGTTGGATGGGTCCAGAGGTACAGAGTGTACCACTGGTGTGATCGGAGCATTCCTGGACGTCCACCCGGAATTTTGAGCCATCTTGTCTAACAAATTTTGGCCCTCTCTCCAAGTCTTGCTCAGAAAAGCCCCACCTACTGAAGCATCTACAATATTCTTCATACTGTCTGAAAGTCCCATGTAGAACCTTTGACCTAACATCTGTTCAGGAATCCCATGGTGAGGACACATAACAAGCATACCCTTGAATCTGCCCCAAGTTTCATGTAATGTTTCCAGTGGTTTTTGCTTGAAGCTCACAATCTCATCAATTTGTTGAGCTGTCTTGTTGGGTGGATGAAACTTGTTGTGGAATTGTTTGACTAACTCATCCCAAGTTGAAATGGAGTTTATTGGGAGTGAGTTTAGCCATATATGTGCTGCTCCTGTAACTGAGAATGGGAAAAGTAGTAATCTGATAGCTTCCGGAGTTACATTTGGTTGCCTTTGTGTTTTGCATATTGATAGAAAGTTCTTGAGGAGTTGCTGTGGATCTTCAACCTGAGACCCAGAAAATAATCCCTTATTTTGCAACAAGTGAAGCATGTTGTTAGTAATCTGGAAAGACTGAGCTTGAATTGCTGGCACAACGATGGCAGTTGCCAAATTATCCGCTGTGGGTTGTGCCCGGTCGAACAATGCACCTTCTTGTGCCTCCTGTGCCTCTTGCATATTTAGCCCGGGTTGCTGGTTTTGAGCGTTTATGTCACCCATGTCGAAGTCTAGTTTGATTGGTTGTTGAGATTGTTGAATTTGTTTGATTGCTTTGTTACGTGCCCGGAAGGTTTGCTCGGGGTCTGAGAGTCCTTCAATTAGTTCTCCGGTCCTTGCAGATTTTCTAGGCATGCACCTGAATACCCAAATCAACAAACGTCAAAATATTCAATGTAGAGTGTAGAAAGAACCTGAATACACAAGAATCTTGAAGTTATGGCAATGGCAATTGATAATTCCGTTAATTCCCCGGCAACGGCGCCAAAATTGATTCACGTCCAAGCAACGGTCGTAGTCAATATAACTTGGTTTAATAAGTCCAAGATCGATCCCACAGAGAATTAACCTACCAATTGCAACTATCACAACCCCAAAAGTACTTCCGAATAAATTTCCCAAACATTGAATATATATTTGTGTGTTTTTCGAACAACTACTTTGCAAGAATTAAAGAATGCTTTAAAAGAAAGGATTGAATGTTGAATAAAATAATATAGAGAAAGACTAAGGTATTGATTTCCCTATTGATGGAATCCCTTATCGTTATGCTCATACAAATTGTTAATATATTCTATCAATCATGAACGCTATGTGTATCGTAACCCTCTCCCGAGCAATTACAATAATTTACTAGTGCACTCTCCCGACCTACCCTAGCTAGCTTTAACTTGAATAGTTCACTCTAGATTGCACCCAAGACTTCGTTATTCCTAACCCCGTCTTTACGCCTAAAATTATAGATTCCTCTAATAACCTAGGTGTGGTGTTGTTCAACAATAAACCTAAATATGCACTATTTTCCAAGTTATGCACACTAAATAGGCACAGGCTAATTGGGGATCCTACCAATTAACTACAATAAGAATGAAGTTGAACAAATAGAAATCTAAGTCACAATTTGTAATCACATAAACGATAAGTTCATCTATCAATAGGTTCCATTAAAACCTTAGAAAATAATTTAGCTACTCATGCTTGAAGAAACAAAAATAATAATTGAAATCATAAAGAATTACTTGATATAAAAATAAAAGAAAGAGTTTGAGAGGAATCTCTCCTACTAAAACCTTGCAAAAATATTGAATAATAGATTACATGCCTCTATGGGGCTGATGAGTGGCAATTTTACCACTCATTGTAGCCTCTTTTGCTTAGCTTTTTATGCCTCTTTAATATGTAATGAGGTTGCTTTTGGTGGTTATTGCTAGATTTTCAGGTAAATGATGCTAGTAGGTGATTTGGGCTGAAGTGACAAGGAATTGAGCTAAGATGAGAAGAAACATTGCAAAACTGTCAGGCATTTCGCTTCTGCGGATTTTGATCGCAGAAGCGATCTCGCCTCTGCGAGATTTTGGTCGCTTTTGCGAATCATCGAGAGCCAACCAGGTTCGCTCCTGCGGAGATGAAGACGCAGAAGCGATCACGCTTCTGCGAATAGTGGATCGCGCCTGCGGAAGAAGTCCGCTTTTGCGAAAATATATGCGCTTCAGCGATGTCGCTTCAGCGGTTAGATGTCCGCTTCTGCGATGGCTTGACGGGAGGCCCAATTGTCGCTTTTGCGGGTAAATTCCGCTTAAGCGGAGTCGCACCTGCGAGGTATTTTCCGCAGGTGCGAAAGTTGAGCATCAAACCTGGGCAGAATGGGCATTTCACAAGTTTTGACCCAAAATCAATTATATACTCGTCCAAACAGACATTGTACAGCTCTCTCCGAATCTCTAATTAATTTCTACACTCTTGGACATATTTTTACTCTTTGGCTTAGAGAGAAGGCTAGGGTTTTGCACACACACTTGGGTCTTGAAGATTAAAGCTTGTGGTTAAGGATTTCTTACCCATTTATATTTATTTCTTCATTTCCTTGCTTTGTATTGTATATCTAAGTGTGTAGTATTTATTTCCAACACTTGAATCTTGTTTATGTGAATATTCATATTTAAAGTGTGGATTAAATACCTTGTTGTGCTTATGTATTGAATGATTTTTATATATTTATGAATTGAGTTATTGTTACTTTAATTATTCTTGTTCTTCAATGTTTCCAAAGAGATTAGCTAAATCTAGGACTCGACCATTTACTTTGAATTAATTTTGGAAAAGATAATTCGAAGTTGGGAAAGATTAATTAACAAGAACTTGAGGCGTTAACCTTCACTTTATAGATTCAACCTAGGGATAGGATTGACTAGTTGTAGCCTATCGGGTGCGCTTAACCTTCTAATTGATATTAGGGATAATTCAATTAGGAAGTCTTGTTAGTCTACGGAAGAAGCTAATTAAGAATTATTATCCGTGGCTAATTAACATAAACTCACTCATATTTGTAAAATCATGAAATACATTGGATCGTTACTTGAGTGTAATTCCCGATGCATTCATACTTGTAGCCATTGATCATTTTAATTTGCTTTCTAGGTTAGTTTACATTCTTGGATTTAGATATAAACATTTTCCAAAACCCAAAATCTTAAGTGTTTGGCTTAGCGCGACTAGCGATAATTTTCTTGCATTCCTAATCGCCTACATATTGTTCTCTGTGGGATTCGACCCCGTCTCATAGTTGGGTAAATATATTGCATACGACCGTCTCTATTGCTTTTTAGCGGTGGAAATGGACGTTATCAAAAATGGCGCCGTTGCCGGGGAACAATTTGGCGTAATTTAGGTTGTTTGAGAAGTAAGCGAAAGTGCTTTGGTCCAAACTTGGGAATATTTGTGTAATTATTTTTTTTTACCTTGGGTCTATTTTTAGTGTTTGTTTCTTGTTTATTTTCTTAAATTTTGAAAAATGGCATCATATAACGAAAATTGGTCGGATAGTAGTTGTTCATATTTTGATGATCCTTGTCCTTATTGTGGAGGACCACACTCATGGCAAAATTGTTTAAATTCTCGCGGGGGTGGATTGTGCGCACAATTTCAAACCCATGAGTGGAGTATTTGTGATAAGTGTGGTTTCCAAAATGGTCATTGGGATGATTGTGCTTATTTTTTATTCCCTTCCCCAAGCCCCTACTATGATGGTTCTATTTGTTTTGATGAGAATTATAGGGTTATGGAGGTGGAAAAATTGGAGCATGGTCAAAATGGAGAATTCAAGCTCATGTTGGAGTGTTTACTTGAAGAAGGAAACAAGGAAGAAAATGCCTTGGAACATCTTTTGGAGACTAGTCTCCAAAATGGTTTAGCACTGGAAAGGTTACACTCACAAATGGATGAAATGATCAAAGCCTCGGAAGTAAGTGAAAACCAAGAATCCTTCTTGGATGTTGAAAATGAAAATCCTTCTTTGGCAATTGATCAAAACCAAGAAGAATTCTCTAATGCCCAAAATGAGAAAAAATGCTCATGTTGGAGATCATTCTTGAAAATGAGGAGAAGCGCAACTTTGCACTCGAGGACTTGAAACAATGCATAAATTACAATGGTGAACACATCCGCACTTTGGAGGATCAAATGCAAATTTTGGTTGAGGCTAACTATGCCCAACACATTTCGTGTGTGGATGAAGGCCAAGAAGAGTCCAATTCCGAGGAAGAGAGTGAGCTTTACTTTGAGGAGTCAAGAATTGAACATCCGCCAACCAACACAATGAGTATTGTTGATGCCAGCAAAAACATGGAATTGGAGTCAACCGGTGTAAATGCTAATGTGGTTGTTGTTGACTCTAATCCGGGGGAAAAAGAGAATGTCAACATAGAAGAATTGCAAAGTGTGGGCTTAAAGTCACATTCCAAACATTTTTCAACCTTGGAATCGTGTGGTGACACGGGAGTTGAACCACATGAATCAATGAAGGAATGCGAGGAGGAACAACTTTGGCCATACATTTTACAGTTTGAGGAGGCAAGAAATAAAAACGACATTCCTCACTTGAAAGCCAAGAAGTGCAAAATGAAAATTTTAAGCATTGGCTCGAACATCCAATTACCACCCCCATTGCTCGTGGTCATAAGCTTGATTCCAAGCTAGGGGCCCAATTCATATCATCCAAGTGGCGAGAAACGTGGTAATGTTGTTTGTGTTGTGCCACGACATTAAATGCGGCGCTTGGTGGGAGGCAACCCATCGTTTTACAAAATTTTCGTCATTTTTGAAATTTTCTTTTTTTTAATAGCTTAGAATATCATGTTGAACTAATCTGCCAAATTTGAGAATTTTTGGAGTTGATTTGAGCAGGTCGAGATGACCCCAATAGGCCAAACCAGTAGCTGAAGAAAACTGGCAACACAATTCTACTAGAATCGCCTCTGCGATAAAACTCACGCACCTGCGGTATCGCAGAAGCAAAAGAAGCATCGCAGAAGCGGCAATATCGCAAAGGCGGCTCGTTTTACGCTTCAGCGACATCGCAGAAGCGAGTTAAAAATCGCAGAAGCGGCGTTTCGCGCAGAAGCGGTCCCAGTAACGCTTAAGCGTTTACGCAGGGGCGTAAAACATTTCGCAGAAGCGAATATCGTCCAGATTTTAATTTCAAAACACAGGGAATTGAATCTTTTTGTTATACCTCTTCTCTTCACTAAAAACCGTCTCCCCTTCCCTAAAATCCCCAAAATTCCGAATTTTCTTAGAAATTTGTCAAAAGCATCTCGTGTAGTCTCCTTCTCTTCTGCAAATATCAGGTAATCTCTTCCCATTCCATGTGATGTTCATATCCAACAATGTTTGTAGGTAATATGTCTTGATTTTTCTTTTCCTTCTTTTGGTTTTTAAATTCTAGATTGTTTTAGGAAGTGAGGAATTGGTTGAGTGTAGATAATGTGTGCTGTTAATTGTGAACAAATTTTGGGAAGTCTAGTACCACAATGTTGTTCAAAGAGAGGTCAAATTAAACCGCCCGCAAGATGTTTGTCACATTGTTTCAATGAAGTATTGTGGCTTTACATCGCAAATGGGACTTAATTGAATCAGAAATATTTTTACTGCACTAATACAAGCCAAAAATTTGTTTAGACATTGAAAAATAAGTAAAAATTTTGATGAAAGTGCTGGGAATGAAGAAGATGTCGAAGACCGTAGAAGCGAAAGTATGTTAGCAGAAGCGAATCCGCTTCTGCGGAGGAATCCACGCAGAAGCGATACCCATCGCAGAAGCGAGACCCTCTTCGCAGAAACGTAGCTGCTTCTGCGGCTCTTCGTTCGCAGAAGCGTAAAGCACCGCAGAGGCGAAAATATTATCGCAGAAACGGATCCGCTTCTGCGGCTCTTTGTTCGCATAAGCGGAAACTGGGAATTTTTGCAAATTCCAGTAGCTTTGCAACTGCTCCTTCCCGGGCCCATTCAATCCAAACTTTTGGCTAAATTGCAGTGTTTTGAAGTTCTTAATGTGGTTCAATTGCCCAATTCACGTTGTGTTGAGTTTTTGTAGGTGATTTATTTGAAAATGGACGCAACCACAAGCGGACAACGGAGATAAATCGAAGAAGAAATCAATGAACCATATGATGATACTCGCTTCATGTCCGCTGAGTGTGAGCGGCGATATTTGGATGACCTCGTCCACAAGAAGATTATCCTTGAAAAAGGAATTCAGGAAGAGAAGTTGGTAGAAAAGCTTCCGGATTTCTATGCTCGACTCGAATCATCGGGATGGTCCTGCTTTATCCCCACTCCTTGCAAAGCCAATGAGGAGTGGGTCCATGAATTCTATGCTAACCTCAGGCGGGTAAATTTTGATAGCCCACAGATAGTCATCCGAGGAAAGTTAGTGAGGTTTGGAATTGAACAAATCAATGATACTCTTGGAATTCCCAACTTTCCGGTGGACCAAGTACGAGAAAAGGATACTTGTGAAAATGGAGCATGGCTTGTCTCCAAGCTCTTTCCACCACAGCTCAGAGAAAAATGGGGAACCAGAAGAAAAGGGTTCAAATCCACCGACTTCACAGCCGAGGCTAAAATGTGGCTATGCATCCTCAACAACAGAGTTTCTCCTTGTGGCAACATGACTGATGTTTCCTACACCCGGGCACTGATCATAGCATGCATTCTAGATGGCACACCGGTGAATGTAGGATACTACATTCTACAGGAGATGAGGCAGTACTTGAGAGAGTACTCAAGCAACAAGGATGCAGGTCTGCTATTCCCTTTTCTCATCACACTGCTATGCACCAGGGCAGAGGTTGATGTCCGTAGCACCGATCGGTGGCTACCAGCGGACAAACCTTTTCATCCATTGAGAGTGACGGGAGAGGGGAGTGCGGTTAAAAGCAAGAAGAGGAAAATAACTTTCACAGCCATCGGTTCAGAGTCCTCTTCACAGACAGCTGCTCAGGGGCCATTTATGATTCTTAACTCCGAGCTTCAGACCATTAAGGAGTTAGTATCACAGCTTCCTAGTGGGCCATCCTCCTCACAGCCTGGGCCCTCTTACTTCTCCAGCGAAGACATGCAGAGCTACTTGGATGCCCAGACAATCCAAAATGATAACATGAAGAAGATGGCAGCGTCAGTGACTAAACTGGAGGGAGCCTACAGTACTCTGGCTAAGGCTCATGCTACCCTTCAGTCTGACTTTGAGGAAGAGAAGAAAAAGAACAAGAAGAAAGGCAAGCTGATGATCAAGATGTGGAGGGGCATCAAGGCAATCTTCAAATGGGGAAACCCAGATAAGAAGATCCCTGTAGCGACCAAGGATGACAGCGAGGAGTACTCTTTCATGACACAGTCTGCTGATGATGATGATGATGATGAGGAGGAGGAGGAGACCGATGATGATGGAGCCACGAGCTCAGCTCAGCAGTGATCCGCCTTCCTCCCGCAGTCTGCTAGTCTAATGCAGACCTCATGGAGACCCTCAAACTTTTTATGCTTTACAGTTGATATTGTGCAGTGAGGACACTGCAATATTCTAGTTGGGGGTGGCTTGTGTAGCTTGTGACTATGCTTTGTAGTTTTTGACTTTGATGTTCTATACACTGTGTGCCCTAGCTGGGCTTGGTTTGATTAGTTATATTTGTGTTAGTATTGTGCTTTTCTTATTTATACTTCTTCCTTTTATTACTCCTTGGGTTTTCTTCATGCTACGGTTCTTTCCCAAGGAATAACTTAGTGAACCGGGTGACTTTTCCCGATGTGAGATAGTGTGACAACCTTCTTAAGGGAATTAGTCTTATTTTGTTAGGATGATGCTTTTGGATTATTTGATACTAATAAAATTAGCCTCTTGTATGTAAATTATGAATTAAGAATACCCCTCCAAAAATTTGTATTAAAATATTAAAAACAAGTAAGTTGCATGGTGTAAAACAATTTTGGTGATAAATTTTTGGCTCTTTTAGTGACTTCTAGCTCACTAGTTTTATAGAATTGATCCGTCTTCATTAATTCATGTGCCATGTGTGTTAGCGAGTGTTGAAATAAATCTTGTGTTTACTTCCATCATCTAGAACTTGCCCGGTTAGTTTTTAAATGCTAATGATAGTACATTTGGTAGGAGGAATGATCTTAGGCATTCTTTGTTTTAATTTTAAAATCTCTTTAGCCTTTCAAGCCTACCGTTGCATAAATAATGTCACTAGTACCCATTTTGAGCCTTTAAACCTTTCTTTGGCCAACTCATTACAAACCTTTCCCTTTTTGTATAATAATTCCCTCTCTTGAACCCGTCCCTCTTTGAACACTGAGAATGAGGCTAAAAGCCTAAGTTGGGGTTGGTGTCAAAATGGAGATTGGTAAGGTTGTGCATTGAGTATCCACATGCCTCAAAGTATTTGTATTAAAATATTCAAGCTCCATAAGTAAAAAAAAAAACATATACGTGTAAATATGTACATTATGGAGCCTTGAATAAAATTTGGGATAGGTATGTGAAGTGGTTCTATATTGGGAACTAGATGCCAATGAGGCTATGTAAGTTAAAGAGAGTCAATATACAAAAGAATGAAACTTGTGAGTAGTGTTCAAGGAGGATGAAGTCACTTGTACCCAAATGCTTATCCATCCTTCCCTAAACCTACATTACAAGCTTAAAAAGTCCTTATGGGACCTCCAACTAAGCATTCTTGAATAAGCATTGAATTAAAATAAGGGCAAGCTTATGGTATGAGGTGTCGTAACACTTGAAGCTTCTTTGTGAGAGCGAGTGTTTTCGAAAACTTGGTCCCTTGTGTTTGTTGTAAATATTATGTTCTTTGTTGGGACTTTCTTTCTTGTGAGGGCGCATGAATTAGAAAAGACCGGTGAAATTGAGTAAAGTGAGCAATCATAGTGAACTAGTGTCTTTGAGTCACTTATTGAGGCTTATTTTTGTCACTTGATTGTTTTGGAACTCCCTTGCACATTGTTGAAGTTGATTTTCCTTAGGAGGGAGTTATTCGAGAAAAGATATACATACTTGAGCCTAATTGTTAGTATCAACCAAATCCATAAGTAGGGTGTTTGAATGAGATAAGTTGGGGATGTGGTGATATGTTCATAATCGCAATGACAATTGTTTTGTAAATGGTGAAGCCTCATTAAAGTTGTGGTTTTGATTTGCTTGAGGACAAGCAAAAGCTTAAGTTGGGGGTGTTGATGAGTGGCAATTTTACCACTCATTGCAGCCTCTTTTGCTTAGCTTTTTATGCCTCTTTAATATGGAATGAGGTTGCTTTTGGTGGTTATTGCTAGATTTTCAGGTAAATGATGCTAGTAGGTGATTTGGGCTGAAGTGACAAGGAATTGAGCTAAGATAAGAAGAAACATTGCAAACACTGTCAGGCATTTCGCTTCTGCGGATTTTGATCGCAGAAGCGATCTCACCTCTGCGAGATTTTAGTCGCTTTTGCGAATCATCGAGAGCCAGCCAGGTTCACTCCTGCGGAGATGAAGACGCAGAAGTGATCACGCTTCTGCGAATGGTGGATCACGCATGCGGAAGAAGTCCGCTTTTGCGGAAATATATGCGCTTCAGCGATGTCGCTTCAGCGGTCAGATGTCCGCTTCTGCGATGGCTTGACAGGAGGCCCAATTGTCGCTTTTGCGGGTAAATTCCGCTTAAGCGGAGTCGCACCTGCGAGGTATTTTCCGCAGGTGCGAAAGTTGAGCATCAGACCTGGGCAGAATGGACATTTCACAAGTTTTGACCCAAAATCAATTATATACTCGTCCAAACAGACATTGTACAGCTCTCTCCGAATCTCTAATTAATTTCTACACTCTTGAACATATTTTTACTCTTTGGCTTAGAGAGAAGGCTAGGGTTTTGCACACACACTTGGGTTTTGAAGATTAAAGCTTGTGGTTAAGGATTTCTTACCCATTTTTATTTATTTCTTCATTTCCTTGCTTTGTATTGTATATCTAAGTGTGTAGTATTTATTTCCAACACTTGAATCTTGTTTATGGGAATATTCATATTTAAAGTGTGGATTAAATACCTTGTTGTGCTTATGTATTGAATGATTTTTATATATTTATGAATTGAGTTATTGTTACTTTAATTATTCTTGTTCTTCAATGTTTCCAAAGAGATTAGCTAACTCTAGGACTCGCCCATTTACTTTGAATTAATTTTGGAAAAGATAATTCGAAGTTGGGAAAGATTAATTAACAAGAACTTGAGGCGTTAACCTTCACTTTATAGATTCAACCTAGGGATAGGATTGACTACTTGTAGCCTATCGGGTGCGCTTAATCTTCTAATTGAGATTAGGGATAATTCAATTAGGAAGTCTTGTTAGTCTTCGGAAGAAGCTAATTAAGAATTATTATCCGTGGCTAATTAACATAAACTCACTCATATTTGTAAAATCATGAAATACATTGGATCGTTACTTGAGTGTAATTCCCGATGCATTCATACTTGTAGCCATTGATCATTTTAATTTGCTTTCTAGGTTAGTTTACATTCTTGTATTTAGATATAATCATTTTCCAAAATCCAAAATCTTAAGTGTTTGGCTTAGCGCGACTAGCGATAATTTTCTTGCATTCCTAATCGCCTACATATTGTTCTCTGTGGGATTCGACCCCGACTCATAGTTGGGTAAATATATTGCATACGACCGTGTCTATTGCTTTTTAGCGATGGAAATGGACGTTATCAGGGGCAAACTTGGAGTTTATATAGAGGTTTTAGGGCTTAAAAACTAAGTTTGAGTCCACTAGGATTACTGCCGCTGGGCCTTTCGCGGTTCGTTCGCGGCCGCGAGCGGACCGTGAACAGTCAAACTTCAGAGGCCTTCATTTTTCGCAGTTCATCCGCGGCCGCGAGTGAACCGCGGATGAACAGGACTTATGATTCTTCACTGCTGCTTCCAGGCCTCTTCACTTTAGCTCTTATTTTGGCCTTTTCATCAACCTAGGACTCCAAAATAACTCTTTATGGCATCCAATGTGTCACATGTACCTGTAAAACACAATCGAACACTAATCAAAGCACTTTGTCCTCATAAACAACATTAATTCCATAACAAAGTGTGATTATTTAGGGTATAATTATAGTCAAATTCACCTATTATCATGAGTCCACAGGGTTGACAAAAGTTACAGTCCAGCCAGTTGCTGAAAATAAAGAGGCAAAGTAGGGAACAGAGAAAGTAGCTGAACAGGTAGAGCAGCAAATTGAAGAGAAAGTGATAGAGAAAGAAAAGTCCCGAGTCATTAGGAAGAAGAGGCCTCCACCACAATTCCCCCAAAGGTTGGCCAAACACCAGAAAGAAGAGCAATACAAAAAGTTCTTTGAAATGCTCAAGCAAATCCAGGTAAACATTCCCTTAATTGAAGCTTTAAAAGAAATGCTTGGTTATTCTAAGATGATGAAAGATTTGATGTCGCGGAAATTTGATTTACAGGACTTGGCCACCGTAACACTTACCCAAACTTGTAGTGCAGTGGTCTCCAGACCTATTGCTAAGAAGCTATCTGATCCAGGTAGCTTCACCATCCCATGCACTATAGTGAATTATGCCTTTACTAAGGCTTTGTGTGATTTAGGGGCAAGCATTAATCTCATGCCCTTAGTCATCTATAAGAGGTTAGGCATTGAGAGATCCAGGCCTACCTCTATGTTATTACAGCTTTCTGACAAGACGGTTAAGCATCCATTTGGTATTATAGATGATGTGCTTATCCATGTTGGGAAGTTCGTGTTTCCCGCCGATTTTGTTATACTTGATTGCAAGTTCGACGAAGAAATTCCCATAATCCCAGGAAGACCATTCCTAGCCACTGGGAGAGCTATAATTGATTGTGAAACTGGGGAACTCAAGATGAGGTTGAATGATAAGGAGATCATCTTCAATGTGCAAAAATCCATGAGGCGCCCAAGTGAGTTCGCGAACTTCTCTCTTATTGATGCAGTTGATGTGATAGTGGAGACAGATGATGCAGAGTTGACCATTGAAAATCCACTTCAAGCATGCCTGATGAACATGGAAGAGGTAAATGGTGAAAGTTTAGCTGAATGGGTACTATCTCTGGAAGGCAAGGGATTTTGGCAGAGAGAGCTTGAGTTCGAGCCTCTACACTTAGAGAAAAGAGAGACCCCGCTGGCAAAGCCATCCATAGAAGAGCCACCAAAGCTTGAGCTTAAACCACCACCATCACATATCAGGAATGAATTTCTAGGTCCTAACACCACTTTACCTGTTATTATCTCATCTAGTTTGTTAGATGCGCAGGCCCAAAAGCTTATACAGGTACTCAAGGAATGAGAGACTGCCATTGGGTGGACCATGGTAGACATAAAAGGGATCAGCCCCACATATTGCATGCATAAAATTCTCTTGGAAAAAGGTCACAAACCTTCCAGGGAACATCAAAGAAGGCTGAATCCTAACATGAAGGAAGTGGTGAAGAAAGAGGTAATAAAGTGGCTAGACGCGGGAATCACCTTCCCAATCTCGGACATCAGCTGGGTTAGCCCGGTCCAATGTGTGCCAAAGAAAGGAGGCATCACGGTAGTGAAAAATGAGAATAATGAATTGATTTCAACTAGAACCATCACCGGATGGAGAATATCGATGGACTACAGGAAGTTGAATCTAGCCACCCGCAAATATCACTTCCCACTTCCCTTCATTGATCAGATAGTTGATAGGTTGGCAGGGAGGTCCCACTTTAACTTTCTGGATGGATACTCGGGGTACAATCAAATCTCCATAGCCCCCGAAGATAGAGAGAAGACCTCCTTCACATGCCCGTATGGCATTTTTGCCTTCTGGAGGATGCCATTCGGACTATGCAATGCACCTGCAACATTCCAAAGGTTCATGATGTCTATTTTCACCGATGTGGTGGAAGAAATTATGGAGGTGTTCATGGATGATTTCTCAGTGGTAGGGAATTCCCTTCGATGAATGCCTTGCCAATCTGACAAGAGTGCTGAAACGGTGCGTGGAAACAAACTTAGTGCTAAACTGGGAGAAGTACAATTTTATGTTACAAGAAGGTATAGTATTCGGGCACCGGGTTTCACACAAAGGCATTGAGGTAGACCATGCTAAAGTTGATGTCATTGCAAAGCTGCCTCCTCCAACATCCGTCAAGGCCATAAGAAGCTTTCTTGTGCACGCCGGTTTTTACCGGAGGTTCATCAAGGACTTCTCCAAAATATCAAACCCTCTCTGTATGTTACTAGAAAAATATCACCCTTTTGTTTTCTCTGGTGAATGCAGGATTGCTTTTGAGGAACTGAAGAAGAGGTTGGCTAGAGCACCCATCATCATTGCCCCCGACTGGGAGCAACCCTTTGAGCTAATGTGTGATGCAAGTGACTATGCAGTGGGGGCAGTGCTGGGCCAAAGGAAAGACTAGCTGATGCATCCAATATACTATGTAAGTAGAACCTTGAGTGGAGCACAGCTAAACTACACAGTGACGGAAAAGAAGATGCTTGCGGTCGTGTTCGCATTTGACAAATTCTGGTCCTATCTCATAGGATCCAAGGTAATTGTATACACAGACCATGCAACTTTAAAATATTTAATTGATAAAAAGGACTCTAAGCCGCGCCTGATTCGTTAGGTGCTACTTATCGAAGAGTTCGACCTCGAAATTAAGGATATGAAAGGTACTGAAAATCAAGTCGCTGATCATTTGTCACGACTTGAAGGAGCTGAAATTGTCAAAGAGAGTGGGGAAATTCTGGAAACCTTTCCAGACGAGCAGCTGCTCACCACCACTCTCCTTGAAGCTCCATGGTATGCTGATTATGCTAATTACCTAGCCAGTGGTGTTGTTCCCCACGACCTCTCATCGGTCTAGAGGAAAAGATTTTTTCGTGAAAGTCAGCTTTATTATTGGGATGAACCCTATTTGTTTTGGACATGTCTAGAAACCGGCCTCAACAATGTTCTATTATGCAGGCATGTCACGCTTCAGCATATGGCGATCACTTTGGAGGAATACGTACAGCTGCCAAAATACTTGAGGCCGGTTTCTATAGGCCAACGGTGTTTAAAGATGTACACTTGTGGGTGAAAAGTTGCAACGAATGTCAATGCACCGGGAACATCTCCCAGCGTCATGAAATGCCAATGAACCAAATCCAGCAAGTTGATGTGTTTGATGTCTGGGGAATAGATTTCATGGGGCCCTTTATTAGCTCATATGATAATAAGTACATACTTGTTGCAGTTGACTACGTGTCCAAATGGGTGGAAGCTGCAGCATTACCCACCAATGATGCTAAGGTGGTAGTGGGGTTTTTGAAGAAGAACATTTTCACACGGTTTGGAACTCCAAGGGCTATCATTAGTGACGGGGGCACACACTTTTGCAACCGGGCGTTTGGGAAATTATTGGCCAAATATGATGTGAAACACCGTGTGGCTACTCCGTATCACCCGCAGACCAGCGGGCAAGTTGAGGTCTCCAACAGGGAGATAAAGAGTGTATTGACTAAAACAGTGAACGCCACAAGGACCGACTGGTCCAGGAAGCTTGATGACGCATTATGGGCTTATAGAACAGCATTCGAGACACCAATTGGTATGTCACCATACAAATTGGTGTTTGAGAAAGCTTGTCACCTACCGGTTGAATTAGAGCACAAAGCATGGTGGGCACTGAAACAATTGAATCTCAACTTGGACGAAGCGGGTAAATCAACGCTGACTGGGTTGCACGAATTAGAAGAATTTCGATATCTGGCATTTGAAAGTACTAGACTATATAAAGAGAGAATGAAGTAGATTCATGATAAAAATATAGCTGAGCGAAACTTCAAAAGCGGGGACAAAGTACTATTATACAATTCAAGATTACGGTTGTTCCCAGGTAAATTGAAATCAAAGTGGTCAGGACCCTTCCGGGTAATTGAGGCATTTGAGTCAGGAGCTGTGGAAATTCAAACTATGGATGGATCACGCACATTCAAGGTAAACGGATAGCGGTTGAAACCTTATGTAGGCTTGGATGACACCGAGGACAAGGTAGAATTGCGGTTGGATGAACCTCAAAGGTCTATCGAGCCTTAAAATGCGCTAAGATGAGTCGTGCCACGACGTTAAATCAGTCGCTACATGGGAGGCAACCCACGAACATGTTGTAAGTATTCTCATTGTAGTTAGTATATATTTTAATAAAAATAATACTAATAATTGCTGACCAACGGAGAAAAGTTTTTATAAGGATCACTATTCGCGGTCCATCCGCGACCGCGGATGAACAGAGGAAAAGTGACCTCTCTGAATTTTCTCTGTTCGCGTTCCGTCCGCGGCCGCGAACGAACCGCAAAAAAATTGACCCCTCTGAACATTGACTATTCGCGGTCCATTCGCGGCCGCGAACAATCGCGGTCGGCTCCGTGGTCAGTGATAATAAAAACATTTTTTTATTTCTTCCCCCCCCCCCCACCCCTTCTTTAAAACCCTAAAACATTCACCCCCACTCCCACATCCCCCAAAATAGCCGTAACCCCTCTCTAAAATATCTCTCTCTCTAAATCAAATTCTCTCCCTTCTCTCTACAAACCCTCACCCCTTTCTTCTCCAAATCAATCTCCCTCTTCCACCATACTCCTCCATTGCTCTAACTAGTAAGTTTCTCTACTCTTCTTCTTTTTATTTTATTTTTCTCTTAGTTCTTGGATACTTATTTTGTAGACATAATTAGATAATGTTAGTTTAGAGTTGTTCATGAATATTACTTGGTTTCTTTTTGCACATTGAATTTTTCTTAAGGAACCTTGTGATAAGATTGAATGTTTGGTAAAGTTGTGGTTGTTGGGTCTCCAATTGAGTTTATAATGCTAAATTTGTGATTTGGAAACCCAAAAGTGTTGTGACTATATGTGTTGGTTGGACAAGTTGGGCAATTATCCTTGGTAATAATTGATGAATGTATTTTTAGGAGACATAATGCCCAACTCATGAATTGGTTGTTGTTGTATTTTATTGGGGATGGCTTAAGTTTATTGGGTAATGTTAGAGTGCCAAAATAATTAAGTGTGGGGTGCTTGAATAGGCATGTGTAAAATCGTTAGATAAGAAACTAAGTATAGGAGTTATGAGGTGATTGCACAAGAATGGTCAATTGTGATATTTCACGGATGGCGAAGTCTGAGTAGCCAGTGGTGACTAACAGCTTGCAAATTTTTGGTTATCTTATTTGTGCAGGATCATGGCCCCTAAGAGATCTCGACATGGTGCTAGCTCTTCGAGGCAACCTACTTATGATTAGCCATGGTTCGCTTGCGAAGAAGCGGAGACTGGTTTTCACACTAAGGCAGCTAAGAAATGGCTCCAGGAAGTTGAAGTTAACTGGATAGCTCTTCGCTCTGAGAAGCCTAAAATATATGACGAAATACGCAGACGCGAAATGGAGTTCAACTTTGACTCACCTCCTAATGTAAACAAGATGCTTGTCCGGGAACTCTACGCCAATGCTCCTTACGCGATAGCCAGGAGGGTATTCGTCAGAGGTAAGGATGTCAATGCCCATGTTCCTACTATTAGGCAGGTACTTAGACTGCCAATTCACACTAGTGATGTCGACTATTACCATGATAGGCCAGGTGACACATTGGACATGGTAATTGAGGCCTTATGTGTAGACGACACCCCTATGTGTATTAGAAATAAGACTCTACACTCTAACTGCTTTACACACACCGCTAAATGCTAGTTTTCTATAATATGTAACCGGCTTTTGCCCTCTAGCAACACAACGGATGTCAATTTTAATAGGACACTTTTAACTTGGTGTTTTGTAACACAACGGGATGTTGACATCGCCCGCTTAATTAGTGATGAGATGGTGTTGAGGGGATCCCTCGCTGCCAAGGGTTTTTACTACCCATCTCATGTCACTACATTGTGTCTCCTCCATCAGACCCCAATAACTGCCACTGATGGTGAGCTACTACAAAAAGCTCCGTTTAGAGCTGCTCAAATCCGGGTTGGATGAGACACTACCCCAAGTGACTTGGATAAGAAGGACAACCCTGTACCTGTTACCTGGGCCAGGCACTCCACAAATTCAGCAGGATATTTCAGGCGTGCTCATCGTGGAGCGACTATGTCTAGGTCCGAGTCCTCACGACCTATGCTTAGGTCCATGGAGGAGGAGGTTGCTGATCTGCGCACCTTCGTTGATGGCTTGCACACGCATTTAGACGCTATGTCTCAGAGGCAAGCTCGGTCAGACAGCAGGTTTATGGCATAGCTCAGAGCACTTGGACGAGCATGTCACATTGACCCATCTACCGTCTCCGACTCTGAGTGAGTCTCAGGTAAGTTTTCTCGCCCCTCTTGTGCCTTATCTTTCTTGATGTCATGGGGACATGGCATATTTTTAAGTATGGGGTAGGTGACTTATCTTGTATATGATGTATATATTAGTTATAGTGGTTAATATAAAATAATAAAAACACAAAACAATCAGAAAATTTTAAAAAAACAAAAATATGAGTAGAGGACTCTTCCTGATGACGGACTACTTAGGACAAGTGCTCTTGAGGGAAGCAGTCCACGTAGGAATTTCTCTTTCTTTTGTTTTCTTTTTCTAGGTAGTGTGTCATCTCCCCTTGGTTTTTCTTTTGACCACGATTCTTTTCCAAGGGTTTTTATTTGAACCGAGTTAGGTAGATTTTTCTTTTCTTAGGATTAGAGGAAAAAGGGTAACATGTAACCCCGAGTATGCACATTAGCAAAAGCATAAATTGAACTTGAGAATGTATCTTCTAAACTTGACTGTAGAATCTCAATATGCCTTAAACTGCACAATAATGCTTGCTTGAGCATCGATAGGAATATGTAGATGAACCGGATTCCAAATGAGTTGCATGATATGTATGTGTGAGGTTTTACTTACATTGTATGCTTTACATGATGCCTAGAACTTGCCTTGTGTGTTTGCAAAGCAAAATAGAAGTTGATTGGTTGTACAAAGGATAGAGGCATTTCTTTGTGTAACCCCTTATAACCAATAGACATGAATTCACCCGTACATAATATCTTAGTTAACCCCTTTGAGCTTAAAGCCTATTCTTTCACAACCCTTGAATGTTCATCAAATTATTATATTGTTCTACTTTACCTCCTAGAAGCACTTGTATTGTAATGAATATGCAAAAGTCTAAATGTGTGGTGAAGGGAAATTGAAAAAGGGAAAATCAAGAATGAATGGTAGAAAATAGTGAACTGGCCAAAATAATGTAGATGTGTTGCAAAGCAATAAGAAAAAAAAAAGAGAAAATTTTGAGAAAAAGAGCTATATTAATGTGGGGATTAAAAGTAAATAAAGGTGAAGGAATGTTTAGGGGAGACATAAGGAAGAGAACTAAAAGGGAAGTTATGAAAAGGAAAAGAAAAGTGCTTAGGGAGGTTAGCCACTATAAACAAATGTATCCTACCCGTCCCATAGCCAACATTACAACCCTTAAAGACCTCTTGATCTATGATTAAATAACTCGATTAGTGGAGTATTACACTAGGGGCAAGCCTATAGTGTGTCTGTATGCACATGAATGTTCTATCTTGAGAGTGAGTTAATTTTTCCAATATTTATAAGTTCCATGTTCTGAATTGTTTATGTGTGGGAACTTCTCTCAATAAATTTTGTGAGGGCATGTAACTCAAGAGGAAGAAGGTAAGTTTGCAAGTTCTTGGTAATAAGTAGAGTAAGTAATAATGTGCTGGCAGAGAGTTTACAGTTAAGTAAAGATTGTGCATATCTTAGGTTAATCATGAAAAATTACTTTTGTGACATATTTTGGGGGAGACATTCTTAAAATTGGCCTAAAGTGTGATTAAGGATGCTCGAGGACGAGCAAATGATTAAGTGCGGGGTATTGATAATAGGTGAATATGACTATAATTCTGCCCTAAATAATCACACTTTGTTGTTGAATTAATGTTGTTGAGGAGGACAAAATGCTTTGATTAGTGTTTATTTCTGTGTTATAGGTACATATGATACATTGGATGCTAAAAGGAGCTATTTTGGAGTCACGTGGTTATGAAAAGGCCAAGAGAACAGTTAAAGTGAACAGAGCTTGAAGAATCAGAGAAAAATCAGACGGACTATTCATCCGTAGTTCACTAGCGACCGTAGATGAACGGCAAAAAAAGAGGCTCTCTGAAGTTTACTGTTCGCGGTCCGTCCGCGGCCGCGAACGAACCGCGGAAGTCGCAGCAGCATTAATCCTAATTGTACTCAAACTTAGTTTTTAGCCCTAAAACCTCTATATAAACTCCTAGTTTGCCCAAGAGAGGGATGCTGTCTATTTTTTACTACTTTTGCAAGATAATTAGTAAGAGAGAATCCTCTCAACTCATTCCTTTATTTTTTATATCAAGTACTTATTTATTATTTCAATTATTATTCTTGTTTCTTTAAGAATGAGTAGCTAAATCCTATTCTAAGGTTTTGATGGAACCTATTGAGTGATGAACTTATCGCTTATGTGATTACAAATTGTTAGCTAGATTTCTATTTGTTCAACTTCATTCTTATTGTAGTTAATTGGTAGACGTCCCAATTAGCTGTGCCTATTTAGTGTGCATAACTTGGAAAAGAGTGCATATTTAGGTTTATTGTTGAACAACACCACACCTAGGTTATTGGAGGAATCTATAACTTTAGGCGTAAAGACGGGGTTAGGAATAACAAAGTCTTTTGTGCAATCTTAAGTGAACTATTCAAATTAAAGCTAGCTAGGGTAGCTCTGGAGTGTGCACTAGTAAATTATTGTAATTGCTTGGGAGAGGGTTACGATACGCATAGCGTTCATGATTGATAGAATATATTAAAAATTTGTATTAGTATAACGATAAGGGATTCCATCAATAGGGGAAATCAATACCTTAGTCCTTCTCCGTATTATTTTTACCCAATATTCAATTCTTTCTTTTAAGCCTTTTAATTCTTGCAAAGTAGTTACTCAAAATTCAGACAAAAATATATTCAAAGTTTGGGAACTTGATTCGGAAGTGTTCTTGGGTTGTGAAAGTTGTAATTGGAAGGTTAATTCTCTGTGGGATCGATCTTGGACTTATTAGACCAGGTTATATTGACTAGGACCATTGCTTGGACGTGAATCAGACGTCGCGGGATTTGGATATGGGATGTGTCAGGATGTTGTAGGACATGGAAAGAAAAGAGCATGGCATAGGTCTTGATGTGTCAGGTCATGTCTATGGCAAGTGTTAGGACATGTCAGGACGTCGTAGGACATGGTAGGGTATGGCTATGGAATGGGTAAGGACGTCGGAGGACGTGGCTACAGGATGTGTGACGACGTCCAAATCCACCGCTAAAAAGCAAAAGATACGATCACAGTAATTTAATTTACCCAAGTTTGAGTTGGGGTGGAATCCCGCAGAGAACAATGTGTAGGCGATTAGGAATGTAAGATAATTATCACTAGTCGCGCAGTGCCAAACAATAAGAATTTGGGTTTTAAAAATGTTTTTATATCTAAATACGGAAATGTAAACTAACCTAGAAAGCATGTAAAATGATCAATGGCTACAAGTATGGTTGTATCGGGAAATACACTCAAGTAACAATCCAATGTATTTCATGATTTCACAAATATGAGCGAGTTTATGTTAATTAGCCACAGATAACAATTCTCAATTAGCTTCTTCCGAAAACTAACAAGATGTCCTAATTAAATTATCCCTAATCACAATAGGAAGATTAATCACACCCGATAGGCTACAAGTAGTTCAATCCTATTCCTTGGTAGAATCTACAATATGAGGTTAACGCCTCAAGTTCTTATTAATTAATATTTCCCAAGCACAAACTATTTTTCCCAAAATTAATTCGGAGTTAATGGGCGAGTCCTAGGCTTAGCTATTCCCTTAAAGAACATGAATAATTAAAGTAACAATAACTCACTTCATAAATATAGAAAAATCATTCAATAAATAAGCACAACAAGGTATTTAATCCACACTTTAAATATGAGTATTCCCATAAACAAGATTCAAGTTTTGGAAATAAATACTACACACTTAAATATTCAATTTAAAGCAAGGAAGTGAAAATAAACATAAATGGGTAAGAAAATCTTAACCAGAAGCTTCAAATCTTCAAGACCAAAGTGTGTGTGCAAAAACCCTAGCTTCCAAAAATATTCTCTCTAGTTCTAAGAATTGAAAATTAGCCAAAATATCCTTTACAAATGAGCCTGATCGGGTATTAAATGATTTGGGGATCAAAATATGTGAATCTCCAAATATGCCCACAACTGACCAGAAAATACAATATGCGATCGCACAAATGGCCATTGTGATCGCATATATATAAGTCCCCAAACAATGAGATTGCACAGCATCAAATGCAATCGCATAGCTATAGTATCTCAAACTTTGCGATCGCATAGACAACATTGCGTTTGCATAGTGTTAATGACCAGCAGCTGACCAACACAAATTTACACTATGCGATAGCATAGTGTCCTATGCGTTCGCATAGCTTTAAGTCCCTTGGCCTATGCGATCGTACTCCATTCATTGCGATCGCATAGAGTAAAAATTGGGCAGACTTCATTTTCCCATTTTAGCTTCTTTTTGACTGGTTTACACTTGGTTTCTTCACTATCACTTCTAAATCACATATAACCTGTAAAATAGAAGTAAATGGCATTAAATACACGATTTTATCACTTAAACATATCAAAAGTATAGGTTTAAAGAAAATATAAGTTGGTAAAATACCAACTTATCACACCCCCAAACTTGAACTATTGCTTGTCCTCAAGCAACGAAAGCAACAAAATCTCTTCCCAAGTGGTTAACCCAACAATATATCCATATCATGCCAAGCCAAAAAGAAAGTCTATTTTAAGCACAAATACATGACTTTGATTTGTACGAACAATTACTCCAAGGCATATGAATTATTAAGCACTTCACCTATACTTCATTATACTTCAAGTGCTCAAACACTGATACAAATCAAAGTAGCAATCATGTCATGACAATAAAGCTTCAACATTTGCCTCCCTATAACAATCAACTTTCTTTGGTCATTCTTTCCAAATGAAAATGGGATTAAATTCACAACTCAAATCTCATGTGCACTCTCCTTTAAGAGAGGATCCCACACTCATAAATCTTATTTTCAAAACAAAATAGGATATCATGTGGAAAGAATTAACTCTCTTTAAAAAAATGTTCAAATGCATGCAAGTGGTACCATAGGCTTGCCCTTTATGTATTTCTCCACTAATGTAGACAACTTGGTTCAAAATCAATTAGGACTTAAAGGGTTGTAGTTTAGGGTTTTGGTTAAGGTAAGGCAAAATTTTAGTTAATGTGACTCAAAACCTCCCAAAGCACTACAATATTCACAATTGAAGTCCACTTCCTTTAAAGATATTTTCCATCCCTTTTTTTTTTACTTTTCATTCCAAACATAGTCTTCCCTTTATTCACAACTTTTATCAACACACACACACACACACACACACACACATATATATATATATATATATATATATATATATGCAATTGTTTTTTCTAAAGTCAAGGAAGACTTGATGTATATATATATATAATTTTTTTTTCTACCTTCCACCTTTTTCAAACAACTTCCATCTCACAACTTTTTCCAACCTTCTACCCCCAAACTTAGGCTTTTAGCCTATATTTACACTTTCAAAGTACTTAGGGAGGTAGAGTTTCAAAAGCTAGAGCAATTAAGAACAAAGGATTTAATCTTGTAACATGGTTGCCAAAGAATAAGGTTAAAGGATCAAAATGGGTTGACTAGAGACAATATTTAAGAGTAGGAAATTTAAAGCATACTAGCGGTCCAACGCAGGCCTAATATCATTTTTCAAACCAAGTTAATCTATAATTTCGCCTCAAAACACATTCCGGGTAAGTTCTAGACCACAAGTACTACAAAAGAACTCACAAATAAATCTCACCACACATGGCTCATGAAAACTCAAGTGGAATACAAATTCAAAATCCAATTAGAACAAATGACGCAAAGAGGCTACCTATAGCCTGAAGAAAGCTCTTTAGTGAATTAAAGAGCCAAAATTGAGTCTAAAAGGTCATGATATTTTTTTAATTCAATTGTTTTCTTTTTTAACAACACAAATTCGTATGCCAAGGTTTAAATTATTTTGGTACCAAGAAACTCACAACTCCTAAAGTAACAAAAATAAATCTAACTACAAGACTAATTCCCTGTATTTTATTCCTACAATTACCCGGTTCAAGAAGAAAAATTGGCATCATTGGAAAAAGAACCGTGGTATAAGAAAAACCAAGGATATTGCCACTAACATAAAACATACTATATATAATATTATATAAAAAAAATTTAATAACATAATTAAAAATTAATTCAAGAAGCTAATAAAAATTAAGAAGTTAACAAATATACTAATATAACACATCACATGAAACTATACTAAAAAAATAACATGAAAATAACTAGAATACTAATCCGCTATAACAATAGTTAACAATCACAGTTATGTGAGAAGCCACCCCCAACTAAAGATATTGCATTGTCCCCAATGCAACAAAATATAATAGAGAAAAATAGTGGAAAGTGCTCCCTAAATACTGCATCACTCAGAGCTGGAGGTAGTAAGGAATTTGAGCTCCAGGTCCTCCTCCTCCTCATCATCATCAACATCCTCTGAGCCACAAACTGAACTCAGCTTATGTATCATCCGAGACAGAAATTTGCTTTTCTTCTTTTTGTGTTCATTGAATTTCAACTGTCGCCTCTCCACTTTTCCTTGCCTTCGGCTCAGGTCTTCTACTCTGCTCTTGATTTATTTTGATCCCGCACCACCTCATCCAAGGTCGATGGCTTCTTCTTATCAGACCCAGTAGAAGCACCCTCGCCATATGGAATAGATGGATCAGATGGTCCAGAGGGAAGACCTACAACAAGTTATAAATGTGAGCATCAACACCTGTGATCTAATGGGAGATATGGCGCATAGTGGGAGGACCGGACATGAGTGGTCCCATGCGGTCACAGGACCCTGCTAAAGCCGCAGATCCCTCGGCAGACTCATCAAACTGCCCAAATGAAGGAGATAACACATCGATCCTTCTTCTTCTTCTTCCCAGCTACCCCTCTTCGAAGCAATGGATAGATTGCTTTAGCAGGCGCTTTTTCAGCATCATTCGGGTCCATCAGTACACCCGCCTCATAACACAACTGAGTGATCAACGAGGGAAAGAATAGGCTCCTAGTTCTTCCAATGCACGCTTCCTCGATTTCACTCACAATGTGTTGGCCCACATTTATTGGCAGGCCATCCATAATGGCAGCAATCATCCATGCCTTCTCGAGGGTCACTTTAGTCTCATTTCGAGATGGCACAATCCTGGCACAGATAAGGGAGAACCAATTCTTGGCTTCCCCAGTGAACTCATGCGAATCAAGCCCTTTCAGTACTCATACCCAAGTCGGCTCCACCCTCCATGTAGCTTTTCTACCAGCCACTGAGGTCCCATCTCTCTTCCTTTGGCCCTGTATGCCTCATCGTCAGAATTAGGAAGCCCATAATGTGCTTTAATTACCTCAGGGCCAAAGTTAACTTGCTTGCCTCTGACAATAGTGAATACCTCCCCACGAAAATCTGTCTTCAATGCGTTGGCATAAAATTCGCGAACTATGGTGTAGTTCACTCTAATTGGTTCAGCAACAAAGCATATCCAACCACTTTCACCCAGTCTTTGGAAGAATTTGGCATTTTAGCCTCAACATTATCCAAGTGGATGCCCCATTCTTTGACAATGCTCTCTGACATAAGCCTGTCATAACTTCTTTCACACTCGGCTCCCATAAATTTCTCCGCATCAAAATACCCCTCCTCAATTTCATGTTTAGCTTGCACATGTTCAATATTTCGAACTTATTCAACATTTTACGAAGCCATTTTGGTCATAAAGTACCTACAAATGGTAACCAATTGTTAAACGTATGAACAAATACTTTATGCACTGTATTATGATGCATTTAGGCCATAGAAAAAAGTAGAAAGCATTCCAGCAAAAATCTGCGAAGCTACTATTTTATCACTGTGTGGCTTAATGCTATGCGATCGCATTGCACTGTTGCGATCGCATAGTGCAAATTCATGTTCCAGATTTTTAGTGTTATGTGATCGCATAGGCCCTGATGCGATCGCATAGTGCTTTTTTTATCAATGCATTTTTTGCCCTATGCGATCGCAGAACAGTCAATGCGATCGCATAGGCTTTTTGTAGTTCGGCCCAGATTTTGTTCTTATGCACATTTTCACAAATAGGTTATGAGCACAATATTGTGTGCTCAGTTTCACAGCACAATGCCACAGAATTCACCCACAATTTTGTACCACGAAAATCACTCACTCTCAACCAACCTCACCCAGCAAGAAAACAACAATTTAAGCATTAATTTGCAACTTAACACTTAAAATTTTTAAACAATAATGAATACTAACCATGGTTGTTCTTCTATTTCACAAATTACACCAAGAAGAAGATGAAAGGGTTGAGAGGAGAGTGAAGAAATCACATACATTGAGGATGGAGATGAAAATTTACAATAACCTTGAAAATTTTGACCCTTTTAATTACTTGGGGCGTTTGGGGTGATAGGGGGGCTGTTGTTTTGAATAAAGGACGATTTCTGTTATTTTCTAGCCTTTAAGGAATATTAACCGTACTAGACACTATGCGATCGCATAGTGCAATTGCGATCGCATAGTATATTTTTTTGTTGACCAGTCAAAGCATGCGATCCCATAGGGTCCATATAACCTAACACTATGCGATCGCATTGCACTATAGTGATCTCATAGTGCAATTATCTGATGCACTGCAATTTTGCAACAGCTACTGGAATTTGCCATTCGGGTCAATCCGACCTACTTAAATCAACTCCAAAAATTCAGATTAGTTAAAAATAATATTCTAAAATATTATAGAAAAGAAAATTTAAAAAATCCCGAAAACTTTTGAAAAACGATGGGTTGCCTCCCACCAAGCGCCGCATTTAACGTCGTGGGAGATCGCAAACAACATTACAACTTTTCTCACCATTTGGATGGTATGAACAGGGCCCCTAGCTTGGAATCAAGCTTATGACCATGAGCGATGGGAGGTGGTAATTTGATGTTCGAGCCACTGCTTAAAAACTTCATTTTGCACTTCTTGGCTTTCAAGTGAGGAATGCCGTCTTGATTTCTTCTCTTCCCAAACTATAAAATGTATGGCCAGAGGTTTTCCTCCTCGCACTCCTTCATTGATTCATGTAGTTCAACTTTCGTGTCACCACACAATTCCAACGTTGAAAAATGCTTGGAATGTGACTATAAGCCTTCACTTTGCAATTCTTCTATTTTAACATCCTCTTTTTCACCCGGATTAGAGTCAACATCACCCATATTTGCATTTACACTAGTTGACTCCAATTCCATATTTTTCTCAGCATCAACAACTCTCATTGAGTCTGTTGGCGGTTGTCCAATTCTTGACTCCTCAAAGTAAAGCTCACTTTCTTCCTCGGAGTTGGACTCTTCTTGGCATTTATCCACACACGCAATTTGTTGGGCATAGTGAGCCTCAACCAAAATTTGCATTTGATCTTCCAAAGTCCGGATGTGTTCATCATTGTGATCCATGCCTTCCTTCAAGTCCTCGAGTGCAAAGTTATGCTTCCCCTCATTTTCAAGAATGGTCTCCAAGATGAGCATTATTCTCTCATTTTGAACATTGGAGAGTTCTTCTTGATTTTGATAAAATGCCAAGGAAGGATTTTCATTTTCAATGTCCAAGGAGGGTTCTTGGTTTTAATTCACTTCCGAGGCTTTTTGAGGCCTTGATGCTTTGATCATCTCATCCATTTGTGAGTGCAACCTTTCAAGTGCTAAATCATTTTGCAGACTAGTCTCCAAAATAAGTTCCAAGGCATTTTCTTCCTTGTTTCCTTCTTCAAGTAAACACACCAACATTAGCTTGAACTCTCCATTTTGGCCATGATCAACGTCTTCCATCTCCATAGCCCTATAATTCTCATCAAAACAAGTAGAACCATCATAGTAGGGGCTTGGGGAAGGGAAGGACAAATATACACAATAATCCAAATGAACATTTTGGCCACCACACTTATCACAAATACTCCCCTCATGGGTTTGGAATTGTGCGCATAATCCACCTCTAGGAGAATTTAAACAATTTTGCCACTAGTGTGGTCCTCCACAATAAGGACAAGGATCATCAAAGTATGAAAAACTACCATCCGACCAATTTTCATTGTATGATGCCATTTTTGAAAATTAAGAAAATAAACAAGAAAAATAGACCCAAGGTAAGAAAAATAATTACACAAATATTCACAAGTTTGGATCAAAGCACTTTCGCTTATTTCTCAAACAACCTAAATTACGCCAAATTGTTCCCCGGCAACGGTGCCAATTTTGATGACGTCGAAATCCACCGCTAAAAAGCAATAGATACGATCGAAGGAATATAATTTACCCAACTATGAGTCGGGGTTGAATCCCACAGAGAACAATGTGTAGGCGATTAGGAATGTAAGAAAATTATCGCTAGTCGCGTAGTGCCAAACAATAAGAATTTGGTTTTTAAAAGGTTGTTATATCTAAATGCGGAAATGTAAACTAACCTAGAAAGCAAGTAAAATGATCAATGGCTACATGTATGGTTGCATCGGGAATTACACTCAACTAACGATCCAATGTATTTCATGATTTCACAAATATGAGCGAGTTTATATTAATTAGCCACGGATAATAATTCTCAATTAGCTTCTTCCCAAAACTAACAAGTTGTCCTAATTGAATTATCCCGAATCACAATTAGAACATTAAGCACACCCGATAGGCTACAAGTAGTTCAATCCTATTCCTAGGTAGAATCTATTGAATGAAGGTTAATGCCTCAAGTTCTTGTTAATTAATCTTTCCCAACCCCAAACAATTTTTTCCAAAATTAATTCGGAGTTAATGAGCGCGTCCTAGGGTTAGCTATTCCCTTTGGAAATATTAAAGAACAAGAATAATTAAAGTAACAATAACCCACTTCATAAATATAGAAAAATCATTCAATAAATAAGCACAACAAGGTGTTTAATCCACACTTTAAATATGAGTATTCCCATAAACAAGATTCAAGTGTTGGAAATAAATACTACACACTTAAATATACAATATAAAGCAAGGAAATGATGAAATAAACATAAATGGGTAAGAAAATGTTAACCACAAGCTTCAAATCTTCAAGACCAAAGTGTCTGTGCAAGAACCCTAGCTTAAAAAAATGTTCTCTGTAGTTCTAAGAACTGAAAATAAGCCAAAATATCCTTTACAAATGAGCTTGATCGGGAATTAAATGATTTGGGCATCAAAATATATGAATTTCCAGATTTGCCCATAACTGCCCAAAAATACACTATGTGATTGCATAAATGGCCATTGCGATCGCATAGATATAAGTCCCAGAACAATGCGATTGCACAACATCAAATGTGATCGCATAGCTATAGTATCTCAAAGTATGCGATCACATAGACAGCATTGCATTCACATAATGTTAATGACCAGCAACTGACCAACATGAAATTACACTATGCGATTGCATAGTGTCTGATGCGTTCGCATAGCTTTAAGTTCCTTGGCCTATGCGATCGCACCCAATTCATTGCGATCGCATAGAGTAAAAGCTAGGCAGATTTCATTTTCCCATTTTAGCTTCTTTTTGTATTGTTTTCACTTGGTTTCTTCACTATTACTTCTAAATCACATACAACCTATAAAATAGAAGTAAATGGCATTAAATACATGATTTTATCACTCAAACATATAAAAAGTGTAGGTTTAAAGACAAGATAAGTTGGTAAAATACCAACTTATCAACGTGTTTGGACGTCATAGGACATGGCAAGACATGGGCATGGGCATGGGTTAGGACGTGTCTAGACACAGCCATGGCATGATCAGCACATTTCAAGACATTGCAGGACAAGGCCAAAGGAAGTAGGCACGGCACGGGTCAGGACATGTCAGGACATGGCCATGGCATGTTTAAGGATGCATCAAGACATGGTGGGACATCGTAGGGCGTGGCAAGGGCACGGGTCAGGACGTGTCAGGACATTGCATGATGTAGCCACGTGACATGTCAGGACATCATAGTTTATGGAAGGACATGGGCATGGAACGCATCACTAACTGTCAGGATATGTGCATGGAATATTTCAGGATGTGTCAGGACGTCACAGGACATGGCAGGGCATGGTCATGGCACGGGTCAGGACGTGTCATGACGTCATAGGATGTAGCCATAGGACGTGTTAGGACATGGCATGACATGGGCATGGTACCGGTCAGGACGAGTCAGGACACGACCATGGTACGTTTAGGGATGTGTCAGGATGTTGCAGGACATGGCGGGGTGTGGCGATGACATGGGTTAGGACATCGTAGAACGTGGCCATAGGATGTGTCAAGACATGGCAGGACAAGGGCATGGCACGGTTCAGGATGTGTCAGGACATGGCCATGACATGGTCAGGATGTGTCAGAACGTCATAGGACATGGCAGGGGGTGGCCATAGTATGGGTCAGGACACGTTAGGATGTCAAGGACATGCCCATAGGACGTGTCAAGATGTCGTAGGACATGGAAGTACGTGGGTATGGCACGGGTCAGGACATGTCAGACAATGGCCATGGCATGTGTCATGACGTGTTAGGATGCCGCAAGACATGGTAGGGTATGGCCATGGCACGGTCCATGACATAGTTTACATGACGTGTCAAGATGTCACAAGTCATGGTTGTGGTATGGGTCAGGACATTTCAGGACATCGCATAACATGGCCATGCCATATGTTAGGATGTTATAGGACATGGCAGGATGTGGGTATGGCACAGATCAGGACGTGATAGGACATGGCCAAGGCATGTCGCAAGATGTGTAAGGACGTCGCATGACATGGACATGGCACGTGTCAGGACATGTCAGGACATTGCAGGACATGGCAGGGCATGGACATAGTACAGGTTAGGATGTTTCAGGACATTGCAGGACATGGCCACAGGATATATCTGGACATGGCAGGACATGGGGATGGCACGGGTTAGGATATAGCCATGGCATATGTCAGGACGTCGCAGGACATGGCAGGCCGTGGCCATGGCACGGGTCAGGACGTCACAAGACGTGACTATAGGACGTGTCAGGACGTCACATGACATGGCAGGATGTGGGCATGGCACGGGTCAGGACATTTCAAGAACTGGAAATGGCACGAGTAAGGACGTGTCAGGATGTCGCAGGACATGGCCACAGGAAATGGCAAGACGTGGGCATGTCACGGGTCAGGATGTGTCAAGACATGGCCATGTCACATTTCAGGACGTGTTAGGACGTATGAGCACGCCTAACTATGTCATATTAAAGACAATGCAGTCGCTGTCAATATGATCTGGTTTATTAAGTCTAGAGACGAATCCCAAAGAAAATTAACCTATCAATTGTGTCACGACCCAAACTGGAGGACCATGACTAGCACCCGACCATACTTGCCGAGCACCAACGTACATTTTATCTAACCTTCTTTATTATCTTTTAGGGCTGACGAGAGCAATATAAATGGTAGATATGGATCATGGACAATTAACAATAAAATATGATGGCATGAACCTACATAACATGGGATGAACAGACAATGAAGAAACTATACACATATGGTACAATCTACCACGCTAAAATGAAAGACTATACAACAAAAACCAGCCGACAAGGCATACCAAACTATACATGAGTCGACACTTGTCTATGAGCCTCTAAGGGAACATAAGTGCTACGATATAGCTGGAAAAGGGCCCCGACATACGCATAATGTCTATAACAAAAATGCATACAAAGACCAAGGAAAGTCCGAAGAAGGGATCTCGCCAATCACTGCCGAACTGGACAACTTACTATGATGGGGGAGCTGCACCTGCCTGTCTATGAGGACCTGCAACATGACATGCAGCGTCCACAAACAAAAGGATGTCAGTACGAATAAATTACTGAGTATGTAAGGCAGCGAACCATAAATACGAACAGTAATGTAAGCAGGGATAGAGAATATACAACCTGTAACATCTGAGTACCTCTGAGGACTACTGACATGAAATCCATGATACATATGTATAAATACAAAATCTTTTAAAACATACGCCTCTGTGGGCATCATCATCATCATATCGTAACCGGCCGTAATAGGCTCGTTAAAAACGTACCCGGCCATTATAAGGCTCGGTAGAATCGTACCCAGCCACGTGGAGCTCGGTAAAACCCAACTGATCTGTGGTTGCACAATAGGTGCCGTACCCGACCGACAATAGCGTGGCTCGGTAGAGTAAAATAGATACATATATATAATGCATGCTCGACTCATGGAAACACCTTGTAGACCTTTCGGAGAGACGTAAGGTCGGTATCCTATCTACACATTATTAGGAATTACTCTTCACTATGAACCTTATAGGAATCAGGAAGTACCAACAAGATAAATAACATAAGAATATGAGAAGCAACATCAACATCAATCGTTCCATAAGAGGGGAAACAATGTAAGTACTGCTAGCTTCTAAGAGTAGAGTATCTTTGGAAGCTCGTTCATTACATTATGTACAATCGGAGTTGTGCAAAAGAAGGAAAGGGATAGCCTCACATACCTTGTATATACTGCCCCAACCTCAAGCTATGCAAACGTCATAACTCCTTAGTCTACAATAGGAGAAATGACATTATCGTTAACGTTTAAGCGTTGCAACTATTATGTACCAACCACAACCTATTTTGTGATGAAACGGACAGCACCTCCCCTATTTATATGAATTCCCACATGTGAAAACAATCACCAAACAGCCCAAACAACATCAATGTTAATCATATTGAACATCCCAAAACAGTCCACCAACCGATAACATTACTACCAAGCCTTTCGATATATATTTCACAAGTTCTAGCTTCAAAGACTTAGCCGAAACTTGGATAATCTTAAATACATACAGATTAAGAGGTTCATTACCTTAATATAGAAATAAAAAATCCAATTTGACCTTAATTCTCCACGAAATATCCCTCCAATTCTGCCACAACAACAAGGAAGCGAAGCTAACAATCAATTAGTATTTTTTCGGCACTAGAATCACTTTAGAAGGCTTGAAATCATCTAGGGTTGATATTAAGAACTCGAGGGAGTATTTACAGAACATAAACCCTTTAAAACAACCCCCACACGAGCTGTTACAACACAAAAATGAGCAACAACAAGAAGAACAAGAGACTGACTAGCGCCACGTGATTCCCGACACTTGATTTGTGTTGTTTGCCCTTTGTTTGGGTCTTGAACCTTGAGAGAACCTTGAGAGGGTGTTATTAGGGTTATAAGGTCTGAATATAGTGAAAATAAATGACTTAAAACGGGTTGGAGGCGTCCTATATAGATCCAAATGTCTCAAACCGCCTAAGTGGGCCCCATACAAAGGTGCTTGGCGCAGTCTCGCAAAAATGCGAATATCTCTCTACTCCGAAATTGTATCGACGAACGGTTTAATGCGTTAGAAACTAGACTCATAGAAATTCAATTTGTTGGTTAGATGACTCCACAATTCTGAGTAAATTTGTAGAAAAGATTAGTAACATTTGACATAAAGTTTAAGTAAAACTATGAACCTAAGTTGCGACAACTTTTGTCGACTTTTGTTTCATAACTCGTTTGACTTCAAGAACTTATGATACGGATATTATATGATTCAAATACCTTAAAAAGTGACCTCCCGAGTATATTAAGAATCTATAGGTTTACCCAAAAGTACAAGTTACATCATCCTTGATTCGTTTAACTTCTAATACTTGTTAATCACCCTTATACGCCCTTGTATCACTTAAGATCAATCGAATTAAAATCTTATAATCTCAAGGATAATTCCTTCTTGGATTTGTGTTAAATAATATATGGAATGAACTAACGTGTGTGGATATGGGTTGTAACACCCTCCCCCCCCTCGGAACATTCGTCCTCGAATGTAAGGGTTTATGGGGAGTCCAAATCATCGTGGATTCCAGCGGAAATTTTTGGTCAATTTTCCCCTATAAAATGGTCACTAGCAAAATTTACAAGTAGTGAAGCTAAAAGTATGGACTCACAAGGCTACATAAAGCATTATGGACATGGAAATTATTTACAGATCACCATTTTGTATTGAGGAAGAGTGTTCTCAAGTTATTGCTTACCTCATAAAGTCGTTTCACCTTTACAATGTATCTTGCGTTCCACCAACATCCTTGTTATCATCATTCTGGAATAGGTAAGGGTATTTAGACTTCATCTCTTCTTCCGCTTCCCATGTCATTTCTTTCATATTCTTGTTCCTCAACAATACTTTGACGGAAGCTACATCTTTTGTTCTCAGCTTGCGGACTTGTCGATCTAATATTACCACTGGCACTTCTTCATATGATAGATCCTTTGTTACTTGAATATCTATGATAGGGACAACTCGAGAAGGGTCTCCAATACATTTTCTCAACATAGATACATGGAATACCGGGTGGACAAATTCTAATTCTGATGGCAATTCTAACTCATAGGCAACTTGTCCAATTTGTTGAAGAATTTTATACGAACCGATATACCTTGGACTCAACTTACCTTTCTTCCCAAAACTCATAACACCCTTCATTGGTGAGATCCTCAGGAAAACCCAATCATCAACCTCAAACTCTAGATCACGACGTCGGACATCGGAATAAGACTTTTGCCTACTTTGTGCCGTCATCAATCGTTCCCGTATCACTTTCACCTTCTCAATGGCTTGGTGAATCAAATCTGGCCCATATAATTCAGTTTCACCGACTTCGAACCATCCAACTGGTGATCTACATCTCCTCCCATATAGTGCCTCATATGGGGCCATTTTAATACTATAATGGTAGCTATTATTGTAAGAAAATTCTATGAGTGGAAGATGGTCATTCCAATTTCCCTTAAAATCTAGAAAACATGCTCGTAGCATATCTTCTAATGTCTGAATGGTACGTTCAGCCTGTCCGTCAGTCTGTAGATGAAATGCAGTGCTGAGATTCACCTGTGTGCCTAAACCTTTCTAAAAAGACCTCCAAAAGTTAGCAGTAAATTGAGCTCCTCGATATGATATAACAGATACCGGCACAACATGAAGCCTAACAATCTCCTTGATATACAACTTCGCATAATCTTCAGCCGAGTAAGTTGTCTTAACTGGAAGAATAGGAGAACATTTGGTAAGTCGATCAACTATCACCCAGATAGAGTCAAACTTATGATAAGAACAAGGTAATCCAATAACGAAGACCATATTAATCACCTCCCATTTCCTGGTCGGAAACTTTATATGCTGAAGCAATCCATCGGGTTTCTGATGTTCTATCTTTACTTGTTGACAATTGGGACACTGGGCTACAAATTCTGCAATAGACATTTTCATGTTATCCCACCAATACCGCTCCTTGACATCATGATTGATGTGCCGGAGAAATTCGGCACATTTACATACTACTTGCTCTTATATTGGCTTATTTTATTGTAAAATGTAGTCCATACTTATGTGATTTTGTGGTTTTACAGATAAAGAGGAAGAAAATACCAAGTACATAAAAATGGAAGAAAAAAGACAAGAAAAGGGCAAAGTTGTGCAAAAAGGCAAATCTACGGACCAACATGCGGTCACAGATTGCATATGCGGACCGCAGAATTGCACACCAAATGGTAGAGCTAAACAGAAGATGGAGCTAAAAACCACGTCAAGAATGTGACGTATTCTATGATCGCACAGTGAACATGCGATCCGCACTTCTGCTGCAAAATGAACACGAAGGAAACCTAAGAGTGAATGAATAGCTAGGGTTCTTATCTACGATGCCGCCACTCAAGATGCGAACTGCAAACCGGTTATGTGGCAGATCTTCGGTCGCATAGTAAACCTGGAAGGGTAAACTTGTCCGCTTTTTATCCGAAATTAGTCCCTCTATAAATAGCTTTTTAGAATCTTGTGCAGAATATATACTACACGCCAAGACTTTATTACTTCATGTTTTTGGAAGCTTTTGGTTGAAGATTCTCTTACTTTGTAAGCATTTATGACATTTATTACACCTTTTATTTTGTGTTTTAGTATGTGTGGCTAAACTTAAATACTAAGGTTGTGAACCCTAAATGGATGTTATGTAAATGGGTGTTTAACATTTAATATATGCATAATGTTTGGTTGATATTTCTCTACTTCTCATTCTTCATTTATTGTTGGTGGTTACAAATATTAACAAAAGCCATTTAAGTCTTACTTTGCTTGGGAAAGTGGGTTAGATTTTGGAAGAAGTAAAAAACAAAAACTCGAGGCCTTACACCTCGTTTAATATAATCGCTTAGGGATAAGTGGGTTTTATTTGGAATCTATTGATTTTTATACATTGTGACTCTTAGACATTTGGGAAAAAACAAGAGAGGAAATACTATTCAGTATTGGTAAATATTGGGTAGTTTCATAGAAATCAATTGCATATCAATAATCAACTTTTAGAAATATATCATATTAACACCGATAGCATTAAACTACATTTATGGGAACACAACCTTGGTTTAATCAACTTTATTAAATACTACATCAAGCATTCACATTAGTTAATACTCTAAAACAATCTTCACTCATACTATTACTCTTACACCATTTCTATGTTACTCCTAACGGAATAGATTTAACATTCTAGTCGGGTAACACACTAATTAAAGTAATCATTTCACACCTATTCCCTGTGGGATTCGACCCCAACCTAGTTGGGTTATCATATTTGACACCGACCGCCTTACACTAATTATAAAAGTGTAATTTAAGCGTATCAAATTTTGGCGCTGTTGCCGGGGAATACGGTTTTGAAATTACTCATTAGTGTGTACTTTACTTGATATATAATTCTATTCCATTACACTTTGATTGCTTTGCTTGGTGGAATAGGTTACAATGTCTGACTACGAGGACGAAGGGGAAGAGAATCCTTTTGCGGATATCGATGAATATATAGATGACACAAATGCAATTGTACCCCCTGTTGTTGGTGCCTCAATGTTTAAGGTGGATCATGGTCTAATCCTCATGCTCAAAGTGGAAGGGTTTTTCAAGAATTCCACAAATGACGACCCAACTCAACATTTAAGGAATTTTCTGGGAGTGTGTGTTATGCACAAACAAACCAATGTCTCGGAAGATGCTTTAAGGTTGAGAGTCTTCAAGTACTCATTGGCCGGTGATGCGAGAAGGTGGCTTAAAAACTTGCCACCCAATTCAATCCGATCATGGCCCGATCTTCTCCGGGCATTCCTAGCAAAATGGTTCCCTCAAAGCAAGAAATCTGAGCTTAGAGATAAAATCTTTTTCTTTAAGCAACAACAAGAGGAGCATTTACATGATGCGTGGGATTGCTTTAAACTATATTTGGCGAGGTCGCCAAATCATGGATTCCCTGATTCAATCTTGCTTGAGAAGTTTTACATGGTTCTTGATCCCATGAACCAAGCCATTGCAAAGAATGCGGCGGATGGATCTTTTATGGATAAGTCTTTTGCTAGAGTAACTCAAATCCTCGACAAGATGGCCAAACATAATCAAGCATGGCATTCTGAGGATACATCCGGTGGAATAGGTTATGGGTCTTGTTCTTTGAAAAATTTGATTAAGGAAAACCAAGAGAGAGACCAAATCATTGCGGGCTTAGCCACTAATGTTAATGTGTTGACCAAGATGTTTATGGAAAATCAAACGAAGAAAGTCAACGTCGTCTAGGATATGCCTCCCATTCCGAATGAAGATTTTGAAGAGGCTAATTACATCAACAACCTCCAAGGAGGGTACCAAAGGCAATACTATCAAGGTCAAGCAGCAAAAAACCAATGGAGGCCAAACCCGCAAGGGCAAGGAAACCAACAATGGAGGTATGACCAAGGTAGTTTACAATAAAGAAATTGGGGCAACAACAACAACAACTTTTCTAACCGGAGTGAAAATCCTTATGTTCCTCCAAAAGGACAACATTCGAACCAAGTGTCCTCGGATGATTCAAAATTGGAAGCTATGCTAGAGAGAGTGCTACAAAATCAAGAAAAGTCCGATGATTCAATGAGGAACATGGCCTAGGTCGTTGGCTCTCATACCGCTTCCATCCAAAAATTGAAGATGCAAATGCGAGACTTCTCCAAGGAGCAAAACCCCAAGAAAAAAGGAACACTACCTAGTGACACTATTGCAAACCCAAGAGGTAGTGGAAGTGGTCCAACCTCTCACGTCATGGCAATTACCACTAGGAGTGGAAAAGTGCTAATTGGAGAGAATAAACACATAGTTGAAGATGTGGAGACCAAGCAAACGGCCGAGGTTGAAGAACAAGAGGTTATTGAAGTTGAAAAACAAAAGGTTGTTGTGGTTGATGCACCAAAGGTTGTTGAAGTTGAAAGAATTCCGGAAAAAGCTAAAGCACCACACGAAGATCGAGAAGAGGAAACGGAAAAGGGGAAAGAGTCATCAAAACCTCTTCCACCTATTTCTACGCATCCTCCTCCATTCCCTCAAAGGCTAGCAAGAAAGATTGATGATAGCAAGCTTGAAAAGTTCTACGATATTATCAAACAATTGGCAGTGAACATTCCTTTTGTAGAAGCTTTTCAAGAAATGCCGGGGTTCGCTAAGTACTTTAAAGATTTGATCACTAAAAAGAAGACCACAAAGCATAAGGTGGTAAGAATGACTCACCAGGTAAGCTCTATCATTGCCACGACTCCGGTCCAAAAGAAAGAGGTTCCGGGAGCCTTTACCATACCTTGTACTATTGGGGCACGTGAATTTGCAAGGGCCGTATGTGATATTGGAGCTAGCATCAACTTAATGCCACTTGCCATCTATAAGCAAGCGAGATTGGGTATGCCTAGACCTACAAGCATGAGATTGCAAATTGGCGATCGTTCCATCAAGCGACCGGTGGGAATTGTGGATGATGTACTAGTGAAAGTGGGAAAATTCCATTTGCCCATGGACTTTGTGATTCTTGATTGTGCTGTGGATAAAGAGATCCCGATTATTTTGTGGAGACCATTCTTAGCTACGGGAAGAGCACTCATGGACTCTAAGAGAAATGAGATAAAATTTCGGGTGAATGATGAAGAGGTCACTTTTCAAGCTAGCAAGGGCATGAAGTTGCCCCACGAATATGAGATTATTTCTATGATAGAAGCGGTTGATGAGATATAGGATGCCGTGGAATTGAAAATGGAGGAACAATTCCTTGGTGAGGCATTGGCGGCGATCTTAATGAATTTTGATGGGGAAAACATGGATGGGTACATAGAATAGCTGAATGCATTGGAGGGTCTTGGATCCTACACTTACACACCGTCAAAGCTCTCTCTTGACTTAGAGAATAGAGCTACTCCCCCCACCAAGCCATCAATCATTTAGCCACCACAACTAGAGCTCAAACCACTCCCTCCGCACTTGAGGTATAAATTTCTTGGCTCTAATGATACTCTACCCGTAATTGTGTCTTCTCTGTTGAATGATGTGCAGGTAGAGCAATTATTGGAAGTCATAAGGGAGCACAGGCAAGCGATTGGGTGGACAATTGCCGACATCCGTGGCATTCCCGCGGGTATTTGTGAACATAAATTCCAATTGGAAAATGACATCAAGCCAAGTATGGAGCATCAAAGGCGACTAAATCCTTCAATGCAAGATGTTGTGAAAAAGGAAATTATCAAGTGGCTAGACGCCGGAGTTGTTTACCCAATCGCCGATAGTTCCTGGGTGAGCCTAGTGCAATGTGTACCAAAGAAGGGGGGCATAACCGTGATCAAAAATGAAAAAAATGAGCTAATCCCTACAAGAACGGTGACCGGGTGGAGAGTGTGCATGGATTACCGAAAACTCAATAGTGCAACTTGCAAGGATCATTTCCCTATGCCTTTTATCGATCAAATGCTTGATCGGCTAGCGGGAAGGGCATTCTATTGCTTTCTTGACGGATACTCCGGCTACAACCCAACCAACATTGCATTGGAAGATCAATAGAAAATGACATTCACTTGTCCTTATGGGACATTGGCTTTTAGCCGGATGCCATATGGGTTTGCTCTTTGGTATGCCGACATTGCAAATTACTTGGTGAGCGATGTCATTCCGGAAGGGTTAGAACCTCATCAAAAGAAAAAGTTCTTGAGGGATTGTCGGCAATACTATTGGGAAGAGCCCTATTTGTTTCGAGTGTGTGCTGATAACATCATCCGGAAGTGCGTACCAATTTTGCCAATCCTCAAGGCATGTCATGACTAACCGGTTGGAGGCCATCATGGAGGCAATAGGTCGGCGGCCAAGATTCTTGAGTGTGGTTACTACTGGCCTTCCATCTATCATGATGCAAACCAATTTGCAAAAGCTTGCGAGCAGTGTCAACGGCAAGGTTCAATCTCCAAAAGGCATGAAATACCAATACAATATGTGATGGAGATAGAAATCTTTGATGTGTGGGGGATTGATCTCATGGGCCCCTTTGTGAGTTCCTATGGAATGAAGTACATTTTGGTGGCCGTGGACTACGTCTCAAAATGGGTTGAAGCCGTTGCCTTACCAAACAATGAGGCGAGGAGTGTGACATCCTTTTTGAAAAAGAATATATTCACTTGATTTGGCACTCCTAGAGCCTTTCTTAGAGGTGGGAGATCACACTTCTGCAACAAAGCATTTGCAAGGCTACTTGAGAAGAACTGAAAATTAGCACTATCTTGTGTCATTATTGTGTTAAGTGTGTGAATAAGTTTGACGTAGGTGTGTTCTGCTTGCTTGAGGACAAGCAAGAGTTTAAGTTGGGGGTATTGATGTGCCGGAGAAATTCGGCACATTTACATACTACTTGCTCTTATATTGTCTTGTTTTATTACAAAATGTAGTCCATACATATGTGATTTTGTGGTTTTATAGATAAAGCGGAAGAAAAGACCAAGGACACAAAAATGGAAGCAAAAAGACAAGAAAAGGGCAAAGTTATGCAAAAAGGCAAATCTACGGACCAACATGCGGTCGCAGATTGCATATGCGGACCGTAGAATTGCACACCAAATCGCAGAGCTAAATAGTGGATGGAGCTAAAAACCATGTCAAGAATGCGACGTATTCTGCGATAGCACTGTGAACATGCGATCCGCACTTCTGCCGCAAAATGAACACGAAGGAAACCTAAGAGTCAACTATGCGGTACCATATGCGGTCGCACAATCCATATACAGACCGCAGAATGGTAATGCGATGAGCGAATGAAAAGCTAGGGTTCTTATCTGCGACGCCGCCTCTCAAGATGTGAACCGCAGACCTGTCATGCGACAGATCTGCAGTCGCATAGTTGACCTGAAAGGGTAAACTTGTCCGCTTTTTATCCGAAATTGGTCCCTCTATAAATAGCTTTTTAGAATTTTGTGTAAGGGTATCTTGTGCAGACTTTATACTACACGCCAAGACTTTATTACTTCATCTTTTTGGAAGCTTTTGGTTGAATATTCTCTCACTTTGTAAGCATTTATGACATTTATTACACCTTGTATTTTGTGTTTTAGTATGTGTGGCTAAACTTAAATACTAAGGTTGTGAACCCTAAATGGGTGTTATGTAAATGGGTGTTTAACATTGAATATATGCATAATGGTTGGTTGATATTTCTCTACTTCTCATTCTTCATTTATTGTTGGTGGTTGCAAACATTAACAAAAGCCATTTAAGTCTTACTTTGCTTGGGAAAGTTGGTTAGATTTTGGAAGAAGTAAAGAACAAAAACTTGAGGCCTTACACCTCGTTTAATAGAATCGCTTAGGGATAAGTGGGTTTTATTTGGCATCTATTGATTGTTATACATTATGACTCTTAGACTTTTGGGAAAAAGCAAGAGAGGAAATACTATTCAAGTATTGGGAAATATTGGGTAGTTGCATAGAAATCAATTGCATATCAATAATCAACCATTAGAAATATATCATATTAACACCGATAGCATTACACTACATTTATGGGAACACAACCTTGGTTTAGTCAACTTTATTAGTTACTACATCAAGCATTCACATTAGTTAATACTCTAAAAGAACCTTCACTCATACTATTACTCTTACACCATTTCTATGTTACTCCTAACGGAATAGATTTAAGATTCTAGTCGGGTAACACACTAATTCAAGTAATCATTTCACACCTATTCCCTGTGGGATTCGACCCAAACCGAGTTGGGTTATTATATTTGACACCGACCGCCTTACACTAATTACAAAAGTGTAATTTGAGCGTATCAATGATACATATTTGTTGAGCCAGGATGGATGGAATATTGGGATTGATGAATTTCATTAATAATCTTTTCTCGCAACTCTACCACATTCGGCACACATAATAGGACCTGGTATCTCAGTGCCTCATCTCCTCCGATCTCAAAAGCCGTAATTTTACACTGCTAAATGTTCTCTCTCAATCGTAGTAAGATAGGATCTTCATATTGCCGTGCTTTTACCTTAGCTATCAAAGATGATTCTGATTTATTTTGTATAGTAACACTTCCGTCATCAGAGTCTAACAATCTGATTCTCATTTTGGCCAGCTGATGAAGCTCTTTAGTCAACCACCATCTACCTGCATCAATATGTACTAAGCTTCCCATTGACTTATGGCTGAGAGCATCTGCCACAATATTGGCTTTACCGGGATGATACAATATCTTGGCATCGTAGTCTTTCAGTAATTCAAGCCACCTACGCTGCCTCAAATTCAACTATTTCTGCTTGAAGATGTAATGTAGACTCTTATGATCTGTGTTGATGTCAACATGGATTTCGTATAAGTAGTGGCGCCATATCTTCAAAGCATATATTACTGCAGCCAATTCCAAATCATGGGGTGGATAATTCTTTTCATGCTTCTTCAATTGAATCGATGCATATGAAATCACCTTCCCATGTTGCATCAACACGCACCCCAAACCTATACCTGAGGCATCACATTATACCACATATCCTTATGTTCCTTCAGGGAGAGTGAGCACCGGTGCGGATTTCAATCGATCTTTCAGCTCCTGAAAACAACGTTCACAAGTGTTAGACCACTGGAACTTGGTAGCTTTCTATGTTAACTTAGTCAATGGTGCTGATATAGAGGAAAACCCTTCTAAAAACTGCCTATAATATCCTGCTAGCCCCAGGAAGCTACGGACTTCAAATAGTGTTGTAGGTCTCGGCCAATTCTTTACTGCATCAATCTTCCGAGTGTCGACACTAATACCCTCGTCAGATATCACATGGCAATGGAATGCTACTGAGTTCAGCCAGAATTTCTATTTGGCCAGCTTAGCATATAACATACGATCCTAAATCATCTGTAATACTATCCACAAGTGCCCCGCATGTTCCTCCTCCGAACGAGAATACACCAGAATGTCATCAATGAATACAATCACCAACACATCAATATAGGGACTAAATACAGTATTCATGAGATCCATAAAAGCTGTTGGGGAATTTGTTAGCCCGAACATCACCAAGAACTCAAAGTGCCCATATCTTGTTCGGAAGGCCGTCTTTGGAATATCATTCTCCATAACTCTCACCTGATGATACCCTGAACGTAAGTCAATCTTGGAGAAATACTTGGCACCCTGGAGTTGGTCAAACAGGTTGTCAATTCTTGGAAGTGGATACTTGTTCTTTATAGTAAACTTATTCAACTGCCAATAGTCGATACACATCCGTAATGACCCATATTTCTTCCGCACGAATAGGACTGGCGCACCCCAAGGTGAAGTGTTAGGCCTAATGAAGCCCTTATCCAGCAATTCCGTTAACTGCGCCTTCAACTCTCGCCACTCTGCCGGGGCCATTCTATATACAGGGATAGAGATCGGTTGAGTCTCAGGCAACACATCAATGCTAAACTCAATCTCCCTTTCTGGAGGAAGGCCTGGGAGTTCATTTGGGAAAACGTCTGGAAATTCATTGACCACGGGGATAGATTGTATAGTAGGCAGCTTCGCCACCGCATCCCTAACGTGAACAAGATGATAAATGTAACCTTTTGAGATCATTTTCATTGCCTTAAGATAGGAAATAAACCTACCTTTTGATGTAGCAATGTTCCCCTTCCATTCAATGACGGGTTCACCAGGAAATTGAAACCTAACCATCTTCATATGACAGTTAACATTTGCATAACATGAGGCCAACCAGTCCATTCCCAGTATCACATCAAAATCAACCATTTCTAACTCAAATAAATTTGCTGAGGTTTGATGACTACAAATCATCACAGTGCAACCTCTATATACCCTTCTAGCAATCACAGAATCTCCTATTGTAGTATATACCGCAAGGGGTTTACTTATCAATTCAGCTTCAATGTCAAAACTTATTAGCCACAAAGGGTGTAACATATGATATTGTAGATCCCGGATCAATCAACGCATACACATCATAAGAAAATACAGACAATATACATGTAACAACATCTGAAGATGACTCGAGATCCTGTCGACCTACTAAAGCATTGGTTCGATTTTGAGCACCACTCAAACTCGACCCTGCACCTCTACCACTACCACGTCCTGTCGACTACTGAAAACCCCATGCTGGAGGTCGAACTGATGAGGAAGAACCAGACACAAATCTGGCCGGGTGAGCCATACCATCACCTGCCATGTTAGGACAATCCCGCATCATATGGCCTGGCTTTCCGCAAGAATAACATGCATCAGAACCTCGACGGCACAGTCCAAAGTGGGCCTTGCCGCACTTATCACAACGTGGTGTTAGGGGTTTCGTCTGACTAGTATCCCTGTGATGTTGTGATCTAGATGCATGCGAACTCTGACCTCGACCAGAATAAGATTGATCATATCGAGGCCTCTGAAATTGTGGAGGAGCACTAGCTACAGATGGCGCCGAACTCCTCGAAGACTGGGGCCTGGCGCTGCCTCTGATGTCATCAGAATACCTTGCAAATCTCGCCCTATTATGCTGGCCCCTATCCTACACCCTATCTGCCCTCTGCTGGCGCTTACGATCCTCTAGGGTCTGGGCATAAGCTTGAATACGGGAAATATCCATGCCTTCTACCAAGGAGGCTGTCATACACTCATTTATCAGATGGGGTCCCAACCCGTTCACGAACAAATGCACCCTATCACTCATCTCGGCCACCATATGGGGAGCATACCTTGCTAAAGAATCAAACTGCATACTATACTCTCGCACACTCATATTACCTTGTCTAAGGTTCAAGAACTTATCAGCTCTAGCTCATCGTATCTCAACTGTCAAATAGTGACGAAGAAAGGCATCAGAAAAATCCTTCCACATAGCTGCATGAGCGTTCGGACCCCTGGATCTCTCCCAACTATCATACCAGAGAACCGCTAAATCCTGTAGTCGATAAGAAGCCAACTCTACTGCCTTTGTAACACTAACATGCATAACTCGTAGTGTACGATGAACCTGTTCAATAAAAGTCTGCGGATCCTCCTTGGGGTCTGATCCGGTAAACACTGGAGGGTCTAAATTAATAAAATCACGAACTCTCGTACTAACTGGTTTATCAGCAACATCTGTATTCTACCTTTAAGCCTGAGCAGCTACCAAGCTAGTCAATAACTGCAAAGCACTTCGCATATCCTGGTCTGTAGAGCTAGATGGATGAGCTGGAGGTACTGGGTACCTCCTAATATCATTTGGAGGAGACATAGTAGATGAGGTATGAGACGGCATCTCACTCTGAGCCACACTTTGGCCTGCTCTGGCTTGGGGCACCTGACTGGTACCCTCTCCTGCAGCTGTATCAAGTCGTCTACTAATTGTTTGCTTCCTAGTCGAAGGAATCGCTAAAACAAAACAAGGTGAATATTAGAGACGAACACTTACGACTCAACTCTATGCACGATCTAGATTCAGGAATAAGGTAACAACCATAGATGTCATGTAACCTACTGATTATAAATGTGGCGCGCTACACATCCATAATCAAGACTCTACTAGACATGGCTCAAAGACAATCCCTTGGACAGACTTGCTCTGATACCAAGTTTGTCACGACCCAAACTGGAGGACCATGACTAGCACCCTACCATACTTGCCGAGCACCAACGTACATTTTATCTAACCTTCTTTATTATCTTGTTGGGGTGACGAGTGCAATATAAATGGTAGACATGGATCATGGATAACCAAAAATAAAATATGATGGCATGAACCTACATAACATGGGATGACAAGACAATCAAGATACTATATACATATGGTACAAGCTACTACGCTAAAATGAAAGACTATACAACAAATACCAGTCGACAAGGCATAACAAACTATACATGAGTCGACACTTGTCTATGAGCCTCTAAAGGAACATAAGTGCTGCAACATAGCCGGAACAGGGCCCTGACATACCCATAATGTCTATAACAAAAATGCATACCAAGACCAAGGCAAGTCTGTAGAAGGGATCTCGCTAATAACTGCTGAACATGACAACCTACTGTGATGGGTGAGTTGCACCTGCCTGTCTATCAGGACCTGCAGCACGACATGCAGCGTCCATAAACAAAAGGACATCAGTACAAATAAAGTACTGACTATGTAAGGTAGAGAACCATAAAAACGAATAGTAATGTAAGCAGGGATAGAGAATATACAACCTATAACATCTGAGTACCTTTGAGGGCTACTAACATGAAATGCATAATACATATGTATAAATACATAATCTTTTAAAACATACGCCTCTGTGGGCATCATCGTCATCAAATCGTACTGGGCAGTAATAGACTCGGTAAAAACGTACCGGGCCATTATAAGGCTTGGTAGAATCGTACCCGGCCACGTGGAGCTCGGTAAAACCCAACTGATTAGTGGTTGCACAATAGGTGCCGTACCTGGCCGACTATAGCACGGCTCAGTAGAGTAAAATATATACATATATATAATGCATGCTCGACTCATGGAAACACATTGTAGACCTTTCGGAGTGATGTAAGGTCGGTATTGATTCACGTCCAAGCAACGGTCGTAGTCAATATAACCTGGTCTAATAAGTCCAAAATCGATCCCACAGGGAATTAACCTACCAATCACAACTTTCACAACCCAAGAATACTTCCGAATCAAGTTCCCAAAACTTTGAGTATATTTGGTGAGATTTTCGAACCACTAATTTGCAATAATTAAAAAGGCTTAAAACAAGGAATTGAATATTGGGTAAAAATAATATGGAGAAGGACTAAGGTATTTATTTCCCGTATTGATGGAATCCCTTATCGTTATGCTCATACAAATTGTTAATATATTCTATCAATCATGAACGCTATTTGTATCGTAACCCTGTCCCGAGCAATTATAATAATTTACTAGTGCACTCTCCCGAGCTACCCTAGCAAGCTTTAATTTGAATGGTTCACTTAAGATTGCACCCAAGACTTCGTTATTCCTAACACCGTCTTTACGCCTAAAGTTATAGATTCCTCCAATAACCTAGGTGTTAGACCCCTAACATTGGAGCTCGACTTGACAACAGGAGTGTTGTCATGAGGCAGCAAGAGTGTTGCAAAAACGAGGGTGCGCGAGCTGCACAAAAGTCAAAAAGGGAAAACGGGCAAGTGATGGCTAAGGCTTTGAACGGAATCGAGGCAGCTTAGCAAGGGCTTGGCAATGAGTTGCGGGCTAAGGGTGACACTTGACTACGGCAAAGGCATCAAGGCAGGAGGCAGTGATGCCAATGCAAGGCAAAAATGGATAGGCAAAGGCAAGCAAATGTGCAAATGGAAAGGCAGTGGTGGACAGATTTGGCATGGGGCTAAGTTGCGGCAAACGGACCAAGTCGTGGGCGATGGCAAAGGGAAATTGGGGAACAACGTAGCTGGACGCCATGGCATTGGTGCCTGATACAAGCCAAGGCACGAAATTGGGCAGCAACAAAGGAATGGACCAAGTCAAAGGCGGTTACCGGCACATGCTGTGCACAGGGGCAGCAGTTGAGCTTTGTCCTATTATGCTGGCAGGAGTTAGCACGTTTTTGGGGGCCATGATCCCATTTACTTTAGCATGATTTACATGATCCTAGAAGTTGGGGGTGTCAACTACACAAAAGTTAAGTAGTGGGTCAGTGGACAAGTGTTGTGGCCTAAAAATGAGGCAACCGTTGTAATCATGGGGATGTTTCATGTCTTATAAATGGGCAACACCCTTTCCTTTTGTGACTAAGGGGGAAAAACGTGTGAGAGCGCATGTTTTCTGATTTAGGAAGAGTCCTAAGTCTTGTTTTCAAGAGTGGAAACAACCTAAGACTAAGAGTAGTCTTGTGAGGGTCAAGAGTGGTCCTATTTTGTACATGGATGTACATTGAGATGAGTTTCTTTATATGCTCAAGTTAAATACAAAGTTGGGAAAAGAGTTTTTTGTAAATTGCCTCTTGTGTTCACATTTTCATTCTGTCCCTTCACTTATATTTCGTTGCCTAAAGTTCATTAAAAATCTTACTACGTTGAAACGCTGCATAAACAATCAACGTCCAAAGTTGCTGTAATTTTGGCCGAGTGTTGTAAAAGGCTGAAGTCAAGGCGAGTCTTGGCTACCGCGCGGGTTGTTTTTGTGAGATAGAAAACCAGCCCGTGACAACTGGAATCAGAGCCAGGTTGGCCAAAGAGTTGGTCGGACCGGGTGAAGTTCGTGGTGGAGTCACGACGTACAGTGGCAGATTTCATAGTCTTGTTCGAGAACATGACTGGTGGTAACAATGAACTGCAGGAAAGGCTAACGAAATTGGAAGCATTTGAGGGAAATGTTTCGGAAGGGGAAGAGTTTCAATCTCTCGTGAATAGACTTGCATTTCTTGAGGCAGAAATGGCAAGGAGGAGAGAGAACACGGATTTGAAGGCACAAAGAGAGAAGGGGGCTACATTGGAGATACTGAACAGTGACAAGCAAAGATGTTGGAGTCAATGCAATGGTAGCCGAGGAGAGAGGTCAAGGGGCAGTGCTTGTCAACCCCTTAGGACGCATACATTGAGTTGACCTCGACGAGGACGTCAAGTTTCAAAGAGTGTGGGTGGTTTGTTAGACCCCTAACATTGGAGCTCGACTTGACAACAGGAGTGTTGTCATGAGGCAGCAAGAGTGTTGCAAAAACGAGGGTGCGCGAGCTGCACAAAAGTCAAAAAGGGAAAACGGGCAAGTGATGGCTAAGGCTTTGAACGGAACCGAGGCAGCATAGCAAGGGCTTGGCAATGAGTTGCGGGCTAAGGGTGACACTTGACTACGGCAAAGGCATCAAGGCAGGAGGCAGTGATGCCATTGCAAGGCAAAAATGGATAGGCAAAGGCAAGCAAATGTGCAAATGGAAAGGCAGTGGTGGACAGATTTGGCATGGGGCTAAGTTGCGGCAAACGGACCAAGTCGTGGGCGATGGCAAAGGGAAATTGGGGAACAACGTAGCTGGACGCCATGGCATTGGTGCCTGATACAAGCCAAGGCACGAAATTGGGCAGCAACAAAGGAATGGACCAAGTCAAAGGCGGTTACCGGCACATGCTGTGCACAGGGGCAGCAGTTGAGCTTTGTCCTATTATGCTGGCAGGAGTTAGCACGTTTTTGGGGGCCATGATCCCATTTACTTTAGCATGATTTACATGATCCTAGAAGTTGGGGGTGTCAACTACACAAAAGTTAAGTAGTGGGTCAGTGAACAAGTGTTGTGGCCTAAAAATGAGGCAACCGTTGTAATCATGGGGATGTTTCATGTCTTATAAATGGGCAACACCCTATCCTTTTGTGACTAAGGGGGAAAAACGTGTGAGAGCGCATGTTTTCTGATCTAGGAAGAGTCCTAAGTCTTGTTTTCAAGAGTGGAAACAACCTAAGACTAAGAGTAGTCTTGTGAGGGTCAAGAGTGATCCTATTTTGTACATGGATGTACATTGAGATGAGTTTCTTTATATGCTCGAGTTAAATACAAAGTTGGGAAAAGAGTTTTTTGTAAATTGCCTCTTGTGTTCACATTTTCATTCTGTCCCTTCACTTATATTTCGTTGCCTAAAGTTCATTAAAAATCTTACTACGTTGAAACGCTGCATAAACAATCAACGTCCAAAGTTGCTGTAATTTTGGCCGAGTGTTGTAGAAGGCTGAAGTCAAGGCGAGTCTTGGCTACCGCGCGGGTTGTTTTTGTGAGATAGAAAACCAGCCCGTGACAACTGGAATCAGAGCCAGGTTGGCCAAAGAGTTGGTCGGACCGGGTGAAGTTCGTGGTGGAGTCACGACGTACAGTGGCAAATTTCATAGTCTTGTTCGAGAACATGACTGGTGGTAACAATGAACTGCAGGAAAGGCTAACGAAATTGGAAGCATTTGAGGGAAATGTTTCGGAAGGGGAAGAGTTTCAATCTCTCGTGAATAGACTTGCATTTCTTGAGGCAGAAATGGCAAGGAGGAGAGAGAACACGGATTTGAAGGCACAAAGAGAGAAGGGGGCTACATTGGAGATACTGAACAGTGACAAGCAAAGATGTTGGAGTCAATGCAATGGTAGCCGAGGAGAGAGGTCAAGGGGCAGTGCTTGTCAACCCCTTAGGACGCATACATTGAGTTGACCTCGACGAGGACGTCAAGTTTCAAAGAGTGTGGGTGGTTTGTTAGACCCCTAACATTGGAGCTCACCTTGACAACAGGAGTGTTGTCATGAGATAGCAAGAGTGTTGCAAAAACGAGGGTGCGCGAGCTGCACCAAAGTCAAAAAGGGAAAACGAGCAAGTGATGGCTAAGACTTTTAACGGAACCGAGGCAGCTTAGCAAGGGCTTGGCAATAAGTTGCGGGCTAAGGGTGACACTTGACTACGGCAAAGGCATCAAGGCAGGAGGCAGTGATGCCAATGCAAGGCAAAAACGGATTGGCAAAGGCAAGCAAATGTGCAAACGGAAAGGCAGTGGCGGACAGATTTGGCATGGGGTTAAGTTGCGGCAAACGGACCAAGTCGTGGGTGATGGCAAAGGAAAATTGGGGCACAATGCAGCTGGAGGCAATGGCATTGGTGCCTGGTCCAAGCCAAGGCACGAAATTGGGCAGCAACAAAGGAATGGACCAAGTCAAAGGCGGTTACCGGCACATGCTGTGCACACGAGCATCAGTTGAGCTTTGTCCTATTATGCCTGCATGAGTTAGCACGTTTTTGGGGGCCATGATCCCATTTACTTTAGCATGATTTACATGATCCTAGAAGTTGGGGGTGTGAACTACACTAAAGTAAAGTAGTGGGTTAGTGGGCAAGTGTTGTGGCCTAAAAGTGAGGCAACCGTTGTAATCATGGGGCTGTTTCATGTCTTATAAATGGGCAACACCCTTTCCTTTTGTGACTAAGGGGGAAAAACGTGTGAGCGTGCATGTTTTCTGATTTAGGAAGAGTCATAAGTCTTGTTTTCAAGAGTGGAAACAACCTAAGACTAAGAGTAGTCTTGTGAGGGTCAAGAGTGATCCTATTTTGTACATGGATGTACATTGAGATGAGTTTCTTTGTATGCTCGAGTTAAATACAAAGTTGGGAAAAGAGTTTCTTGTAAATTGCCTCTTGTGTTCACATTTTCATTCTGTCCCTTCACTTATATTTCGTTGCCTAAAGTTCATTAAAAAGCTTACTACGTTGAAATGCTGCATAAACAATCAAAGTCCAAAGTTGCTGTAATTTTGGCCGAGTGTTGTAGAAGGCTGAAGTCAAGGCGACTCTTGGCTGCCACGTGGGTTGTTTTTGTGAGACAGAAAACCAGCCCGTGACAACTGGAATCAGAGCCAGGTTGGCCAAAGAGTTGGTCGGACCGGTTGAAGTTCGTGGTGGAGTCACGACGTGCAGTGGCAGATTTCATAGTCTTGTTCGAGAACATGACTGGTGGTAACAATGAACTGCAGGAAAGGCTAACGAAACTGGAAGCATTTGAGGGAAATGTTTCGGAAGGGCAAGAGCTTCAATCTCTCGTGAATAGACTTGCATTTCTTGAGGCAGAAATGGCAAGGAGGAGAGAGAACACGGATTTGAAGGCACAAAGAGAGAAGGGGGCTGCATTGGAGATACTGAACAGTGACAAGCAAAGCGGTTGGAGTCAATGCAATGGTAGCCGAGGAGAGAGGTCAAGGGGCAGTGCTTGTCAACCCCTTAGGACTCATACATTGAGTTGACCTCGACGAGGACGTCGAGTTTCAAAGAGTGTGGGTGGTTTGTTGGACCCCTAACATTGGAGCTCAACTTGACAACATAAGTGTTGTCATGAGACAGCAAGAGTGTTGCAAAAACGAGGGTACGCGAGCTGCACCAAAGTTAAAAAGGGAAATCGAGCAAGTGATGGCTAAGGCTTTTAACGGAACCGAGGCAGCTTAGCAAGGGCTTGGCAATAAGTTGCGGGCTAAGGGTGACACTTGACTATGGCAAAGGCATCAAGGCAGGAGGCAGTGATTCCAATGCAAGGCAAAAACGGATAGGCAAAGGCAAGCAAATGTGCAAACGGAAAGGCAGTGGCGGACAAATTTGGCATGGGGCTAAGTTGCGGAAAACGGACCAAGTCGTGGGCGATGGCAAAGGCAAATTGGGGCACAATGCAGATGGAGGCAATGGCATTGGTGCCTGGTCCAAGCCAAGGAACGAAATTGGGAAGCAACAAAGGAATGGACCATTTCAAAGGCGGTTACCGGCACATGCTGTGCACACGGGCAGCAGTTGAGCTTTGTCCTATTATGCTGGCAGGAGTTAGCACGTTTTTGGGGGCCATGATCCCCTTTACTTTAGCATGATTTACATGATCCTATAAGTTGGGGGTGTGAACTACACTAAAGTAAAGTAGTGGGTTAGTGGGCAAGTGTTGTGGCCTAAAAATGAGGCAACCGTTGTAATCATGGGGCTGTTTCATGTCTTATAAATGGGCAACACCCTTTCCTTTTGTGACTAAGGGGGAAAAACGTGTGAGCGTGCATGTTTTCTGATTTAGGAAGAGTCCTAAGTCTTGTTTTCAAGAGTGGAAACAACTTAAGACTAAGAGTAGTCTTGTGAGGGTCAAGCATGATCCTATTTTGTACACGGATGTACTTTGAGATGAGTTTCTTTGTATGCTCGAGTTAAATACAAAGTTGGGAAAAGAGTTTCTTGTAACTTGCCTCTTGTGTTCACATTTTCATTATGTCCTTTCACTTATATTTTGTTGCCCAAAGTTCATTAAAAAGTTTACTACGTTGAAACGCTGCATAAACAATCAAAGTCCAAAGTTGCTGTAGTTTTGGCGGAGTGTTGTAGAAGGCTGAAGTCAAGGCGAGTCTTGGCTGCCGCGCGGGTTGTTTTTGTGAGATAGAAAACTAGCCCGTGACACTAGGTGTGGTGTTGTTCAACAATATACCTAAATATGCACTCTTTTCCAAGTTATGCACACTAAATAGGCACCGCTAATTAGGAGCTCTACCTATTAACTACAACAAGAACGAAATTGAATAAATAGAAATATAGCTAACAATTTGTAATCACATAAAAGATAAGTTCATCACCCAATAGGTTCCATCAAAACATTAGAAAAGGATTTAGCTACGCATGCTCAAAGAAACAAGAATAATAATTGAACTCATAAATAAATACTTGATATAAAATAAAGGAATGAGTTGAGAGGATTCTCTCTTACTAATTATCTAGCAAAAGTAGTGAAAAATAGACAACATGCAACTATTGGGAAAACTAGGCGTTTATACAGAGGTTTTAGGGCTAAAAAAACTAAGTTTGTATACAATTAGGATTGCTGCTGTGGCGACTTCCGCGGTTCATCCGCGATCGCGGACGGACCGCAAACAGTAAACTTCAGAGAGCCTCTTTTTTCGCGGTTCATCCGCGGTCGCGAGTGAACCGCGGATGAACAGTTCGTCTGATTATTTTCTGATTCTTCAAGCTCACTTCGCTTCAACTCTTCTCATGGCCTTTTCATCAACATGTGACTCCACAATAGCTCCTTTTAGCATCCAATGTATCATATCTACATATAAAACACAAATAAGCACTAATCAAAGCATTTTGTCCTCATAAACAACATTAATTCAACAACAAAGTGTGATTATTTAGAGCATAATTATAGTCAAATTCACCTATTATTAATACCCCACACTTAAACCTTTGCTCGTCCTCGAGCAACCTTAATCACACTTTAGGCCAATTTTAAGAATGTCTCCCCCAAAATATGTCACAAAAGCCATCTTTCCTGATTAACCTAAGATAAGCACAATCTTTATCTAACCGTAAACTCTCATACCAGCACATTATTACTTACTCTACTTATTACCAAAAACTTGCAAATTTACCTTCTTCCTCTTGAGCTACATGCGCTCATAAAATTTATTGAGAGAAGTTCCGACACATAAACAATTCAGGACATGGAACTTATAAATATCGGAAAACTTCACTCACTCTCAACAAAGAACATTCATATGCATACAGACATATCATAGGCTTTCCCCTAGTGTAATACTCCACTAATTGAGTTATTCAATCATAGATCAGGAGGTTTTTAAGGGTTGTAATGTTGGCTACGGGACGGGTAGGATACTTTTGGTTATAGTGACTAATCTCTCTAACCTCCCTAAACATTCCTTCACCTTTATTTACTTTGAATCCCCACTTTTCTTTTCTTGGTATAACTGGCCTTTCTAATTTTTATAAATACATTGATATAGCTCTTTTTGTTAGAATTTGTTTTTCTTCTCGTTGCTTTGCAACACATTTACATTATTTTGGCCAGTTCACTAAATTCTACCATTCATTCTTGATTTTCCCTTTTTTAATTTCCCTTCACCCCACACTTAGACTTTTTCATATTCAATTCAATACAAGTGCTTCTAGGAGGTAAAGTAGAACAATATAATAATTTGATGAACATTCAAGGGTTATCAAAGAATAGGCTTAAAGCTCAAAGGGGTTAACTAAGATATTATGTACGGGTGAATTCATGTCTATTGGTTATAAGGGGTTACACAAAGAAATTCCTCTATCCTTTCTACAGCCAAACAACTTCTATTTCGCTTTGCAAACACACAGGGCAAGTTCTAGGCATCATGTAAAGCATACAATGTAAGTAAAAACCTCACACACATATAGCATGCAACTCATTTGGGATCCGGTTCATCTACAAAGTCCTATCGATGTTCAAGCAAGCATTATTGTACAAATTTAAGGCATATTTAGATTCTACAGTCAAGCTTAGAAAATACATTCTCAAGTTCAATTTAAGCTTTTTCTAATGTGCATACTTGGGGTTACATGTTACCCTTTTTCCTCTAACCCTAAGAAAAGAAAAATCTACGTAACCCAGTTCAAATAAAAACCCTTGGAAAAGAACCGTGGTCAAAAGAAAAACCAAGGGGAGATGATACACTACCTAGAAAAAGAAAATAAAAGAAGGAAAAATTCCTACGTGGACTGCTTCCCTCAAGAGTACTTGTCCTAAATAGTCCATCATCAGGAATAGTCCTCTACTCATATTTTTGTATTTTTTTAAATTTTCTGATTTTCTTGTGTTTTTTATATTAACCAATACAACTAATATATACATCATATACAAGATAAGTAACCCACCCCACACTTAAAAACATGTCATGTCCTCGTGACATCAAGAAGGATAAGGCACAAGAGGGGCGATAAAACTTACCTGAGATTCACTCAGAGTCGGAGACGGTGGATGGGTCGACGTGACATGCTCGTCCAAGTGGTCTGAGCCATGCCATTAACCTGCTGTCTGACCGAGCTTGCCTCTGAGACATAGCGTCTAAACGCATGTGCAAACCATCAACGGAGGTGCGCAGATCAGCAACCTCCTTCTCCATGGACCTAAGCATAGGTCGTAAGGACTGGACCTTAAATACTCGCTCCACGGTGAGCATGCCTGGACAGTCTGGCTGAATACGTGGGGTGCCTGGCCCGGGAAACCGGTACAGGGTCGTCCTCCTCATCCAAGTCAATTGGGTTAGGGTCTCGTCCAGCCCAGATTTGAGAAGCTCTAAACGTAGCTTTTGGTAGTAGCTCACCATTAGTGGCAGTGACTGGGGTCTGATGGAGGAGACACACTGTAGTGACAAGAGATGGGTAGTAAAAACCCTTGGCAGTGAGGGATCCCCTCAACACCATCTCATCACTAATTAAGCGGGCGATGTCAACATCCCGCTGTGTTACAAAACACCAAGTTAGAAGTACCCTATTAAAATTGACATCCGTGGTGTTGCTAGAGGGAAAGAGCAGGTTACACATTATAGAAAACCAGCATTTAGCGGTGTGTGTAAAGCAGTTACAATGCAGTGTTTTATTTCTTATCAACACAGGGGTGTCGTCTACACATAATGCCTCAATTATCATGTCCCATGTGACACCTGGCCTATCATGGTAACAGTCGACATCACTAGTGTGAATTGGCAGTCTAAGTGGCTGCCTAATAGTAGGAGCCTGGGCAAAGACATCCTTACTTCTAACGAATACCATCCTGGCCATCGTGTAAGGAGCATTGGCATAGAATTCCCTGACAAGCATCTTGTTCACTTGTGGAGGTGAGTCAAATAGGAACTCCATTTTGTGTCTGCGAATTTTGTCATATATTTCTGGCTTCTCAGAGCAGAGGGCTATCCGGTCAACTTCCACTTCCTGGAGCCATTTCTTAGCTGCCTTAGTGTGAAACCCAGCCTCCGCCTCTTCGCAGGCGAACCTTGACTCATCATAAGTAGGTTTCCTCGAAGAGCTAGCACCATGTTGAGATCTCTTAGGGGCCATGATCTTGCACAAATAGGATAACCAAAACTTTGCAAACTGTTAGTCACCGGTTGGCTACTCAACCTTCGCCATCCGTGGAATATCACAATTGACCATTTTTGTTTTGCAATCACCTCATACTCCAATACTTAGTTTCTTATCTAACAACTTTACACATGCCTATTCAAGAACCCCACACTTAATTATTTTGGCACTCTAACATTACCCAATCAACCTAAGCCATCCCCAATAATATACAACAACAACCAATTCACTACTTGGGCATTATGTCTCCTAAAAATACATTCATCAATTATTACCAAGGACAATTGCCCAACGTGGCCAACCAACCAACACATATAGTCACAACACTTTTGGGTCTCCAAATCACAAATTTAGCATTATAAACTCAATAGGAGACCCAACAACCCAATCTTTACCAAACATTCAATCATATCACAATTTTCCTTAAGAAAAATTCATGGAACATTCAATGTGTAAAAAGAAACCAAGTACTATTCATGAACTACCCTAAACTAACATTATATAATGAAGTCTACAAAATAAACATAAAAGAACTAAGAGAAAGAAAAAAATAAAAAGAATAAGAGTAGAGAAACTTACTAGTGAGAGTAATCGAGAAGTATGGTGGAAGAGGGAGATTGATTTGAAGAAGAGAGGGGTGGGAGTTTGTAGAGAGAAGGGAGAGAATTTGAGTTAGAGAGAGAGAGGAATTGAGAGATAGGGGGCGGCGGTTTGGGGGATATGGAGTGAGGTTATGTTTTATGGTTTAAAGACGGGGGGGGGGGGAATAAAATTTATTTTTTATTTTTTCTTTGACCGCGATTGTTCGCGGTTCGCACGCGTCTGCGGATGGACCGTGAACAGTCAATGTTCACAGGGGTCATTTTTTCGCGGTTGGTTCGCGGTCGCGGACGGACCGCGAATAGAGAAAAATTTAGAGAGGTCATTTTTCCGCGGTTCATCCGCGGTCGCGGATGGACCGCAAACAGTGATCCTCTGAAATTTTTCTTCTCTATTGGTCAGCAATTATTTTCTTATTTTAATACATACTAACAACAATGAGATTACTTACAACATATGCGTGGGTTACCTCCCATGTAGCGCCTGATTTAACGTCGCGGCACGACTCATCTTAGCGCACTTTAAGGCTCGCTAGACCTTTGAGGTTCATCCAACCATAATTCTACCTAGCCCTCGGTGTCATCAAAGCCTACATAAGGTTTCAACCGCTTCCCATTTACCTTGAATCTGCGTGATCCATCCATGGTTTGAATTTCCACAGCCCCTGACTCAAATGCCTCAATTACCCGGAAGGGTCCTGACCACCTTGATTTCAATGTACCTGGGAACAACCATAATCTAGAATTGTATAATAGTACTTTGTCCCCGATTTTTAAGTTCCACTCAATGATATATTTATCATGGATCCGCTTCATTCTCTCTTTATATAGTGTAGTGCTTTCAAATGCTAGATACTGAAATTCTTCTAATTCATGCAACCCAGTCAGCCTTGATTTCCCAGTTTCATCCAAGTTGAGATTCAATTGTTTCAATGCCCACCATGCTTTGTGCTCTAATTCAACCGGAAGGTGACAAGCTTTCCCAAACACCAATTTGTATTGTGACATGCCAATTGGTGTCTTGAATGCTGTTCTATAAGCCCGTAGTGCGTCATCAAGCTTCCTGGGCCAGTCGGTCCTTGTGGCATTCACTGTTTTAGTCAATATACTCTTTATCTCCCTATTGGAGACCTCAACTTGCCCGCTGGTCTGTGGGTGATACGGAGATGCCACACGGTGTTTCACATCATACTTGGCCAACAATTTCTCAAACGCACGGTTGCAAAAGTGTGTGCCCCCGTCACTGATGATAGCCCTTGGAGTCCCGAAACGGGGGAAAATGTTCTTCTTCAAAAACCCCACCACCACCTCAGCATCATTGGTGGGTAATGCTGCATCTTCCACCCATTTGGACACGTAGTCAACTGCAACAATTATGTACTTATTGCCGTATGAGCTGATAAAGGGCCCCATGAAGTCTATTCCCCAGACATCGAACACTTCAATTTGCTAGATTGGCTTCATTGGCATTTCATGACGCCGGGAGATGTTCCCAGTGCGTTGGCATTCGTTGAAACCTTTCACCTACAAGTGTGAATCTTTAAACACCGTTGGCCAATAGAAACCGGCGTCAAGTATTTTAGCAGCTGTACGTATTCCTCCAAAGTGACCGCCATATGCTGAATCGTGACATGCCTGCAAAATAGAAGATTGTTCTATCTCGGGGACGCATCTCCGGATCATGTTATCTAGACATATCCTAAACAAATAGGGTTCATCCCAATAATAAAGCTGACTTTCACAAAAAAATCTTTTCCTCTGGACCGATGAGAGGTCGTGAGGAACAATACCACTGGCCAGGTAATTAGCATAATCATCATACCATGGTGCTTCAAGGAGAGTGGTGGTGAGCAGCTGCTCGTCTGGAAAGGATTCCAGAATTTCCCCACTCTGTTTGACAATTTCTACTCCTTCAAGTCGTGATAAATGATCACCGACTTGATTTTCAATGCCTTTCCTATCCCTAATCTCGAGGTCGAACTCTTGGAGAAGCAGCACCCAACGAATCAGGCGCGGCTTAGAGTCCTTTTTATCAATTAGATATCTTAAAGCTGCATGGTCTGTGTATACAATTACCTTGGATCCTATGAGATAGGACCGGAATTTGTCAAATGCGAATACGACCGCAAGCTTCTCCTTTTCCGTCACTGTGTAGTTTAGCTGTGCTCCACTCAAGGTTCTACTTGCATAGTATATTGGATGCATCAGCTTGTCTTTCCATTGTCCCAGCACTGCCCCCACTGCATAGTCATTTGCATCACACATTAGCTCAAAAGGTTGCTCCCAGTCGGGGGCAATGATGATGGGTGCTGTGACCAGCCTCTTCTTCAGTTCCTCAAAAGCAATCCTTCATTCATTAGAGAAAACAAAAGGGTGATCTTTTTCAAGTAACTTAGAGAGAGGGTTTGATATTTTGGAGAAGTCCTTGATGAACCTCCGGTAAAAACCGGCGTGCCCAAGAAAGCTTCTTATGGCCTTGATGGATGTTGGTGGAGGCAGCTTTGCAATGACATCAACTTTAGCACGGTCTACCTCAATACCATTGCTTGAAACCCGGTGCCCCAATACTGTACCTTCTTGTACCATAAAATGGCACTTCTCCCAATTTAGCACTAAGTTTGTTTCCATGCACCGTTTCAGCACTATTGTCAGATTGGCAAGGCATTCATCTAATGAATTCCCTACCACTGAGAAATCATCCATGAACACCTCAAAAATGTCTTCCACCATATCGGTGAAAATAGCCATCATGCACCTTTGGAATGTGGCAGGTGCATTGCATAGTCCGAATGGCATCCTCTTGAAGGCAAAAATGCCATAGAGGAATGTGAAGGAGGTCTTCTCTCTATCTTCGGGGGCTATAGAGATTTTATTGTACCCCGAGTATCCATCAAGAAAGCAAAAATGGGACCTCCCTGCCAACCTATCAAGCATTTGATCAATGAAGGGAAGTGGGAAGTGATCTTTACGAGTGGGTAGATTCAACTTCCTGTAGTTTATGCATATTCTCCATCCGGTGACGGTTCTAGTTGAAATCAATTCATTATTCTAATTTTTGACTACCGTCATGCTCTTTCTTTGGCACACATTGGACCGGGCTAACCCAGCTGATGTCTGATATTGGGAAGATGATTCCCGCGTCTAGCCACTTTATTACCTCTTTCTTCACCACTTCCTTCATGTTATGGTTCAGCCTTCTTTGATGTTCCCTGGAAGGTTTGTGTCCCTCTTCCAGGAGAATATTTTGCATGCAATATGCGGGGTTGATCCCCTTTATGTCTGCCATGGTCAACCCAATGGAAGTCTTGCATTCCTCGAGTACCTGTATAAGCTTTTGGGCCTGCACATTTAACAAACTAGATGAGATAATAACAGGTAAAGTGGAGTTAGGACCTAGAAATTCATACCTGAGATGTGACGGTAGTGGTTTAAGCTCAAGCTTTGGTAGCTCTTCTATGGATGGCTTTGTAGGCGGGGTCTCTCTTTTCTCTAAGTGTAAAGGCTCGAACTCAAGATCTCTCTGCCAAAATCCCTTGCCTTCCAGAGATAGTACCCATTCAGCTAAACTTTCACCATTTACCTCTTCCATGTTCATCAGGCATGCTTGAAGTGGATCTTCAATGGTCAACTCTGCATCGTCTGTCTCCACTATCACATCAACCGCATCAATAAGAGTGCAGTTCGCGAACTCACTAGGAGGCCTCAAGGATTTTTGCACATTGAAGATGATCTCCTCATCATTCAACCTCATCTTGAGTTCCCCAGTTTCACAATCAATTATAGCTCTCCCGGTGGCTAGGAATGGTCTTTCTAGGATTATGGGAATTTCTTCAATTACCAAATGGATGCTTAACCATCCTATCAGCAAGCTGTAATAACATAGAGGTAGGCCTGGCTCTCCCAATGCCTAACCTCTTATAAATCACTAAGGGCATGAGATTAATGCTTGCCCCCAAATCACACAAAGTCATAGTAAAGGCATAATTCCCTATACTGCATGGGATGGTGAAGCTACCTGGATCAGATAGATTCTCAACAGTGGGTCTGGAGACCACTGCACTACAAGTCTGGGTAAGTGTTACAGTGACCAAGTCTTGGAAATCAAATTTCCGCGACATCATATCTTTCATCATCTTAGCATAACCAGGCATTTCTTTTAAAGCTTTAATTAAGTGAATGTTTACCTGGATTTGCTTGAGTATCTCAAAGAACATTTTGTATTGCTCTTCTTTCTGGTGTTTGGCCAACCTTTTGGGGAATGGTGGTGGAGACCTCTTCTTCCCAATGACTTGGGACTTTTCTTTCTCTATCACTTTCTCTTCAATCTGCTGCTCTACCTGTTCATCTATTTTCACTGTTCCCTACTTTGCCTCTTTATTTTCAGCAATTTGCTGGACTGTAACTTCTGTCAACCCTGTGGACTCCTCCAGTTCAATGGGCAATTGAGGGAGTGTCTCAGCCTCTCAGTCGATTTTCTCACTTTCTTTCTCAGCATCAAGATCTCTACCGCTTCTCAGAGTCACTGCCATCATCTGCTTTGGGACTTGGTCTTTTGGGTTTGATTGTGTGTCTGCATGCAATTTCCCTTAAGGACGATTGTTGAGAGACATAGCAATCTGGCCCACCTGTACTTCAATATTCTTGATGGCTGCATCATGTGTATCTATCCTCTTATTGGTTTTGGCATTTGACCCAATTACCTGCTGCATCATAGCTTCTAATCTTGCAAACTCATTGTCATATCTACCCCCATGTGGTGGTGGAGGTGGATGATATCCCTGCTGCTGATTGCCGAAATTCTGAGGTCTAGGATATGGAGCCATATTGTGTGGTGGCCTCATACTTGCTGCATTAAATTGTGGTTAAGGAGGCCTGTACTGCATTGGAGCCTGCTGACCCCAACTTTGGTTACCTTGTCGCTGCCCTCCATAGTTAGCCACATAATTCATGTTTTCATGTGATGATGTTCTTGGTCTGCACCCCATGGATTACCTATGGGTTGGCTAATGCAAGACGTGCATAAACCACCATTAGTAGTATCTACAATATGAACCTGTTGTATGACCCCAGATTCTTCCACCTTCTTTGTCAGGATGCTCATTTGTGTCAATAAGGTTGCCATGTTCTCCTCCATACTGCTGGATCGATTTAGAGGTACAGAGTGTACCACTTGTGTGATAGTAGCATTCATGGTCGTCCACCCAGAATTTTGAGCCATCTTGTCTGACAAATTTTGGCCCTCTCTCCAAGTCTTGCTCAGAAAAGCCCCACCTGCTTAAGCATCTACAATATTCTTCATACTATCTGAAAGCCCCATGCAGAAACTTTGACCCAACATCTGCTCAGGAATCCCATGGTAAGGACACATAACAAGCACACCCTTGAATCTGCCCCAAGTTTTATGTAATGTCTCCATTGGTTTCTGCTTGAAGCTCACAATCTCACCAATTTGTTGACCTGTCTTGTTAGGTGGATGAAACTTGTTATGGAATTGCTTGACCAACTCACCCCAAGTTGCAATGGAGTTTATGGGGAGTGAGTTTAGCCATATCTATACTGCTCCTGCAACTAAGAACGGAAAGAGTAATAATCTGATGGCTTCCAGAGTTACATTCGGTTGCCTCTGTGTCTTGCATATCGAGAGAAAGTTCTTCAGGTGCTGCTGTGGATCTTCAACCTGAGACCTAGAGAATAATCCCTTGTTTTGCAACAAGTGTAGCATGTTGTTAGTGATCTGGAAAGATTCAGCTTGAATTGCTGGCACAACAATGGTACTTGCCAAATTATCCGTTGTGGGTTGTGCCCAGTCAAACAGTGCACCTTCCTGTGCCTCCTGTGCCTCTTGCATATTTAACACGGCTTGCTGGTTTTGTTCATTTATGTCACCCATGTTGAAGTCTAGTTTGATTGGTTGTTGAGATTGCTGAATTTGTTTGATAGCCTTGTTACGTGCCCGCAAAGTTTGCTCGGGGTCTGAGAGTCCTTCAATTAGTTCTCCAGTCCTTGCAGATTTTCTAGACATGAACATGAGTACCCAAATCAACAACCATCAAAATATTCAATGTAAAGTGTAGAAAGAACCTGACAACAAAATAATCTTGAAGTTCTGTCAATGGCAATTGATAATTTCGTTAACTCCCCGGCAACGGCGCCAAAATTGATTCACGTCCAAGCAACGGTCGTAGTCAATATAACCTGGTCTAATAAGTCCATAATCGATCCCACAGGGAATTATCCTACCAATCACAACTTTCACAACCCAAGAATACTTCCGAATCAAGTTCCCAAAACTTTGAGTATATTTGGTGAGATTTTCGAACCACTACTTTGCAATAATTAAAAAGGCTTAAATGAAAGAATTGAATATTGGGTAAAAATAATATGAGAAGGACTAAGGTATTGATTTCCCCTATTGATGGAATCCCTTAACGTTATGCTCATACAACTTGTTAATATATTCTATCAATCATGAACGCTATTTGTATCGTAACCCTCTCCCGAGCAATTACAATAATTTACTAGTGCAGTCTCTCGAGCAACCCTAGCTAGCTTTAATTTGAATGGTTCACTTAAGATTGCACCCAAGACTTCGTTATTCCTAACCCCGTCTTTAAGCCTAAAGTTATAGATTCCTCCAATAACCTAGGTGTAGTGTTGTTCAACAATATACCTAAATATGCACTCTTTTCAAAGTTATGCACACTAAAAAGGCACCGCTAATTAGGAGCTCTACCAATTAACTACAACAAGAACAAAGTTGAACAAATAGAAATCAAGCTAACAATTTGTAATCACATAAACGATAAGTTCATCACCCAATAGGTTCCATCAAAACCATAGAAAAGGATTTAGCTACTCATGCTCAAAGAAAAAAGAATAATAATTGAACTCATAAATAAATACTTGATATAAAATAAAGGAATGTGTTGAGAGGATTCTCTCTTACTAATTATCTTGCAAAAGTAGTGAAAAATAGACAACATTCCTCTATTGGGCAAACTAGGAGTTTATATAGAGGTTTTTGGGCTAAAAAAACTAAGTTTGTATACAATTAGGATTGCTGCTGCGGCGACTTTCGCGGTTCATCCGCGGTTGCGGACGGACCGCGAATAGTAAACTTCAAAGAGCCTTTTTGTTCACGGTTCATTCGAGTGCGCGAGTGAACCGCGGATGAACAGTCCGTCTGATTTGTTTTCTGATTCTTCAAGCTCACTTCACTTCAACTCTTCTCTTGGACTTTTCATCAACACGTGACTCCAAAATAGCTCCTTTTAGCATCCAATGTATCATATGTACCTATAACACACAAATAAACAATAATCAAAGCATTTTGTCCTCATAAACAACATTAATTCAACAACAAAGTGTGATTATTTAGAGCATAATTATAGTCAAATTCACCTATTATCAGGTATCCTATGTACACCTTATTAGGAATAACTCTTCACTATGAACCTTATAGGAATCAGGAAGTACCAACAGGATTGATAACATAAGAATAAGAGAAGCAACATCAACATCAATCATTCCATAAGAGGGGAAACAATGTAAGTACTGCTAGCTTCTAAGAGTATCTTTGGAAGCTCATTCATTACATTATGTAAAATCGGAGTCGTGCAAAAGAAGGAAAGGGATAGCCTCACATACCTTGTATATACTGCACCAACCTCAAGCTATGCAAACGTCATGACTCCTTAGTCTACAATAGGAGAAATGACACTATCGTTAACGTTTAAGCGTCGCAACTATTATGTACCAACCACAACCTATTTTGTGATGAAACGGACAGCACCTCCCCTATTTAAATGAATTCCCACATGTGAAAACTATGACCAACAGCCCAAACAACATCAATGTTAATCATATTGAACATGCCAAAACAGTCCACCAACCGATAACATTACTACCAAGCCTTTCGATATATATTTCACAAGTTCTAGTTTCAATGACTTAGCCGCAACTTGGATAATTTTAAATACATAAAGATTAATAGGTTCATTACCTTAATACGGAAAGAACAACTCCAATTTGACCTTAATTCTCCACGAAATATCCCTCCAACTCTGCCACAACAACAAGGAAGCGAAGCTAGCAATCAATTAGTATCTTTTCGACACTAGAATCACTTTAGAAGGCTTGAATCACCGAGGGTTGATTTTAAGAACTAGAGGGAGTTTTTACAGAACATAAACCCTTTAAAACAACCGCCCACACGAGCTGTAACAACACAAAAATGAGCAACAACAAGAAGAACAAGAGACTTACTAGCGCCATGTGATTCCCGACACTTGATTTGTGTTGTTTGCCCTTTGTTTGGGTCTTGAACCTTGAGAGAACCTTCAGAGGGTGTTATTAGGGTTCTAAGGTCTGAATATAGTGAAAGTAAATGACTTAAACGGGTTGGAGGCGTCCTATATAGATCCAAATGCCTTAAACCGCGTAAGTGGGCCCCATAGAGAGGTGCTTGGCGCAGTCTCGTGAAAATGTGAATATCTCTCTACTCCGAGATTGTATCGACGAACGGTTTAATGTGTTAGAAACTAGACTCATAGATCTTCAATTTTGTGGTTAGATCACTCCACAATTCGAAGTAGATTTGGAGAAAAGCTTAGTAACATTTTACCAAAAGTTTAAGTAAAACTATGAACCTAAGTTGCGACAACTTTTGTCGACTTTTGTTTCATAACTCGTTTGACTTGAAGACTTATGATACGGATATTATATGATTCATATACCTTAAAACATGACCTCCTGAGTATATTAAGAATCTATAGGTTTACCCAAATGTACGAGTTACAGCATCCTTGATTTGTTTAACTTCTAATACTTGTTAATCAGACTTATGCACATTTGTATCACTTAAGATAAATCGGATTAACTTCTTATCATCTCAAGGATAAGTCCTTCTTGGATTTGTGTTAACTAACATATGGTATGAACAAACATGCGTGGATATGGGTTGTAACAAATTGCAACTTACAAAACACAACAATACTTCTGAATCAACTTCCCAAAATTTTGAATATATTTGTGGATAATTTCTACTAATTACTTTTTGCAAGGAACTAAAGAATTGAAGAAAATAATTGAATGTGATTTATAGAATAATGAGAAAGGCTAAGGTATTGATTTCCCCTATTGATGGAATCCCTTCTATTTATGCTCATAGAAATTGTCAATATTTTTCTATCAATCATGAACTTTATTTCTACCATATTTCTCTCCCGAGCAATTACAATAATTTACTATTGCACTCTTCCGAGCTACCCTAGCTATCGTTAATTAGCACAGTTCAATTTAGATTGCACCTAAGGTTATGTTATTCCTAACCCCACCTTTACGCCCATAATTATAGATTCCTCCAATAATATTTGTGTGGTATTGTTCAACAATAACCTAAATATGCACTCTTTTCCAAGTTATGCACACTAAATAGGCACAGCTAATTGAGGATCCTATCAATTAACTACAACAAGAACGAAGTTGAACAAATAGAAATCTAGCTAACAATTTGTATTCACATAACCCAAAAGTTCTTCAATCAATAGGTTACATCAAAACCTTAGATAAAGATTTAGGTACTCATAATCAACAAAATAAGATAGATAATTGATTTTATAATCAAGAATTCAATGTAAAATAAAGAAAGATGTTGAGAGAGCTCTCTCTTACTAGTTTGCTTGCAAAAGTAGTCAATAGTAAAAACTTGCCTCCTTTGGGCGAATCCTAACAATATATATAGGGTTTAGGTTTTACAACTTTCCTTTTTACACTTTAGTACCTCAAAATTCCGCATTCCACCGCGGTTTGACCGCGGTTGCGGTGGAACCGCGGTGGATCAAGTCTTCTAAATCTTTAAAACATCCGCACGCCTGTTCTACAACGGTTCTGCCGCCGACGCGGTCGAACCGCGGTCAAATAGTGCCTCAAATTTTTCCGGCTATTTCAACATAATTTCTTGACTTGTTCCACACTTGGCCTTTTTTTAACCTTCTTTAGACTCCAAAACCGCTCTTTTAGCTTTAATTAACTCTTGTGTACCTATAACACACTAAAAACACTAATAAGAGCATTCTGTCATCATAATTTATATCAAAACAACAATAAAGTGTTATTATTTAGGGCATAAATATAGTCAAATTCATCTATTATCAATACTCCACACTTAAACCTTTGCTCATCCTCGAGCAACCTTAATCACACTTTTAGGCCAATTTTATCAATGTCTCCCCCAAAATATGTCACAGAAGCTATCATTCATGATTAACCTAGGACATGCACAATCCTTACTCAACTATAAACTCAAATGCCAGCACATCATTGCTTACTCTAATTATTATCACAAATTTGCAAACTTACCCTTTTCTTCCTGAGTTACATGCCCTCACACAATTATATTGAGAGAAGTTCCCACACATAAGCAATTTAGAACATGGAACTTATAGATATAGAAAAATATCACTCACTCTCAGCGAAGAGCATTCATATGTATAAAGATACACCATAGGCTTGCCCCTAGTGTAATACTCCACTAATCGAGTTATTTAATCACAGATAAAGTGGTCTTTAAGGGTTGCAATGTAGGCTATGGGACGGGTAGGATACTTTTGGTTATAGTGCCTAACCTCCCTAAGCATTTTCTTTTTCACAACTTCCCTTTAAGCTTTTTCGTTATGCTTCCCCTAACCATTCCTTCACCCTTTATTCACTTTTAATCCCCATTTTCTATTGGTATAACTAGCTTTCTTATTTACATGTGTACATCTCTTCTTCTTTTTTCATTGCTTTGTAAAGCATTTTCTGTATATTGCCAGTTCACCATTTTCTACCATTGATTCTTGATTTCCCTTTTTCAAATTTCCCTCAGCCCGCATTTTCTCTTGTGCGTATTCATTAGAACACAAGTGCTTCTAGGAGGTAAGGTACAACAATATATGATAAAGATTATGTGAACATTATAGGGTTATCAAAGAACAGGCTTAAGGATCAAAGGGGTTAACTAATGTATTATGTACATGTGAACTTTCAGTTTACTGATTGATGGGGTTACACAAAGAAATGCCTCTATCATCTATATCACTAAACAACTTCTATTTCGATTTGCACATACACATGGCGAGATGTATGTATCATGTATAAACATACAATGCAGGTAAAAACTCACACACACTTAGCATGCAACTCATTTAGAATCTGGTTCATCTACAGAGTCCTATCAACGTCCAAGCAAGGCGTATTGTGCAATTTAAGGCATATCCTAGGATCTACAGTCAAGCTTAGATAATACACTCTCAAGTTCATTTTAGTTTTGCATATGTGCATACTTTGGGTTGCAAGTTAACCTTTACCCTCTAATACTAAAAAAGAAAAATCTATGTAACCCGGTTCAATAAAACCCCTTGGAAAAGAACCATGGTCAAAAGAAAAACCAAGGGGGGAGGTGATACACTACCTAGAAAAAGAAAATAAAAGAAATAAATATTCCTACATGGACTACTTCCCTCAAGAGTACTATCAGAGTAGTCCGTCATCAGGAAGAGCCCTCTACTCAAATTATTGGATTTTTTCAAATTTTTTATTTTTTATGTTTTTATTCCGACTTAGACCCTTAAGAAGCCCATCGCAAAGTGTCCATCATCGGGCCAAGCCAGCTAATATACTATACCGCTAAATCTACTATGTACAACATACATATAAGATAAGTCTCCCACCCCACACTTAAAATCATGACATGTCCTCATGGCATAATAATCAATGTAAAGCACAGAAGGGTGAGAAAACTTACCTATGACTCAATATGAGTCCGAGATGGTGGCGGGGACTGGACAATTGGAACAGGGTCATCCTCGCCATCAATGTCAATGGGGTCAGTGCCTCTACCCACTCGAATAATAGAAGCCTTGAATGGAGCTTTTTGTGGAAGCTCACCATCCGTAGGTAATACGGGACTCAGGTGGGAATGGAAAAGAGAAGTGACCAAAGAAGGGAAGTAAAATCCCTTAGACTCGAGGGGTCGCCTCAGCATTATCTCATCACTTATCAAGCGGGAATCATCAAAGTCCCGCTGGCTGACGAAGCACCAAGTTAGTAATACCCGATTTAAATTAACATCGGCGGTGTTGCTGGATGGCAGAAAAGTTTTACAGACAACCGTAAACCAGCACTTGGCAAGATGTGTGAAACAGTTACAATTAAGAGTTATTTGGTCGTCGATCAAGATAGGACGACCACCGATACATAAGGACTCAATCATGGTGTCCCAAGTGACACCGGGCCTCTCGTGGTAGAAATCCATGTCACTGGTAAAAGCAGGCAGTCTCAAAGACTGCCTGACACTAGGCACTTTGTCCCAAACACCCTTACCTCTTATGAAGACCTCCCTGGCCATTCCCTAAGGTGCGTTTGCGTAGAACTCCCTGACGAGCATCTTGTTGACGAGAGCAAGTTCATCAAATTGGAATTCCATCTCCATGCGTTTAATTTCCCCGTACATGTCGGGCTTTTAAGCCCAAAGAGCCATCCTATCAATGGAGATCTCCTGTAGCCAAGCACTAGTAGGCTTGGCATAAAAATCATTTTTAGCTTCCTCGCACGCAAAATGAGAGTCATCGTAGGTAGGACACCTAGAAGAGCTCGCAACATGCCTGGATCGTTTGGAGGCCATAATCCTGCATAAAAGAAGCATACAATAATTTTCATTACAATAGTACTTCAAATGGTTACTCAAACTTCACCATACGTTGACCACAAAGGTACTTCTTTAAGTGCCATCATACCATAACCCCTAATTTGACCATATATTTCCAACAATTTCACAAATTCTACCTAGTGCACCCCACACTTACTCCTTTTAGCATTCCAACATCACCCTGCATATAAATACACCATCTCCAATTTTGTACAATAACAACCAACCCAAACCTAAGAATTATATCCCCTAAAAATTAACAAGAACATATATTACAACATACTTGGCCAAACCATGGCCCAAAACCATACCAATCAATTCAACAACTAATTTAGTCTCCAAACCACCATAATAAATCACAAGTCAAATCAATGGATACCCAATCAAGTTAATTATCATAAAATTCCCAAAATTAATTATACAACAATGTTTCTAAATTAATAGGGAGTATTAACATATTTTACACTAAGCCTAAGAAGGATTTAAGCAAATACTACAATTAAAGTATACTATACTAATTAATCTAACAAATTTAAAGAGAGAATAAAAAAAGAAAAGGAAAAACTTACTTGAAGATAGAAGGTAGGAAGGGGGGTTGTGATGGATGGATGATGGGTGAAGTTGGTTGAAGAAGAAGAGAGAATTTGAGGGAAGAAAAGAGAAGGAGGAGAAAAATGAGTTTAGAGAGAGAGAGGGATGAAGAAGGGCGCCAGTTAAGAGATAAGTGGGTGGGGGGGGGGGGATGTTTTAGTTTAAGGTTTTAAAAATAAAGGGGGGGGGGGGAGGGCTGGAAATTAAAAAAATTTGAAAATTGTCGCGGCTTACCTGGGTTGTCCGCGTTCCACCGCGGTCGTGGTGTAACCGCGAGGCAAGGGATTCAGAAAGGTCTTCCCACTGTGGTTTGACTGAGGTTTCACCGCGGTCAAGGTGGAACCGCGGTGAGATGGCTTCCCTGAATATTAAACATGGCATCGTCTTTTTTTATTATATAGACTAACTATAACGATTTACACTTACAACAATTTTGTGGGTTGCCTCCCACATAGCGCCTGATTTAACATCGCGACACGACACATCTTAGCGCATTTTAAGGCTCTCTAGACCTTTGAGGTTCATCCAACCGCAATTCAACCATCTCATTGATGTCATCCATGCCAACTAAAAATTTCTACCGCTATCCATTGACTCTGAAAGTGCCAGAGCCATCTATAGATTGTATTTCCACAGCGCCGGACTGTACACTTCAATCACCCAGAATGGGCCAGACCATCTCGATTTCAATTTTCCCGGGAACTACCGTAATCTTGAGTTATAGAGTAGTAACTTGTCCACGGTTTTGAAGTTGCGCTCTATGATATTTTGGTCATGTAGCTGCTTCATCCTATCCTTGTATAATCTTGTGCTCTCAAAAGCTAGATACCGAAATTCTTCTAGCTCATGTAATCCGGTGACTCTTGATTTACCCGCTTCATCCCAGCTGAGATTTAGTTGCTTGAGTGCCCACCATGTTTTGTGCTCTAGTTCAACAGGTAGGTGACAAGCTCTCCCAAATAACAATTTGTATGGTGACATGCCGATTGGTGTCTTAAAAGCTATCCTGTATGCCCATAATGCATCATCGAGTTTTCTTCACCAGTCGGTACTCGTGGCGTTCACTGTCTTTGTCAATACGCTCTTTATCTCCCTGTTAGAGACCTCAACTTGCCCACTGGTCTACGGGTGATATGGAGTAGCCACCCTGTGCTTCACATCATACTTAGCCAACAATTTCTCACATGCCCTAATACAGAAGTGAGTGCCCCTGTCGCTGATGATTGCCCTCGGTGTCCCAAAGCAAGTTAAAAAAAATTTCTTTAGAAATCCCACCACCACCTTAGCATCGTTGGTAGGTAATGTTACAGCTTCCACCCATTTGGACACATAGTCTACAGCAACAAGAATGTACTTATTGCCATAGGAGCTGACAAAGGGACCCACAAAATCTATCCCCCAAACGTCAAATACTTCCACCTGTTGGATTGGGTTTATGGGTATCTCGTGACGCCGAGAGATTTTCCCGGTGGATTAACTTTCGTTACATCCTTTCACCCACAAGTGTGCATCTTTAAATATTATTGGCCAGTAGAAACCGGCCTCAAGTATCTTTGTTGCTGTTTAAACTCCTCCGAAATGGCCACCATATGCTGAAGCATGACAAGTCTGCAAGACAGAAGATTGTTCGATCTTGGGGATGCATCTCCGGATCATGTTATCAGGGCATATTCTAAACAAATAGGGCTCATCCCAATAATAAAGTTGGATTTCACGAAAAAATCTTTTCCTCTGGACCGATGACATGTCTTGAGGAACAATACCACTGGCCAAGCAGTTTGCATAATCTGCATACCATGGCCCTTCAAAGAGAATGGTAGCGAGCAGTGCTCGTCTGGAAAGGTTTCTAGAATATCTACACTCTCTTTAACAATTTTAGCTCCTTCAAGTCGTGATAAGTGATCAGCGATTTGATTTTCAGTGCCCTTACAGTCACGGATTTCAAGATCGAACTCTTGCAAAAGCAGCGCCCAACGAATTAGGCGCAGCTTAGAGTCCTTCTTTTCAATTAAGTACCTCATTGCTGCACAGTCAGTGTATACAATTACCTTGGATCCTATGAGATAGGACCTAATCTTGTCGAATGCAAACACTACTGCCAGCATTTCCTTCTCCGTCACAGTGTAATTCAGTTGTGCTCCACTCGGTGTTCTACTAGCATAGTAGATTGGATGCATCAGCTTGTCCTTCCGCTGGCCCAGCACTTCCCCCACTGCATAGTCATTTGCATCGCACATAAGCTCAAATGGTTGCTCCCAGTTGTGGGCAATAATGATTGGTGTTGTGACCAGCCTCTTCTTTAGATCCTCAAATACAGTCCTGCAATAATCACAAATTACCAAGCGGTGATCTTTTTCAAGTAACTTATTGAGGGGTTTGGCAATTTTGGAGAAGTCTTTAATGAACCTACGGTAAACAACGCCATGTCTAAGAAAGATTCTAATGGCTTTGACTGACGGTGGAGGCAACTTTGCAATGATGTCAACTTTGGCTCGGTCCACCTCAATACCCTTGCTCGAAACCCGATGCCCCAAGTTTATTCCTTCTTGTACCATGAAATGGCACGTCTTCCAATTTAGCACCAAGTTGGTTTCAATACACCGTTTCAGTACACTTGTCATATTGGCATGGCATTTATCGAATGAATTCCCTACCACTGAGAAATCATCCATGAACACCTCCATGATATCTTCCACCATGTCAGTGAATATGGCCATCATGAACCTTTGGAATGTGGCGGGTGCATTGCATAGGCCGAATGGTATCCTCCCGAAAGCAAAAATGCCATATGGGCATGTGAAGGAGGTCTTCTCTCTATCCTCAGGGGCAATTGAGATCTGATTGTACCGCGAGTACCCATCCAAAAAGCACAAATGTGACCTCCCTACCAACCTGTCGAGCATCTGGTCAATGAAGGGAAGTGGGCAGTGGTCCTTACGGGTGGCAAAATTTAGTTTACTATAGTCCATGCATATCCTTCATCCGTTGACGGTTCTTGTTGAGATTAATTCATTATTCTCATTTTGCACAACCATCATGCCACCCTTCTTTGGCACACATTGAACTGAGCTAACACAGCTACTATAAGAGAATGGGAAAATAATTCCTGCGTCTAGCCACTTTATCACTTCTTTCTTCACCATTTCCTTCATATTCGGGTTAAGCCTTCTTTGGTGTTCCCTGGAAGGTTTGTGCCCCTCATCTAGGAGAATCTTGTGCAAGTAGTATGCGGGGATGATCCCCTTTATGTCTGCCATGGTCCAATAAATGGCAGTTTTACATTCCTTGAGTACCAGTAAATCTTTTGAGCCAGCACATCTAGCAAACCAGATGAGATAATAACAGGTAAAGTGGAGTTAGGGCCTAGAAATTCATACCTGAGATGAGCTGGTAATGCCTTAAGTTCCAGCTTTGGTGGCTCCTCAATGGATGGTTTTTCTGGAGGGGTCTCTCTTTTTTCTAAGTGTAGAGGTACAAACTCCAACTCTCTATCCCAAAACTGCTTGCCTTCCAGTGCTAACACCCACTTTGCTAGACATTCACCATTTACCTCCTCTAAGTTTATTAGGCATGCCTGAATTGAATCTTCAGCTGTCAATTCTACATCATCTGTTTCCACTATCACATTTACTGCATCAATTCTACATCATAGATTTTTGTACATTGAATATGATCTACTCATCATTTAGCCACATCTTGAGCTTCCCAGTCTCACAATCAATCAATGCTCTCCCCGTGGCTAGGAATGGTCTTCCTAAGATTATAGGAATCTCCTCATCCATCTTGCAATCCAGAATAACAAAATCGGCGGGAAACACAGACTTCCCCACCTGGATAAGCACATCGTCCAATATCCCGAATGGACGTTTAACCGTCCCGTCAGCAAGCTGTAATAACATAGAAGTAGGCATGGCTCTCCCGATGCCCAGCCTCTTATAGATCACCAAGGGCATAAGATTTAAGCTAGCCCCCAAATCACACAATGCCTTAGCGAAGGCAAATTTTCCTACAGCACACAGAATAGTGAAGCTACCTGGATCAGAAAGCTTCTCAGCTATGGGTCTCGATACTACTCCACTACATGTATGTGTAAGAGTCATGGTGGCCAAGTCTTGTAAATCAAATTTCTACGACATCAAGTCTTTTATTATCTTAGCATACATAGGCATCTCTTTCAAAGCTTCAATTAAGTGAATATTTACCTGGATTTGCTTGAGAATCTCGAAGAATCTCTTATTATGCTCCACTTTCTGGTGCTTGGCCAACCTTTGGGGAAATGGGGCTGGAGGCCTCTTTTTCCCAATCACTTGGGATTTTTCATTCTCTACTACATGTTCAATAACTGGTTGTTCTACCGATTCAGCTGATTTCTTTGTTCCCTGTTGTACCGCATTATTTTCTGCTGTTGGCTAGACTGTAACTTCTGTCAACCTGGTGGACTCATCTTGTTCAATGGGTACTGGAATAAGTGGTACATCCTGCAAATTGCCTCTATTAGTTTCATGCTCAAAATCAAGATCTCTACCGTTTCTCAGACTAGCTGCCATTAGTTGCTTTAGGACTTGATCCTTCGGGTTTGTTTGAGTGTCTACAGGAAATGTCCCTTGAAGACGATTGTTAAGTGTCATAGAAATCTTGCCCACCTTCTCCTCTATATTCTTTATAGCTGTGTCAGGTGCATCTATCCTCTCATTAGTTTTGGCATGTGACCTAATTACCTGATGTATCATAGCTTCCAACCTTGCAAACCCATCATCATCTTTACCCCCATGTTATGGTGGAGGTAGATGATACCCCTGCTGCTGATTGTTAAAGGTATGAGGTCTAGGATATGGAGCCATATTGTTTGATGGCCTCATACCTGTTTCATTATTTATGGCTGAGGAGGCATATAATGCTGTGGAGCCTGCTGACCCTAATTCTGGTTACCTTGTTGCTGCCCTCCATAATTTGCCACATAGTTAATGTCTTCATGCCGATGATGATGTTCCTGTTCTGCAGCCCATGGATTACATATGGGTTGGCTAATGCAATATGTGCATAAACCACCATTGGTAGTATCTACAATATGAACATGCTGCTTGACCCCAGATTCTTCAACCTTTTTCGTCAGGATGCTCATTTGTGTCAATAAAGTAGCCATCTTCTCCTACATAGTGTTGGAAGGATTCAGAGGTACAGAGTGTACCACTAGAGTGATAGGAGCATTCTTGGTCGTCCACCCAGAGTTCTGAGCCACCTTGTCAAGCAAGTTCTGGCCTTGTCTCCAGGTCTTGCTCAGAAAAACCCCACCTACTGAGGCATCTACAATATTTTTAATGATGTCTGAAAGCCCCATTAAGAAACTTTGACCCAACATCTGTTCGGGAACCCCATGGTTAGAACGCAAAACTAGCATACCCCAGAATCTGCCCAAAGTCTCATACAATGTCTCCATTGGTTTTTTCTTGAAGCTCACAATCTCATCAATTTGCTGAGCTGTCTTGTTAGTGTTACAACCCATATCCACACACGTTAGTTCATGCCATATGTTAGTTAACACAAAATCCAAGAAGAAATTATCCTTGAGATGATAAGAAGTTAATCTGATTGATCTGAAGTGATACAAGGGTGCATAAGGGTGATTAAGAAGTATTAGAAGTTAAACGAATCAAGGATGCTGTAACTCGTACTTTTGGGTAAACCTATAGATTCTTAATATACTCATGAGCTCATGTTTTAAGGTATTTGAATCATATAATATCCGTATCATAAGTCTTGAAGTCAAACAAGTTATAAAATAAAAGTCGACAAAAGTTGTTGCAACTTAGGTTCATAGTTTTACTTAAACTTTAGGTCAAATGTTATTATGATTTTCTCCCAATATACTAGGAATTACGGGGTGATATACCCGTCAAATTTAAGATCTGTGAGTCTAGTTTCTAACACATTAAACCGTTTATCAATACGACATTGTAATAGAGAGATATTGACATTTTCGTGAGACTGCGCAAGCTGCTAGGTGACAAGTAGGTGGGTCAGCTACTTGGTTAAATGATGGCCCAAAAGAGGCAATTTCGGGTCAGCAAAGGAGCCCATTAAAAGGATTATCTTCTGAAATATATCCCTCATTATTTTCCACAAATAACCAGACCTAAAACCCTGCAAACTTTCTCCCAAAAAGTATCCACAAACCTTAATTGTTTTCCCTCTCTTTCAAGTTCAAATTGGGGGTAAATACTAGAGTTCGAAGAACCTAGATAAAGGCTGAGTTATCCAACAAGTTAGGTGAGTTTACTTCTATATTTCATACATTCATTCTGCTGTGAATTCATGGTAATTCGTTATATACACGTAAGAACTCACGGGACGGTGATCAGAAGCCGTGAGTTCAAGTTATTCACTTGTAGCAGACTGTTTTGTGGATTGTTTTGTGTTGCTGTTGGGCTGCGTTTTTTATTATTGTTTTGTGGAGTTTTGGAGGAGGCAGGGTGTGGAGAAACACCATATATATGTTGGGTAGTGGTTGCTAGTTCTTCATAATATTTTTGGGTCGTTTGATACGACTATAGTGGCCGTCGTATGTATGAAGTGATTAGTTTGTGTGTGGACTGTTTTGGGAGGCTCAATATGTTTATTATTGATGTTGTTTAGGCTGGTTGGTGATTGTTTTGAATGGTGTGAAGTCAAATATATAGGGGAGGTGCTGTCCGTTTCATCACAAAATAGGTTGTGGTTGTTGCATAATAGTTGTGACACTTAAACGTTAACAATAGTGTCATTTCTCCTATTGTAGACTAAGGAGTCGTGACGTTTGCATAACTAGATGTTGGGGCAGTATATACAAGGTATGTGAGGCTATCCCTTTCCTTCTTTTGCACGACTCCGATTGTGCATAATGTAATGAACGAGCTTCCAAAGATACTCTACTCTTAGAAGCTAGCAGTACTTACATTGTTTCGCCTCTTATGGAACGATTGATGTTGATGTTGCTTCTCTTATTCTTATGTTATCAATATTGTTGGTACTTCCTGATTCATATAAGGTTTATAGTGAAACGTTAGTCCAAATAAGATTTACATAGGATACCGACCTTACGTCTCTCCGAAAGGTCTACAAGGTGTTTCCACGAGTCGAGTATGCATTATATATATATGTATCTATTTTCCACGAGTCGAGCATGTGCTATAGTCGGCCGGGTACGGCCCCTATTGTGCAACCACTGATCGGTTGGGTTTTAAGGAGCTCCACGTGGCCGGGTACGATTCTACCGAGCCTTATAATGCCGGGTACGTTTTTACCAAACCAATTACGGCCAGGTACGATATGATGATGATGATGCCCACAGAGGCGTATGTTTTAAAGGATTATGTATTTATACATATGTATCATGCATTTCATGTCAGTAGCCCTCAGAGGTACTCAGATGTTACAGGTTGTATATTCTCTATCCCTGCTTACATTACTGTTCGTATTTATGGTTCTCTGCCTTACATACTCAGTACTTTATTCGTACTAATGTCCTTTTGTTTGTGGACGCTGCATGTCGTGCTGCAGGTCCTGATAGACAGGTAGGTGCAGCTCCCCCATCACAGTAGGTTGTCCAGTTCAGCGATGATTGGCGAGATCTCTTCTCCGGACTTGCCTTGGTCTTGTTATGCATTTTTGTTATAGACAAGTGTCGACTCATGTATAGTTTGGTATGCCTTGTCGGCTGGTTTTTGTTGTATAGTCTTTCCTTTTAGCGTGGTAGCTTGTACCATATGTATATAGTTTCTTGATTGTCTGGTCATCCCTTGTTATGTAGGTTCATACCATCATATTTTATTCTTTGGTTGTCCATGATCCATGTCTACCATCTATATTGCTCTCGTCAGCCCTAAAATATAATAAAGAAGGTTAGATAAAATGTACGTTGGTGCTCGGGCAGTATGGTC